>CM024594.1:30843855-31443855 GCA_014182565.1 Eucalyptus marginata
CACAATGGGAGGCTCGAGTCCTCACAATGCTCTTTCGGGAATTCCATCTAAAGGTAGACGTTGCTGTGCTCGATGGGGTAAGATGACGCCCGGCTATGCCAGAAGACCGCTAATTGTTGAGTTGGCTGTGCCCGTGGCGCCATAATTAATTGGAACGCTTGTCTGAGTGAGATATAGACGCGTCTAATAATGGGACGAAATTGTGTGGCACGGAATGGGACGTGTCATAATGATTTGGCCTTATAATCAGGACTCCTATGATTGATTGATTTGAAAGTGAGGCGTTCCAGTTATTGATTGCATCTATTGCATTTATAAATGTTATATGAGTCGTACTGACGTGCAGGGAGGTGCTGAGGTGAGGTAAGTCTTATGTGATGTGTGATTAGACTGCCTCTAGGTGTATTACCTTCGTAATTGGGATTTAAGGTGTGAACTCGCTGAGACATTATCTCACCCCATTGTGGGTTTCAACTTTTCAGGTCCTTAGATGGAGGAGCGCCACATTCGATATGGGGTCCCGCAGATGATGGATTTTGAGCATACCTCATTCCTTATTCTCGGGACCACCCTGACTCGAGAGCTAGTTGAGTCCGTGGTATGGATCGATGAGGGCCTACCTTAGTTGGTACTTCACCGATGCATAGCATGATTCATTAGCTTTCGACAAGGGGGTCGGGAGGGTTCCCCGCTGGGTTTCGACGGCCCCCCCATTGGGGCCGGGCAGTGGGAAGCAACTAACCCGATGGATCTCGACACTCCTGACGGTGTCGTGGTGGACCCAGAGCCTATGGTTGTAGAGCAAGGAGCTTAAATGGCTCAGTGGCCCTTTTTAAGTTAGACCCTGGTGTAGATAAACTCATTTTGTTTATAAAGTGTGGTTTAATTGTCCTGCTTTTCTATCCCATGTTGATTGTTGTCTGGGCATTGTTTAATTCGCTTCCGCATGTGCATAATCGATTGGGTCGGCGAGGCATCCTAGGAACGTCACAATTTTATCGACCACTGAGGGATATGTGCGCACTCAAAGTTCGAGGCGTGACAGTTACCTTCTAGTTGGTACACTACCAAGGTCTCCTTATTTTCATCATAACACCTTAAAAGTGCAAATATCTTTTCCAACTTATTGACCTATGATTTGGCTTTTCCGGGATCTCTTGTCTCGGCAAACCTCGAGGGTCGCAGTTTTAGGAACTGCTCCACCAATCCTTGCATAGGACATTCGGCATTTCCACTTTCATTTCCAACCTCAGAGGCATTCCATAAGCAAAAGCCGCTTGGTGCTATGCTTGATGTCCCATTATGCTTCCAATGGTCTCATGAGCTTGTAGATTTCCATCGAGTCAGAAGTCTTCTTTTGACTTTCATTTGGAACTAACCTGGCCCTGAGTCAACTTTCCTCTTGTGGTCACTTGGTCCTGAGTACTCATGTTGCAGCTACAGGAATTCTAGAGAAGCTTTTCTTCAACACAATAAGGGGTTAGTGGTCACGAACTACCACTAGAAACATTAGTCAAATAACAAATCACATGCACAAGTGTTTTCCTAGCTAACCATCCCATGCCTCCCAGCGCACCTTATCACTCCGGGTAATAACCTCGCCCTGATACTAACAATAGTCACTAAACCAATTTTGTATTTCAAAATTGGTCTTTTTCTCCAATTGTCGAACCTGCTCAACAGACGAATTTTTGGGTTGTGTTTAGTTATTTGTTGATCTTTCCACAAAACGAATTTAGCTTGGCTCCCTCATGAAAAATGTTGTTTAAGATCTTCTTTACAACATATTAAAATTTTATAATTTTTCGAGCCTATTTGATAAATAATGGTGTCGATTTCTAGAATTGCTTGAAACTATTTTTCACCTCAGGATAAGAGGGTCACAACTTGGAAGGGAAAGGGGCTGCATGCCCAACTTGAGAAGTAAGCCAATCTAGAGACTTCTTGACTTGAAGATAAGAATGCATTAATTGCTTTTTAACCATAGTGTATTAAAGAGAAGAAACTTGGAGAGCAAGTTGAGTAATGTAAACACATCTAAGCCTAATGATTGCATGAAATATTGGCAATTAATGAGAAAAGTGAGTCATATACTTAGGTGTCCCTCTAATGATTGAATGTATATAATGAAGAGGTGAGTCATATGGTTTAGGTTTCCTCACAATCATCACATGAAATCATTCCATGATGACTCAATCCCTTAAGTGGACCAATGGAAAAATGAACAAGTGTCCCCCCTAAGAACTAGACTTGCCACCCATCTCTTTAGCTCGCCACCTCTTCATCCTGGGTTGTCCACCTACAAAATTATTATCAGTCCATTTGGAAGGGAAATTATGAGGGGTTTGCCTAAAAATAGAGGCATTTCCCCAAGCATCCTAACTCAATCAGGGCATCTTGAGGGCTAGCTCACTCAAGGCATCCAGCCTCAGCCCAAGCATCTTGACTCAACCAGGGCATCCTATTCTCACGAACGAGGCATTGCCACCAACGCTATGTGACAATGGTCTTCTCCTTTCATTTAATGATCACATATCATGTGTCAAACAAGCTAGTTTATTATCTTCTATCTTAACCCACACATGAGCAAACCATACAAAATTGACCCACAACATAAAAACGACTACTTATGAGTAAGCACACGACTAAAACTCAACGACATAGCATATCGCCCTAGCTAAGGGTTAGGAATTCTACTTACCTTTGATGAACCTCGATAAATTATAGGTGGCTTTACCAAGAGAGGGCCATCTTGTGAGGTGGTGGGTGAGCAAGGCCAGGAGAGGGAGAGAGGGCGATGGTGAGAGGGCATGAGAGAAAAGGAGAGAGAACAAGTGAGGGAGAAGAGATGGAATGGTGAGTGTGGCGTGTAATTGAAGGGGGAAATGTCTCTATTTATAAGCAAACCCCTCATAATTTCCCTTCCAAGTGGACCGATATTTTTTTTTTAGGTGTGTTAACACTATTTTTAGTCGACGCATCACAAAAAGGTAAACAATCGAGATTTGGGTTTCCGATCGCAATGGAGTCCCATTTCTCAACCAAAAATGCCGTTTTCATTTCTTTCTTTTGCATTGTTGTTTTTAAGCAATTTCAAGTTCATTTGAAAAGTCAAACGGTTAACTTTTTGGTCAAAGGGTTGACCGAAAAGTCAACCCAACCCCCTCAGGGTCAAAATTTGGCTTTCACCCAAAAAGATTCCATTTAACCATCAAATCAATTTATTAAAAATTCAAAGATTTGTCAAAAAAAAAATTCAACACTTTAGGAAAAGTCAACTAAATAATTGACTTTTGGTCAACCTTTAACCAAAAATTGTCAAAATCCAAAAAGCACAAAAACATTTATTTTAATGTCAATTTGATTCGTATATAAAAAATTTCACAAAATTCGATTAAGAACCTTGTTTTTCGAATTTTCGATTTTAGGTTCTCGATTCGACCAAAAATAAAATTGCTTTTATTTTAGTCATAATTAGGTGTAGTTCTTTGTTCGACAATTGGTTTAGGGACTATTTTAAATTCTCTTGTGCATTCAATTTCGCAAATTGCCGAGTTAAAATGCGAATTGCCATTTTGAGCCCTAATTAGGGAACCAAAATCGATCGTTCATAACTTGCGAATGAAAGATTGTTTCTCACTCATTTTCTTAAAATAAGTCCAAATTTGAAATCGATTTTGAAAAATTCACACCATAACTTATCAATTTGAAGAATTTTATCCTCTCGAGCATAGGAAAGTCAAGTAATTAAGCTTCAATTGTCAAAATTTGAATTGACCCATTCATGGTTATGCTTTAATTTCATAAATCTAGGTCCAATTTGGATATTGAGCCTAGATCCATTTTTAACATAAGCTCAAGCGCTTCAATTCAAGGCCGATTCAAACACGATAAGTGATCTTACACATGGATAGTTCATTAGATAGAGCAATTGTGACATTAATTGAATTCAATCTTAGTTAATTGCAAATTTGACCATGTTAGCCATTTCGACCCAATTCAAAGCATCCATGGTTTTAACCTGTTGCCTTTCACAATAATCATTCAATTATGTCAATAAAAGACTCCTAGATCACATTCATGAGGTTTGATTAGCTTAATTGAATCTTAGTCGGCCAATTTCTTCTTAAATATGATAAATTTCCTTTCCAAATTGCATAAATTTTGAACCCACAGGAGTCACAAATGAACAAAATAGCTAGAATCAGACCAAATCGATCAAGAACTAATAAAAAATCGAACCCAGTTTGATCGGTCTGATTGGCTGCCGATGGGGATGGCCAGTTCCTAACCTCCAATTATCGATTCCAGATCCTTTCGATGTTAATTTTATTTTTGCACCTTCAATTTCTCAAAATTTTATAAATTAATCCTCGAATTTCATCAAATTGCAAATTAACCCCTAATTGAACATTTTGACGCAATTCTCGATTTTGGTTCAGGTTTTTACAAATCAAACCCACTAGATAAATTACCGACACCTCGAGATCATGATGCAACCTTTAAAATCAAATTTTAACTGTTTGATCAAAATTTCAACCGTCGAATCAAATCGATGGCCAAAATTATTCGATTTGGAGAGGGTATATATACCCATTTTCCCTCCATTTTTCAAGGGTGCTTCATTTGGCACAAAACACTCTCTCCATAAACTGATTCTCTCTCTTTCCCTCTATTTTTCCCGCCCATTTCTTCCTCCTCTCTCTCCCTCTCTACTCGCCGGTTCGCTTGAATCTACTAGACCAACCTCATACCGTTGGTCGCCGTTAGCCCCCCCGATGACCTACATCTCCTTCTCATCCAGATCAGAATTGTAGAGAGGCTGGACGAAGCTCAGCTCCCTCTGATCTGCCCTCCTCAATCATAAATAGCAAGACCGACATCGAAACCGATTTTTGGTTCCAATCGGTTCATCCTCTACGATCGGCATCGAGCAGCTATTTCCGAGATCCTCGACCTATTCCTATCTGGTCTCCAAACTCTGTTCAATCTCCAGGTGCTCGTAAATCAGTTGATTGGTGGCCAGGAGACTTCTGGCGTCCATTTCATTCCTGGTGCTTGAAGATCGATCCAATTGGACCTGTATCAACTTCAAAGCATTGAACTAACGGCCATCAATGGTCCATTAGCCATCGGACTTCATCCAATCTATTCCTAGGCCTGTCAGTCATCGGATCGTGACCAAGATCTCACTAGAGGAGCACCAGTGATCCAATCTCCTTCAGTAACATCAGAATCGGTCTGGACCAGCTTTGTTTTCTCTTGCTACAAGTGGTTCAGCTAGCGGGATCTGGTCCACGACTATCCGATCTGCATCCTTGGAGTTCCTATCGCAATCTAAAGGCTTGAGATTCATTAATCGTGATCAAAATCAACAAAAACTGCATCAAAAGGTAATTTCTTTGTCTCGAATCTCGTGAAGTGAGGCCGGATTAAACGGCCGAGGCTAGGGTTCAATCTTAGGGATATATACTATGCTCATGTGATCTTTGATGAGCTACTGAAGCTTGAATGTGGATGAGTGTTCTTGAATGAGCTTGAATGGTTGTAGTTGATTTAGCTTGAATTTACAATTTTGTAGCTATAGGACTGATCTAATGATTTGGCCAAAATGAGGTCCGAAATGACCTCATTCTAACTCGAGTCCTGTTAGACTTTTAAAATACACATCACTAGCTTCGAATTGATAGATTGTATGCCCCAATCGAGCATCGTTTGGCCCTAAAAAAATACCTCTAAAGATGAGCGATTATGCAGTAGTTTAGGTTAGTGTTCCATTATGTTTTTGTTCTGCCTTCTATCTTTTCCATTTTTGTGCAATTTTTTTGTGTTGATTTCTGGAGGAACTCTCCTTCATGAAAGTTGTTTGTTATTGTCTTAAGAATGTTCATTCTCCTTTTTTTTTTTTTTGGAATTTTTAAACCTGATTAGCCAGGCCAAAACCATTCAGATCTGAGCATAGGTTAATCTACTCTATGTTGATTCATGATTTCGTCATTTTTGTACTGATCCTTACGTTGATTTTTGGAGGAAATTTCCTTCATAAAAATTGCTCATAATTGTGTGTAGAATGTCCTGTAATTGTTTTGGAATTTTTGGATATTTTTAACTATGTCAAAATTGCCTAGATCCGAACATAGGATAGTCTACCCTACACTATTCTAAATTGTGATTTGATGAAATTGAGTCCATAAATGAGTTTTTTTTTTTTGTCTCAAATCCTTCATGAAAGATGAAATACATGCTGTATGTGTTCAATTGATGCATGATTTGTAAAGTGTTGATGTTGTTTAGTATGTCAATTGCATGAGTTAATGTGAAAAAGTGCTGCAGTAACATATAACTTAGATATGCACCTCTGTTTTTCCATTTTTGCTAAGACTCATGTGATTATATTTAGGTTTTGAACTCTTAACGAGAAATGTTCCTCATTACATGTTCTGTATGTGAGATTTTTCATAGGATTTTTGCATGTCTTGAGATGACAAAAATCATGACTGTTCTATGGAGTTAATGCTGAAATGGAACCTTACTATATATGTACACCAAATCTTGCAATAATGCCTATCTTGACATTTAAACTACATGTTACAAGGTTTGAGTATATGTTTACATAATTGCATTTGAGTGTTATTTTGCATGTTAAATTCATGCCACAAAAGCGCATGTTCACCTAGAAACGCTCAAGCATTTCATCATGAATCTTGAGTCATCTCATATTGTCATCGAATTGTATGACATCTTCTCATGCCGACTTAGGATTGGATGATCACCCCAATTATTTATCGTATACAATTCTAAGTACATGCAATTCTTTTATGCCATTTATGCATTACTTGAATGATTTTGAGATTTATTAATGCATGTTTGTGTTATGGTTTTTAGCTATTGATATGCGCACTCTTGGAAATCTCAATCTTAGAGCATCAAGTCGACCTAGTTCGGACTCGAGCCCTTCTAGGGAGTTGTAAGGCACCCTTAGAGGTTTCCAATGCCACTAATTTTACACAGATCGCTCATCGTTTGGACCACTTTTTATTTTTATTTTCAAAACTAGATCAGAATCTGGAGATGGGATCAAATTTGGACTCTTGTTCTAACTCATATTTGATAGACTTTTGACATTTTTGTTCTATTTTCTCTATAAGGATTCTGCACTTGGCCCTTTAATGAAACTTGTTTGTCAACATGTTGGTTTTGTTGTGTGAAAATATGGTGATTTTTAGACTTGTTTTGATAGGACAAATCTTTGAAAAAATAACTAAATATCCTGTTGTTTTGACAATTTTCTGACATATGGTAAATATATTGCTTGTTGTTTGATTTTTGTAAAATCATATGTAACTCATTTAGAAAAACTTTCTTCACAAAAGTTGTTTGTTATTCTGTCACGCATGTGAGGGAATTTTGTCATCACCAAATTATCATTAGGCATTGCCCATCATATTTTGTTGTCTTTACATCCTTGTTCTGTAATTTCCTTACATGAGTTGGATTATGATCGTTTAGATAAAGTTCCTAAGTTAGTTTGTGCATGAACTTAAGTCATTCCATCTTCATGAAAGTTGCTTTTAAACACCTCAATATTCATTGCTGAATGATTTTCAATAAGTATTCTTTTCATATCAAATTTAAAAATGCTTTGGTACATGTGATGTTTCTGAAAATCCTTTACTAAGAAATTCCTTTCCAAAGCTCGATTTGGTTTAAGGAAGAGTCGTGGTTTGGACCATATTCAAAATATCTACGATGCTTATGAGTGCATTTATGCGAGCCTCGAGCTAGCCTTGGCAATCGAATGTGTTCCATAATCTAGATATTCCTTAATCTGAAATATTTTCAAAAGTTTTCTTAAATCCTGATTTGACAATTGTGGATGTCACGATTTGAAATGTATTCAAAATGCCTACGATGCTTGGGAGTGCATTTATGCAAGCTTTGGGCTTGCCTTGGCAATTGAATACCTTGCATAGCCGAGACATCACTTTATCTCAAAACTTTTCGTGGATGATTTCGAAAGATATCTTTGAAACATCATATGCGCCCCCATGCATACAATCATGTCGTTCATTTAGAAGTGCCTATGTTCATGATGGGCGCATGCCCTTGGTAATAAGTGACTCGCCGACAGTTCACTTTCTTGCTTGATTGGTTGAGAAACAAGGTCCAAAAGACCTGTATGCATGCTTAATTCCTGTAATGCATGTGACTTTTAGATGTATGATAGGGTCAATGCATGATATCGAGGAAAAATCCTAGGATCACATAGATTGCTTGGTTAGGAGACTTATAAGTGTTATTGGTCATACGAGAAGACAATTGGTCAATGATGGCTGTAAGTTATCTAGGTAGGTGTTTTAGAGGGACCTACGCAAAAATTACAAAGGCCAACCTCAAGGCCCACATCTTCTTTTTACATTGGATTTCTTTCAAAAGATTAATTTTAGTACAATGTTATGCTTTTAATTGTTTTGACATGTATGCCTATTTCTTTCCAATGTATGTACCTAATTATAGATTTCCTAAACTAGATATAGATTAAGACCCTAAAGATGGAGAGGACATGAAGACAGTGAAGGTCGATGTTCATTCCGACCATTATTTTGTACCATTCATCCTCAGCAAATGTCTTCGGTTCTCATCATCTGTATAAAAGCCCGACGAGTTGCGGGTTCTCTTTTTCTATTATCCTTTTCAATTATGTTTCCTTTTTATATTTTTTAGGATTGCATGGTAGATTTACCGTTTTCCTTGATTGTTTATTTTATGTCATGCAATTTTCAATTCAATTGGGTGTTTCTTTTTCATTTTCTTTAGAAATAGATTAGCATGAAAATGACCAACCATGCATAATTGCTTAGTTTTGGACTAACGATCTCGAAAATGTAAGAAGAAATGCATTGACATGTAAGGTAAACACAACATATTGTTTAGGTACTGAAATGGCACTAATAGAAATATTGGCGTGATCCAAGTCCCCAAACCTAGAGATCTGATTGCATAGAAATCAATGGAACACTCCCGACCCTCAATTGGGTTTCTAGTAGACCCCCAAAAAACAAGGCTAGTTACAACTCCCGATTTATTTTTAGGTTGTCCTAAATAACTAGACCTATAAATGAATCCGTCGCGTGGGGTACGGGTCCCGATTGGACTTACCATAATTTAGCATGCCTGCATGTGGAAATTTTGTAATGGATAAAGTATGCCATCTTTAGGAAAGAGTACTAGAGGTAAGGCTACCATGGTAAACGTACCCTTAAATCTGATATTCACACCCGACCTCCTCCTTTGAGGTATGTTGCCCGTGTGAGTACGAGTCGCAACACTCCACTATTACGCAGGGTAAGAGTTTAGGAGAATTCACGATCTTGTAAAGAGAACTCACAAGAGGTTCGTCTGGGGGATGAAGCAATGACATCCCTATGGTTGAGAACCGTGAGGGAATTTTCATGGTGAAGTACACCGAAATCCGACCTTTCCCCTTTCCTCTCCTCATGAGAAGGATCGGGCGGTGAGCTCGGGTCACGACAAGGTGGACAACCTAGGATGAAGAGGTGGCGAGCTAAAGAGATAGGTGGCAAGTCTAATTCCTAGAAGGGACACTTGCTCCTTTTTTCCATTAGTCCACTTAAGGGATTAAGTCATCATTGAATGATTTCATGTAATGATTGTGGGGACACCTAAACCATATGACTCTCCTCTTCATTAAATACATTCAATCATTAGGGGGACACCTAAGCATATGACTTACCTCTCATTAATTGCCAAGATTTCATGCAATCATTAGGCTTACATGTGTTCACATTACCCAATTTTCTCTCCAAGTTTCTTCCATTTAACATACTAAGGTTCAAAAGCATTTAATGCATTCTTATCTTCAAGCTAAGAAGTCTCTAGATTGGCTTTCTCTTCAAGTTGGGCATGCAGCCCCCTTCCCTTCCAAGTTGGGCATGTGACCCTCTTATCCTAGGGTGAAAAATAGTTTCGAACAATTCCTTAAATCGACACTGTTACCTTATCAAACGGGCTCAAAAAATTATGATATTTTATGTTGTAGAGAAGATCTTAAACAACATTGAAATTTATTTTTTTGGAAAGAACAATAACTAAACACAACCCAAAAATTCGTCTGTTGAGCAGGTTCAACGGTTGGAGAGAAATACCCATTTTGAAATCCAAATTTTCACAAATCTCTTTGAAATTTTAATATGTTGTAGGTATGAATGTCCTATAAAGCTTTTATGAAGGAATCATGTCCAGATTTGAAAGGAAAAATTTTATAAAAATTCAAGAAGACAATATGGTCACTGTTTCTACTACCTCGAGCATATTCCAAATGGTAAGTGATTTGGCCATGATCCCAATCATTTCACCTTAGAAAAATATGAAATTTAAGTATGTTGTAGGTGAAAATGTTTTGAACTTTCATGAAGGAAGTTTCTCCAAATTCAAACCACAAAGAGCTCTACAAAATTGGAAATTAAGAAAGGTCAAGTAGTTTCAAAAATTGGGAAATCAAAACCTATGAAACTCAAGGTGGCAAATCTAAGGAGAGGTGGCACCCTACTAGGCTTGCAAGATCACTTGCCATCATTCTTATAGGCCATGAGTCGCCTCCTTTCATTAATTACTTGAGACACCAAAGCCTCCATACTGATTACCCACATTTAATGCATTTGACTCTTGATCTAAGAGAAGATTGGCCTATCTAGCTTAAACTACAAGTCTTCTTACAAGGCTTATGACTCACTCCCTCTTAATGTACAAAAATCCAAAGTTTCGTGATTACCTCCCAAGAGTAAGACCATTTGTGCCAAGTGTCCTACTTAGTCAACAAGCATTAATTAACTACCTTCCAAGAGCATTAAATGCATCAAAGGAAATATCTAAATTTGAAGGCCATTTCATTGAGTGGGAATTAATTGAGTCTAATCGCGACTGACTACCTTATTTGGCCCAAGGTTCGCATGTAAGCCATTATCAAATGAAGATGGATGCAATGGGGCTCAGTCGGCAAAGCCATCTTGTGAGGCAATGTGTGAGCAAGGCCAAGAGAGGGAGAGGGGCAACGATGAGGGGCGTAAGAGAAAAATAAAGAGAGCAAGTGAGGGACAAGAGGTGGGTGTGGCATGTGTAGTGTGAAATTGAAGGGGGGAATGCCTCTATTTATAGGCAAACCCCTCATAATTTCCCTTCCAAATGGACCAATCACATTTCTTTAGGTGCATAACCTAGGATGAAGAGGCGGCGAGCTAAAGAGATAGGTGGCAAGTCTAGTTCCTACGGAGGACACTTGCTCTTCTTTCAGTTGGTCCACTTAAGGAATTGAGTCATCATGGAATGATTTCATGTAATGATTGTGGGGAAACCTAAACCATATGACTCACCTCTTCATTAAATACATGCAATCATTAGGGAGACACCTAAGCATACGACTCATATCTTCATTAATGCACTAAGGTCCAAAAGTATTTAATGCATCCTTATCCCAATCCAAGAAGATTCTAGATTGGCTTACTTCCCAAGCTGGGCATGCAGCCCCCTTCCTTTCCAAGTTGGGCATGTGACCCTCTTATCCTGGGGTGAAATATAGTTTCGAGCAATTCCCAAAATCGGCATCATTACCTCATCTAACTTTTGGCTAGGGCGATAGCCTACATCGTCGAATTTAGTGATGTGCTCACCCGTGTAAACCATGTATATTTTGTAATGTTCTTTTGTATGGTTTGCTCATGTTTGCATGCTTGAATGTGTTCACGTCACAACACAAGGTCGAGATTTGCTCGGCTTGGAATCGACATCAAGTCGCAACTGCCTAAGCCGTAAGGCCTTAGATCAACATTAAAGCATGCGGGTTCCAAGTCTTGCTTGGTGCAGACATAGGCCTAGGTGTGCGACTTAAGTCACGAACCAAGAATCGTGCCTGGCATATCATATAGTATAATGTTAAAAGCCATGGTACACTCACTTGAATGAGGGCCATGTACAAATAGACTAAGAAGAAAACTAAAAACCAGTTTGTGTGATGCACTTTTATGATGCACTTAAAGAGGAAAAAGCATCCGTCGCCACATAGCGTTGGCGGTGATGCCTTGTTCATTAAACAAGATGCCTCGGTTTGAGCCTGGATGCCTCGGTTTGAGCCCGGATGCCTTAGGTAAGCTAGCCCCAAGATGCTCTGGTTGAGCCAGGATGCCTGGATTGAGCCCGGATGCCTTAATGAGCTAGCACCTGGATGTGTCGGTTGAGCTGGGATGCCTTGGTTAAGCCAAGAAGTCCAACATGAAGCTAGAAGTCTCGGTCAAGCCAAAAGGGCCTAGTCGAGTCAGGACAACAATAAAAGAATCATGTTATGAGTACTAATATATGCATAAGCATGATATGTTAATGTTTTCATTGATATGCTGAAGGTAAGCATGTATTGAAGTATGCGGTAATGGACATATATATGTAGTCGAGGTGTAGCAAAAAGTTTGCCATTGATCTACATCTTGGCTCAACTAGGGAATCCCAGCTCAACCGAGGCATCTCGAGAGCTAGCTCACCTGAGGCATCAGGGCTCAACCCAAGCATCCTGGCTCAATCAAGGTATCCCGTTCTCACGAACGAAGCATCGTTGCCAACACTTTGTGACAACAGTCTTCTTCTTTCATTTGATGATCACATATCATGTGTCGCACAAGCCAGTTTATTATCTTCCATCTTAGCCTACACATAAACAAACCATGCAAAATCGACCCGCGACATAGAAACGATTACTCACGAATAAGCACACGACTAAAACTTGACGACGTAGCATATCACCCTAGCCAAGGGTTAAGAGCTCTACTAACCTTCGATGAACCTCAATAAATTATAGGTGGCTTTACCAAGAGAGAGCCGTCTTGTGAGGCAGTGGTCAAGTAAGGCCGAGAGAGGGAGAAGGGTGACGGTAAGAGGGTGTGAGAGAAAAAGAGAGAATAAGTGAGGGAGAAGAGATGAGGTGGTGTGTGTGATATAGAATTGAGGGGGGAAATGCCTGTATTTATAGGCAAACCCCTCATAATTTCCCTTCAAAGTGGACCAATCACATTTTTTTAGTGGACAACCTATGATGAAGAGGTGGCGAGCTAAAAAGATGTGTGGCAAGTCTAGTTCCTTGGGGGGACTTTTGCTCCTCTTTCCATTGGTCCACTTAAGGAATTGAGTCATCATGGAATGATTTCATGTAATGATTGTGGGGACACCTAAACCATATGACTCACCACACATACACCACCCCACTTCTCCCTCATTTACTCTCTCTTTTTCTCTCACACCCTCTCACCATTGCCCCCTCTCCCTCCCTCGGCCTTGCTCACCCATCGCCTCACAGGACGGCCCTCTCTTGGTAAATCCACCTATATTTATCGAGGTTCATTAAAGGTAAGTAAGATTCCTAACCCTTGGCAAGGGCAATATGCTACGTCATTGAGTTTTAGTCATGTGCTTACTCGTGAGTAGTCGTTTTTATGTCATGGGTCCATTTTGTATGGTTTTCTCATCTGTGGGTTAAGATGGAAGATAATAAACTGGCTTGTGCGACACATGATATGTGATCATTAATGAAAGAAGAAGACCATCGTCACATAGCATTAGCGGCGATGCCTCGTTTGTAAGAACGGAATGCCCTGGTTAAGCTAGGATTCTTGGGTTGAGCCCAGATGCCTCGGGTGAGCTAGCCCCAGAGATGCCTCGACTGAGTCGGGATGCCCCAGTTGAGCCGGCATGCCTAGCTTGAAGCTGGATGCCTCAATTGAACCGGAAAACCCTGATTGAGTCAAGATGTATGTTAATGAACCTTTTATACATACCGGTATGTCTATTACTTGACTTGATGTGTTCATGGATAACCGAAGGTAAGCATGCATAAAAGTTATACCGAAAGGATACATAAGTGTAGTCGAGGTGAAGCAGTAATATTGTTATCAATCTGCCATCGATATTATAATACAAGTACTGTTCATGTTAGATTTGATGACAAGTTGTCATCCTAGTAGAGAATTAAGGGTTTTTACTTACCGAGTCTTGGACTCACTCCCTTCGGTGTAACTTCCATGCATGCTTGCCTTTGGGTTATCCATGAACACACCAAGTCAAGTAGTAATAAACATACCGGCATACATAAAAGGTTCATTGACAGACATCTTGGTTCAACCAGCGTAGCTTGGCTCAATCGAGGCATCCAGCTTCAAGCTAGGCATCCTAGCTCAACCAGAACATCCCGGCCCAACCAAGGCATCTTGGGAGCTAGCTCACCCGAGGCATCCGAGCACAACCCAAGCATTTTGACTCAACTAGGGCATCATATTCTCACGAACGAGGCATCGCTGCCAACGCTATGTGACGACAGTCTTCTTCGTTCATTTAACAATCACATACATGTGTTGCACAAGCTAGTTTATTATCTTCCATTTTAATCCACACATGAGCAAACCATACAAAATAGACCCACGACATAAAAACAACTACTCACGAGTAAGCACACAACTAAAACTCGACGACGTAGCATATCACCCTAGCCAAGGGTTAGGAATTCTACTTACCTTCGATGAACCTTGATAAATTATAGGTGGCTTTACCAAGAGAGAGTCGTCTTGTGAGGCGGTGGGCAAGCAAGGCTGAGAGAGGGAGGGGTGACGGTAAGAGGGCGTGAGAGAAAACGAGAAAATAAGTGAGGGAGAAGAGATGGGGTGGTGTGGAATTGAGGGGGGCAAATGCCTCTATTTATAGGAAAACCCCTCATAATTTCCCTTCCAAGTGGACCAATCACATTTCTTCAAGTAAACTACCTAGGATGATGAGGTGGTGAGCTAAAGAGATGGGTGGCAAGTCTAGTTCCTAAGGGAAACACTTGCTCCTCTTTCCGTTGGTCCACTTAAGGGATTGAGTCATCATGATTGTGGGACACCTAAACTATATGACTCACCTCTTCATTAAATACATTCAATCATTAGGGAGACACCTAAGCATATGACTTACCTCTCTCATTTATTGCCTAGATTTCATGCAATCATGAGGCTTAGATGTGTTTACATTATCTAACTTGCTCTCCAAATTTCTTCTCTTCAATGCACTAAGGTCCAAAAGCATTTAATGCATTCTTATATTCAAATCAAGAAATCTCTAGATTGGCTTACTCCTCAAGTTGGGTGTGCAGCTCCCTTCCCTTCCAAGTTGGGTATATGATCCTCTTATCCTGAGGTGAAAGACAATTTCAAGCAATTCCCGAAATCGGCATCGTTACCTTATCAAACGGACTCGAAAAATTATAAAATTTTAAAATGTTGTAGAGAAGATCTTAAACAACATTTTTTTTATGAAGAGAGACTAGCCAAATTCATTTTGTGGAAAGAGCAGCAAATCACTGAACACAACTTACAAATTCATATGTCTAGCAGGTTCAATGGTTCGAGAGAAAGACCCATTTCGAAATTCAAAACTTTACAAAACTCTTGAAAATTTTTATATGTTATAGACACGGATGTCGGGTTTTATAAGTTTTGACTTTCCAATTTTTTCGAAACTGCTAGACCTTTGCTACTTTCTAATTTTATCAAGCTTTTTGTGTTTCAAATTTGGAGAAATTTCCTCCATGAAAGTTGTTCAAAATATCTTGAACTATAATGTACTTAAGTTTAATATTTTTCTGATGTGAAATGATTAGGACAAGGGCCCGGTCATTTGCCGGTTGGAACTTGCTCAATGTAGTAAAAGCAGTGACCATGTCGCCTTCTCGATTTTTTATAAAAATTTTCCTTTTGAATTTGGACATACTTCCTTCATAAAAGTTTTAAAGGACATCCATATCTACAACATAAAAATTTCAAAGAGTTTTATGAATTTTTTTATTTCAAAATGGGTCTTTCTCTCCGATTATTGAACCTGCTCGACGGATGAATTTTTGGGTTGTGTTCAGTGATTTGCTGCTTTTTCAACAAAATGAATTTGGCTAGGCTTCCTTCATGCAAAAAAAAAAATTAAGATCTTCTCTACAATATATTAAAATTTTGTAATTTTTTTAATCCTTTTGATAAGGTAATGATGCCAATTTCATGCATTGCTGGAAACTGTTTTTCATCCCAAGATAAGAGGGTCACATGCTCAACTTGGAAGGGAAGGGGGCTACACGCCCAACTTTGGGAGCAACCCTATATAAAGACTTCTTGGCTTGAAGATAAGAATACATTAAATACTTTTGGACTTTAGTGTATTAAAGAGAAGAAACTTGGAAAGCAAGTTGGGTAATGTGAACACATCCAAGCCTAATGATTGCATGAAATCTAGGCAATTAATGAGAGAGATGAGTCATATACTTAGGTGTCCCCCTAATGATTGCATGTATTTAATGAAGAGGTGAGTCATATGGTTTAGGTATCCCACGATCATGATGAGTCAATCCCTTAAGTAGACCAATGGAAAGCGAAGCAAGCTTTCCCCCCAAGGAACTAGACTTGCCACCTATCTCTTTAGCTCACCACCTCTTCTTCCTAGGTTGTCCACCTAAAGAAATGTGATGGGTTCACTTGGAAGGGAAATTATGAGAGGTTTAATAGAGGCATTTCCCCCTTAATTCCACACCACACACACCACCCCATCTCTTCCCCCTCACTTATTCTCTTTTTTTCTCTCACGCCCTCTTACTGTCACCTTTCCCCCTCTCTCGGCCTTGCTTGCCAACCGCCTCACAAGATGGCTCTCTCTTGGTAAAGCCACCTATAATTTATTGAGGTCCATCCAAGGTAAGTGGAATTCTTAACCCTTAGTTAGGGCGATATGCTATGTCGTCGAGTTTTAGTCACGTGCTTACTCATGAGTAATTGTTTTTATGTCGTGGGTCCATTTTGTCTAGTTTGCTCATGTGTGGGTTAAGATGGAAGATAATAAACTGGCTTGTGCGACACATGATATATGATCATTAAAATGAACGAAGAAGACTATCGTCACATAGCATTGGTGGCAATGCCTCATTCGTGAGAACGAAATGCCATGCTTAAGCCAAGATGCCTAGGTTGAGCCCATATGCCTCGAGTGAGCTAGTCCTCGACATGCCTTGATTGAGCCTATTTTCACCCTTGAATGGGAGAGCCACACGTCCAAGCATAAAGGAGAAGGGGTTGCATGCCCAACTTGAGGAGTAAGCCAATCTAGAGTCTTATTGGCTTAAAGATAAGCATTAAATGCTTTTAGACCTTAGTGTGTTAAAGGAAAGAAATTGGAGAGCAAGTTAAGTAGTCTGAACACATCTAAGACTAATGATTACATGAAATCTATACAATTAATGAGAGAGGTGAGTCATATGCTTAGGTGTCCCCCTAATGCTTGCATGTATTTAATGAAAAGGTAAGTCATATGGTTTAGGTGTCCCCACAATGATTACATGAAATCATTCCATAATGACTCGACCCTTGAGATGGACCAATGGAAAAAGAAGCAAGTGTCCCCCTAGGAACTAGACTTGACACCCATCTCTTTAGCTTGACACCTCCTCATGCTAGATTGTCCACCTATATAAAAATGATTGGTTCACTTGGAAAGCTCATTATGAGGGGTTTGCGTATAAATAGAGGCATTTCCCCTCCCTCAATTATACACCACACACACCACCCCATCTCTTTTCCCTCACTTGCTCTTTCTTTTTCTCTCACGCTCTCTCACCATCACCATTTCTCCCTCTCTCGGCCTTGTTCGCCCACCGTCTCATCGGATAGCCCTCTCTTGGTAAAGCCACCTATAGTTTATCGAGGTTCATCGAACGTAAGTAGAATTCCTAACCCTTGACTAAGGCAATATGCTACGCCGTCTAGTTTAGTTGTGTGCTTAACTATGAGTGTGAGTAGTCATTTATATGTCATGAGTCAATTTTGTACGGTTTGCTCATGTGTGGATTAAGATGGAAGATAATAAACCAGCTTGTACGATACATGATATGTGATCATTAAATGAAAGAAGAAGACCGTCACCACATAGCGTTGGCGGCAATGCCTCTTTCATGAGAACAAGATACCTTGATTGAGCCTAGATGCCTCAGGTGAGCTAGCCCCTAGGATGCCCTGGTTTAGCCAGGATGCCTACCTTGAAGCTAGATGCCTCGATTGAGCCGAGATGCCCTAATTGAGCCAAGATGTATGTTAATGAACCTTTTATGCATGTCGGTATACTTATTATTGTCGGAGAAAACTTCCTTATGTATTTTGAAGTTGACAAAACGTTTCCATCAGTCTAGTCTGAAGACTTGCAAACTCTTCCGTCAAAGTCTGAAGACCGTCAGATTCAAGCTTTAAAGTCTGCCCTCATTGACAGTTACTAGATCGACGAAGAAGACTTATCCAGAATTGGATTTTTATTTATGGATTTGATTCGAGTGGCTAAAGAAGTTTCTCACGACTGGAGATAGCATCTCGAGATCTTTTATCCGTTTTGAATTTGATACGAGTAAATTAGATTCATTGATTGGCAAGGTATACTTGGAAGGTTCTACTTATGGAAACCTAGATCCTGATTGTATGGGCGAGCAGGATTGATGGGCTATCATCACATTCCTTAAGTAACTTGAGATCTCCCTAATTGATTCTGTCCAACGGGTAAATTGGAAGAACTCCTTTGGAAAGTGCCAACGGATATAAAGGCATGAAGGAGTATATAAGGAAGAAGCTCTAGTTATTCGAGTATGTGCGTGATAGAGAAATTCCAAAGTCTGAAGCTCATTGTTCTTTGTTGATTCAATTGTTGAGCGAGAAATTTGTACTCAAAAGAGAGTTTAAATACTTGTGAGACCTTGAGGAAGTGTAGCAAAGTCTCTACACTGTGGAATCAAGGACGTGTACTATAACAACTCTTTTGATTCATAGTGAAATCCAGCCGGTGGGCTGTCAGTGTGGGAGAGTGGACGTAGGCTTGGATTAAGCCGAACCACTATAAACTCTGTGTTTATTTTCTCTTATCCCTGAACTTCTTATTTATGCTTACTTGTTGTTCATCCCTTTAAAAGTTGAATTCTATTTTATTGCCAACATCTACTGAAACCAAAAATATCTTTTAAGTCCTGCGAAAATTCTTATATACACCTATTCACCCCCCTCTAGGTGTATTCACTAGCCCCTTTCAATTGGTATTAGAGCCTGTGTGCTTATTTATTGAAGTGTTTTACTTCTTAAGCTAAAGATCTATGGCTAGTATTTTGGCTCCAGGACTGGTTGAAGGTCAAAGCAACACCAGACCTCCTTACTTTGATAGGAAGGAATACAACGTATGGAAGAACAAGATGAAAGCTTTCCTAAGATCGAAAGATCCCCTTAAATGGGATGTGGTGGAAAAAGGAGTTATTCCTACAATAACTTCAACTTCAGAAAGATGGAAGGAAGTGATAGATGCTAGAGAGATGACACAAGAAGAGATAACCAAGAGACAAGCTCTTGACGCAAAAGCTATCTATTCTTTATACTGTGCTTTATCTCCTACTGAGTATAACAGAATTTTATCATGTGAAACAGCAAAAGAAGTCTGGGACAGATTGCACGTTACTTATGAAGGAACCGATTGAGTCAAAGAAACAAAGATCAACATTCTTCTTGGGCAATATGAAGCTTTCAAAATGAAGCCAGAAGAAACCATCACAGATATGTTTAGCCGTTTTACAGAGATTGTAAATGGTCTTGCATATCATGGTCAACCAATCTCAGGGCAAATGAAAGTTAACAAGTTGTTGCAAGAACTTTCTAAAGACTGGAATCACATCAAGACTTCCATTAGAGAAACACAAAGGATCACACCTTTATCTGTCGACGAATTAGTAGGCACACTTCAATCTTATGAAGTGGAGCAAATCGATGAAGAAGAAGGTCCTAAAGGTAAGAAGTCAATTGCTTTAAAGTCTAATGATGATTCTGATGTTATAGATTCATAAGATGATCTAGATGATGAAGAATTAGCACTCATGATAAGGAAGTTCAGAAAGTTAAACAGAAAAGGAAGAAAGTACAACTGGAGAAAGCAAAATACTCAAAGATCTCATAATAAAGCAACTGAAGAGAATGAATTCAACAAAGATGTGATTTGCTTCGAATGCAAGAAGAAAGGACACATCAGATCCAACTATCCTCTATTGAAAGAAAAAGAAAGGAAATACAGAGAAATTCAAGAAAGCTCTCAAAGCAGAGACTTGGAGCGACACAGAATGTGAAGAGAGTGATGAAGAATATGCCAACATTTGTCTGATGGAAAATTCAGAATCAGACTTAGACTCAGATTCAGACAAGGAAATTGAGGTAAGTAACTTTAAAATTCCTATTAAAGTTTCAAAATATATTGATGAACTCTGTCTTACCCTTAAGGTATCTCTTAAAAGAATTTCTGAACTAAAAAAGGAAAATTCTATACTGAGGCAACAGGAAATTTCTTGGAAAGAAAGATTTGAAAGTCGAACAACAATTTTAAAACTTCGAAAGAAAATGAAGATTTTCTTTTAAAAGAAAACATTCTCTTGAAAGAAGACATTTCAAATATCTCAAATTTTTTTTTAAATGGATTTGAAAAACTTGATAAACTTTCAATTCAAAGACCTTACTTTTATAAATCAGGTTTGGGAATGACACCGGAAACTATTACTTTAATTGATTTCCCAAAAGTAAAGAAAAGAATCAAACAAAGACCTACTAAAAAATTTTACAGAAATCATTTTGAAAAAGTTTTTGCAAAACCTATTGATCGAAGTGCTCTTAAATGTTCAAAGTGTAACAGCTCAAAACATTTTGAGAATGATTGTCCTAAAGTTTGGAAACCTGTTAAGAGAAACTGGGCAAAGACTATTTTTGGAACTAACTCCCCTAGACCCAAGAAAATATGGGTACCAAAGAAAACTTGAAATCTTTTCATAATTGCAGGTCACTATCAAGAAAAAGATCAAATGGTATTTGGATAGTGGATGTTCGAGACACATGACAGGAGATTCAAATTGCTTCATAAAGTTTACCCAAATAAATGGTGGAAAAGTTTCTTTTGGTAGAAATGGCAAAGGAAGAATTATTGGATGTGAAACTGTCAAGATTGGGAGTCTCACAATCAATAATGTTTCCTTGGTGGAAGGCTTAAACTATAATCTTCTCAGTATAAGTCAATTGTGTGACACTGGTTTCTAAATCAATTTTCAAGATGGCATATGTTCAGGAACTAGTAAGGATTTGTCCCAATCCTTTACCGGATGAAGACATGGAAACATTTATCTGCTAGATATCAAATCAGAAAGCTCTCAATGCCTAATTTCTATTCAAGATGAAGAAATTCTTTGGCATAGAAAACTTGGCCATATCAATATGAAGCAGATAGCCAAAATTTCCTCCAAAAAGCTTGTTCGTGGACTGCCCAACCTAAGATTTCAAAAGTCAGAGTTATGCACACCATGTGTTTTGGGGAAACAGGTAAGAAATTTCTCTAAACCTATAAATCAAGTTTCTATTAATCATGTTCTGCAGCTTCTGCATATGGATCTTTTTGGACTAACCAGAACACAAAGTATTGGCGGGAAGAAATATTGCTTGGTCATCGTAGATGACTATTCTCGTTTTACTTGGGTATTCTTTTTATCAAGTAAGTCTGAAGCTTTCTCTTATTTCTCAAAATTTGCTAAGAAAATTCAAAATGAGAAAGGATATACTATAACAAGCATTCAGACAGACCATGGAGGTGAGTTTGAGAATCAAAACTTTGCAAATTTTTGTGATGAATATGGTTTAAAGCATGTTTTCTCTTCGCCATATACTCCAGAACAAAATGGAGTTGTGGAAAGAAATAATAGATCTTTGCAAGAAATGGCAAGAACTCTTTTAATTGAAAGTAACATTTCTTCTCATTTTTGGGCTGAAGCAGTTTCTACAGCATGTTATATCATTAACAGAGTTTTCTTAAGGCCAATTTTAGAGAAAACTCCTTATGAGTTGTTCAAAGGAAAAAAGCTAATTGTTTCCTATTTTCATGTGTTTGGCTGCAAATGTTTTATTTTGAAAAATGCAAATGATCGCATTAGTAAGTTTGAAGAAAAATCAGACGAATGAATCTTCCTTAGATATTCAACCACCAACAAAGCCTACAGAGTATACAACAAGAAGACTCAATCTGTGGAAGAATCAATGAATGTCAAATTTCAAGACTTTATACAAAATCAATTGGTTCAGACTCAACCTGAAGAATCTAAACCTGCTCCAGACTCTACAAAGTCTAATTCTTCTGAAGCAACTCAGAATACAGAAGGTCAACAACGAACGAATTTTGAAGAATCAAATGAAGAAAAAGATGAGCAGACTCTCAGACCAACCAGCAACTGGGAGCACAAGTCTAGTCATCTTAAAGAACTCATCATTGGTAACATCGATGAAGGGATACAAATAAGATCCAAAAGGCATGAAGAGTCTAGCGTTGTGGCTCTTATTTCTGAAATAGAACCCAAAAGCATAGAAGAAGCCTTAACAAACGAAAGCTGGATTGAAGGCTATTTCAAATGGACGTCAAAAGTGCATTCCTGAATGGATTCATTCAAGAGGAAGTTTATGTGGAACAACCTCCCGGTTTTGAAGTCCCAAGGAAACTAGATTATGTATTCAGACTGAAAAAGCGCTATATGGATTAAAGCAAGCACCTCGAGCTTGGTATAAAAGGTTAAGTAAGTTTTTAATCCAAAGTGGCTTTGTGAAAAATAAAGTAGACACCACTCTATTTATTAAAAGAGAAGTGTTTGTATTTGTGCTAGATTTCAATCAGATCCCAAAGAATCTTATCTAAGTGCTGCGAAACGCATCATCAAATATGTTGCAACAACCTCTACGTTAGGTCTATGGTATCCTAAAAAGGGAGACCTTACTCTTCTTGGATACTCAAACGCAGATCTAGCTGGATGTAGAGTTGATAGAAAGAGCACCTCAGGTACGTGTCAATTACTTGGAAACAGGACAGTATCTCGGTTCTCAAGGAAGCAAAGTACGGTTGCTCTCTCAATAGCAGAAGCAGAGTATGTGGCTCTTGGAAGTTGTTGTTCTCAAATCTTATGGATAAAACAACAGGTTAAGAGACTTTGGAATCGAAGACTCATGCACTGAGATTAAATGTGACAACACAAGCGTGATTAATCTTACCAAGAATCCAATTCTTCATTCAAGAGCAAAGCATATAGAGATTCGACATCACTTTATAAGAGACCATGTTCAAAATGGAGAAATTCTTATTCAATTCATTGACTCAAAGAATCAGTCAAGCGGACATCTTTACAAAACCACTGGAGAAAAGTAAATTTGAGTTTATTCGACACAAGCTTAATATTATAAATTCTGAAGAAGCTCAGCTCAGGGATAAAAGCCAAAAGATGTTCAGACTCAGAAGATTAAGGATCTCGACTATAAGTTATTTCAATTTTAGAAATTTATCTTTCGAAAAAGGTACATTTGTCTATTGATCCGTAATTGATTGATATTATCTTTCCAAGTTTTTGTATTTACAACAATCATTCCTTTTTGAAAAAGAAGTTATCTTTTTATGGCGGTTATCTATTTTCAAAAAGGCAATTATTTTTGAAAAGGCATTTTTTTTTTTTTTTGTGACGATTCGTATACACCGGTTCAATTGCTTTATATACCGTTCTTCTTCTTCTTTTTACTCACAAACCCTAAAAGCACAGAACTCCACCTTCTTACTTTTTCTCCCTAGTTTAATCTTTAAAGTTTTCATCTTTCTCGCGAATCGAGTTTGGAAACTCTCAAAGACTGTAAGAATGACTTTCCAAAGAAAGTCTTCAAGGATTGCAAAGGGGGACCACAGCATATAAGCGAGGGTCCTACACACTTTGACCTTACCGAGCAAGAAGATTCTCCAAGGCAACAGCAGAATCCACAACATTCTCAACCGCGCCATTCTCCTCAAGCTAGACCACAGAATGTTCAGCAACAAACGGAGGAAGAAGTTATCGAAGATGCTGAACTCGTAAGAACTCAAAAGCCTGCTTTTAACTTCAAACTTTATTCTGCCTTAAAGGATGGAGGCTCTCCAATGACCATTCTTGACGAGTTTTTGAAAGAAAATGGGTATAGAAATGAAACCCACTTTTTGCAAATAATGGAACATTTGGGGATTGCTCCTGCTGGTTCCGCAGATAAGGCCTTTGCAAATTTCCCAAGTGATCCACGTTTTGGAGGAGTTAGTCAGCCTGATGGAAATGATGATGAAAAGATGTTTACTCATTTTAAGCCTAGAATGGGTATTGCTGCGAACATTCGAGGAACAAAATCAGATCTGTTTCGTTCTGAGGAACACAAGCAAACTTACTCTAAGTTGTTAAAGCGAGGAGTGATGAACCCAAGAAGTGTGGATTTCGATTTTCTTAACTATCTGAATGTGAAGTTGCGGGAGAAATTTACTTTACTTCAACTTGAACGCTTTTGCTCTGACTCTACTATAGCCCATCCAGAACTTTCTACTTATTTCTATTCCAATCTAAGTTTTTTAGATGTGAATAGATTCTCTTTCAGTGTTAGAGACCAGGATAATGTGATTGACATGGACACTCTGGCTGATGTGATTGGAGTAGAGAGAGGGTTATTTCAATCAATTAGCGTGTCTATTGGTCGTGCAACAGTGGATCTTGTTCGAGATGGAATGGAAGAAGGCCGAATTTCCTATTCGAGGATGAATGTTTCGAATATCTTGCTTCACAAGATTGTGATCAACTATCTTAGACCCAAATCCACGTCAAAGACTGACGTCTCCAATTCAGAAGCAAAGCTGATGTATGCTATCAATGCCGGTAAAAAGTTCTCTCTGCCGCATACTATCATGTTTCACATGTATAGATCAATGGTGAAGGACAATGGTCAACTTCCCTATTCAGCACTTGTTACTCAACTATTCAGACACTTTAACATTCAGCCTCCGAGAATTCTATGTGTTCGGACATGTGATCAAATGATGATAGGGCTGAAGATGGTTTCAAAGATGCGTCTGAAAGAGCTAAACAAGGCTCTAGAGAAATTCAAGGAGCAGACTCCTGTCCAAACTCATCTAGACTCTGTGGCTGCAAAGTGGAAAGGCAAGGAGCCCGTGACAGCTCCATCTAAAAGAAGAAGAGCGATCATCTTGCAGGATGAAGAAGATGATGATGATGATGTTACCATTTTCGCTCTTGCCTTAAGGAAGTTGCAGCGTTCTGTTCCAGAGACAGAGGATAGAGAAGACGCAGAAGAGACAGAGAAGAGGAGTGAAGAGAGGGAATCGATAAGGAAGGAAGTGGAGGAAAAAGGAAATGCAAAAGAAGAGCAACAAGGAGAACAAGGCCATCCTGTCACTGAAGAAGAAACAAAACATGAAGAGTACTTCTCTCCACCTAAAGGCACTGAAACAAGGGGAGCTGCTGAGAAAAGAGGTACTTCTTCACTTGCTTTTACTAGTGATGATGTTAGTCGTTCTCCTACCAATCCAGAAGATGTATATGCCTCTCACTTCCCTGAAGAAGGTCATGAGGCATCTTCTCCAAATCTGGATGCTCATGCTAATGTGCCATCATCTCCACTATCTGGTCATGCTAAAGCAAGCACTCAAACTAACAACACAGCAGACTTTAGAAAACTGATTGATATTCTCATGGAGATGCAAGGTCAAATATATGCCTTGGGATGCAAATTTCAGAATATGCAAAATGCTTATCAAGCCTCTTCAGAATCTTTGCTCAATCAAGTTCAGGCCCTTAATCTTCAAATTCAAGCAACTGTCAAGGGTGAGGAATTAGCACTTCTGAAGGAGGATCTAAGAAAGCTGGAGGAGACTGTTAAGTCGATGGGAGATTTCTAGCTTGTTCGCGTTCCAAA
Organism: Eucalyptus marginata; assembly: GCA_014182565.1. NCBI lineage: Eukaryota > Viridiplantae > Streptophyta > Magnoliopsida > Myrtales > Myrtaceae > Eucalyptus > Eucalyptus marginata. The sequence continues at coordinate 30,869,718 of CM024594.1, forward strand.
ACAATCTTAAACTACTTCTTGTTTTCGTCTCTACCTCTTTTTTAATGCTGACAAAAAGGGGGAGAAGTGCAGATTTGATTTGACAGATTTGTTTTTGAGACTTTAATTAACTTTTGTCTGGTTGTGACTTTTGGATTGTTGTGGTTTTTGGATTGTGGTTTGACCATTTAAATGTTTGCAGTATCTTAAGCATTGTTGGTACTCATGGCAAAGATAGTTGTTTTTACAAGACTAACCTATTTCCTGTGGATGCAGATTTGATACTATATTTATCCTAACTCATTTATTTGTTATGAGATATCCTTGTTTGCTTGAGTATTGTCTTGCAGGTTAAAAATTTCCAAATCTGCAGGAAAGTTTTGTCACCATCAAAAAGGGGGAGATTGTTGGAGAAAACTTCCTTATGTATTTTGAAGTTGACAAAACGTTTCCATTAGTTTAGTCTGAAGACTTGCAGACTCTTCCGTCAAAGTCTGAAGACCGTCAGATTCAAGCTTTAAAGTCTGCCCTCATTGACAGTTGCTAGACCGACAAAGAAGACTTATCTAGAATTGGATTTTTATTTATGGATTTGATTCGAGCGGCTAAAGAAGTTTCTCACGGTTGGAGATAGCATCTCGAGATCTTTTATCCATTTTGAATTTGATACGAGTAAATTGGATTCGTTGATTGGCAAGGTATACTTGGAAGGTTCCACTTATGGAAACCTAGATCCTAATTGTACGGGCGAGCAGAATTGATGGGCTATCATCACATTCCTTAAGTAACTTGAGATCTCCCTAATTGATTCTGTCCAACGGGTAGATTGGAAGAACTCCTTTGGAAAGTGCCAACGGATATGAAGGCGTGAAGGAGTATATAAGGAAGAAGCTCTAGTTATTCGAGTGTGCACGTGATAGAGAAATTCCAAAGTCTGAAGCTCCTTGTTCTTTGTTGATTCAATTGTTGAGCGAGAAATTTGTACTCAAAAGAGAGTTTAAATACTTGTGAGACCTTGAGGAAGTGTAGCAAAGTCTCTACACTGTGGAATCAAGGACGTGATACTATAACAACTCTTTTGATTCATAGTGAAATCCAACCGATGGGCTGTCAGTGTGGGAGAGTGGACGTAGGTTTGGATTAAGCTGAACCACTATAAACTCTGTGTTTATTTTCTCTTATCCCTGAACTTCTTATTTATGCTTACTTGTTGTTCATTCATTTAAAAGTTGAATTCTGTTTTATTGCCAACATCTACTGAACCAAAAATATCTTTTAAGTCCTGCGAAAATTCTTATATACACCTATTCACCCCCCCTCTAGGTGTATTCACTAGCCCCTTTCAATTATTACGTGACTTGGTGCGTTCATGGATAAACCGATAAATAGCATGCATGGAAGTTACGCTGAAGGGATACATATATGTAGTCGAGGTGAAGCAGTAATATTGCTATTGATCTACCATCAATATTGTAATATGACTACTATACATGTTAGATTTGATGATGAGATGTCATCCTAGTAGAGGATTAGGGATTTTTACTTACTGAGTCTTGGACTCACCCTTTATTTTTCAAACTTGTAGGCATGAAAGCCTCACATCTGTTTTGGGAGCTACAGTCACACTAGAGGAGATAGGAATTCCCCTGGCCTATGTAGGAAACTTGTCGAATGATGCAAAAAGGAGAAAAGGCCTGTAGAAAAATGGCTTGTAAATGTACTATTGTAATATAAAGTAATGTGTTATGTATTATGTACAACCTAGTTGTCCAGCTATTGTTTGTCTAACGAGTTTATTTGTTCATGCTTCCGCAAGTGTTTATTAACAAGATAAAAAGAATCGAGACGGCGACGAGCTTGGGACGTCACGAAAATAACCCATCTACTCAAGACCTTAGAGATGGAGTTGGGGTCGTGACTATTAAGCTTCCATGCCTACATGTCTAAAAAATAAATAGCGAGTCCAAGACTTAGTAAGTAAAAATCCCTAATCTTCTACTAGAATGACATCTCATCATCAAATCTAGCATGTATAGTACTCGTATTACAATATCGATGGCAGATCAATAGCAATATTATTGCTTCACCGCAACTACATATATGTATCCCTTCGACGTAACTTCCATGCATGCTTATCTTTGTTTTATCCATGGACACATCAAGTCATGTGGTAATAAGCATATCGACATGCATAAAAGGTTCATTAACATGCATCCTGGCTCAATCAGGACATCTCGGCTCAACCGAGGCATCTAACTTCAAGTTAGACATCTTGACTCAACTAGGGCATCTCAGCTCAACCGTGTTGGAGAAAACTCCTTTGATGTTTTGAAGTTGACAAAACTTATCCAAAGTCTATTCTGAAGATTTCCAGACTTCTATAACAAAGTCTGAAGACTCCTAGACTTTGTGTCAAAGTCTGAAGACTCCAGACTTTGTGTCAAAGTCTGCTCACTTTGATAAATTCCAGATTGAACGCAAGTGAAGGATGAAGACTTATCCAGATAAGAGATTATTTATCTTTCTTCAAGGGTTCGGTTCATAGAGGTTATATATGGTCATCTAGTTGGAAATATCACCTACGAGATTGAATATCTTTATTCGAATCAATTTAAATACATCAAATCTTTTGGAGGGCAAGTAATTTTGAAAAGAATCTACTTATGGAAACCAAGATCCTGATTGTATGGGCGAACAGGATTGACGGGCTTTCATCACAATCTTCAAACGGCTCGAGATCTCCTTGATTGATTCTGTCCAACAGGTTGATTGGAAGAATTCCTTTGGAAAGTACCAACGGTCGAGAAGGCATGAAGGAGTATTTAAGGAGGACTCTCCAGTTGTTCGAAAGTGTGTGTGAAAGAGAAATTCCAAAGTCTAAAGCTTCCCATTCTCTTGTTACTTCTTACACTGAGCTCAAAGTTGTATTCAGAAGAGAGAGACTTATAGTGTGACTTTGTGAGAGAAGTAGAGACTCTTCTATGAAGTCGAGATCACAATATTGTAAATTATCTTTTGATTCATAGTGGAAACCAGCCAGAAGGCTGTCAGCGTGGGAGAGTGGGCGTAGGCTTGATCTAAGCCGAACCACCATAAATTCTGTGTTCATATTCTCTTCCCTAAACTTCTTTATTTCGTTTGTAGTTCTATTTAACTACTAAAGTTTGAACCTGCTCAAAATCTGTTGTTCTTCAAACTCAGTTTCAAAAGTAAAATGTTTTCACTGTTCTTTGCAAAAATTGTTTTCACACCTATTCACCCCCCTCTAGATGTTCATACTAGCACTTACAAACCGAGGCATCCAGCTTCAAGCTAGGCATTATAAGTCAACTACAGCATCCCTGCTCAACCGAGGCATACCAGGGGCTAGCTCACCCAAGGCATATAAGCTCACATTCTAGCTCAACCTAGGCATCTTATTCTTACGAACGAGGCATCGCCGCCAATGCTATGTGACGACAGTCTTCTTCTTTCATTTAATGATCACATATCATGTACCATACAAGCCAGTTTATTATCTTCCATCCTAATCCACACATGAGCAAACCATACAAAATGGACCTTCGATATATAAACAATTACTTAGACTCATAGTTAAGCACACTAACTAAACTCAATAGCGTAACATATCGCCTTAGTCAAGGGGTAGGAATTCTACTTACCTTCAATGAACCTCAATAAACTCTAGGTGACTTTACCAAGAAAGGGTCGTCCAGTGAAGCGATGAGCAAGGCCAAGAGAGGGAGAGAGGGTAAGGGTGAGAGAGCATGAGAGAAAAAAGAAAGAGCAAGTGAGGGAAAAGAGATGGGGTGGTGTATGTAGTGTGGAATTGAGGGGGGAAATGCCTCTATTTATAGGCAAACCCTTCATAATGACATTTCCAAGTGAACCAATCATTTTTATATAGATGCACAATCGAGGAGGTGTCAAGCTAAAGAGAGGAGTGGCAAGTCTAGTTCCTAGGAGGACACTTACTTCTTTTTCCATTGGTCTATCTAAAGAGTTGAGTCATCATTGAATGATTTCATGTAATGATTGTGGGGAAACCTAAACCATATGACTCACCTTTTCATTAAATACATGCAATCATTAAGGGGACACCTAAGCATATGACTCACTTCTCTCATTAATTGCCTAGATTTCATGCAATCATTAGGCATAGATGCGTTCACATTACTCAACTTGCTCTCCAAGTTTCTTTCCTTTAACATGCTAAGGTCCAAAAGCATTTAATGATTTCTTGTCTTCAAGTCAAGAAGACTCTAGATTGGCTTACTCCTCAGGTTAGGCATGCAGCCCCTTCCCCTCTTAGTTTGGACATGTGGCTTTCCCATTTTGAGGTGAATATAGTTTCAAGTAACTTTCAAAATCAACGTCATTATCTTATCATACGAGCTCAAAAAATTATAAAATTTGAATATGTTGTAGAGAAGATCTTAATAAACATTTTCCATAGAGGAAGCCAAGTCTAATTTGGCCTGTGGAAAGAGCAGCAAATCACTTAACATAACCCAACAATTCGTCGGTCAAGCAAATCCAATGGCAGCAAGGAAAGACCCATTTCGAAATCCAAATCTTCACAAAAAAAAATTTGAAATTTTAAAGGAATGGATGTCTTCTAAAACTTTTAGAAAATGAAGCATATCCAAATTTGAAAAGGAAGATTTTATAAAAATTCAAGAAGACAACCAGGTCATTTTTACCGCACTGGATAGGTTTCAGACGGTGAATGACTTGGCTTTTGTACCAACCATTTCACCCTGAAAAGATATGAAATCAAAGTATGTAATAGGTTAAGATGTTTTGAACAACTTTCATGAAGGAAGTTTCTACAAATTTGAATTACTAAGAGCTCTATAAAATTAGAAAGCATGAAAGGTCCAGCAGTTTTGAAAAACTGGGAAGTCAAAACCCATGAAACTCGGGGTCCGTTCGTTTCGCGGAAAATGAGCCATTTTCGGAAAATATTTTCCCGGAAGTCATTTTCCAGGAAAATGACAATATTTTCTAGCGTTCGACTAAAACCTGAAAATGTTTTGGAAAATATTTTCCGGTGTTCGGTAAGGAAAATATTTTCCGCTCACCAGATTGGCGAGCGCGAGCGTCAAGCTCGAGGCTCGCCAGATCGACGAGGGCAAGTTTGAGATCGACGAGCTTGAGGTTCACTTGGTTTGACGACTAGCCAAGAAAGAAGAAGACAGGAAACAAAAGAAAAAAAAAGAAAAAGAAAAATGAAAGAAAAAGGAAATTAAAAATAATTGGAATTAAAAAAATAAAAAGAAAATTAAAAAATAATTCGAATGAAAAAAAGAAAAGAAGAAAAAGAAATGGGAGGAGGAAGTCATGATTTGTAAATGTGTGAGATAAGAAAGATCAAGTAGTAAGGAAAATGTTTTCCACTTTTCAAAAGTGGAAAACATTTTCCCTACTTTAGAAGACTTTTTTCCTTTGATGGAAAACATTTTCCTCAAGGAATTCATTTTCCGTGAAACGAACGCCGGAAAATCCGGAAAACGTTTTCCCGGAAATTATTTTCCGCGAAACGAACGGACCCTCAAGGTGACAAGTCTATGAAGGAGAGGCGGTGCCCTACTTGACTTGCAAGATCACTTGCTATCATTCTCTCAGGTCATGAGTCACCCCCCTTCATTAATTACTCGAGACACATTAACCTCTACACTCATTATCTTCATTTAATGTGTTTCACACTTGTTCACACTCATTTCCTAGGAAGATTTGACTAATCCAAGGCCTAGGTGTTTCCTTCATTAAATTACAAACTTTCAAAAATTATTTATGGAAATCCTAAGAATTAAGCTAATATGGATGCTTCTACTATTCGGTGAGAATTTTTCGCATTCATCCATGATCAACTATCCTATTTGGGTCAAGGTTTGCGACTGACTCATGGCCAAGCTCAGAACTGGTTCAGTGGCTATTTTCCTAGGTTGATTGGAGGCCGAAATCATGGATGTCACATTTAGCCTATACGAGTCTTGTCATACTTAGATGTGGACATGCAAGTAAGTTTGGAGAACCATTCACTTGGATATAGGGTGATTTGATATTTGAAGAACGTATTAAGTGTTCAGTGACTACTGTTATATACGGAAGTTTTGTCAACATGCACGCATTTTGCTCAGCATGGACTCTCGTGATTGATAGGTACATCATACAAAATCACATGTCATTGCACCCACGAAACAGGTTATGGATGTCGGCTTGTATCCAATTGAAGATTATAGAAGAAGTCCTTTGGAATGGTTTTTGCAATTCAAAAACTTGTAAACAATGAGATCGTCAAACTTGGAATGATTGCAATGCCTCAGCAGTTCATAGGAGCTACATTTTTATTCTGTTTAAAGGAGATCCGACAGATTCCCTCTACATGGAGGTAGATCTCAGGAAGTTGTCCTTTTTTAGAGATAATAAATTGCTTGACGTAATGAAGCTCCGGAAGATGGTCAGACCGTGAGCACTGCATTTAAGTACCGAATTAAAACAGTAGGAAACGCTAGTTGCTTTTGTTAAATTCACAGTAGAAACATATCAAGTCCGAGATTTTATCGTGTTGTACAACATACAAGATCTTCGTCTTGAGAGGCAGATGTTCACCAAGCGGTTGCAGAGGAAGCTCACCAGGAAAATTATAAAGATGCTCTTCGGATCAGTTTGAATTCAAAGCGCAGAAGTCTGCAGTTAGCCCACCGATTGAGGTCTCGCACAAAAGATGGACAACATGGCCGAGAATGCCAAAATCGTCACAAAGCTTGTTGGGCTTTGTTTAGCCGAAGGAGGCTTCTAATAGATGTTTGGCCACAACTTTACTCAGCAATCTAGCATAAAATTTCATAGGTGGAAAAGCACCGAGATCTTGTTCTCGAGAAGCTTTGTTTTGGGCAGTTCTGCTTTTGCAGAATGGTGATGCAATAGCCCTCCAACTATCTGAAATGGTATAGCTTCTTTTTAATTGGTATTATATATTTGGTTTTGGATGCAGGTCATTGAGCAAAAGCTTTGTAAATTTACCATGGAAAGATGAGGGCTTGCAAGTCCTCCGCCCGGTCTAAGAGGCTCTTCAACAGAGGCATTGGCACGTGATTGGTCTTAATTATAGCGATATATAATGTTTTTATTTCTTCCATCCTTTCATATGTTTTGTCAGTTAAAATTTTTTGACTGTTTAACTTAGTTATGTAGCTCATGAATCATGTGACATGCACGCATCAAATTTGACTCCCTAATCTTCAATTAAGCCCCCACTTTTTTCTTTTTCTTTTTTTTTTTGGCTCTAGTGCTTTTCTTACCTCATTGGACCGAGTGTATGCCGACATAGACTCTTAGGATCGAAGAAAGAGTATTTTGCATTAAATAAATGCCATTTTATCGGTTCATCACATAATATAAGCAATACATGAAATTGTTTCTTCGCACATTTACGGAGATAGAAGGGGGGAGGGGGGTGTTTTGGGTGGGAGGATGCAATATATACATACGTTCAGCGCCGAAAATCAATACAGTAGCTTGTGTTCAAGGAGAAGCCGTGGCCTCATTATCATCATCACTGTAGGAAACGAGAAACCACTAAATAAGTAAGCTTTACACAATTACAAATGCACACAGATTTTCAAATAGTAATCCTAAACGTGAAAAGAAAGCAACTTTGTAGATTTATTCCTGTACAAGAAGCTTCTTTTCTGGAACTACGATACGAAACGTAAATGAAAGGTCTTAATTAGTGTAAAGAAATTTCATTATCTCTTCTTCAACATCTCGTATGTGAGCTAGGTGAAAGGTTCACTCTACATGCACAACCTATGGAGAGTAAGGTTGGTTCCAAAGGTTACTTTTGAGTTCAACATAGGTTCCACAAAGTCCAATAATACTGCTCACGTGATTTTATAATCGTGATAATGACCTGAAAAAAGTATGATACAGACTACTTTTTTGAGTGATGTGATCGTTTACAGTGCAACAAAATTGTGTTCTTCGGTAGGCCTGCTGTAGCTTCCATAGATTCATAATATATCGGCTTGGTCTAATGGGATGAGTCAAGGTAATACCTATTTGATAAAAATTACAATTGTTCTTTTCAGTCACGGGAAATATTAAGTCTACAAAGATATTTTCATCAAGAATACGCTTGAGATTTAAATATTGTCCCATACCTATCGTCCTCAGCCTCAGATTCATCAGGAATACACAGATGGGGTGGATCTTCTTTTTCGTCCCTGATTTTTATTATTAATTTTAATAAGTAATTATTGAAATTATCAAGTTTATATAAACATGTATGAGATTTAATATTGTCCCATACCTGTTTTCTTCGTCATGGTCATTGTCCATCGACTCGAAGCCCTCGCTGTCTTCTTCAATGCACAAAATCGTCTCCTTTCCATTTGTGTCCTTGGGTTTGTTAACAAAATTGGAAGCACCACTTTGAGATATCACATATATAATCTCCAATTCCGTGCAATGGTCGATCCCTTGAACATTTTGCATCATATCGAGGTGCCTAAACTCGAGTTCTTTGAGATGCGTCATTGCTCCTGGTTTGATAATCACCTTCTTGAGCCGAGGCAGCTTCCAAATCTTCAAGATGTTGAGGCTCGGGAACCCATCTTTGGCGAACTCTAGACGAGTGCCCAGGAAAGAATTGGCCAGGAGCCTGAGCGTCCTCAAATGCCTCAGGAGATTCCCCAGCTGACGCATCATGTCTGTTTTCACGTTCGAACCCGACAGAGTCAGAACCCGGAGCGAGTCAGGCAAGAGCTGTGTCCAGATGGGATTGTTGAGTTGGCCCAGCAAGTATAGCTCCAACAGTTCGTGATGTTGGACCAACGACAATTCCGGTAACAGACCTATCTGCAATGTCGCGGGCTTGGCTGCTTTGGGGGCTCCTTTATTGGGCTTGGCTCCTTTCGTGGCTTCTTTCGGGCGCTTGGCGTCTTTCTCAGGTTCGGTTTCTCTCGCTGGCTGGGCTACTTTTCTGGGCTTTTTTGCGGGCTTGGCTTCTTCCGCGGGCTTGGGTTCTTGGATCACCCCAAAGGTCAAGGACTGGAGATTGGTGAGCCTGAAGCTAATCCAATCGGCTACTGCTTTCCCTGGGGGGCCTGAGGTGCCCTTATCTGAGTGTTGCAAGAAAAGCTTGAGCGTGGTGAGCGTGGTCAACATGTTCATGGGGCCCTTCATCGAGTTCTCCTTCACTTGACCGATAACCAGACCGCTTAAGGTTTGGAGTTGAGTCAAGGCCATAACATTGTTGCTACAAGCCTTGAGGATTTTCTTCAAGTCGATGTAGAACCAGTTGAGATGCAGGTGTCTCAAGTTCCTCGCCTTCCACAAGGAACTCGGAAGGGAAGTGATGTTGGTGTGCTTAATGTCAAGAGTCTCGATATGGTGCAGATCTGCAACAACACTTGGGATCGAGTCCAACACCGTAGATCTCAATCCTAGGTACCTTAGGAGCACCAGCTTGTGGAGCACACTTTGCAAAGATGGCTTATACACACCCTCCAAGTCAAGTACCCTTAGCAAGCTATAGTCAGTCTTGGAGGTAATGCTCCCAAGGACCATGCTGATGTCCTTGCTAAGCATGCCTCTCCTCAGGTAGAACGATAGAAATGAGCGGACGTGGCCAAGGTTCAAATTCGGGTTGCTGCCACCTTGGCCGTCTCTGACTATGTTTGCGTGCTCCGCGAGCCACCGGACCTTGGTTTCTCGCAGTTGGGCCTGTTGTTGCTGGCCAGTTGGGTCACCGTCGTTCCTGTCTTTTGACTTGCCAGCGTCATGTATGTGAAGGAAGCCCATGCTTGTCGCGATTGGGCGGATCATCTCGTACAGAGAGGTGAGCATTTGGCAAGCTTTGGGGGATCCATCCGCCCTCCAGCTCACTACATCAATCAGGTTCCTATCCACTAGCTCCAGAATGAAAGTCTCTCCCACATCCTCGGGCAGCCCTGTCCGTTTCCCCTCTCTGTTGTAACAATGCGAATCCAATAAGCCCTCAGCCAACCACAGCCTCACTAGCCTTCTTGTCGGAATTGGGAATTCCACGGGGAACAAAGCCATGTAGATGAAACACGGTTTTAGATGGACTGGTAATCTATGGTAACTCAATTGTACTATATCTGATGTAGAACAATCTTTCACCAGCGCTGTGAGTTCGAGCTCTTTGGCATACGACAGTAACCCGCCGAGCAAGGATAGATGGAGCGGCAAGCCCCCGCAAGTCTTTAGGACCTCTTTCAAGCGGCTCTCGTGTACTCCACGCAACTTCCAAGCGAGCATCTCCTGTCTTTCATCACCTTCTACTTTTGGTAGCACGATGTCTTCCGCGTCTGGAATATGCAGGATCACGGCGCGGTCGTGTCGAGTGGTGATGATTATGTGACCCTGAGTAAAAAACAGGGTGATCAACAATAACGTCTGCACGAGTCGCACGTGGGACGGGATCACGTCATCCAACACTATGAGAAACTTCTTCTTCTTGGCCAATCCATGGTGGAGCATATCCGCAATCTGGTTGAAATTCATGTCCTTCACCTCCCTCTCCAGCTTCCCCATTTGCTTCAGTATCTCGACGAGGAACTCATTCATGCCCATGCTGGCTGAGAGGTGAACCCAAGCGCGTGACTCAACGCCCAGGTACACCGCTTCCCTGTAGACCCATCTCGCCAGGAACGTCTTGCCGGTGCCTTGCTCACCGATAATTGTTGTCACTCCGAGAAAATTCTCTCGCTTCTTCCCAATCTGATCCATTATTTTCTTTTTCTCGTTCTTGTGACATAAGAAGTTCGATGTTTGGGGATACCAGAAGCTAGTCAGCCTCACCCTTTTTTGGCCCTGCCATTGAACGCTAGCAGGGGAGAGGGAACTAGCAGGTACCTTTTCTGTTTTCCCTTCGGCCTCCTTGCCCGTCAAGTACTGATCTTGACACAACTCCTGCATCTTATTCACCAGATTGGACAAGTCCTTCCACAGTTTACACTTGGAGATGAGGGCGGCGGCCGGCCACATGACCACGCGCAGGGCCTCGTACCTCCCACGGGCCTCGCTGAGGTGCAACCTGTCGATGAACTCCTCAGCATCGTACATGGCTCGGAGGAGCCGCCCCAACCACTCCATGCTCTTGGGCGCTCTGTCTTGAATGGAAAAGAACTCTTGGATCGTGGCCAGCTTCTCCTTGGCGTCCTTCACGAGCTTTTCCGTCGATAAGCACCCGACGCACATTGGGTGATGGAGCAAGATCTCTAGTTTCTGTGACAAGATCTCGGCAGCAACTTCGCCAGCCATCTTGTAGCTTCTCGTGTCAGAAGCAGCCATGCCTGATCAATGTGTTTGTTTCGAGCAAGGTCGTGTGTGAATGTTGGCTTCTTTGCTTGGACTGAATTAATTTGTTGGGACATATTATTCTCCCTCCCCATATTCTTCATTTTTCTATGCTTTTCTTGGATACGGTCTCTCCCGTCTGCAACAAGGTTTGTATAGTTCTTTTCTTGTGCCATTCTTTGACCATGAGACGGGACAAAGTATCTCTCAGAATAATTATGATAAAAGTAATTTTGTGACGGCTTAGGCGGCGGTGTGCAGGGAGGAAGGATGGCGGTGTGTCCGTGCCTCAGTCTCCGAACATACACAAGGAGGAGGCACATCTCTTGTCCCACATCGCCTAGGGAGGGAGTTCTGGACTGCAAACAATGAGCCCTCTAATTATACACACACGTTTTCTTGGAGTAGTATGGGCTGTCCTGAAAAAAACAAAACCGTAAGGACTTAGTATCTAGAATTGACAATATGTATACAGTGGAGACCTAGGACATTACAAGTGGTATCAGAGCCGACTCTCAATCATGGCCTATGCTCCTAAGGGATGGAGAGCTGAAAGGCTCAGGCGGCGGTGCACGGGGAGGGAGGGATGGCTATGCGACCTATGCAGGGAGGGGGCACGTCTCTTATCCCACATCCCTTAAGAATGGAGTTTTGGGCTACCTTATAAAACAATGGACCCTCTAAACAAGTGGGGCACATCTCTTGTCCAACATTGCTTGGGGCTAGACGTACGCAAGGAGGGGTGAGTGATGTGGGATCATAGAGACATATCAGACACATATTAAATGACAACACTTGATCAATTAGTTGAACAATCGAAATCGTGTCAAAAATTATATGTGGAGTCTTCCTTGCATAGGGGAGCTTTTTCGGTGAATAAGAAGGAACCCTCGTTAGGATACTCACTTCAAGCAAAAAAATGTGAAGTCTTGCACTACTCTGTACGTTCTCCCTTGGCAATATTAGCAATGTCAAGGGAAGCGTTTATTTACTTATTTTGGCCATTATTTTATCTCATGTGTTACTATTATTGAGGTTTATCCCATATTAATTGTGGAAGAGGTTGGTGATTGATTATAAGTGTGAGAGAAAGTCTTACCCTTTAAGCTAACCTTTGAGATGGAAGAAACCCAAAACCAGCTAACATCGGTATTAAAGCGCAGCTTACCAATAAGTCCAGATCCAAAAGTCTTTGGACTAGATTTGTCAATAAGTCTGGACCCCTTATGCTACAACTTACAATCAATAAATCAAACATTACTATTCACACGTGCCCACAATACTATGAAACGTATTTGGGATGCTCATACCTTGCCTTAATCATGTGGTTAAGCTTTTTTTTTCCTTAGATAGCATGTATGGAGGCAAGAGATCGCTTCAAGTGCCAGAACTTGGCATAAAGGGACACTTAAGTGCCATAACTTACGAAAGTGACACTTAAGTGACACATTTTAAGAAAAGTGGGACACCTAAGTGCCACCTCTGACGAAGTCGGCCGGAAATCATACGTGGCAATTAAATATTAATATTTCTCGCCGAGATGGCTCACTGGAGAGCTAACTCAGTTCTAATTCACCCAAAACGACGTCGTTTTGGCATAATTTGAATTTTAATATAATATAAAAATTAATTAAATTAAATTTAAGACAAAATAATAATAATATAATTTATATTTATTAAAAAAAAAACTCAAAGGAGGAGGAGGAAGGCGGTCGGCGGCCGAGGGCTAAGCCCTCGCCGTCGCCGCCTCCACGCCATCGCCGGAAGGTGCGGGAGGGTCGGCCAAGGCTCAACGGCCCTAGCCCTCACCGCCGGCTGCCTCCCCTCCTCCTCCTTCCCCCCTTTTTTCCTCCTCCTCGCCCGCCGACTACCTCCCCCTCCTCCTCCTTCCCCCTTGCCGACCTAGGCGAGGGCTCGCGGGCCTCGCCACCGGTCAACCGGGGTGGCCAACCCCGGCCACGACTTGGCGACCCCACCAACCTCCCCCTCCATCGCCGACCCTTGCCGCCCGACGGAGAGCCCTCGCCGCCTCCCTTTTTTAAATTTTTTAATATTTATATATTTTTATAAATGTTTTAAATAAATTTAATTTAATTAATTTTTATATTAATTTTTTATCACATCGGCATCAAAACGACGCCGTTTTGCACTTGCCGAAAATTGACACGTCAACGTTTTGGCCGAATTGGCACTCAAGTGATCCATTTTGCTCCGATTTTGGCACTTAAGTGTCACTTTCGTAAATTATGGCATTTAAGTGTCCCTTTATGCCAAGCTTACACTCCGTCCGCATCTCCATATATGGAATATATGACGTAGTGGACAAATGACTGCTTTCTTGTCGTCTGACGAAACAAGCTACAGTAATGTTGACGAAAGCTCTCTCATATAACGGGTTCTTTAGCACATGGATCATGACAAGTGATATAAAATGCGATGAAGATGCAGACAGATTTCGCCTAATTACTTGTGTTAAACGTCGGGAATCATATGATGTAGAGGTATTGGGTTTAATGTATATCGTGTCACTCCGCCAACAATAGTCCTTAGAGATGAAAGAATCTGTCCGTTGCACTTCATTTACACGCGAGGTATTTTAAGTGTAAAATACAAGTTTGCTTGTGGAGATGGATTTTGTCGAGGCATGCAGATGTTAAAATAATACGAAAAGAACGCATTGACGAGAAAGACATTGGGAAACAATTGTAAAGACCAATGCAAAAGGAAAAACACGAGGCATCTCTTCAGCTCAAGGAAAAGTGTCAGACTAGTTATAAACCTATTACATTGAGGCTAATTTAGTTTTAAATATTTTAATAGTAAAGATTTAGTTCTAAACATTTTGATTTAGTGATAGTTCAATCGTTTGGGTGAATTTTGGCTGGATATTACTGACATGGATGTCGACTGACCTACATGACATAGCCGGCGTTGACGTTGACAACTTTTAATGACATTTTAATATTTTTCAAATATTTTTTTATTTTTTTATTTTTTTATTTTCTTCTTTTCTTTCTCTTTTTCTTTTTCTTTTTGCCTTCTTCCTCCAGCCAGTTGCTTGCAACCTGCTAGAGGAAGAAGGAAGGAAGGAAAAATAATAATAAATAAATAAATTCAAAATAAAATTAAAATATTATTTAAAATATTCATATTAGCATTGATCATGCCATATATAATGGCTTACGTTCACGTCAGCAATATCTTACTAATATGAATCAGAAAGATTGAATTGGCACCAATTAAAAAGTTTAAACTTAGTTGGCACCAAATTAAAATGTTCATGACTAAATTGGTACAAATAGAATAGTTTTTGGAACTCTTTTGACACTTTTCACCTTCAGCTTGGAGAGAAAAATATACTACTAAAAACACAATGACACGCAAATAGATGAATGTTAATAGATGAAAAAGATACTACTGAAAACATGATGACACTTCTCTATTGAATATACATTATGAAAATAGATTAATGTTAAATGGATGGTCTGTAACGGAGATATTATGGTTGGACCAGTACCATGCTTCCTATGTTTGTCACGCTCCAAACCCCTAAGCGCGCGAACATGCCATAACTATCAATAAATTGAGACGTCTCAAGACACATCGATGACTTTTTTTTTTTTTTTAATCTTTCAGTTAAATGCAAGTGGAAGCATTTAATATATATACACCTAGTCAAACATCAAAGTAGGGATAGTATACACAACAAGCATAACATTTATTTATCCACTATTAATCCCTAGGGAGTTTAATAATTACAAGCCTTTTACGGTAACTTCCTACCGACCATCTCAAAAACTTGCAGGGGTTAGGGTTAATCTAAACTTCACTAGTACCAAGCCAATCCCTCGTCTCCAAAGGGACCCCGAATGAAACATGACAATTCTCCAAACTACGAGCTTGAAAATAATAAATAACAATGGGTGAGATATAAGTCTAAGCGAGTCAACGACCTAAGCCTCAACTAGGATGCTAATTCATCTCGAAGGCAGCCTAAACATGCAGAGTAATATTAACGGTAGATCAATAGTGAAGCAACCCTTGCTTTACCTTAACTATAAATATGGTCAGGCTATCGACCTCAAAGACAAATATTAAAGCCGTCAAATAACCAGTAGGCATCCTTGCCTTGCCTTGGCACATCCCTACATATTAATACACCACACTTGCCAATATCAATGTATTAAGTATAACAGATAATCAGAACACATTCCATAATATCCAAGCATTTTGCCAACACGTGTTCCATTTATTATGACCCATCGGGCCATGGCCAACACAAGAGTTGGCAGTCTTTCGACATAATCGGGCATCATCCCACCCCATATGGCACAACATTGTCTAGAACCCCCGCCTAGACAACATTCCTTAAGAGGTATTGGGCCGACCTCAATTGCCACACGGTATCTAGATCTCCGCTGGGCATCCAATAAGCATCGGACATCATCTCCAAACTCCTATTAGTCTCAATTAAGGACGATTAGTTTAAATAACTGTAGTTAGGTCACTTCATTGAAGTGACCACTCAAGCATGCCAACACTCAAGCCAAATGAAGTGACCACTCAAGCATGCCAACACTCAAGCCAATTTTTATTTACCATCAATTAACCCAATATGACAATGTTCGGGCTCAAACAAAAATCTCGGAAATTTTTATACTTAAAATTACAATAAAATAATCGCATGTGGTCATGTACTTAAAATCAACTTGCCAAAATTTTCACACTTTCATTTTAAAACCCTATTGCCCCATTAAATACGTAAAGCATGGCGTCCAAACACAACACCTCAAAATTTGCCATTTTCTTGCCATTAAAACCTTTTTTTTTAAAATAGCATTTAATTTCATGAATTGGGCAATTAACATCATGACATTACAATTTTAGACAATCAAGAATATGCATAATTTTATCTGATAAATTAAGAATAAAATTATACTTAACCACTAATCCGTCATTAATTTGCATTAATCGTGATTAATTAAACTAATTGCAATTATTTTAAGCTAACCACGATTAATTAAACTAACTGCGGTTACTTTAAATTAACTATGGTTACTTTAAACTAACTTTGGTTAATTAACCTAACTACAGTTATTTAAACTAATCGTCCTTAATTAAGACTAATTCCTATTAGCTTTAATCTAACCATAATTAGCTAAGCTGTACTCCTAAATACAGTTAACTTCCTAATTAAGGATTATGAGTTAACTCACGGTTTCTCTAGCGTAAGTGTTGACTTAATCCAATAGAGTCAAAACACCTTTCTTTCACAGTTTCTCTGGTGACAGCAAGTTCATCGTGATGGCGTCAAGACTACAGGGCTCACGGTACCAATGACGGCACCACGGCGCGGCGATGGTGGCTCAAGCTCACGGCTTGGGCTTGGGACTTCTTGGTGGTGGTGAACTAGCAATGGCGGTGGTTTGGCTTGACAGCACAGAAGGGCAAGCGGCGGCATGACTGCTTGACGGACGAACGGTGAGCAACGATGATCCGACGGCAAACGACAACAGCCAAAGGGGTGGCAATGGGGGTTTCATTGATGGAGAAAAGAGAAATGAAGAAAGGGAAAAGGAAGATGAAAGCAAATGAGAGGGAGGTGGAGGGAAAGTGGGTTGCTTCAATTGCAACAAGGGGAAAACGTAAGGGGGGGAGAGAGAGAAAATAGAGAAGGGAGTTAGATTTTTCCAAGATTTTCCCCAAAAATCATCATTGGAAAATCCAGTACAATTCCTCAAATTCCTCTCCACACTTCATTCTCTCATTTCGTCATTTAGTCCATAAATGCAAGGGTATTTTGGATATTTCACACACTTTTTTCCCAAACTTTCCAATTTTATCCTTGGGCCCGTTTGCTTGAGTTGGGCTTGAAATGGGCTTGGTGGCCCACTTGGCCCTCATGGCCAAATCCATCAAGGGCATGAGGCCCTATGGCTCTCACTTGGTCCGACTTCCCTTTCCGACTTCTAATTCTTGTCTGATAATTTCTTTGCCGAAAATGTTAGACTTACCAATAATTTGCAGATATATGAGACGACGTTAAATAGATTAGTCTTGAAATCCTCGAAAGTTCGATATCCGAAATCGAATTAAAATCCATGGTTAAAATTAATTAAATGTGACTTTAGTACGATCTAAACTATCGTGTGGCTTTTAGGGGTTTTTGCACGATTGACCCGTGGTCAATCATTTCCGATCCATGTTGTGCTTCTTCAAATCATGGATGGCCCTTGGTTGTCATGTTATCGCGATAGTTCAATTATGTACCTTGAGTACAAGATTCATAGAAAATCGATTTATTGTCGTTCAACGCGAGAATCATAATCGTGTGGAATCACTCGCGAACTGATTACGTACTTCTATCAAATCGATTTATATCCATTCGCTAATTAACTTATAACAGCATAGCATTGACCTTTGTTGATTCTTAGGATTGAACAGTCAATCCCTAATTAAATTCTTTGGTCTTTCGCATTTTAATCCTTTATGGTCTTGTCTAATAGAATAATTAACTTATGAGTGATCAGTTCAGAGTAAATTAACTATCAGTACATTGATCAAATAACAATTTTATATATTTCGAAAATGGTCAAATTTCAAGATATCACAATATTGTAGTACATGGAAGGGACTATATCAATTAATGACATACAATCGCCATGACTTGTATTAGTTTTCTTTACTTAATTGTGATTATTATGTGATAGCCAATTTAAGAAAAATTTTAGCATTATATTATTATACATATTATGGTCTTTATTAAAGCATGAAAGGAATGTCATATGGGTCAAGTGGGAAAATATAAAAATTATTGTGTGGCCCACATGATATTATTAACTAATGGTTTAATAAATATATACATGCTAAAAATGTTTGGCTATGAGATGTTACGACTAATAAAAGGGTACAATTCTCATTGAGAAGTTACCATTTCTTACAAAGAGATGCGACTCTTACGAAAGTTAAAAGGCACTTTGATGAAAGGTACTTCTTGATAGCATGTATAAATAAGAGTTTGGCCCTCTCTCCACCCACAACATGAAAAGAACATTGTATTCTATCCTCCATCAGACAGAATACATTAAGGAAAGCATGGGTTAAGGGAGAGAAATTAGATTTCTTCATCTCTTCAGTTTTCCGCAACAAATATCTTCAAAGGGTGCTATGGATAAATGTATATTTTCATCCCCATCATTGTGAAAATCATGAAAATCAAACATCCTATGTTTTGTATTTTTCGCATTATAAAATTACGTTATCACTTACATTGGACAGTTTTGCTTTTGCAAAATGTTGACAAAATTACCCTCAAACTGTCTGACATGATTTAACTCTTTTTTAATTTACATTTTATATGTGGTTTAGATAAAGGTCATTGAGCAAAAGCTTTATAAACTATGGACAGATGAGGGCTTGCGAGTCCTTTGACCGGTCTAAGAGGCTACAATGGCATTGGCATCTGATTTGTGTTAATTACACTGATATATAATGTTTCTATTTCTTCCATCCTTTTATATGTTTTGTCAATAAAAAAATTTTGATTGATTAATTTAGTGATTTAGCTCATGACTCATGTGGTATGCGCTCATCAATGTAACCCCATGTTCTTCATTTTCGCTTGAATGCTTTTCTTACCTCATTGGGCCGAGTGTATGCCAATATAGATGCTTAGGACGGAAGAAAGAGTATCTTGTATCAAATGAATGTCATCACATCGGTTCATTACGTAATATAAGCAATACATGAAATTGTTTCTTCGCACACTTTGGGAGGGAGGGGAGGGGGAGGAGGATGCAATATGTATGTTGATAATGCTAGTACAAACACCTAGAGGGGGTGAATAGGTGTTTAAAATTTTTTTTTGATAAATAAAATAATTTCGAACAAAGTCTAAGAATCAAACAGAGTCTGATAAACAAGTCACTAGACTTATGATGAATATTCAAAATTAGATAAGAGATGGAACTGATTTTTGCAATACTAAAAATAATGCAAGAGATTTAAATAAAAAAGTTAAGGGAATAGAATATTGCACACAAAATTTATAGTTGTTCGGCTTAAATTAAGCATGCGTCCACTATCCCACAGTAACAGCATTCTGGCTAGAATTCACTATAACATCAACAAAGAAGTACAATTTTTTAGTGCAAACACTCAGTGGAAGGTCCATTTTCTCTCACTAAGTTACTCTTCTTGTGATTTTCTCTCTTGAATATAATTTGTAAGGATTGCCGATAAAAAACAAGTTGTTAGAAAGACTTCGACTTTGGAATTTCAATTTTCACACCTTTACTTCAAATAGACTGAATGACCTCCTTAAATACTCCTCCACGCCTCACTGGCCGTTGGCATTTTCCAAAGGAATTTCTTTTAATCAATTTGTTGGAGAGAATCAACTAAAGAAATCTTATAACCGTTTAAAGATTGAGATGAAAATCCATTGATTATGGTTGCTCATACAATCAAAATCTAAGTTTCCATAAGTAGATGCTTCCCAAAAAGGAACTTGTCTTCAAGATTGATTTCATCAATTTGTGATTGATTCCATCAATGTATTTATTGTAAGTGAGATTCTTTGCCAAAAAGCCAGAATGAAGAATAAATTCATAATGTGCTCATTTTGAATCTTTGTCGCAAGATCAATAGCTCTGAGTATGATTTTATTTTCATTGTGGACACGGTTTCAGTTTGGATTGTATTAAAGTGGGAAAGACTTTTGGAATGAATAGACTTTAGCAAAGGTCTGTGATATAACTTCAGAAGCATACTATTATTCAAAATAATAATAAGAACTAGAAAGTTTTGTCAACTTCAAAATTTGATAAGAGTTTTTTTAACACGCGCACATATATATATATAGACACACACACGTTCAGCTTCGAAAATCTTGTAGTAGCTTGTGTTCAAGGAGAAGCCGTTGCCTCATTATCATCATCACTGTAAGAAACGAGAAACCACTAAATAAGTAAGCCTTACACAATTACACATGCACACAGATTTCCAAATGGTACTCCTAAAGGTGAAAAGCAAGCAACTTCGTAGATTTATTCCTATATGAGAAGCTTCTTTTCTTGAACTACGATACGGAACGTAAATAAGAGGTCTTAATTAGTGTAAAGATATTTCATTATCTCTTTTTCAGTGACTCGTATGTAAGCTAGGTGAAAGGCTCACTCAACATGCACAAGCTATGGAAGTAAGGTTGGTTCCAAAGATTATTTTTGAGTCCAACATTAGGTTCCACGAAGGTTCAATAATATTGCTCATGTGATTTTATAATTGTGATAGTGACTGAAAAAAGTATAATACCGACTCATTTATTCGAGTGATGCGATTGTTTAAAGTGCAAAAAATTGTGTTCTTTAGTAGGACTGTTGTAGCTTTCATAGATTCGTAATATATCGACTTGGTCTGATGGAATGAGTCAAGGTAATTCTTATTCGCTAAAAATCATAGTTGTTCTTTTTAGTCACTCATAAGGGAATATTAAGTCTACAAAAATATTTTCATGAAGAACACATATTAGACTTAAATATTGTCATGTAGAATACTAAAATCAATATAAAAAATAATTACTTTTCCTCTAGATTTTGGCAATTAAGGACTTGGCTTTCAAATTGCTGGAGATGTTAGAAGTTTACAAATTTTAAAATTCAATTTATTTCAAATATCAATTATATCTTCAAGACACTTAAAAGGAAGAAGTGAAGCCTGTGCTTATATACACATTATCAACTCCTCCATATAAGAACCCTTGCTCAAAGAGAATTTATCTTATTATATCAAAATCCTCGTCGAATATGGTGCTCATATAAAAAACTTGAATATCATGTCATTATCACATATTAAATATTACATGGTAGGAATGTTACCATGCAGGGGGCGTAGGGGTTGTGTTCTTTTTTATGATTGCGCTTTATATTTTGTTCATTTTTTCTGTGCTTTTCTTCAAACAAGTGTTTTTGTAATTAGTAAGTTAAATAATTAACAAGCCAATCCAATTTTGCTAAAGTTCACACTCGAAGATGAGAGAATTCGAGAAGGGACAGTAGGTTTGGATTCAAAGACAAGACGAGTTCACACGACCGATATAATTGAGATATGAGGAATTGTTACGCAGTAGTGATCTTAACCTGCTTATTATTATCTTAATCTGTAACCTAACGCATCATTCAGTATGTCCACTAATTAAGCTTATTACTAACAGCGCATTTTGCAAAAATTTCAAATTTAAAAGTACTAAAAAGTTAAAACATTGGAATAAGGAATTCATATGAACCAGCCTTTTTTCTTCCCCCAAGCTAACCATGTTCGTCGGTTATGCTTTGCTTGGATACGTCTGATGGTTGAAGATACTTCTACCATTCCATGATCTTGTTTTCACTGTATCCTTCAACAGCGTGGTTGGAATAAGGATGCCGTACCACTAAGGGCGCGTTTGGTAATACTTTTGTTTCCGGAAACAATTTTTTATCAGAATTAATTCTTTTTTATTCTGTTCCAGAAAATAATTTCTAAGCATTTTAAGCCATTTGGTAACTATCCAAAATTTTAATTCTCGAAATAGAGTTATGTTTGGCAACGTCTTCAAAATTTCTACTTCAAATCATTTTCTTTTAATTTTTTTAATAAATTCATTACTTTTTCTTCTTTTTCTTCTCTCTCTTTTTTTTTTTTTTTTTTATTCCTTTCTCCTCTTCTTCTTCAAGGGTTGCCGGCCACCAGCCTTGGGATGACCAACAACTGGCCAGATGAGGTCGACAATCTCGCCAAAGTGTCGCCAGCCCTCACCAAGGCCGCGCCTCATCAGCCAAGCCTTACCAAAGTGGGCAAGGCTTGACCGAGCCTTAGTTGGGCTAGCGGTCTCGCCCAAATTTGGTGAGGTCAAGCCCCGCAGTGGTGGGCAAGCTTGACCTCGCCAAATCCGAGCGAGGTCAAGCCTCGTCCGGTCGGAAAGCCTCCGGCGAGCTCACCAAACCTTGTTGGACTGGTTGTCAGCGACCAACGACGATGGACGACAGCGGTGACGATTGAAGAAGAGAAGAGAGGGAAGAAGAACAAAAAGAAAGAAGAAAAAAAAAGAAAAAAATAGGTTGGCTTGATTCTGAAATTGTTCCTAGGAACAAAGAATCAACTTTTTTTTTATTTCTCGATTCTATTCTAAATCTATTTCCGAAAAAAAAAAAAAGTTCCCAAGAATAAAAATTTTACTAAAAGAATTTATGTTCCGAATTTACTTTCGAAAACCAAAAAAAAAAAAAAAAAAAAAAAAACAAAATTGTTACCATTTGGCAAGTTGCCAAACGCATCCTAAGTATTCGCACTCTAGCTGAATATTATAGTAAAAGTACTTAGTAAAGAAGACAATAGTCTTTTGTTCGATATTTTTCGGACAATCCACCTACATGTCACTATAGAAATCGGATGGCTATCCAGTTATCAAGACATGATGAAATCAATTAACATTGATTATAGTACGTAGCTTAAGCTGTTAAATGAGTAGGTCGGATCAGGTCAAAAATAGTTTGACCTAAACTAACCAATTTAACCAGTTTTGACTTATCTACATACAATAAAAGTTCAATGACCATATATGACGCAACCTGCACTCAATTCATACCTGACCCAACTCATTTATAGAAATACTTCCTACTTAATCCAACTTATGAAAATCCATATCCACCTAGTTAGTTCACTTTAAGCTCTTCATGTGTGCTTTTTCGACTATAAGATGCTAAAGAATTTGCTTTCGATATTTTATAGAATTTTCAATTTTTATGTTGATTTACAATAAAGAATAAGAGAGAGTTACTACTCATTAGTGAATTTATAAAATTTCAGCAACAAATAACATGAAACAATTGAAATTTTAATTAAATGAAATATAAGATATTGAATAAGATGATTTATGCTTACCATAGATTGCAATGACTTGAACTAATATTACAATATTATATAAAAATAACAATGCGAATTGCAACCAATAAAAGATATACTCTAATAACTAACAAATGATACTTACAATATTATTAAAAAAAAAAAAAAACAATGGGAAAAAATAGAAATGGTCTTGATTTTTTTAGTAAGGATGAAGTTAGGCCCATTTTGCAGGCCCACCAAAAGTCGGATGGATTTAGGTAAATTGTAAACTTATTTAATATTCATATCTTTTGGATTTTATCATTTTAAACTTATTTATAATCTATTACTGAACATAGCTACCCATATAATGATTCGGCTCATCAAATATGAATTGAAAAATAGATCTATACCTATTATGATAGGCCTAACGTAGCTTATATAAAACTAGACAACAAAGAGCAAGTCAATGCCCTAATATCATTTTGTCAACCTGGTAATCTTCGAGGGACTTTCTCATCATCTCTGGTAAATTGCTAAAATCCCAAGTCAGCATACGATGCCACACAAGACAGCAAGCCCAATTGCAATATGGAATTCGCAGATCTATAGAAAATCCATCATATCATTGTGTCAATTTTTTCTCTTTCATGATAAAATCCTTTTATGAACGTGTGACTTCAATAGGAGAATAGTAAAGGTTCGTCAGTTAGTTTTGCAAGAGTCCCCATAAGTTCCTAATGCAGCATTGACCAATACAAGTTCTTTTGGATCTTATAATAGATGGAAATCCTCTTCGGTCTTCAACTTTGTGAAGAAGACATGCTTGCACCGACACAAACGCAGTTCTTCGATGAAAAGGACAATCATCCAACTTTGAAAGCCCACACACAGGGACCACACAAAAAAACCAGATCGAGATCTCATTGGATTGCATCTCGCATTGTGAAACCTATCAATGGATGAAATGAAAGGACCAAACGTCCAGTTACTGCCTTTCCATCAGAAAATTTTCCCTTGCTTTCCTATCAGTTTGCAGACAGGAAAGGGTTGGTCCATTCTCTTTCTCGTGCACAACATGCTGCAATCTCCAGAATTTAACCAGATCTAAAGAGAGTAAACACACAGGCCTCAACCCATCTGAAGCTCATCCAAACTTGGACAAGTAGGTAGCAACTTCAAGTGACGCAAACCAAGGAAAATGAACAAATCTAAATGTACTAATTGAAAGCGAATGAATAGGGTAAGTTACAACAAATCCAAGAGGCATTTGAACTCATTGTTCTACCCAACAAGATAGACAATTAACTGGTAAAGAACCTATAGCCATCCCAAGAACATTTTAAACCCTTTAAACCTTAAAAAATAAAAACTTTACTTGCTTCGAGCTGATCTCTAAATAAATAACCAAAAAAGAGCACAGAAAAATGATAAGAAAAACAGAGCAACCAGAGATAAGAAGTACCAAGTTCTCGAGGCTGTTGCTGAGCATCCATGTACCCTGCATCAACAAGAACCTTCTCTCTCTTGGCCAATTCAACGTCCTCATCAACCATCATCTTCACCAACTTCTCAAACCCAACCTTGGGCTTCCAACCCAGCACCTTCTTGGTCTTACTCGCATCTCCCTTCAAGTTGTTGACCTCCGCCGGTCTGAAGTACCTCTTATCGATCACCACATGGCCCCTCCGATTCAGTCCAACATACCCAAACGCTACTTCCAAGAACTCCTCCACCGTGTGTGACTCCTCCGTCGCGACCACGTAGTCATCCGGCTTTTCTTGCTGCAACATCATCCGCATAGCCTCCACGTAGTCCCCGGCGAACCCCCAGTCCCGGGAGGCCTGCAGATTTCCCAGGAACAGCTTGCTCTGCAGCCCGATCCTGATCCGCCCCACGGCCCGAGTGATCTTCCAGTTCTCGCCCCGCCACGGGGACTCGTGGTTGGACAGGATCCCGTTGCACGCGAACAGCCCGTAGGCCTTGCGATGGTTCACCGTGTACCAGTGTGCGGCGCACTTGGACGCGGCGTAGGGGGACCGCGGGTGTGGTCTCCAACTACGGCGGTGGGGTCGATCCGAACATCTCCGAGGACCCGGCCTGGTAGTAACGGATGTGGCTGTGGTCGGTGGCAGAGACCTGAGAGTGCACGGGCTCGAGGAGGCGGAGGTTTTTGGTGGCGACGAAGTCGGCGGTGTAATCACGGTTCTCAAAAACCGCCACGTGGAAATGGGCGGCGAGATTGTAGACCTAGCCGGGGGAGATCGTGTCAATCCAGTGGCGGAGAGAGGAGGGTCAGTGAGATCGGTGAGTGGAGCTTCATCCGGGCCTTGTGGTCCTGTGGGCGCTGTGGGTGAGAAGATATTGGGTGGTCCGGGACCGCCACGTCGGCGTGGTCCCGGACCACTCACCCGGCGCCAGGGGGACAAAAAACCGGAACCGGGCCCACCTCTCTGACGCTCTCTCTCCTCTTTGCCTTTTTTGTCCCCTCCCCTCACACGTGGCGCTGCGTGAGTGGTCCGGGACCACGCTGACGTAGCGGTTCCGGACCACCTAATATTTTCTCATGTAGATGAGATCGACGTTGACGCCCACACCCAACGCGGTTGACCGAAGTTGATGCCAAAGGGGCACCTCCTCGAAGCCAAAAAGGAAGAACCGCGGCCGTTTTCCCGAACCCGAGCCTAGCTCCGCACCTGAGCTCTCACG
The DNA here is from genome assembly GCA_014182565.1 of Eucalyptus marginata. NCBI lineage: Eukaryota > Viridiplantae > Streptophyta > Magnoliopsida > Myrtales > Myrtaceae > Eucalyptus > Eucalyptus marginata. The sequence continues at coordinate 30,895,599 of CM024594.1, forward strand.
TGGGATTGGCGGTGTGGCATTAAAGGAGAAGTGGACAACCCTTTGTTTTTCGAATATTATTTATTTAGGGATTATGAAAGAAGTAGGATCCAAATAAGTCCTTAAATTGTTCTATCTAGGTCTTTGATCACCTAGATGTAAAACACTTAACTCTTGTGTTCTCCTCTCGTCGCGGAAGACAATGATACAGTGGGAATCATGAGTTGTAAGGCGTGTGGGCAACAACACATCAAATTAATGAACGCAATCTAGTTGCCCGCTCCATTTGAAGAGAAGTGAATAATGAACATTTATAGATGACGAGAAAACATGTACCCGCACATGCGTACACAAGAAAATTAATATTTAAAATTAAGCAAAAATATTTATTATATACTATTTAATTATTAAATACGAAATAAAATTATTGATAAGAAATACATATACAAAATAGGACATGCTTATTAGTACGTGAAAAGATATAGCTATTTCGGGTTTTTTTGAATTCTTTTAGAAAGAAACTAGCGTGGGATGGAAACGGTCCAAATTTTCAAAATTACAACATGTGAGAGATTATGTGAAATTACTATTTTGCACATCTTCTCATAAATTCAATATTTGTAAAATAAGCAATTAAGGTTATCTTAGAAAGGGTAGAAAGAGAGACTAAATCCCCTAAAAATAGGAGCTTTTTATTTTTATATAACAGTATAGACAATGAGACAAAAGTTATCATTGCTAAGTATCATTGTCGCGATTGAGGCACGTGATTAATAATAATAATTATAGCGTGGGTTCTTCAGGAACTGTTTTTGTTAATTATAATTAGTAAAAAAAAAAAAAAAAAAAAAGAATTGCCTATCACAAGAAAATATCAGCACCAAGGTTTTACGACCCCCTATTCCGGCGGGGCACTGAAGTTTCAAATCATTATAGTGGGGCCCACAACCTGCGGGTTTATACTCCAACCCACCTTCACGTGACTCGGTACCTAACGTAAGGCTCGATCTACCTCTAGTCAAGGCTTCGCATATATGAAAAGAGAAAAATATCTCCTACATGCCCCCATAGGAAATTTTAAATAGCACATAATGATATTTTTCATGAATGTACCAAGCATGTTGAAAAAGATTGCCATTTCATGTGGTCTCAACTGCTTCGTGGCATTATTTGTCTTGTCTCACTTCATCAATTAATTAAATTACTGATGTGTAAATTAAGGCATGTCTACATAGGCATTTTAAGATATTTTTTCTCTAAACTTTAATTGAGTTTGAGGGAATGTTAGAAATATATATTAAATATATATTACCTAATTCTATGTATTTCTCATATTATAATCTCATTATCCTAATTGATTGTAAATTTTATTGTAATATTATGCTATTATAGATAGTCATCTTGTAAAACCTATTTCTTGTATAATTCATCAATGGAAACAAAAAATCCATAACTTTATTTTCCTTTTATTCTTATCATGGCATGAGAGTCATTATATATGACATCCTGAATTTCCACTTAACATATTAGCGAGCCACGTAGGGATTTTTTTTTTTTTTTGACAATCAAATTTAGCGAGCAAAATTAGGGACGAAGGCATTTAACCTATGCCTTATACAGTTTTTATGTGTGCCTAGGGTTGTACTTTAGAACGCAATTAGACTTCTAATGTGCATTTATATATATGGCCGGCCACCTATCTTTGAATTTTGCTTGAAATTAAATTGTATTATAGCCCTAATTATGGCTTGCCACCTCTATTAGCCAATGGAAATGCATGCAAACTGAATTGAAATTACAAAATAGGCTAAATTAGCCTAGTGATGAGATTGCCACCCCTTGACCCAATCGCATTTCCTTGCAAGAAGAGTGAAGGAGAAGGAAGATTGCTCTTCCTCCCCCTTCTTCGGTCGACCCTTCTCTCTCTCCCTCTTTCATTTCGCTCACTCTCTCTCTCTCTCTCTCTCTCTCTCTCTCTCTCTCTCTCTCTCTCTCTCTTTTCCTCTCTCTTGCGCGAGCTCTCTCACTCTCCCTCACCACCTAAACCGAACAACTCTCTCTCGTGTGGTTCAAGTTTTGCAATTATTCTAGAACTTTAGCTTGGATTTCTAGAATTGGAATTGTTGGACCTTCTCCGTTTATTAATTTTGTGGAACTTGTCATGGTTCGAATTTGACGAGACATTCTTCTTGAAAGTTGTGCAAAACATTTTTATTTACAACATACTTTAATTTCAGATTTTTTTGAGTTGAAATGATTGGTACGAAAGTCTTGTTACTACCCATTTGTCTTCTTGAATTTTTATAGAATTTTCCCCTTTGATTTTGGACATGTTTCCTTCACAAAAATTATAAAGAACACCTTGTTTATAACATATCCAAATTTCAAAAAAAATTGAGACGTTTTGGATTGCAAGATGAGTATTTTTTGAAGATTAGTTGTTCTGTTCCAGTGAACCAAATTTTTATTTCTTTTCTGCGAATAACTGCTCTTTATACAAAATGTTTTGGACTGAGTACCCCTCATGAAAAGTTTTATTTAAGGTATTTTCTACAACATGATAAATTTTTATAATTCTTGCAAGTTCATTTGTTATAGTAATGGCTTCAATTTCGAAAATTGCTCAAAATTGTTATGTTTTTTTTCCTTTTTTTGGGAATTCACGAATTTCTACTCAAAGATGATTGAATCTTGGCTTGTGGTCTACTGGAGATAGCAATTACACTCATTAGGCTATCTCACGGTGTATGTTTGGCTTTAATTTGATTGCCATTTGTTTGTGAAATTGAGCTGATTGCATGAACGTCTATTCTGGAATTTTGAATGTACATGGCTCGGGTGTACAAATGAGGCATCAAATTGTTTGCGATGGCATAGCATCTTTCCTAGTAAAAGGTGTGCTAAATGGGATGTGATTTACAACATGTGATTTTTGTGTCATTGCATATGTGTGATATGCCTGAGGTGCTTGTGAAAGTTTGTTACTCCATGATGTCCAAGGCCTGTAAACCTTGGATATGTGATCCCCCAGGGCCAGTAAACCTTGGATGCCCGACGATGTTGAGATTGGATGTCGGAGGAGAATGCATTGGCCAGTAAATCAAGATGCCTCAATTGTTAGTAGGGATGCCCAAGGCCAATAAACAATGGAAATCTTGGCTAGTAAACGAAGAACTCGACGAAATCAGGTTGGATGTTGGAGGAGAATGTCTTGACTAACAAACCAAGATGCCCTGGAGTAGGGATGTCTATGGCTAGTAAGCTGCAGAAGTCCGGCAAGTAAACCAGAAGTGACCCGCATGGGCCAGCTAGCAAACTAGTTGAACTGTGAGATGGGGTGGACCCAAATAATGTGATGTGATTAAGAATGTAAACGCGTGATGCATTAAATGCATATGGACATTGTGCACATGACTAGAGATATTGCATCCAATGTGTGACATGTGCTCATTCTAGTGTGCTAGTTGTTATGATGCTAGAGGTGTCCTAGGAATCGAGTGTTGATTGATCAATTGGTTTATGAGATAACTATTTCTCTTGTTGAGCGATATCTCACTCTTGTTTTTACAGATCTTTAGCCATGTCTGACTCCTACGTCTTTCACCTCTTGCTATGGTAGACCTGTAGATTTTATAGATGATTTGTATGAGTTCACGGACCCGACTTATCCATCGATGGTGTTTGTGAGATATACTGCCACACTTTTTTATGGATATAAAATTTTCAAAGGGTCTTGTTATGTGTCGCTTTGTAGCGCTTTTCGTGCTGGTGGGCGGGAGACTGGTAGGACCGATCCCATTTCCAATTGATGGCAGTGGTAGCGAGGGAGGCAATAGCGGGAGTAGCAGCTAGGAGATGGCCTACTTCTTTGGGGGGAAACCAATTTTGGGGTAACGCAATCGTAACTTTTTGGCTTGGAATGTGATTTCAAGTGGCGAAGGATGGTGGTAGCTGTGGGACATTCACGTGGTGGTGGATAGGGGAGTGGAGTACCCTTTTGATTCTCCTAGTGCAGCTCTTTGCTTGGTTGTACAAGAAGCATGCCCAAGGGGGCTACTATGCTTACTGCGCACTTGCATCACCACCTGAAACTTTCCCTTCCTTTCGATTAGTAACTGTGAGTACTCATTTATGCATAATTCATGTTATAAATGCTTAAAATAATTAATGTCTTTCGCTTGCATGATAATACAAAAGAGATTAAGATAACTTGAATAGAGAGTGGCATACTAGGCGACACATTATAGATTGAGGAAGCGCCTCGTTGAATCTTAAAAGGTGGTGGTTGCAACAAAATTATGTTAGCTACGCTGGTATCAATATTTGGTCAAACTCGCTACCATTGAGGGCTTTTATGCCACTTTCTATTGTTTCTTTTGCAATATTGACACCACTATCATACTCATCACACTCATAAGAGCCCGACCCTGAAATTTCATCTCCATTTGCCGCAACATGCTCCACCATTTGCCACCATGTCTCAAATTCACCTCCCCCAACAACTTTTAGTGCTATTCTGACACTTCATTATCCTACTTGGGCAAATCAACACCACTATCCACTTCTCCATCCTCTGGCAATTTCGGATCTAGGAAGATTATTGTGATCCAATGCCACATGCACCATTAGCCATCTTTGCGAGTCAACTTCATGCGCCATGTGCCTCTCGTGTGATCCACGGAGCTTGTTGACCAAGCAACGTCAGTCGCCATGTTAGCGCCACATTTTAGCCAGGTCGTTGACACGTGATTGCCACATCTACCTCTGATCGTGACTATTGACTGCGCTGACCAACTGTCGATTGGCATTGACCATACGTTGACCATTATTAACCAGACTGGTTTGCATACCTTTCCAACCAGTTCAACTTGTTTGAGACCAATTCCTGGTGTTTTTCAATAGGTTTGACTTCCTAAATCTATTTTTGGCCTGATTTTATCCATAATAGCTCTACAAGTACCGGTTTTCTTCGAACTCATTGTAGAATACTAGTATATTGCATATTAAGGGCTCAAGAAATATCCACCATTTTTAGAGGACATCGACTTTGGCTTTACATCATTGGTGGTACTCATGCACCTACTTAGAGTACTTGTGAAACTAAGGAGAAATTTAATGAAAACTTGGATGCCTGGAAGAGCAAGAATCAACAAATCCTTACGTGGTTTCAAAACACTTTGATTCCTTCAATCAAACTTGGAAACATAGGATCTTTTTGCTAGTCGATATTCCACTTCACATATTGCCCATAAGTAGCAATCATTAGGGAATTTGCATCACATGCATCAGGAGACTGGTCAGTCTAATGATTTTTTATCCTCCATGCATGCTATCTAGGATCAAGTAGCATTTTCTAAACTACAATGGGATGCAGATTCTGATGCTCACAAGTTTGCTGAATATAGTGATCGCATGGGTGTTATGTAATTTTTTATGGCGCTTAATGATGGATTTGAACATATGAGAGCTTCACTTCTACACCAAGATCCGTTGCCCCGTCATGAGGCAGTTGTCTCCAAGTTGTTGGCTAAGAAGATTCGACTTGCCATAAATGTCACGCCTCGATCCTCAAGCGCGCGCACATCCCTCAGTGGTCGATAAAAATCTTGCGATGTCCTAAGACGTGTTGCCGACCCATTCATTTTAATGCACATGCGGAAGCGTATTAACTAATCCCCTAACAACAACAATTTGGGATAGAAAAGCAGGACGATCAAATCACGAAAGCCATGTTTATAAAAACAAACTAGTTTATACTCAGAGGCCAACTCTAGGGTCCATAAATAGGAGGGTCTATCTCCAAAAAGAAATACTGAGCCACCCATGCTCTTGACCCTTCCACCTTAAGCTCTGGGTTCTTCACACTAGAGACCTGAAACTGGTGACCCACGATGGGGTGAGACAATGTCTCAGCAAGTTCACCCCCTAAACCCCTATTAGGAATGAAATACGCCTAGGGCGGCCTATACACACAATACAGAGGACTTACCTCGCCTCAGTTCTCTCCTGCACGTCAGTACAATTCATAAATCACATAAGTGCAGTAATAACACTCGATCAATCATGTGTTCCAATTGATTTTGGCCACACCGACATGATCTACCCAACACTCATCAATACAGCCGCATAGGCACAATCTACCCAACACACAAGAACATGGCCACACAGGCACAATCTCCCCCAACACACAGTAATACGGCCACACAAGCACAATCTACCCCAACACACAGTAATACGGCCACACAGGCACAATCTACCCAACATTCAGCAATACGGCCACACAGGCACAATCTACCCAACACACAGTAATACGACCACACAGACACAATCTACCCTAACACACAATAATACAGCCACACAGGCACACTCACTTGCATATCACCATGCATAACTTCTATGTATATCACAAACCAACCGTATCACCAAATATGCATAATTTAACCATCAAATGCACAAACTAATTGTGCCACAACAATTAGCACGAAATTCTAACAACCGGCTACCCCAGTATAATTTTCGGAAATAATAAATAATTAAATAAATTACAAAATAATTAAATAAATGCAATTAAGTAGATAAATAAATTGCGATTAATTAAACTGAACTACTTAATTAACCTAACCGTGCAGGCACCTGATCAGTTAGGTCAACCTTAGCCTCCTTCGTATATCCAAAACTCCAAAAACTTCCTTTTTAAAATAAACTTGGCACCCATTTTTTTTTTTTTTTGTTCAAACTCTCTGAAATAAATTCGTATGGGGTCCCGTATTTGAAATTAACCCACCAAACTTTGCACGCACCTCATACAAAACCTCCTCGTTTTATTGAGCACATAAGTTTTGGTGTCCGGACCCAACACCTCATTTATTTGCTATTTAATAGTCCAAGATGTCACTTTTTTGCAATAGTAATAACTCACCAACATAGAACAACCATTCGTATAACCTCATGCATAAGTTCTAAGCAAGCCAAAAGTCAACCACATTACCAAATACACATGATTCAGCAAGCACTACACCAAGAACACCAACAAAATCACAATTGGTCCTAACCGGTAGAAACCGGGCTACTCACGTGTCTCCAAGTTTAAATCCAGAAACCTAATCAAACAAGTTCAGAAAATTCCCAAATTTGAATATGTTGTAAAGGACACATAAATCAATATTTTTCTTGCAGACACCTTAACCCAGATCTTTCTAGATTTGGCCCAGTAAATTGATTAATCCAGTACCAAAAACTAAGTCCATTTGCAGAAAGTCTGTTTTCCGAAATCAGTTTGGTTCGACGTCCAAAACATGTCCGTTTGAGCTGAAATTTGAGTATGTTAAACTACAAGATGTGAAAAGAAAGTTTTTTGAAGAAACCATTTTGAAATTTGAAACCTAAGAGTTGATAAAAATCCTTAGAATCCCAAAATGTCACATATTCCAGCACAATCCGATATTTTGTTTGCAAATGACGGAGCTAATATCTACTCTTTTTAAATCCCTAAAAATCTTGATAAAAATATACGTCATAGCTGAAGATGTCTAAAACATTTCTTAAGTAGAAATAAACCTGAAATTCGTAACTCATTTTGATCTACAAAAATGGCAAACGGCAAGGGTCCAGAAATCAGAACTGCAGAAAGTTCACTGATTTGGACTAATCCAACTTCAAAGGTGCTAATCTCACTAATTAGATTAACACTAATCCATTCTAAGGCTAATCTAACCATTATATATTAGCACTAATCCATTCTTAAGCTAATATAATCAATCCTTAAGCATAATTAACCTTCTAAGAAAGGTTTAGTGAGTAAACTCACCGGTTTAGCAGGCCGGTGAGTCCATGGTGATGGTGACGCGGAGGCGAGCGACAAAAAAGCCTGCGGTGGCACCAAGCGAGGTCTGGACGAGCCTCAAAACCACCTTGCAAGCCCAAGGCTTGCTACTGGAAAACCAGTCTTGTTCTGCTTCTACTTGAGCTGCTGGTCGGGTGGCTGTTGGCACGGCTTGGTGGTCTCGGCTTGGTGGGACGGCGGCTAGATGAACAGGCGGAACTGCTGGTGGATCGGCAAAGATGGTGAGGCTAGTATCGGGGTGGTACTGTGGACATGTGGGGCGGATCGATAAGCTGAACATTGGAGTTGGGATTGAAGATGATGGCGTTGGCGTGTCGGTGGAGATGACGTTGGAGGAAGTGGACACGAGATGGAGTTGTTTAGTGGAGTGGCAAGGAGATGATGTGTGGGCGTGAGGTGAGTGCTGGCGTGAGAATGGGATGAGACGAAGGGAAGAAAGGGCGCAGAACCAGGGAAAAGGAAAGTCACGTGGGGAAGGGGGTGAGTGGGGAATGGAAAAGAGAAATGGGGAAAGTTGGCTGGTGAGGGGGGTTTCATCCATGAACTTAGAGAGGAAAGAGAGGGAGGGATAAGAGAGAGCCAAATAGTCAAGCAAAAATATCAAAATAATGATTAAAATGCCACAAAAGTCTTCATCTCAATTGTCAATGCTCTTTCCAATAGAAATTTAGCCCCAAAATCCATAAAATAAACCATTTTTGGACTGCAAATCTCACTTTTCCACTTGATCTGAATTTTACTTTTATTTTCGAATTTGTCCGAAATTCGATTTTTCGTAAAATTCCAGACTTGACGAAATTTCGCCGAAAGATGAGACAAGGTCCTATAAATGAATTGTGATACACTTGAATATTCGATTCCCGAAACCGAATTCAATTTCGTGGTTAAAATTGACCGGACGTGATTTTAATCCAATCCAATCTACCGAGTAGCTTTTAGGGATTTTACTGCGGTTATACCCCTTAACGGCTTCACCCAATAGATTGGTTAACTCACGAGTGATCAGCTCAGAGAAAAAATGACCATAAACACGTTGGTGAAAAGCCCATTTCGTTTTATCGGGACGGGTTGAAAATTCAGGATGTCACAATAAAGGTGTGACACCGTTTGTCCTCGCCTAAAGACACGATGCTTGTGACTCTTGGTTCTTTCTCCTCACGCAAATAGTATTGTACGAATTGTCATCAATCTAGTCATCTTGCATCCAATTATTATCGACAACGACCTAGGCAACCTATAGGGACAAAAAATCAATCCTAGTATAAAGGTCTACCTCAACCTGGATGTCAATCCACTACTGCTATTGTTGAGGGTTCTACCAAAGACTCATTCGTGACTCTATCATTAGAAGATCTTCATTCAATTCTTTGAGAATCTGGTACTTCTCGCTCAGCAGTCCCTAGCACTTCTACTTTGTTAGTAATTCCAAGTACTCCCGATTCACAATTTTTTGATTTTTCTTGTTGTAATCACATGACTTCCAACTCCAACTTATTTAATTCAAAATCATTCACTTCACAAATACCTATTATTCATACAATCGATAACTCACATATGATAGTTAGTCATATAGGTAACATTTCGACATCCAAATTGTCCTTACCTAACACCTTCTCAGTTCCTAAACTCTCTTTAAACTTGATAACTGTGGGACAATCATATGAGCTTGGTTTTGATATTCATTTCTCATCAAATGGTTGTCGTGTGCAGGATCCATGGATGGGGCAGAAATTGGATAGGCCGTGTGACATCCTGAAAATTCAATTTTGTTTTCAATTGAATGAATCGAGTCTTTCATCGATGCACCTATAGTGCTATTCTCTGAGCTGATCACTCACGAGATAACTAGATTATTTGGGGAAGCCATTAAGGAATTTTAATGTAATAGACTTGAGAATTCGACCGTAAATCGACTTGTTCGACCGTCTTCTAGTCTCAAGAGTCATTATGGCATTGTCAAAATCGATAAGAGATCGGGGATAGGTCGATTTGATAGAGATATGTGATCAAAGTGTGGGTGATTTGATGGCAAAATTCTCGTCAATCGGCACTAGATCGATTTTCTGTCGTTTTTGGTACCCCGTGCCCGTAATTGAAATCTCGATATTTTCACGACAACCGAGAGTCGCCAATGTGTCGAAGATGTACGTTGTGACTCGAAACAAATTCATCACGGGACAATTGCACCAACAATTTCGAAAAGTTACCCGGTAGGCTAGGTCACGCTAAAATCGCGTCGGATTGAAATTATTTGCAAATTTGAACCCGATTTCATAAATTGAAAGTTCTCTCATGTCATGATTTATTTTAGGAATGTTGACTCATCTTTCGAAGAATTTTCGGTGAGTTCGGGATTTTTTCAGAAAATCGATTCGGACGATTTGGAAAAGAATGGAAATTCGGACGGGCCAAAATTGAAGGGATTTTTGGCTTCCGAACCGAGCTATTTGGTGAAGGGGACTTGCAAAAATGGTATAGGCTTCTTCCTTGGCAAAATTGGACCTCAAATTGGGGATTTGATGAAGAAATGGAAGCCCAAAATTTGTGAAATCCGTATGCTTGAAGGGGCTGCAACTTTGGCACCAAAATTGAGTTAATTGTGGAAATTATATGCATGAAAGTGATGGGGGGACAAAGAGGATTAAATTGAAGGCTTGTGGGACCAAAGCATTCAATTGAGTGGCTAATATTGTTGATTCCCCCTTTTTCCTTGGCTTCTCCCACACGCTGCTCTCCCTCATCCGTTCCTCCTCCCTCCTTTGAGCATTTGCCTCACCGATCCCCCTGTCTATTTTGCTTTCTTTCATCTCTCTCTCTCTCTCTCTCTCAAAGAAAACCTTGCTTTCCCTACAGCTCCATCATTGGCAGTTCCACAACCGAATCAACCCCTCCATTGAAACCTCTTCTTGTTGATTCTAGCAACACTGTCCGAAGTAGCTTCTTTTCGTTTGGTCGCCGAGTCAATAGACCATTGAATTTCCTGCAGCTGCCACAACGTCGAAGTCCACCGAAGCTGCTGGCTGCTTCTGCCTTTGACTCTACCGCGCGTCCCTCAAGCGAAGACGATCGCCCGTCTCCACCAATTCTTGTTGCTAGCAGCTCCATTGACGCCTCTTGCCCTCACGCCCACGGCCCGCACGAATTCGGTCCAGCCTGCGTTTTCAGCTAGCTCGTCCGCAACACACCATCGAAACTAGCCCACTCAAAGCCGCAAATTCCAACCAACTGTGTGGTTGATTTCGGCCCGGTCCACGCCTCCATTGGCACCGCTGCTTCGGAGTTTGTCGCCCGTCTTCGCATCGCCGTCACCCCGGACTCACCCGCCGCAAATCCGGTGAGTTTACCCATTAAATTCTACTTATGGAGTTAATTATGCCTAATGGATAATTAGTTTAAGTGAATTAAGGTTTATGTGGTTAGTTAGATTAGATTAGTAATTTAATTATCAAATTTTGCATGTTAGGTTGTTAGATTAGATTAATTGGAGACTAAATTTGTATTAATTATCTAAATTGGTTTGGAAATTTTCCGGGCCCGTTTCGGTATTTAATTAGGCTTTTCCGGCCTAAGTTTGCAATTATGGCATTTAATGGTATTTAATTAATTAATTAATTATCAAAATTAATTAATTAAGGGGTACTACCCTAAAAACCCCAAACCGGTACACTTGTGATAAATTTACCCCAAACTATTTTTTTTGACCACCAAAACTCAAAATCGAGTACACATGTGACAAATCTACCCTCCAGTTAGCTTCCGTTCGATTTTGCCGTTAACCTTGTTGACGTGGTTGCTGACGTGGCAAGCCATGTGGAAATTCATAAGTTTAATACCATTAAAAACTCCAAACTAGTATATTTATGACAAATTTACCCCAAACTAGTATATTTACAACAAATTTACTCTAAATTAATTTTTTCGATCATAAAAAACCTAAATTGGTACACATGCGGCACATTTACCCTCTTTCAATTTTCCCAAATTTGACGGAGTTGTGATGTCCAATCAATTTTATTTTCCGAATTACTCTAACATTGCCTCCATATCATTAATACTTGATTTTTTTTCTTCTTTTTATCGGAATCATTATTAGAAAACTATTCAAAGACTACCAAATGTGCACTTTATTCTATATCAAAATCCTATCCAAAAAAACAAAGCTTTGCAAATCAAGTATTAATGATATGGAGGCAATGTTAGAGTAATCCGCAAAATAAAATTAATTGGACATCACAATTCGGTCAAATTTGGGAAAATTTAAAGAGGGTAAATGTGCCGCACGTGTACCAAATTAGGTTTTTTATGATCGAAAAAATTAATTTAGAGTAAATTTGTTGTAAATATACCAGTTTGGGGTAAATTTGTCGTAAATATACCAGTTTTGGATAAATTTGTCGTAAATATACCAGTTTAAGGTTTTTAATGGTATTAAACTTATGAATTTCCACATGGCTTGCAACATTAGCAACCACGTTAGCAAGATTAACGGCAAAATCGAACGGAAGCTAATAGAGCGTAGATTTGTCACATATGTACCAGTTTGAGGTTTTTAGTGGTCAAAAAAATAGTTTGGGGTAAATTTGTCACAGATGTACCAGTTTGGGGTTTTTTAGGGTATTAACCCATTAATTATTATTTTTCGGAAATTAAATCGAGATAGCCGGTGACCGGAATTTTGTGTTGATCGCAATGGTATGCGTGGTTTATTTAATTGAGTGCTAAATTGTGCAAATTGCGTGTTGATTGTAATTTTGGGTATTTATCCCAAAATTTAATAATTTCAGTAATTAATTAGAAATTACCGGGGCGTCGGTTTACAATGCCAAAAATGTTTTCAGACACTGTATAAATAGCGGGATTTTTTAAAATAAATATATTATATTTTTTGCTCAAGCCGACCGTGTACCCACACACGATTATTTTTATCGGGTACTTTGTAACACAATGAAATTAGGCCAAGTTGGGTATTTAATTGAGGAATTGATGTGCAAAGCACAAGATCCCTGGCCAGGAGTAATTTATCATAGTTCAGCTTCGGGGAGCAAGATTATAGCAACTTCGGTTAGCACTATAGATATCAGCTTCGATGAGCAAATATTATCTAGCAGCTTCGGTGAGCAATAATACTTTAGTAGCTTCAGTGAGCAATATAGACATCAGCTTTGGTGAGCAATAATATATGGATATATCTATCAGCTTCGGTGAGCTAGACCATCTATTTCAGCTTAGATGAGCAGTGTTCGAATCGATAGAGTTTATGGATGGTATCGATGGTATGGAGTTGAATGAGTCGACTGATTGATGGTTGAATTGAATTGAAATGATTGGATGATTATGTGAATCATATTGACTTGCAGGAAGGATCTGAGGCAAAGGTAAGTCATCTGACTTGTGCTTGTGCTTAGGTAGCCCTTGGGGCGTATTTCCTTCATAGTCGGAGTTTAGGGGATAAACTTGCCGAGACATTATCTCACCCTGTCGTGGGCTCAACATTTTCAAGTTCTTAGATGGCGGTCGTGGAGGACCTGAAGCCCCGGAGTCTGGGGAGGTGAAGACCAAAGGATCGGCAATGTGTCTGACTAGTTGGTCATAGAACAGTTCCCCTTTTGTTGAGCCGGTCTTTTGTAGACAGCCTAGTATTGTAAATAAACCTTGTGTGTTTATAAAAGGCTTGTTTTAGATGTGATTGGTTTCTTGCTTTCCTATCCCTAGCTTTTGGTTGTCAAGGGATTTGTTTCGCTTCCGCATGCGCATTAAAATTTAGAATGGGTTGGCGACATATCCTGGGATGTCGCATATTTATCGACCATCGAGGGATGAGCATGCGCTCGAGGGTCGAGGTGTGACAAGCCGTAAAGTGAGACGTCTTGAGCTTGTTTCCTTATAGCTTCCGAACTCGTTTATTTGTGTTACCACAATTTCATTTGAAACTTGTCATTCTCACTTAGGTCATGCTGCTTTCTCTAGATTAAATCCCTTCATTTGAGACTTGGCATTCTCACTTGGGTCATGCTTGTTTATCTAGGTCAATTTCAAATGGTTGTCGTGTGCACTATTCACATACGAGAAAGATTTAGGACAGGCCATAAAGTGGGACATCTTGAGCTTATTTCCTTATAGCCTCTGAACTCTTTCACTGGCTATGCTACCACAATTTAATTTGAAACTTGGCATTCTTGCTTGAGTTATGCTTCTTTCTCTAGATTAGATCCTCTAATTTCTAGTGGACATCTAGGTTTTTCGACGGTAAACACTTTGATGGCTTATCCTCGTAAGTTGCGAAAACATCATACTTTATAGTTTGATCTTAGTGACTATGTCTTTTATGCTCTCTTTAATCTTATTCACTCGATATCTTGGGGCCATCTCCTACTCCAACTATGGGAAGATCTCGTTAATTTGTGAGGTTTGTTATTGATTATTCTCGCTATAAATGGCTTTATCTTATGAAACATCACTCTGTGCTTACTCATATTTATCGTGATTTTGTTGTCATGATCAAAACACAATTTTCTCGAGATATCAAGGTTTTTCAAACTGCCGATGCCATGGAATATAAAGATATAGAGTTTCTTCAAATTATTTCTCAAAACGGTACTATTATTCATCATTCTTGTTTACGAACTTCACAATAAAATGGTTGAGCAGATCATAAACATAGGCAAATCTAGATGTCATACGCACTATTTCATCTTAGCCTCTTGTCTAGAGCAATTTTAGGGAGAAGCTTGTCATATTGTTGTATACATTATCAATTGTATTCCATCACCTACTATAGGTAACATATTTCCTTAAAAACGCCTGTATGGGTGTGTTCCTAATTACAATCTTCTTTGAGTCTTCGGCAATGCCTATTTTGTGTATCTACTTCCTAATGAACGCACAAAGTGAGAACCTCATGCTCGCTTGTGTTACTTCCTTAGGTATGGCATTTAGCATAAAGGATATAGAAATTGAGATCCTATCTTTGATCATCTACATGTATCTCGTCATGTTACTTTTAGGAACATGAGATGTTCTCATTTCTCTATCCTTTTGAGGCATAGATGACCGCTTGCTTCTTCAACAATCCTTTAGTGAAACTATTTCTAAGAAAGTTCGTTAGGTTGTAAATTGGTGTATACTATCATAACATAGACAGATGGTATGTTGGAACACTACAAAGCTCAACTAGGGGCAAAAGATTTTACTTGGAAGTATGGGATTTACTATATTGGGACGTTTGCTCTAGTTGCTTGTCTTATGTCTGTTTGAAGTCTTCTCTCTATTATGTAGTGGCCTTTATTCCAAATGGATGTTCAAAATGCTTTTTGCAATGGTGATCTTACTAAGGAAGTATATATGGAATCTCCTCCTCAAAACACTACTTCTGATAAAGTGTGTCGATTACATCAAGCACTATATGGACTCAAGCAGGCTCCGGTTGCTCATCTTGTCCATTCAAAGTATTTTTGTCGTTGTCTCTATTAATCGACAACCTCTGTTCTAGATGGATATTAAAAATACTTTTCTCAATGTTGATCTTATTGAGGAAGTATATATGAAACCTCCTCCTAGAAATACTACTTTTGACAAAGTGTGTCGATTGCATCAAGTACAATATGGATTGAAGCAGGCTCCTCGTACATGGTATTCTAAGTTCAACTCCACCATGGAATGCCTTGGTTATAAATCTAGCCCTTATCACAGTGCTCTCTTTGCGATGATCACATTGGCATTACAATATCTAGTAGTATCTCAGTCAACTGTTTGAAATTAAAGATCTCAAGTGGCTCAAGTTATTTTCTAGGCTTGGAGGTTACTTTAGATTCCTCAGGCTATTAGCTTTCCCAAGCTAAATATGCTACTGATCTTCTTTCTCTAGCAAGACTCACTAGTAACAAGATTGCTACAACTCCTATTGAGACTAATGCCAAATTTAATGATGAAGATGAGACTCTTCTTCTGAATCCTCCTTTTTATTGATGGCTGGTTGATTGTGTTATATATGTCATACTGTGACTCCACCTAAAATAGTCTACGTTGTTCACATTGTTAGATTGCAAGCCACTCATACTTTGCTATGTCAAGGGTACCTTATTTCATGGTCTTCACTTTATGCCAAATTTACCTTGGGTTTGATCATCTTGATCTTCACTCCACTACTGGCTATTGCTTCTTGATCACCATGATCTTCACTTATTCATATGTTGGAGACTCTTGATCGTCGCTTCACTATCAGCTACCACTTATTTCTAGATAACTCGCTTATCTCGTGGTGTATTTAGAAACCGCAAAATTATTATGCTTGCGATAGTTATTAGAGGACATAGGCGTCCGTCATAGGGTGGAGCCGTACTTTGAAACCGCCAAGGACAGATTGATGAAGCTTCTGCCATCGCAAATTCGCATTGCCATATCAATTGTCGAATTTAGGTGGCTGCGCTTGTAGTAGCTTGGATACGTGTCATGAGAATTTAGTCCCTTCCTTCTAAGCGAATTCGCTTTATGTTTTAAAGTGAGAGAGAGCCAACAGTTTTACGGATTTTTATGTTCCGCTCTGTGGAGATTTTGCTGTTTACAGTAAAATCAGGAAGGAAATGAGGCAATTGAAAATTTTGCAAAGACCATGTCTTCACTTCCCAAGGTGAAAATATGTCTTGCTTTGTTTTTCTAAAGACATTCTATGTTCTAAATCAGCACGAGCAAAGGACTTTTCTGACAGTCTGTTATGGGAGAAAATATTGAGAAAATATTGGGTGGTCTTGGACTGCAAAGTCAGTGTGGTCTCGGACCACCCAGGAAGCAACATGTGGAGCCACGTGGAGGTGTTTATGGGACCATCTCAGAAAACTCCAAAATGGTTCATTTAATAATATATTTGCTAATCTAAAGAAAATAGAAGCACCGCCCATTTCTCTCGGAGAATGGGAGCTTGTGACTTCAGATATTGGTTTGTTTGACTTTTCTAAATTAAATGACAAAAGGAAGGAGCAATTAAGGAGGAACGCATTTTTGTGCTTAAGATAAATTGACGGAGCGTAGGTGGTTTTGCTCTAAGCCATGATTAGCTCGTTCATTACAGGTGATGATGGTAGGTGTAGAAGTTGGATGGGCCTCAGATTTCATAAGATCCCAACATCTCTCAGCTGTGTTGACTCCAAAACTACAATGCCTAGTCGGACAATGATGATGTGATGGGGCGTAGAACTACGTGATGTGTCGTGGGGTTTGTCGGAATATTTGGTTTCTGTGAAGACCAATCTTGATTTTGAAAGGTTCATATACTTGGATAGTAGTAAGCACGTAAGCGATGGTGGCAGTTGACGGCCTGGAGACAATGCAGGGGTCAAGTCCCCGTGAAGAGAAAATCTTTGTATCAGTTCGTCTCAGGCCCTTGAATCAGAAGGAAATTTCTAGGAATGAAGTATCAGATTGGGAATGGATCGATGACAGCACCATCATCTACAGAAACAATCTCTCTGTTTCAGAGCGGTCCATGTACCCAGCTGCCTACACATTTGGTAATTGAATCCCACTCATTAAGTTTTTTCCTCTCTTTCTTCTTTGCCTTCACTTGAGCACATTTACATGTTCTGTTGGATTTAGCATCCTTTTGGTCTTGAGCCCACGTCTTCGAATTCCGACAAAATGTTTCTAAAGGTGAACTTTTTGATAAATGATTTGGTCTTTGATTTTATGGAAATCATTTATTTAGTTAAGGAAGCATTATGTTCAATATCTCTTAGTGTTATGTGATCTCCGTGCTGGCTGATATGCAGACAGAGTTTTCCGGTGTGATTGCTTCACAAGGCAAGGGTACGAGAAAGGAGCCAACAAAGTTGCTCTTTCAGTCGTCAGTGGGATAAATGGTAAACTTTAACCTCTTCTCCTTACTTTCAACGATGCTTTGTTTTGTTGATATTTGCCTGAGATTGCAAACATCTGATGCCCAATGTTGCAGCGAGTGTTTTTGCTTATGGACAGACAAGTAGTGTAAAAACTTACACTATGAGTGGACTTACTGAATGCTTAATGGCAGATATATACAGCTACATAGAGAAGGTAACAAGTTGGATAGTACTCAAAGATCTCTTCCATTTTCACTTGCAACTTCTTACTCTAACGTTTGCTTGTTAATAAAGATATTCTCTTGTTTCTCAAGAGCACAAGGAAAGAGTATTTCTGTTGAGGCTTTCTGCGATGGAGATCTACAGTGAGTCTATGAGAGACCTCCTCAGCACAGATAGTACTCCACCGAGACTTCTAGATGATCCGGGGGTAAATTTCGTGTACTGATAGATCTCCTATTCGTTCTGGATCCAGCTGAAATTCGCCTTTGGAATGAAGATAGATGAGCAGGCACTTGAGCCTGGAACTGATGAAATTCGGGGTAATATGCTGAGGAACTATGAGCTCATCCAACATCACTGTGAGAGCTTGCTCTTTTGAGAGAGAGGGACTACGGTTGAGAAACTTACAGAGGAACCCTGAAGGATTGGAGCCACTTTCGAGAACTTCTTTCTGTGTGTGAAGGTAAGGACTAAGGCTTCATTTAGTCGTGCATTGGATGAATTTCATGGTTGCATACTATATCTAGCAGCACAATAAAATGCTTAGGTTGATCATTGGATTTCACAGCTCAAAGACAGGTTGGAGAGACGTGCCTTAACAAAGCTAGCTCAAGATCACATCAGATTCTCAAACTGGTAATGGTGAATTCTATCTGTTTTGTGGTAAATTTTCATTAAAATGTCAAAGATTTATTGCTTATTGTTTCTGCTGGAGACAATTGAAAGTTAGGCTCGTGAGTTCTTGGGGAATGATAATTTAAGCACTCTTGCTACTAACGTGGCATGAATATTCAGTACTTCACATGAACCTATATAAAG
This sequence comes from Eucalyptus marginata, assembly GCA_014182565.1. Lineage (NCBI taxonomy): Eukaryota > Viridiplantae > Streptophyta > Magnoliopsida > Myrtales > Myrtaceae > Eucalyptus > Eucalyptus marginata. The sequence goes on from CM024594.1 coordinate 30,914,292, forward strand.
TTACCGGGAGAATATAATAGTTTCTTTTGGCTGCAGAACTTCGTGGATCTAGCCGGAAGTGAGCGTGCATCTCAGTCATTGTCAGCTGATGCAAGGTTGAAAGAGGGCTGCCACATAAATTGTAGTTTGCTGACTTTGGGAATAGTTATTCACAAGCTGAGGTTGGCCTAACAGCCCGTTTTTTCATTGTCTTCATCTTAGAGATCTTATAATTTTGTTGGACCATGAACTAACATGAACATAGAGCACCACTGCAACACCTTTTCTGTGCCAAAGGTCCATTTCTTACACAATACTAGTTTACCTGCGTAGACACATGACATACGAATAACAACATCACAAAGAACCAGGCCTTCTCCCACAAAATAGGATGGGCTATACGGATCCTGTTATGCAATTGCGCTCTATTTCCTCTCCTGCTTTCAGTAAAATCCAGATACTGAGCTCCGTTTACACATTTCATTCTCCATCGGGGTTTGTGATTGCTGCCTGTGGCAGGTTTAGTGCATGAGCACCCACATGTTTCGTTCCATTTATGCTTGTTTGCCTGCCTGCTGTCAATACCAAGTGCTCACAGAGTTGACAATGTGTTCATCTTTGCTCTTCTCTAGTAAGGGCAAGTACTTCTTGTACCAAATGCTTGGGCCAATTCACTAGACATGATATTGGCCAAAAGAATCTGTTCTATCGGTCTATTTTTTCCCCTAGGGGGTTGGTTTGGGTTTCTCAGGCATAAATTCCAATGTATAGTTGAAAATTGTTGTTTTGAGGGAAATTGACTAAGGGTGCGTTTGGTAATATTTCTGTTCAAAAATTGTTCCAAGGAATAGAAATAAAAATAAAAATAAAAACTATTTCTATTCCGGGGAACAATTTTTGATCAAAAGAACGCGTTTGGTAAACTTGTTCTGGAATAGAAAAAGAACATAAACATGTTTGGTAAACTTGTGTAATTTTTTTGTTTCTTTTAATTTTTTATATATTTTTATTTTATTTTTCCTTTTTTTTTTCTTTCTTTTTTCTTTTTTTTTCTTTCTTCCTTTTTTGGCCGATCGCCGGCCTCGGCCATGGTCGGTGACCGGCCGACGAGGGCTAGTGGCTTCGCCCCGGCCACGGCGAGGCTCGCCGGCCCCGATGAGGCTCGACCTCGCGTTGGCCGGGCGAGCTCGAGCTTGCCTAAATCCGGCAAGGCTAAGCTCGCCTAGCCACTAGCGAGGCTCGGCCTCGTCGGGCCACCGCCAGTCGGCGTCACCCGGCGGTGGCTGGGCGAGCTTGGCCTCGCCGGGCGGCAAGGTCGCCGACCCTCGACGACGTCGCCGCCCTCGACGATCGGTCGCCGGCCATGGCCGAGGTCGGCGACCGGCCAAAGAAAAAAAGGAGAAGAAAAGAAAGAGGAAAAAAATAGGAGAGAAAAATTGTTTCTCGAAGTGTTCTTCCTAACAAGAAACAAGTTTTTCTTGTTTCTTGTTTTTGTTCCAAATTTGTTCCTGGGAACATAAAAAAAATAGATTTAGAACAAAAACGTAAACAAACGCGTATCTATTCTTTTTTTGTTTCCTGGAACAAAAAAACAGAAATTGTGTTCATAAACACACACAAAGAACACAAACAAATAGGGCCTAAGTTCTTGGCCTTCAACTCCATATAGGTTACCATGCAAATTTTAGCATCAAGAAGACTAAAGTAGTTGTTTAGGTTTGTTTGGAGCAAGTTTGACTTTTTCACATTTTCCTTCTTGTAGTTTTTGAAATTTGACTTTTATTGCACATTGAATATCTTAAAATTTTAAAACATATGAATATTGACATGCGTGGTTATATAGAATCTTTTTAATATTTTTTTTATAACTTAAAGTATCTTTTATTTTCTTTATCAAGGTTTTGAAGGAATTTAAAAAAAAAAAAAAAAAAACTTACTGAAATTCAAAGCAAACCGTCCGTGACGATGTTTTACCAATTTTTCATCTTTGATTGTATGAACAGAACAGTTACTAATATTAAGATCCTATAAGAAATCGGGATTTGGTCAAAGTATTGCAGTCTTAAGCTCTCTTTTCTTTCAATTTATCATTGATTTATTTTTATTTTTATTATTGATCAAGAACTATCTGAATGGCTCCAGCAAGGGAAGAAATGGACATAGTCCTTTCCAGGATTCCATACTGACTCGTATTCTGCAAACCTCACTAGGAGGATTTGCTAGAACTTCCATCATCTGTAAAACGAGTTCTGCCCGAAATCATGTTGAACAGTCACGAAATACACTATTGTTCACAAGTTGTGCTAAAGTGGTCGCCAGAAATGCGCAGGTCAATGTTGTTATGTCTGATAAAGCTTCGTAGAAGTATTTATAGAGAGAATTGGCTAGATTGGAGAGTGAGCTGAGAAATCGAGGACTAGCGTCTGTTTTATCTGATATTGTTGTGCTGCTTCGAGAAAAGGATCTCCAAATTGAGAAGGTGATGATTCTGCATTAAGAATTTTAATATTTTAATTCGATGTTTCTTATATTTTTTTAGGTTTTTCTCACTATCTATGGAAAAGGGAGGTACTTGTGTGTAATTATCATACATAAACTAGGTGTATCCTCCAACTTCTTCCTTAGTACGCTGCTGTGTCAGAAAGTCTATTATTCATTTTGTACCGATGGTGAATTCCAGCACTTCCATTAGTACGATTATCCTCCAGTGCACAATACATGCAATTTCCATCTCAATTGACATCTCTTGAGCAAGCTCATCCACTTGAAAGTTCGTGTAGAAGTTGGTAATTTAACTTGGGAACCTAAGACCTAACAGAGAATTTTAAGAGCGATATCTTCGCCTGGCCTTTTTGACCTTCCCCTGCAGAATGCATATTTTCCACAATTGCAAATTTTCTTCGTCTTTCTCACCGTAGCATGTCCCTTTGGACCATTTCTAATATTCTGCACCTTTGGGCAATAGCCCACAGCTTCACCATTATAATGTTAGCATTTATAGCTGTGACTTTCTCATAAGCTTTTCTTTCATGTTATTTATTTAGTTTTCAGCGATAAAGATAAGTAGAGCTTGTTTGAGCGAACCTTCTGATTTACCTGGATGTCCAACTGATGTTTTCCGCAATCTTTTTTCTCCGCAAAAAATTGTGAGATTGTCCTATTAAATTAATTTTTCCTTTTTTCATATTCATTCCATTTAAGTTTTGCCATGATGCTGTCAACAGACATCTACTTCAGAGCTAAAAGCATACGAACCTTCACTCTTTGTTGTAATTTGGCATAGAAAATTGGATGGCCAGTCGGTTTATGTGCATTATTTTTTGCTGGGATGAGTAATAACTTCAGCTGGTACCAAAATCAGTCCTAATTTGTGAAGAGCTAACTATGCAGCTTATAAACAGGCCTTCTTAATAGTTTTTTCTGTAAAATTTCCAAGTTGTCACCCCCTTTAAAGTTCGATGAACAGTGAAGCATTTTTTGTCCATTTATAAATCAGGAAACCACTTAATTATTTAACACCTTATTTTATTGTGGTTGTTTCCTCTCAAAGCTCAAGAAAGAGATTGTAGAATTGTCTCTACAGCGAGACCTTGCTCAGTCCGAGGTTCAGGATTTGCACCGATTGGTTGTGGATCACGAACCTTCGAGTGCACAGGTAATTCTACTTAGATTCCTTGATGGATTTGCCGTCCTCAACTTATAAAACCAATTATTCCTCAATGAATCGTCTGTTCATTTAATACTTCAGGTGGATGCATGCAGTGATTACCCTAAACTTCGCGTGGGAGGTTCATGGGAACTCAAGAGCCTGATTTTAGATACTCAAAACTGACGCAGATAATGAGTATGTGGATGTTGGTATCATAACATTTGATTCATGTCAATCAGATCAACATAGTAGGAGTGATTCAGATGGGCATATGATCCACATTCCCGACTTCAAAGAGAACTCTTAGTCTTGGACCCCTCTTCACAGCTCTCAATTCGGATATCTCATTGCAGGCGAAATAGCATATGTCCAGAGGACATTGGAGAATACACTGATGAAAATTCCCAGAACTTTTGCAGAGAAGTACGCTGCATTGAGATGGAAAGGCCAGACTCGGACTGCCATGGCAATGGTGGTATGTCATCAGTGGAGGAGAAGGAAGGCATCTCAGACTAAATTGTGGTTGAGGAAAAAAGGAAATTGGGATCACCAACTTTGGAGGAAACTAGACAGTTAGACAGTGTCCCTCAAGATTATGTAGAACCTTCTCTTCAAAAAATATATTCAATGATGCAGGAGGAAGAGTTACCTACATCTAGAAGTTTCAAGCTAGTTAGAAGTAAAAGTTGTGAGTCAGGCCTCACAAATATTTCATTTTCAATTGAGGGGATGGAGATAAACCATAGCACACCGCCCCTTCGATGCGAAAAAGAATGTCCTGGAAGACCTGAGGGATGTCAGAGAAAGTTTCCTTCATTGAAGTATGTGTCCAAAGAAAATTTGTCCGGTAGTGGTTCTCATAATTCACTGGAGCATTCTTTGGATTATGAGCTTCAAGCAAAGATGAGTCGGACGGTTGAGAAATGTGACAGCAGTATGGATTCTTCCGAAATAGAGGAGTCCATTGCTCAGCAGGAGGATCAACCTGGTCAGCATGGGGTGAGCTTTGTTCCTTGCCTTTTCTTTGCTCCTTTTATCACAGACATATTGAGCTATATAATGAACGATGGATTAATTATTTTGGAGGACCTTACAAATTTTTATTTTCTCTACTGGAATTTAAATATAACACAGGAGTTATTATGCTTTTTCCATATTAAAGAATGTTATATATCTCTGCTATCTGATTCAAATATTTGGGCTTGACACCCCATGACTCAAGTGGATGGGAGTTATTAGGGGTTGGCCCCCGTGGATCAGACTGGGCTTCTGTTACATTGTTTTGAAAACTTACAATGGACAGGGTACAGAAGCCATGGCTTTCAAGTGTTTAAAGTTTGTTAAATGTTATACTTTAGAAAATTTTGATTCGTCTAAAGATTGTTTTTCTGTGTACAAATATATGATGATCGATATAGTGATATTGCCCAGCTATGGTTTTAGCTATAAGAGTCTTGTCATGCGTAAACGTGGACATGCAAGTAAGTTTGGATTACCACTCACTTGAATATAAAGTGCTTTGAAATTTGGAGAACGGACTGAGTGTTTGGTTACTACCATTAGATATGGATGCTTTGTCAACATACACACATTTTGCTAAGTGGGGACTCTTTTGACTAACAGGCACATGATATAAAACCAAATGTGATTGCACCTACTAAACACGTTAAGGATGTTGGCTTGGATCCATTGAAGATGGTACAGAAGGTTCTTCGGAATGGCTTTTGCACTTCGAAAACTTGCGGAAGGAGATCGTCAAATTGTGGAAGGAATGCAATGTCTAATTAGTTCACAGGAGCTACTTTTTCCTACTGTTTAAAGGTGATCCGACGGATTCTATCTACATGGAGGTAGAGCTCAGGAGGTTGTCGTTTCTTAGGGATAAATCTGCCCGCTGTAATCAAGCTTCGGAAGATGGTCAGACCTTGACTTCTGCTTCAAGGTACTAAATTCAAATTATATGAAACACTCGTCGTGACAGCCTAAATTTTCAGATTTCGTTTTCGATTAAATGAATTAGGCCTTTCATCGATGTGCCAATAGTGCTATTCTCTGAACTGATTACTCATGAGATAACTGGGCTATCTGGGGAAGCAATTAAGGAATCTAAATGCAATTAGACTTGAGAATTCGATCAGGAATCGACTGCTCGACTGTGTTGGTCTACAAGGGTCATTATGACACTATCAGAAATCAATCAGAGATCGAAGATATGTCGATTCGACTGAGATATGTGATCAAAGTGTGGGTGATTCCACCTAATTTTGAAATACTCATCGATTGGCACTAGACCGATTTTTCTATCATTTTGGTACCCGATGCCCGTAATTGAAATCTCGAGATTTTCACGACAACTGAGGGTCGCCAATGTGTCGGAGATGTACGTTGTGACTCAAGATAAATCAATCATGGGTCAATTGCACTAAAAATTCCTAAAAGTTGCCCGGTAGACTAGGTCACGCTAAAAGTGCGCCGAATTGAAATTAATCGCGAATTTGAACCCGATTTCAGAAAATTGAAAGTTCTGTCATGTCACGATCTATTTTAGAAACGTCGACTCATTCTTTGAAAATTTACAGAAAATCGATTCGGACGTCACGGAAAATTAACGGAAATTCAGACGGGCCAAATTAAAGGAAATTTGGACTTCCAAGCCGAGCCTTTGAGTGTCCGAAACTTACGGAAAATTGTCCGAAATTTTTCTTCAGCGAAAATCGGACCTCAATTTAGGGAATTGAGTAAGGAAATTGAAGTTAATTGAGTGAAATTCGGATCCATGGAAGGGGCTTCAATTTTGGCTTCAATTGGGACTATTTTGATGGAAAATTGGCAAGAAAGTAATAGGGGGAACATTAAAGATATATATGAAGACTAAAAGGGAACAAAGCATTCAATTGGATGGATAATGGTTGACTAATTCTCCCCTCCTCTCTCTATCTTACTCGATGCACACCCCACCGAACATCTCTCTCTGCTTCTGGTTTTGTTCTCTTTCATTTCCTTGAAGCTTGAGATTCTCCATCCCTCACCGAGACTTCTTCATCCACGTTCCTCACCCATCCATCATCATCTCTCCTCCACTCACTCTCTCTCTCTCACAGCCGAAGAAGCCCACAAACCGGATCCCCATCCATTTTGCCCCACGCGTCCGAGCTTCCTCCTTGTTCGATCAACACCACCCACGGAAATCCCAACCTGTTGACTCCAGCTCGCGGCCACCAAAGGGAATCCAGCTGCCAACCGCCCTTGCACGAAGCCAGCTGCCGAGTCAACACGTCTTCCTCGAAGCCCCTCGTTGAACAGCCAGTAGCTGCTCGAAAACTCTTCAGCTCGTGTCTTCATCGAGCAATCTTCAACAACGTCCCAGCCGCAGCCTTCAGTTCCACGGGCCTAGCATCACCGAAGCAGCAGCCCAACGAAATCTCACTCCAGCTAGGCCCATAAGCCTGCAACTTGAAGCCCAACCAGTGAGCAAGCAGCCCACAGTTCGGCCCAATTAAAGTCAGACCCAACCGTGGGCTTCAACTGTAGCAGCTTCTCCTCAATTCGGCCCAAGAATTCAGCAGCCCAAGCCCGTGAATTTCAACAATCTAGTCCGCAATTTCAGCCTCGGGTCCAGCCCATTCAAGCTCACGAAGCCAAGCCCAATTCAGCCACTCCCAAAGCCCCAGACCACTGCAAGCGGTGTTGTGGCTGCCAGCTGGAGCCTGCTTTTGCTGCAGTGTCCGTCGACGCCGCCAAAAAATTTGGATTTCGGCGTCGTCGCTGCAAACCTGGTTCTTGTTTTTACACCTAGTTTATGCACTAAACTCTTCTTAGTAGGCTAATGACGTTTAAGAGATGTTTAGATTTATTTAAGTGTAATTAGTTTAATTGTTAGTTAGTTAGTTAAATTAGGTTAGTTAAATTATTTAATTAGGTGGTTAGAGATTATATTTAATTAGGTTAGTATGTTGTTATATAGCTAGGATGTTTAGAATAATTTATTTAGCTCAATAGGTGGTTAGATTAGAATTATTTAGCCTAAGTTAGTATTTTTAGTAGTTAATGTATTTATTTAATTAATTTCAGTAATTATTTAATTATTTAAATATTAAATATTTTCCGGAAATTAGACCGAGATAGCTAGTGACCGGAATTTCGTGTTGATTGCAATTGTGTGGTTAATTTCGCAATCGAGTGTTAAATTATGCAAATTGAGTGTTGATTGGATTTTTGGACATTTATTCTAAAAATTTATAAAATTTGTTGTTTATTCAGAAAATCCCAGGTGTCGGGTTTTGACACTGAAAATGGATTTTAAGTACTATACCAAATAGTGGGGTTTAAAAAGGAAATGTATCAATTTTTCTGGTTTGAATTGACCGTGTACCCACACACGACTATTTTAATTGAGACATTTGAGTGCAATGCACAGTGTCCCAGGCTGAGATTGAATGGTCGTATGTTGGATAAAGAGAACCCGTCCTAGCGTTTAAGCCAAACGTTACTAAATCCCACTTTCGAGTTACCCATGCATTAGGGTAGCGGGTCACAGTAAATTCTGGACCTAAGCTCATTCGGGATAGTCGTCAATGTGACGTAGCCGTGCTCTATGGGGAAGAGACGATGCCTGGCTACGCCAGTAAACTGTCGAACATGGAAGTCGGCAATGCCTTGAGTGGCTTAATTAACAATTGGTACGCATGATTGTTTGAGTTGATGCGCCTGATTATGAAACAAAACTGTGTGGCATGGTATAGGTCGTGTTATAACGATTTGACCTTATAATTGAGACCCTTGTGTTTAATTGAGTTGATGAGGCATTCCAATTGTTATATGTATTAATTATATGCATGGTAATATGAACTGTGCTGACGTGCAGGAAGGGACTGAGGCGAGGTAAGTCCTCTGTGCCAATTTCGTGATTGCGTGATTTAGAACGCTTCTTGGCATATTTTCCTCCTAATCGGGGTTTAGAGCATGAACTCGCTGAGATTTATATCTCACCCCGTTATGGGCTCAATTTTTCAGGGTCATCAAGTGGAGGACCTGGAGCAGAGAGAAGGTGATCTGAACTGTAGGTCAGTTAGGACCGTTTCTTTTTGGAAAGCCAGTCCTTATAGTCTTTTGGTCATAGACCTTGTACATATAAAAGCATGTTTGTTTTGAATGTTGTCCTGTTTTTCTATCCCGAGATGATTACCGTTAGGGGATTTATTTTCGCTTCCGCATCTACAAATGGTTGGCGACTCCTCTTGGGAAATCGCAAATTTTATCGGCCAGAGAGGGATGGGCACGCGCTTAGGGTTCGGGGCGTGACACTCGCTGCTTTTGTTAAATTCGCAGTAGAAACATATTAAGTCTGGGATTTTATTGTGCTGAGCAGCATACATGATCTTCGTCGTGAGAGGGAGACGCTCACCAAGCTTCTGTGGAGGTGTTTGGCCTTCCAAACTTGGGGGATTGGTTTGAATACAAAGCATATAAGTTTACAGTTAGCCCACCGCTTGTGGTCCGACATAGAAGATATGGACCATGTGGCCGAGAGTGCCAAAATTGTTGCAAAGCTTGTCAGTTTTGTTCAGCCAGAGGAAGCTTCTGAGGAGATGTTTGGCCTCAACTTTACTCTTTGGCGATCAAGCACAAAACTTCGCAAGTGGATAAGCACTACGATGTCTTTCTTGTGAACCTTTGTTTTGGATGCTATTACTTTTGCGAAATGGTGACAAAATCGTTCCTCCAACTGTCTGAGATGCTATGAATTCCCTTTAACTGGTAATATATATGTAATTTAGATGCAGGTCATTGTACAAAAGCTTTGTAATATACTCATGAACAAATGAGGGCTTGCAGGTCTTTTCACCGGTCCTGGCTCTTTAACATATGTATTGGCCCATGATTGATGTTAATTGGACTAATGTAATAATATTTCTATTTCTTCCATCCTCTTACATGTTTATTATTTAAAAGCTTGTAGCTGATTAAATTAGTAATTTAACTAATGACTCGTGGCATGCGCTCATTGATTGTGACTCCTCAACTTCATTAAGCCATTTTTTAGCTCTTGTGGATTTACCGGCCTCATTGGATTGAGTTTTTTTTTTGGTAAGGTAAGTAATATATGGATTGAGTTTATACAGACTTAGATGCCTAAAACTAAAGAAAGAGTATCTTGTAATGGTTGAATGGCATCATCTCAATAATCACACAAGATAATAGTTACATGAAATTTTTTATTTGCAAACTTAGAGAGAGGGAGAGAGAGACAGAGAGACAGAGAGAGAGACAGAGAGAGAGAGGGGTTGACGAGGTGGGAGAATGGGACATATACATATGTTCAACTTGAAATGTCATCGTAGTGGCTTATATTGTAGGAAGTCCTCATCATCGTCAGTGGCTGTAGGAAACAAGAAACCACCAAGTAAGTAAGCTTCACGCACACCCAAAGCTTTCCTAATAGTACTCCCACCAATGAAAAGGAAAGCAACTTTGTAGATTGTTCTTATATGCTTCTTTTCTTAAAATATGTTATGGAATGTAAATGATAGGCCTTAATTGGCATCTATTCTTTAGCGATTTGTATGTAAGCTATGTGAAAGGCTTACTAGACATACGTCGGCTATGAGAAGGTTGGTTCCAAAGGTTACTTTTGGATTCAACATTGGGTTATCCAAAGATCAAATGATGTTTGCCCACATGATTTGGTATTGTGATAGTGACAGGGAAAAGTATAAATGCATACTAGTTTTAAAAAAGCTATGTGACCGATTATGGTGTGGAAACTATATGAAAATTTGCTTTCTTCTCTAGAACTTGATGTGGACTTACATAGAGATTTGATATGCATTGACTTAATATGGTGGAATGAGTTAATGAAATAATTACTTGATGAGAATCCCAATTATTCGTTTCAATCGCTAGTAAATAATTGTTGAAATTTTCAATTCTATAAAAAAATCCATAATCATGCGTATAAATCATGTCTGAGATTTAATATTATTATCCCATACCTATCGTTGACATCTATAGGTTCATCTGTCTCCATCTCTTCCATTATGTGCACATTTGTCTTTTCCTTGTCGAGACTGTTAATAAAATCCGGAGCAGTCTTTTTGAATACCACACATATATTCTCCAATTCCTTACAGTTGTAGATCCCTTCAACAGTTTTCAACTTCTCGATTTGCCTACACTCGAGTTCTTCGAGATGTAGCATTGCTCCTTCTTCAATAGTAACGTTCACAAGCTGAGGCAGCTTCCATATCTTCAAGATCATGAGGCTCGGAAACCCATCTTTGGTGAACCTCAGATTAGTGCCTAGGAAGGAGTTGGCCAAGAGCCTGAAGGTCCTCAGTTGTTTCAGGAGACCACCCAACTAGGGTATCATGTCTGCCTTCAACCTCGAACCCGACAAAGTCAAAACCCGGAGCGAGACTGGCAAGAGCTGTGTCCAGCTGGGATTGTTGAATTGGCCCAGCAGGTAGAGCTCCAACAGTTCGTGATGTTGTTCAGCCAACGACAGTTCCGGTAACGGGCCTACCTGTGATGTCACGGGCTTGGATACTTTTGTGGCTTCTTTCGTGGGATCGACTGCTTTCGTGGCCTTTTCCGTGTTCTGGGCTTCTTCCGCGGGCTTGGCTTCTTGGATCACCCCAAAGGTCAAGGACTGGAGATTGGTGAGCTTGAAGCTAATCCAATGGGCTACTGTTTTCCCTGCAGCGCCTGAGGTGTCGTTATCCGAGTGTTGCAAGAAAAGCTTGAGCGTGGTGAGCGTGGTCAAGTAGTTCATGGGGCCCGTCATCGGGTTCTCCTTCACTTCACCGATAACCAGCCCGCTTAAGGTTTGGAGTTTAGTCAAGGCATTGACATTGTCACCACAAGCCTTGAGGATCTTCTTCAAGTCGATGTAGAACCAGTTGAGATTCAGGTGCCTCAAGTTCCTCGCCTTCCACAAGGAACTCGGCAACGAAGTGATATTGGTGTGCTTTATGTCGAGAGTCTCGAGATGGTGTAGATCTGCAACGGCACTTGGGATTGAGTCCAACACCGTGGATCTCAATCCTAGGTACCTTAGAAGCACCAGCTTGTGGAGCACACCTTGCAAGGATGGCTTATACACACCCTCCAAATCAAGCACCCTTAGCAAGCTATAGTCAGTCTCGGACGTCATCTTCCCAAGAAACGTGCTGATGTCTTTGGTGAGCACGCCTCTCCTCAGGTAGAACGACAGAAACGAGCGGACATGGCTGAGATTCAAACCGGGGTAGCTGCTGCCGTGGCCATCTCTGACTATGTTCGTGTGCTCCGCAATCCACCGAATCTTGGTTCTTTCTCGCAGTTGGGCCAGCAGCTGTTGTTGCTGGCTGGTTGGATCACGGTCATTCTTGTCTTTCGACTTGCTAGTGTCATGTATATGGAGGAACCCCAGGCTCATTGCAATTGGGCGGATCATGTCGTACAGGGAGGTGATCATTTGGCAAGCTTTGGGGGATCCATCCGCCCTCCAGCTCACTACATCGATCACGTTCCTATTCGCGAGCTCCAGAATGAACGTCTCTCCCACGTCCTCAGGCTGCGTTTTCCTTTCCCTTTCTCTGTCGTAACAATGCGAATCCAATAAGCCCTCGGCCAACCACAGCCTCACTAGCCTTCTTGTCGGAGTGGGGATTGCTACGGGGAACAAAGCCATGTAGATGAAGCACGGTTTTAGATGGACCGGCAATTTATGGCAACTCAATTGTAGTATATCTAACTTGAAACCCTCTTCCGCCAACGCTGTGCGGTCTTGCTCACCAGCATTTGACAGAAACCCGCCGAGTAAGGATATGCGGAGTGGCAAGCCACGACACTTGTTTAGGATATGCTTCTCCTCCTCTGAGAGTCTCTGACCTTCGGTTACTCCATACAACTTCCAAGCGAGCATCTTCTTGCTTTGGTCATCTTCTAATTTTTCTAGCCTGATCGGACGTTCTGTGGTGTACTCGGCTATGCGATTGTCCTGAGTCGTAGTAATTATGTGGCCCGGCGAAGAGTACGGGATGATCATCAATAACTCTAGCAAGAGTGGCTCGTCGGACAGCTGCACGTCATCCAACACTATGAGGAATCTCTTCGTCTCGGACAATTTCGAGCTTAGCATTTTCATAATCTCCTTGATACCCACGTCCTTCATTTCCCCCACTTGCTTCTCGACTTGCTCCAGTATCTCGCACAGGAACCCCCGCTTGTCCATGCTGGCCGAGACGTGGACCCAAGCGCGCCACTCATAGTCCATGTACTTCGCTTGGCTGTAGACCCTTCTCGCGAGGAACGTCTTGCCAATTCCTTGCTCGCCGCAAATGGAAGTCACTTTGATCCAATGCGATTCCTTTCTGATCTGCTGTATTATTTCCCGCTTCTTGGCGTCGTGACACAAGAAGTATGTCCGTGCTTGCCAATCCCAGAAACTAGTCAGCCTCGCCAATTTTTTGCCTTGCCATGGAACACTAGCATGGGAGGAGGAACTAGCAGGTTCCCTTTTCCTCTTGCCCTCGGCCCCCTCCTTCAAGAATTTCTCATCACATAACTCCTCCATCATATTCACAAGCATGGACAAGTCCCTCCACAGCTTGCACTTGGAGACTAGCGAGGCCAACGGCCTTGCTGCCATGCGCAGGGCCTCGTGCCTCTCGCGGGCCTCTCTGAGGTGGAACTTGTCGATGAATTCTTCAGCATAGTACATGGCTCGGAGGAGCCGCCCTAACCACTCCGTGGTTTTGGACGGTCCATATTGAGTGGAAATGAAGTCTTGGATCGTGGCCAGCTTCGCCTTGGCATCCTCTGCGCGGGCTTGCATCGGGAAGCACTCAACGCAGGCCGGGTGAGGGAGCAAGATATCTAGTTTCTGCGACATGATCTGGGCAGCGGCTCCGGCGATCATCATGCAGCTTCTCGTGTCGGAAGCAGCCATGGCTAATCAATATGTTTGTTTCGAGCAAGGTCGTGTTGGGGTGTGTGTGTGTGTGTGTGTGTTGGCTTGTTTGCTTGGATTGAATTAGTTTGTGGGGACATATTATTCTTTCTCAATAGATATTCTTCATTTTTCTATGCTTTTCTTGGGGTGGCCTCTCCTGTCTACAATAAGCTTTGTTTAATTCTTTGCTTGTGCGATTTTTGACCGGGAGTCGGGAGAGAAAGTATATCCCATAATGAGGTAAAGTTGTGTGCTTTTAATAAAACACTCTTACATATCCACCTTAATAGTCCTTACTTTGTCGAACTAGGGGTTGCAGAGGCAAGTAAAAAATGAATTTAATTTTTTATGATGAAATTCCATCCATATGTAGAGTTTAACACTTTATCAGCACCCGGGATCTGAGATCAAATGAGAACATTCTCTGGCTTATTTTATCTAATATAGAATACTAAAACCAATTCAAAGAAAATCATTACTTTTCTTATGGATTTCAACGATTAAGGAATCGGTTTTCAAATTGCTGGAGATACTATATGTTTACGAGTTCTAGAATTCAATTACACGATATACAATTAGGATCCATTTGCATCTTAGATATCAATTATATCTTCAATACACTTGACAGGAAGCAGCGAATCCTATGCTTATACACAAATTACCAACTTGTCCATATAAGAACACTTGCTCACAGAGAATGTATCTTACAACATAACCATCACATATAATGCTCATATAAAATACGTGAATATAACGTCATTGTCACATATTAGATACTACATGGTAGGAATGTTGCCATGCAAGGTGTGTAGGGGCGTGTGTTTTTTTTTATGATTCTGTTTTATATTTTGTTCATTTTTTCGGTGCTTTTCCTCGAACGGGTGCCTCTCCCCCAGATTGATTCTTGACTGAGCCAAATTTTGACCGAGGTACAAGAAAGCATCCGGTGCTTTTGTCATTGGTAGGTTAAATAATTAAGAAGCCAATCCAGTTTTGCTAAAGTTCGGACTTGAAGACAGACGAGTTCACACGGTTAATATATCAGCAATGTGATGGATAGTTGTTCGGTAGTGATCGTAACCCATTTCTAATAATCTTAACTTGTAACCTGCCGTATCATTTAGTATGTCCACTTATTAAGATTATTACTACAGGCGAGTCTTGCAGAAATTTTGAATTCTGAAATCAGTAAAAAGTTGTAACCGTGGAATGAGGAATTCATGAAAACTAGCCTTTTTTCTTCCCTCAAGCTAACTAGGTTCCTCAGTCATTCTTTTCTTGGAGATGTCTTATGGGTATACGATGCTTGTTCCTTTCCATGATATTGTTTTCACTTTATCCTTTCAACAGCATGGTCTGAATACGGATGTCGTTCCTTAAAATACTCAACACTTCAGCTGGACGTTACAGGAAGAGTACCCGGTAAAGAAGATACTGTCTTATGTTTGATATTTTCCGGAAAATCCACATACGTGTCACTGTAATTTTGCAGATGGCTATTCAAATATCAAAACATAATGAAATCAATCAACACTGTAAAGCCTATTTCTTGTATAGTTTATCAATAAACAGAAATTTCACAACTTTATTTTTCGATTTATCCCTATCATTGTATCAGAGTCACTATAGATTGAGGAAGCGCCGCCCATTGAGTCTATTATAAAGTGGCAGTCGCAGCAATATTATGTCGGCCGCGTTGGGATCGAACATTTGGTCAAACCTGCCACTGATGAGTGCCGTAATGCCACTTTCTATTGTTTCTTTTGCAAAATTGACACGACCTTTACACTCTCTGCCCTCAAAAGAGCCCGACCCTAAAATTACATCGCCATTTAGCGCTGCACACTTCGCCACACTCTGCCACTTCTCGGATTCGCTGACCCCGAAAACTTGCGGTGCTATTCTAACACTTTGGGCATCCTACTTCGGCACATCATCACCGTTCGACGCCGCATGCGCCCCCACCCGCTGACCAAGCGACGTTAGCGGCACGTTTCAACCATCTCGTTGACACGTGTTTGCCACGTCAGCCTCAGATGGTGACTGCTGATCGCGCTAATCGGCCATTGACCGGCATTAACCAGACCAGTTTGCCCACCTCCGGTTCAACCTGCTTCAGACCGGTCCTTGGTGTTTTTCGAGTGGTTCCCCAGGTATTTCAAGGTCCTGAATCTATTACCGGCCTTAATTTCTCCATATCAGCTCTGTAGGTACCGGTTTTCTTCGAACTCATTATAGGATCTACTAGGCTTATGCAAGTATATTGCATATTATGAAATAATTGGAAGTTCCAAAACCCATTTAGACCATTATGAATGATTCCAATCATAATTTATGCGCTCAAGAAATATCCAACTTTTTGAGAGCACGTCGGCTTTTACGTTACATCACTAGTGCTATTTGTGCAACTACTCGAAGCACTAGTGAAACTAAGGAGAAATTTATGGTGCATTTGTTTTAGGGAAAATGTTTTCTCGGAATTAGTTTTTCAAACTCCCCATTGAAAATAATTAGTTAATCGAAAACACTTTCCAGTTGAGGAAAATATTCATATATAAAATTAGGAAAGTGAATTCCTAATTCTAAGGAGGTGAAAACACTTTCCAGGTTTGCTCCTCTTACATTTTCTTTTAGTTTTTTTTTTAATTTAAAAATCAATTTTTAAATTTTTTATTTTTATTTTATTTTATTTTTGCTTTTCTTTCATTTTCTTTTTTATTTTCCTTCTTCCTCCTCCGTTGGTTGTTGGGCCTAGGCGATCGATCAAAAGTGTGGGTTGGCCTCGGGCGAGTCGAGCCTTGCCAACCTCACTATGGCGAGCTCGACCTTACCTGAGGCTGGTTAGGTCGGCCCTCGTCAGGCCTTGACGATAGCGCTAGTGCCTTCTCATAGCCATTGTTGAGGCCCATCGATCAGTGGAGGAGGAAGGGGGAAAGAGAAAGACAAGAAAAAAATATTTAAAAAAATGTTTTTCCTTTTCGCCGAAGATAAAGTCACGAGATTGAAATTATTATTTTTAATGAGATCTAAACACTAGAAAACATTTTCGGTCACATAACAATTAAATGAAAACTAACCATTTTCTTGAAAAACAATTTACCCGAAAGTATTTTCTTTTTTCCTGAAGTCTAAACAAACGCAAATGAACACCGGAAGGACTAAGGTAGCAAGAAATATCAATTTGGTTGTCTTAATATAACAAAGGAAGCATGAGATTTGCTTGCAAGTCGATAGCCACTTCAGATATTGCTCATTAGTATAAGCTATTAGAAAATTTGCATCACATGCATCAATAGACAGGTCAGTTAATTTATGATTTTTTTTATCCTCCATGCATGCCATCTGAGATCAACTAACATTATCTAAACTACAATGGGACTGGATTTTGATACTCGTAAGTATGCTGAATGTTGCGATTGCATGCGTGTTGTGCAATTTTTTATGGCACGTCCAAGTTGTTGACTAAGAATATTCGACTTGCTACCTTAAAGGTGCAACGGTCTTTGTCCTTGCCTACATACATGATGTTTGCCACTCCTAATTCTTCCTCCTCACGCAGACAGTATTGTATGAATTGTCATCGATCTGGTTGTTTTGCATCCAATTGTTATTGACGACAATCTAGGCAACCTATAGAGACAAAGAAAAAATTCCCAGCATAGAGGTCCAACTCAATCGCACGTCAATCCATTATTGCTATTATTAAGGGTTCCACCAAAGACTCATTTTTTACTTTACCAATTAAAAAATCTTTGTTGACACCTAAATTTTGACAATCCAATCATTCACTTATTGCATTAAAAATTAGGGATTAATTTTTAGCCCCTAAAACAAAAAATTAAATTAAATTGCATAATATATAGTTTTAGGAGCATTTTTTTTTATTACATTTGCATTAAACTAGTGACGGATGAATTTGACTTGATGATTCTAAGTTTAAATTTAGTGAGTCAGACTAAGTCCGTGGTGAGAGGGAATTGGCCCAAGTCCGCTATTCTCTGATGACCAAGAAATGATTTGAAAGTGACGAGTTGGAAGATTGATTGAGGGCAAGCATATGGAGGAGATATTGCGAGCTCATCTTTGCAAGACTCGAAATTTGAGAAGATCCTATCACAATCTTGAATTTTTAGCCTAATGTTCGATCAATTTGCGGGCAAGTATATGGTTAGAGAATATTCAATCTGCATAAGGACAGAAAATGATATATTTTCTAGATCTTCCAAGGAAAAAAGATGAAAGCGTGCGGATAGAGATTTGGCCGCGAGAGAGACCATCTTGAGCGCCCATGAAATTGAGTCAATATTCTCAAAATCTTTAGACAATTCTGTTGACCGTAATGCAAGGAGGAGGATCAGCTTCGTACAAAGGAAATCAATGAAAAAGGGAAAGTGGGTCTTCACGTATCCATCAGTGTGGGCAGAAAGAAAAGTCGCAAGAATAAGAAAGAAATCATGATGGGTGTTCGGCAAGACAAGTGAATGATACATGCAAGATTTCAAGAGAATATTCATGCAATGCAATAGAAGGAAATAAAGCCCACGACAACTCTAGTCCACTCACCTATAAAAAGGTTGCTACACTACATAGAGAGGGGGGCAAAAAAAATAAGAATTTCGGAGCATAGAGAGATACACATGAGAGAGGAATAGAGAGGAATAGAGAGAAAAAGCACAGGGAGTCCCACCTTTTGTACGGTCGCGAAGCAAGAGAGAGGTCAGAGAAAGAGAAGCTCTCTTTGATCCTTTTCTTGTAGGTTACAAAGGGGCGCACCCCCACCACTCCACTACGTCCAAGAGGAGAAGATATCTTGGCATGTCGGACACTTGGAGGACGTCCCTAGAATCAACATTCTGCACATTGGAGAGCGCACTTGAGGTCTCCACGGAGCACTATGGACTCTAAAAGGCTCGAACGTAGACACATATACAAAAGAGAAGACGTATTTTGCAGCCTTGCCGAACCTACGTAGTAGCGAAGTAGCAGTTGTCGTGAACCGAAGTAGCACCATCCCTGAAGTGCTGCCTTCCGCTCGAGACCCACGTGTTGCTTCCGCCGTGTCCAAATCGCCTGCGATGACCCGCTGCCATTGCACCGCCCGTTGTCCTGTCGAGTTTATCTGATCGTCACCCGCTGTTGTTCCCAACGTGTCCTATCTCATCGAGCTAACTGTGCTACGGAGCCCTGACCCGAGTTGCTGTCGAGCTTGTCCTTAAGTCGAGCCGATCCTTGAAGTTTCTATTCTTGTAGGTTCGTTGGTCGTGAGCCCACTGTATTGACAACCGTTGTTCGTCAATCCTTCAGGCCGGTCCCGTTTTGGAAATAAAATCCAAAAAAGGTAATTTTCTTGAACTTCATCAAGTTTCTCTCCGAGACAGTGCCCAGATCGTTACACCTTTCGTGCGGGTTGGAACTTACCCTATATCTGCTTACTTATCTAGGAAAAGGTCTTTCCTTTTTCTAAGCTAAGAGAATAGAGCACTGATTCTTCTCCAATGCGTAAGAGAAGAGCCTCACCTCAACAAATTCTTTTTCTTTCTTGCTTGGGGTGCAGTCCCATATCGCTTAAGCTACCTTTTCCTTGAGGAAAGATTTCCGTATCGTGAGGGCTCTTTCCCCTTCATACAGCTCGAATCATTCTCAGATGCCTTGAGGAACTACCTTATCTTTAATGTCTTTGAGGGCAATGTCGGGCTAAGGTGGACTTTTAATGTGAAGGTGTCGGTAGAAGAGAATCAAATAGGGCTAGCTCCTCTACTCTAGTAGTGGCATACCATCCAAATCTCCCTATGATGAACCGATTGAGTGTACCACTCAAAAATACTCGAAGAAAGGGCTGCTCCCCCTTAATGGACTAATGAGGACGCGGAAAAGCATCTTTCTATAGAATTGCCATCCCCGGTCTCACCTGTGGCAACCTGCTCAACACATGTACTCTTTACCTGCTTATGCGTTCATAGCACAAGACTTTACTACTCAAGTTGTGTTATATACCCCTACGCCTAGGACGTTGTTTGGGCCAAGAGCCATTTCATCTCGATATTATTACCTAAATTGGAATATTTGATGCTAATAGTGATTTCATTGAGGCATTAGGCTTATTGGCAAAAAATCACTATAATTACTAATTTGATTCGTAAGACTTCGGATCATTTTTTTTAATTATGTTGATTTTTTTCCATTGACGATATTATGGCTTTAAAATCATTATAATTATTAATTTGATCTGTGAGACTTCGGATCAATTTTTAATTATTTTGATTTTTCTTGAATCTTGTGATATTTAGGGTTAGAATAATTGTTAATTTAATCCGTGAGATAACAAATTATTTTTTTTCAATTATTTTAACCCTTTATTCGGTGAATATCTTGAGTGGATTGGATATAATGCTTATATTTGGAAATTGCTTGTTTTGGAAAACACCAAAAAAAAAAAAAAATCAAATTGTGTATCAGTAGGATAGTTTCCTAAATTAGGATCGCATTTTTTTATTAGATTACACGTTAGGATGTATAGGATTTCTCAATAACATTGCCTAGTTTGAATAGGATTGCATTTTAGATCATTCTAGAATAGATTAGAATAGATTCTAGATAGCATTTTCTTTCATAGATAGAGTCCTAAATAATGCTTGCATGTTTAGATAATATTGCATCTATAAAATAGTCTTTCTAAGATAGGTTAGGGTTTAGGTCAAATTAATCCCTAAACTAGATTAGATAACTATTTATTTTAGATAGTTTAATTAGGGTTTTTATTAATTCCGAATTTTAATAAAAAATACAAAAATATTATGTGCATGTCAAGCAGTTTGCATGTTTGGGTTCATTTAATTAGAAATTGCTTGTCAATAGAGTTAGGTCATGTAGTTAAAGTGCATGTTATATAGGTAAGTTTTAATTTCAAGATAAGATAAAGTCCCAAAAATAATTGCTTGCTTTGTGTGTTTTATTCTTTTGATGTAATTTATTTGATTCATTGAGTATTTAATAATGGTTGAGCATCCGTATGATCACCCTATTGCATGATAGTGATTTAGGCTAAAACCAATCCAGATTACCTACAAAGATATTTTTGAAAGTAAAAAGAATGGTACCTAAAGGTCACTAGTGAAATCTAATGTAACCAAGTCTCCGCACCCACAATCTCTACTTCATAGAAGTAAAATAATTTTCCCGTTATTTTACTTAGGTGTCTAATCAACCTACCATAAATTGATTAGTGGTGACTCCTAACTAATAATCATTTGTATGCTAAATACTTGAACCTAAGTCGCGAATTGGTATGGGCTTGGGAGTGCCCGAGCTAAGTCTAGACTTAGGAATCCATTAGCCAAACCCTAGGTGGTGCACCCGAAGTTAAGTTGCGACAATCTTTGTTCCATTTTTCGAGAATTTTGTACTTCTTGCTCCTTTGTCCCTACCAATTTTGCTCTATTACTCACTTTGGGCACTCTTAATTCATGGTTCTTTGATTTTGGCTACCGTAATCACATGATTTTCAACTCCAATTTTTTTATGTCATACTCATTTGCTTCACAAATACCTGTGGTTCATACAACCGATAACTCACAAATGATAATTAGTCATATTGGTAACATTTCGACATTCAAATTGTCCTTGCCTAATACCTTTTTACTTCCTAAACTCTCTTTAAAATTGATATCTGTGGGACAATCATGTGAACTTGGTTTTATGGTTGTTGTGTGCAGGATCTATGAATGGGACATATAATTAGGACAAGCCGTAAAGTGGACGTCGATTCAATCTTGTTTCCTTACAGCATCTAAACTCTTTCAGTGGTTGTGCTATCGCAGTTTCATTTGAAACTTGGCATTCTTCCTTAAGTCATGCTCTTTCTCTAGATTAGGTCCCTCGATTTACAGTAGCAATCTAGGTTTTGTTGATGAAAAACACTTTGATTGCTTATTTTGTAAGTTGGGAAAACGTCATGCTTTACCATTTGATCTTAGTGACTATATCTCTTATGCTTTCTTTGATCTTATTCACTTCAATATTTGAGGGCTAGCTCCTACTCCAACTACGGGAAGATCTCTTTATTTTGTGAATTTTGATGATAATTCTTGTTATACGTGGCTATATGAAGAATTGCTATGAACTTACTCATATTTATTGTGATTTTGTGTACCTGATAAAAACACAATTTTCTCAAGATATCAAAGTTTTCGTACCAATAATGCCATGGAACATAGAGATACAGAGGTTTTTTCAAATTATTTCTGGCGTAAGAATAGCCCAAGTGCCAAAACTTGGCACGGAGGACACTTAAGTGCCAAAACTTCGGAAAGGTACACTTAAGTGCCGCTTTTGAGGTAAAATGGATCACTTAAGTGCCACTGCCAAAATTGCCGACGTGGCAATTTTCTGGCGAGTTGGGTGCAAAACGGCGTTGTTTTGCACGCCGACGTGGCGAGAAAATGCAAAAACGACATTGTTTTGGCTATGATATGTAAATAATTAATATAAAAATTAATTAAATTAAATTTAAACTTAATTTTATTTAAAATATTCTAAAAAATAAAAAAACTAAAAAAATAAAAGGGGGCGATCGAGGGTTGAGCCCTCGCCACCGGCGGGAAGGGCTGGCGACGACGGGGGAGGTGGCGAGGGCCCACAAGCCCTCGCCCGGATTCGGGGGCGAGGGTCGCGGCCCGCCGCGATCCGGCGAGGGCTTGCGACCCTTGCCGCCGGTCGGCCGGGGCCGGCAACCTCGGCCGAACCTCCGCCTCCTTCACCGGCCCTTCCCGGTGGTGGCGGCGAGGGCTCGCCCTCGCCCGCCCCCTTCGGCCACCCCCCACTTTTTTTTTTTTTTTAGTTTTTTTAAGAATATTTTAAATAAAATTAACATTAAGTTTAATTTAATTAATTTTTATATTAATTATTTACACATCGAGCCAAAACGATGTCGTTTTTGCATTTTCTCGCCACGTCGCCCGCAAAACGACGTCGTTTTGCACCCAACTCGCCGGAAAATTGCCATGTCAGCAATTTGGCCGGATTTTGGCCGGAGTGGCACTTAAGTGATCCACTTTACTCTGAAACTGGCACTTAAGTGTACATTTCCGAAGTTTTGGCACTTAAGTGTTCCTTCGTGCCAAGTTTTGGCACTCCAGGTGTCCCAACCTCAATTATTTCTCAAAACAGTATTATCATTCATCATTCTTTTCCATGAAATTCACAACAAAATGGTCAAGCAGAGCATAAACGTAGGCATATCTTAGATGTTGTACGACTTCTCATTTCAACCTCTTGTCTAAAATAAAGCACTTGTATGATAGTATTCCTAATTAAGATCTTCTTCGAATTTTTGGCAATGCTTGTTTTATGGGTTTGCTTCCTAATGAACGCATGAAGTTACAACCTTGAGCTCGCTCATGTTACTTTCTTGGATATGGCATTTAGCATAAAGAATATAAATGTTAAGATCTTGTCTTTAATCATCTACACATGTCTCGTCATGTTACTTTTTGGTAATACAAGATGTACTTGTCTCTCCGTCATTTTGAGTTATCTCCAACTATTTGCTTCTTCAACAATCCTTTAGTATAACTATTTCCTAAAAATGACACACTTGCATCTTCCTCTTCAATGTTGTCTTCTTCTAATCTTGATGTAGGTACATTTGGGGATCCCATTTCGACAACTCTTGATATGCATGCACCAGCCACACATTCTCTACCCTTAATGATACCTTCTTCTCATTATCGTCGTCCACCCATGTAAGTCAATCTTTTGTTCAATTTCGTGATTTTTGTTGTTATTCTACTATTTCTTCTTTCCACAAGCATCACACATATAAAACAACTCATACCAATCCTCTTTGGCTAGAAGAAATGGTGGACGAGTTGCAAGCATTAGACAAATCTCATATTTGGGATTTGCTCTGTTTGCCTCTTGGAAAGTATGCTATAGATTGTAAATGGGTGTATAAGATCAAAACGAAGGTACATGGTGAGGTGGAACACTATGAACCTCGACTAGTAGTAAAAGTTTTACTCTCAATTATAGGATTGACTATGATGAGATGTTTGCTGTAATTGCTTTGACTATGATGAGATGTTTGCTGTAATTGCTTGTCTTAGGTCTTTTCAAAGTCTTCTTGCTATCGCTTTTATTAAGTGATGGCCCTTGTTCCAAATGGATATTAAAAATGTTTTTCTCAATAGTGATCTTATTGAGGTAGCGTATATAGAACCTCCTCCTCTTGGATACACTACTTCTGACAAAGTGTGTCAATTATGTTGAGCACTACATGGATTGAATCAAGCTTCTCGTGCATGGTGTTGCAAGTTCAATTCTACCATGGAACACCTTGGTCATAAATTTAACCCTTATGACAGTGTTCTCTTTGTTCAACGAACATCTCACTGGTATATATTTTGTACTTTTTTTTTCTCCTATGTGGACGACATGGTTATCATTTGCGATGATCATACCCACATTACAAAACTCCAACAGTATTTTAGTCAACAGTTTAAAATGAAGATCTTGAGCTACTCACTTATTTTTTAGGCTTGGAGGTTAATTTGGATTGCTTGGGTTATAATCTATCTCAGGCTAAATATGCCACTCATCTTCTTTCTTGAGTAGGACTCATTGATAACATGACTACTGCAACTCCTATTAAGACTAATGTCAAATTTAATCACAAAGATTAGACTCTTCTTTTGAATCCTACTCTTTATCGATAGCTAGTTGGTAGTCTTGTATACCATACTGTCACTCATCTTGACATAGCCTACATTGTTCACATTGTCAATCAATTCATGACCACGCCACGAACCACTCATATTGTTGCCGTTCTTCAAAATCTTCGTTATGTCAAGAGCACTACATTTCTTACTCTTCACTTTTCTGCTTAATGTACTTTGGAGTTAAAGGCGTACTCTAATACTAATTGGACTGGTGACTCTCTTGATCATCACTCCACTACCAGCTATCACTTCTTTCTAGGTAACTCATTTATCTAATGGTGTAGCAAGAAATAGACTGTTGTCGCTCGATCTAATATGTAAGTAGAATGTTGTGTTCTTATTGATACGACAACATAATTATTATAGTTATGATAGTTATTAGTGGACACGAGTGTTTGTCACAATAGTGGAACAGTACTTTATTATGATAACCGTGCTATCCAAATAGCACATAATGACATTTTCCATGAGCGTACCAAATATATTGAAATAGATTGCAATTTTTCATATGCTCTCACGTGCTTCATGGCATCATTTGTCTTGTATTGACTTTAGCAGTGAATCAAATTGCTAATGTATTCACTAAGGCATATCCACTAGGGCGTTTTCAAAATTTTTTCTCCAAAATCTAGATGACTTCTTCTATATCACCTTAAGTTTGAGGAGATATTAAAAAAAAATATTACTTGATTTTATGTATCTTTCATATTGTAATCTCGTAATCTTGATTGGTTGTTATTTCTGTTCTAATATTATATTATTATATATAATCACCCTGTAAAACTTATAAATAGCCTTTTTCGAAACGGAAATTTCACAACTTTATTTTCCACTTTATTTTTATTAGAAGGAATTAGAAAGAAAGAGAGGACTTCTCCGTCCCAGTAGCTCAGTTCAACTTGGGGCCAAGCCCGACCCGCACACGGAACAGACTACCTACCGTCTCTCCCACTCCACATTCGCAGGAAATCATCGCCATCCTTCTTGGAGAGAGAGAGGGGTTGCAATTTCGGATCCAGAATGGCGTTTCCCCCCTTCTTTCGTTTGGTCAACCATTCCGGAGTTCCGTTTCATGCTTATTCAGTGATTTGCCTTGGAATTTTAGCAAAAAGCGACCTGAATACGTTTATACGTTTCTCGTTTGGAACCGCCAAGGACAGATTGGCGAAGCTTCTGCCGTCGCGGATTGGCAATGCCATCTTTCTTGTCGAATTTAGGTGGCTTGGCATGTAGCTTGTAGACGTGTCATGAAAATTTGGTCGCTTCTTCGGAGCGCATTCGCTTTATGTTTTAAAGTGAGAGAGCCAACAGTTTTCCAGATATTCATGTTCTGCCCTGCGAAGATTTTGCTGTTTACTGTCCAACTAGGAAGGAAATGAGGCAACTGAAAATTTTGCAAAGACTAGTTTAAATTAGAACTCTCTCTCTCTCTCTCTCTCTCTCTCTCTCTGCGCACTGCAGTGAAATGCACAGTGCCATGGATCTTTGTGTAGATCTCAGACATCCTTTGGGAAGTCTTCACTTCCCAAGGTGAAAATGTGTCTTGGCTTGTTTTTCTAAAGACATTCTATAATCTAAGCCAGCACGAGCGAAGGAGTCTTTTTGACAGTCTGTTATGGGGACTATCCCCGAAAACTCCAAAATGGGTTCGTTTAATAAATTATTTGCTAATTTAAAGAAAAAAGAAAGACCGCTCATTTCTTTCGGAGAATGGGAACTTGTGACCTCAGATGTGCATTTGTTTGACTTTTCTGAATTAGATGACAAAAGGAAGGAGCAACGTAGAAGGAAACCGAGTTTTTTTGTGCTCAAGACGAATTGATGCGGCGTGGGGGAGTTAGCTCTGAGCCATAATTAGCTTGTTCATTACAGGTGATGATGGTAGGTGTAGGAGTTGGATGGGCCTCAGATTTCATGAGATCCCAACATCACTCGCTTTGTTGACTCCAAAACTACAATGCATAGTCGGACATGGGGCGTAGAACTCCGTGCTGTCACAGGCTTTGTCGGAGTATTTGGTTGCGGTGAAGACTAATCTTTGATTTCGGATGGTTCATAGACTTGGATAGTAAGAAGGTAAGCAATGGTGGCAGTCGACAGCCAGGAGATAATGCCGGGGTCGAGTCCCTGTGAAGAGAAAATCTTTGTATTAGTTCGTCTCAGGCCCTTGAATCAGAAGGAAATTTATAGGAATGATGTATCAGATTGGGAATGTATCGATGACAACACCATTATCTACAGAAACAATCTCTCTGTTTCAGAGTGGTCCATCTACCCAGCTGCCTACACATTTGGTAATTGAATCCCATTCATGAAGTTTTTTCCTTTCTTTCTTGAGCACATTTTCATGTTATGTTGGATTTAGCTTCCTTTTGGTCTTGAGCCCATGTCTTCAAATTCCAACAAATGTGTCTAATGGAGGACTTGCATTTAAGGAAGCAATCTGTTCAATATCTCTTAGTGTTATGTGTCCTCCATGTTGGCTGATTTGCAGACAGAGTTTTCCGGTGTGATTGCTCCACAAGGCAAGTGTACGAGGAAGGAGCCAAGAAAGTTGCTCTTTCAGTTGTCAGTGGGATAAATGGTAAACTTTAACCTCTTCTCCTTCCTTTCGACAATGTTTTGTTATGTTGATATTTGCCTGAGATTGCAACCATCTGATGCTCAATGTTGCAGCAAGTGCTTTTGCATATGGACTGACAAGTAGTGGAAAAACATACACTATGAGTGGAATTACTGAATATTCAATGGCAGATATATACAGCTACATAGAGAAGGTAACAAGTCATACTACCTAAAGATCTCCTCCATTTTCAATTGCAACTTCTTCCTCTAACATTTGCTTATTAATAAAGACATTCTCTTGTTTCTTAATAGCACAAGGAAAGAGAATTTTTGTTGAAGTTTTCTGCGATGGAGATCTACAATGAGTCTGTGAGAGACCTCCTCAGTGCAGATAGTAGTCCTCTGAGACTTCTAGATGATCCGGAGGTAAATTTCTTTGTACTATGCTGAGGAACTATGAGCTCATCCAACATCACTGTGAGAGCTAGCTCTTTTGACAGAGAGGGACTATAGTTGAAAAACTTACAGAGGAAACACTGAAGGACTGGAGCCACTTTCAAGAACTTCTTTCTATGTGTGAAGGTAAGGACTAAGGCTATTCAGTCTTGTTTTGGATGAATTTCTTGGTTGCATACTATATCTAGCATTACAATGAAATGCTTTGACTGATCATTTGGATTTCACAGCTCAAAGACAGGTTGGAGAGACATGCCTTAACGAAGCTAGCTCAAGATCACATCAGATTCTCAGACTGGTAATGGTGAATTTTATCTGTTTTGTGGTCAATTCCTATTAAAATGTCAAAGATTTATTGCTCATTCTGCTGCCAGACAATTGAAAGTTCGGCTCATGAGTTCTTGGGGAACGACAATTCAAGCACTCTTTCTGCTACTGTGGTATGAATATTTAGTACTTAACTTCAACCTATAAACAGTTACTGGGAGAATATGATAGTTTCTTTTGGCTGCAGAACTTCGTGGATCTAGCAGGAAGTGAGCGCGCATCTCAGTCATTATCAGCTGGTGCGAGGTTGAAAGAGGGCTGCCACATAAATCGCAGTTTGCTGACTTTGGGAACAGTTATACGAAAACTGAGGTTGGCCTTACAGCTTGTTTTTTCGTTGTCTTCATCTTAGAGATCTTATAATTTAGTCGGACCATGCATTGACATGAACATAGAGCACCACTGCAATGCCTTTTCTGTGCCAAAGGTCCATTTCTTACACAATACTAATTTACCTGCATACACACATGTTATATGAATAACAACATCATGAACAACCAAGCCTTCTCCCACAAAATAGGACAGGATATATGGATCCTGTTATGCCATTGCACTCTATTTCCTATCCTGCTTTCAGTAAAATCCTGATACCGAGCTCTGTTCACACTTTCAATCCTCCATCAGGGTTTGTCATTGCTACCTGTGGCAGGTTTAGTGCATGAGCTCCCACATGTTTAGTTCCATTTATTCTTGTCTGCCTACCTGTCGTGACTATCAAGTACTCAGAGCTGACGATGGGTTTATCTTTGCTCTTCTCTAGTAATGTCAAGTACATCTTGTACCAAATGCTTGGGTCAATTCATTAGACATGATGTCGGCCAAAAGAATTTTTCTATCTGGTCTTTTTTTTTTTTTTTGGGTTTCTCAGGCATAAATTCCACTGCATAGTTGAAAATTGTTGTTTTGAGAGTAGGGGATTAGTTTTCCAGGCTATTGACTAGGTTCTTAGCCTTCAGCTCCATATAGGTTACCATGCAGATTTTAGCATCAAGAAGATTAATTGTTTCAAAGCATAGGAAGTCAAGAGACTCAAGAGTAGTTGTTTAGGTTTGTTTGGAGCAAGTTTGGACTTTTCACATTTTGCTTTTCTTGTAGTGTTTGAAATTTGACTTTTATTGCACATTGAACATCTTAAAATTTTAAAACATACGAATATTGACATGTGTGGTTATATACTCTTTTTAATATTTTTTTTTAACTTTAAGTATATTTTATTTTCTTTATCAATGTATTGGAGGAAAAGTTTAAAAAAAAAAAAAAAGCCTTATAGAAATTCAAAGCAAACCATCCGTGATGATGTTTTACCAATTTTTCATCTTTGATTGTATGGACAGAACAGTTACTAATATTAAGATCCTATAAGAAATGAGGAGTTGGTGGAAGTATTGCAGTCTTAAGCCCTCTTTTCTTTCAATTTATCATTGATTTATTTTTAAACTTTTGATTATTGATCAAGAACTATTTGAATGGCTCCAGCAAGGGAAGAAATGGACATATTCCTTTCCGAGATTCCAAACTGACTCGTATTCTGCAATCCTCACTGGGAGGAAATGCTAGAACTTCCATCATCTGTACAATGAGTCCAGCCCGAAGTCACGTTGAACAGTCACGAAATACGCTATTGTTCGCAAGTTGTGCTAAAGAGGTCGCCACAAATGCACAGGTCAATGTTGTTGTGTCTGATAAAGCTTTGGTAAAGCATTTACAGAGAGAATTGGCTAGATTGGAGAGTGAGCTGAGAAATCCAGGACTAGCGTCTGTTTCATCTGATACTGCTGTGCTGCTTCAAGAAAAGGATCTCCAAATTGAGAAGGTGATAATTCTGCATTAAGGCTTTTAGTATTATAATTCGATGTTTTCTATATTTTTTGAGGTTTTTCTCACTATATATGGTAAAGGGAGGTACTTGGGTGTAATTATCATACATAAACTAGGTGTATCTTCCAACTTCTTCCTTAGTACGCTGCTGTGTCAGAAAGTCTTTTATTTCTTTTATACCGATGGTGAATTCCACCAGTTACATTGGGTTGAATATTCTTCAATGCACAATACATGCAATTTCCATCTCAATCGACATCTCTTGACCCAGCTCATCCACTTGAAAGTTCATGTAAAAGTTGGGAATTTAACTTGGGAACCTAAGACTTAACTGAGAATTTTAAGAGCAATATCTTCACCTGGCCTTTTTGACCTTCCCCTGCAGAATGCATATTTTCCACAATTGCAAATTTTCTTCATCTCTCTCATCGTAGCATGTCCCTTTGGACCACTTCTAACATTCTGCACCTTTGAGCAATAACCCACAGCTTCACCATTATGCTGTTAGCATTTATAGCTCATCAGCTTTTCTTTTATGTTATTTATTTATTTTTTGACGAAAAAGATAACTAGAGCTTACTTGAGCGAACCTTCTGATTTACCTGGATGTCCAGCGAACCTTCTAAGTTTTGCCATGATCCTGTCAATAGGCATCTACTTCAGAGCTAAAAGCATACAAACCTTCACTATTTGTTGTAATTTGGCATAGAAAATTGGATGGCCTGTAGGTTTATGTGCATTTTCCTCTGCTGGGATGGGTAATAACATCAGCTGGTAGCAAAATCAGTTCTAATTTGTGAAGAGCTAACTATGCAGCTTATTTACCGGCCTTCTTAATAATTTTTTGTTGTGGCACTTTTAAGATTATGTTTATAAAATTTCCATGTTGTCACCCCCTTTAAAGTTCGATGAACAGTGAAGCATTTTTTTGTCCATTTATAAATCAGGAAACCACTTAATTATTTAAAACCTCATTTTATGTGGTTGTATCCTCTCACAGCTCAAGAAAGAGATTGCAGAATTGTCTCTGCAGCGAGACCTTGCTCAGTCTGAGGTTCAGGATTTGCACCGATTGGTTGTGGATCACAAACCTTCAACTGCACAGGTAATTCTACTTTGTTAGATTCCTTGTCCTCAACTTATAACACCAATTATTCCTCAATGAATCGTCTGTTGATTTAATACTTCAGGTGGATGCATGCAGTGATTACCCAAACTTCGCGTGCGAGGTTCATGGGAACTCAAGAGCCCAATTTTAGATACTCAAAACCGAGCAGATAATGAGTATTTGGATGTTGGTATCTTAACATTTGATTCATGTCAATATTCAGATCAACACAGTTGGAGTGATTTAGATGGGCATATGATCCACATTCCCGACTTCGAAGAGAACTCTTTACTCTCGGACCCCTCTTCACAGCTCTCAATTCGGATATCTCACTCCAGGCGAAA
This sequence comes from Eucalyptus marginata, assembly GCA_014182565.1. Taxonomy (NCBI): domain Eukaryota; kingdom Viridiplantae; phylum Streptophyta; class Magnoliopsida; order Myrtales; family Myrtaceae; genus Eucalyptus; species Eucalyptus marginata. Next base: position 30,945,187 of record CM024594.1, read on the forward strand.
TAGCATATGTCCAGAGGACATTGGAGAGTACACTGATGAAAATTCTGAGGACTTTTGCAGAGAAGTACGCTGCATTGAGATGGAAAAGCCGAACTCGAACTGCCATGGAAATGGTGGTATGTCATCAGTGGAGGAGACGGAAGGCATCTCAGACTATATTGTGGTTGAGGAAGGTGATGAGGAAAAAGAGAAATTGGGATCACCAACTTTGGAGGAAGCTAGACAGTTAGACAGCGTCCATCAAGAATATGTAGAACCTTCTCTTGAAAAAGCATATTCAATGATGCAGGAGAAAGAGTTATCTACATCCAGAAGTTTCAAGCTAGTTAGGAGTAGAAGTTGTGAGTCAGGCCTTACAAATATTTCATTTTCAATTGAGGAGATGGAGATAAACCATAGCACACCTCCCCTTCGATACGAAAAAGAGAGTCCTGGAAGACCTGAGGGATGTCAGAGAAAGTTTCCTTCACTGAAGTGTGTGTCCAAAGAAAATTTGTCTGGTAGTGGTTCTCATAGTTCACTGGAGGATTCTTTGGATTATGAGCTTCAAGTGGTTAAAAGTCGGGCAGTTGAGAAATGTGACAGCAGCATGGATTCCGCTTCTGAATTAGAGGAGTCCATTGCTCAGCAGGAGGATCAACCTAGTCAGCATGGGGTGAGTTTTGTTCCCTGCCTTTTCTTTGTTCCTTTCATCACAGACATCGAGCTATATGATGAATGATGGATTAATTATTTTGGAGGACCTTACAAATTTTTATTTTCTTTATTGGAATTTAAATATAACACAGGAGTTAGTATGCTTTCTCCATATCAAAGAATGTTATATCTCTGCTATCTGATTCAAATATTTGGGCGACACCCCATGACTCAAGTGGAGGCGAGTTATTAGGGGTTGGCCCGCGTGGGTCAGACTAGGCTTCTTTTACATTGTTTTGAAAACTTACTATGGACAGGGTACAGAAACCATGGTTATCAGGTGTTTAAAGTTTGTGAAATATTATGATTTAGAAAATCTTGATTCATCTAAAGATTGTTTTTCTGTGTACAAATATATGATGACCAATGTAGTGATATTGCCCAGTTATGGTTTCAGCTATAAGAGTCTTGCCATATGTAAATGTGGACATGCAAGTATGGATTACCACTCACTTGAATATAAAGTGCTTTGAAATTTGGAGAACGAACTGAGTGTTTGGTTACTACCATTAGATATGGATGTTCTGTCAACATACGCCCATTTTTCTCAGTGGGGACTCTTTTGATTGACAGGTACATGATATAAAACCAGATGTGATACTAAACACGTTAAGGATGTTGGCTTGGATCCAATTGAAGATGATACAGAAGGTTCTTTGGAATGGCTTTCACACTTCAAAAACTTGCGGAAGGAGATCGTCAAACTATGGAAGGAAAGCAATGTCTCATTAGTTCACAGGAGCTACTTTTTCCTTCTGTTTAAAGGTGATCCGACGGATTCCATCTACTTGGAGGTAGAGCTCAGAAGGTTGTCATTTCTTAGGGATAAATCTGCTCGTTGTAATCAAGCTCTGGAAGATAGTCAGGCCTTGACTGCTGTTTCAAGGTACTGAATTTAAATTATAAGAAACACTCGCTGCTTTTGTTAAATTCTCAGTAGGGACATATTCAGTCTGGGATTTTATCATGCGAAACTGCATACAAGATCTTCGTCGTGAGAGGCAGATGCTCACCAAGCAGTTGCAAAAGAAGCTCACCAGGAAAGATAGAGAGATGCTCTTCCAAACTTGGGGGATCGGTTTGAATACCAAGCATAGAAGTTTGCAGTTAGCCCACCGGTTGTGGTCCGACACAGAAGACATGGACCATGTGGCCGAGAGTGCCAAAATTGTTGCAAAGCTTGTTGGTTTTGTTCAGCCAGAGGAAGCTTCCAAGGAGATGTTTGGCCTCAACTTTACACCTTGGCGATCAAAAACAAAACTTCGTAAGTGGAAAAGCACTATGATGTCTTTCTTGTGAAGCTTTGTTTTGGATGCTATTACTTTTGCGGAATGGTGACGAAATCGTTTCTCCAACTATCTGAGGTGGTATGAATTCCTTTTAACTGGTAATATGTATGTAATTGAGATGCAGGTCATTGTACAAAAGCTTTGTAATATTCTCATGAACAAATGAGGGCTTGCAGGTCCTCTCACCGGTCCTGGCTCTCTAACGTATGTATGGGCGCATGAATGATGTTAATTGGACTAATATAATACTGTTTCTATTTCTTCCCTCCTCTTGCATGTTTTTTATTTAAAAGCTTGTAGCTGATTAAATTAGTAATTTCACTAATGACTCGTGGCATGCCCTCGTTGATTGTGACTCCTCAATTTTATTAAGCCATTTTTTTGCCCTCGTGGTTTTCCTGACCTCATTGGATTGAGAATATGCAGACTTAAATGCCTAAAACTGAAGACAGAGTATCTTGTAATGGTTGAATGGCATCATCTCAGTAATCACATAAAATAATAGTTACATGAAATTATTTGTTTGCACACTTAGAGAGAGAGAGAGAGAGAGAGAGAGAGAGAGGTTGACGAGGTGGGAGGATGGGACATATACATATGTTCAACTCAAAATATCATTGTAGTGGCTTATATCGAAGGAAGAGCCTCCTCGTCAGCGTCAGGGACTGTAGGAAACAATAAACCACTTAAGTAAGCTTCACACACACAAAGCTTTCCTAATAGTACTTCTCCCAATGAAAAGGAAAGCAATTATGTAGATTTGTTCATATATGCTTCTTTTCTTAAAATATGATATAGTATGTAAATGATAGGCCTTAACTGGTACGTATATGACACGGGCCGATTGATTGGGATCGGTACCGCGCGGCGATTGAGGCACTTTTGGATCGCCTAAGCCAAGTCTTGCTCGATCGATTGCACACTCACTCGCTCACCCGGATCGTAGAGAGAGAAGGCTTTTAGAGAGAGGAGCTCTGGAAAGAAATGAGCTTTGATAAACTGAAATAGTTGGATGATTACAAATGAGGGGGAGGGCACCGCTTCTTATACTAGAGGCCCTCAAATTACATCCGTTAATTGACTTTTTATCCGGCGGACGAGATCGCACCGCCTTATCTACCAATACTAATGATAACTACCAACTACCGACATAAATAGCTAGAGACTTCTAGAACTTGGTGTAATGACAGTATCACCCGCCCTTGGAAAGTTCCGGAAGAAGTCTCGCCGGGAAGCCAAGCGAGCACAGGAGGTCCTCCTTAAGAAGGCACGCCTCTTTAGTTACCGGAACCTCTTGGCCGTGACATTCTCCCCCACTCAATCGAGCGACGCCCTCATCGCTCACAGCTCGACGGGCGGCCTTCTTGGCACGAGCACGGGCTTTCCTCCTTTGATTTTGCTTGGCTCGAATGCTCATGAACGACGGACCACACCCTTCTATCTTCGGCTCCAACTTCGGCTTGGGTATGGCGCGCGATGAGCACTCAACTTCGGGAAAAAGCACTTGGATCGGCATGTCGCGAGTTGGAGTAGGAGGATCCAACTCTACCTTTGGCTTCTCCATGGATGGCGGCTTGTGCATGCACTTCTCGGCCTTCAAGCTCTTGTCGAGGCGTTGGATCGTGGCGATGGTCTTGGTGTCGACCACCCCTTTCATCATCGGGATCATCGCTGGGCATTTTAGATCGAGGATCATAATGCACTTGGTCCTCATGTCGATCATCGACTTCACACTATGGAAGAACTGCATTCCTAGAATGAGATCATAATCATCGAGAGGAATTACCTCGAATGACAACTTGCCATTCCATCCACCAATTCGGATGTCCACATCGAGAGTCGATCCTACGCCATGGAAATCACCCGAGTTGATGGGCTTGTATGACTTCCCAGTTGGCTCCACGCGAAGTCCCAAGGCTTTCGCCACCTCGGTCGACATGAACATGTTTGAGGCTCCAGTGTTGACCAAGGCGTAAAGCACTCGGCCACACACTTCGACTTCTACGAAGAACATGTCCGTGTTTGGTGTAGCTTCTTCTTCTTTGGATGGCGATCGAGATTGGACGGTGTTGACAACCTTCACAGCTCCAAGCCGGATTTGCCACTTCCCTTCTTTGGGCTCCTCCTCCTCTTCTTCTTCGATGGCAAGGAGGGCGTTGATTCTACCATTCTTCGGGCACTTTTGGGTCCAATGCGGACCTTTGCAAATGAAGCAAGGAGAAGGCGGGGGTTGATCGAACTTACTCGTCGTGCAGTCCGTTTGTGGTCGACCCCTTTGGAAGGACGACTTGGAAGTTCCTTCTCCCTATGTCTTGACTCGGCCGCCTTGATCATGCGCGCCTCGGGGAGTGCTTCTTCCTTTGTCCTCGGAGGATCGATCCGACCTCCAATCTCTTGCTCGATTCTTTGGTTCGGCTTTGGTGAGGTCGACAAGGGACTCGGCCACGCTTAGCGCTCTCGCAAGAGTACTCACATCCTGTTGCTTGAGCTCGAGTTGTGCCCGCAGCTTCAGTCCATCCATGAACTCTCCGAGAGCCTCCTCCTCTCCTAGGTTGTGGATTTGGAGTTTGAGCTCCGTGAACTCCTTCATGCACTCTCGGATTGTGCCTCTTTGTTCGAGGCGATGGAGCTTGCTACGGGCTTCTTGTTGAGCAAACTCGGGGAAGAAGTAGTCTCAGAATTCCCTCACGAAGTCATCCCATGTATCCACGGGATTGGCGCCACGCTTTGTCTCGTCGCACCTGTTGTGCCACCAAAGCATTGCGGTATCGGAAAGGAACATCGAAGCGGTTCTTACCTTGATCGACTCGTCTTGGATGTTGACAGTGCCAAAGTATTGCTCCATGCTCCACACGAAGTTGTCCACCTCCTTGGCGGATCGGTCGCTTTTGAATTCTTTAGGCTTCGGCACCTCAAGTTTGGGCATTGCTTGTGTAGTCATCGACCCATTGGTGATGCTCAATTTGCATAGGGCGAGCTCGGTCTTGAGCTCTTGGATCTCCACCTTCATGGCTTCGACCTCATCCCTACAAGGGCTTTCTTCCTCGATCACTTGGATGCGCTCCTTCAACACATTGATCGACGCTTCAAGGGCTTCGTCCTTGTCGTGCAATGGGGCTGTCGCTTGGTTGATGCCGGTCGTGAAGTCTTCACGAAGCGAGGTCTCAACTTCCATGATTCGGTCTCTCATGTCGTCAAGACCTTCCATGAATTGGACCATGGCACTTCGGACCTTTGCGAGCTTCTCATCCAACGCCGCTACGGTGTCCATCGAGGCTTCTCTTTTCTTCGTTTGGCCGTGGGTCTCCTTGACTTGCACGGCCTCTCCATCCACAATAGCATCTTGGCTCGACATTCTCTCGAACAGTTGGCGCTCCTCAATCTCTGGAAACGGATCTCTCCTTTGCTCTGATACCACTTGAAATGGGCTGATCGATTGGGATCGGGATCGCACGGCGACTCAGGCACTTTTGAATTGCCTAAGCCAAGCCTTGCTCGATCGATCACACACTCACTTGCTCGCTCGGATCGTAGAGAGAGAAAGCTTCTAGAGAGAGGAGCTTTGGAAAGAAAGGAGCTTTGATAAACTGAAATAGTTGGATGATTACAAATGAAGGGGAGGGCACCCCTTCTTATACTAGAGGCCCTCAGATTACATCCATTGATCGACTTTTTATCTGACGGACGAGATCGCACTGCCTTATCTACCGACACTAATGACAACTACCAACTATTGACATAAATAGCTAGAGACTTCTAGAACTTGGCATAATGACAGTATCGCCCGCCCTTGGAAAGTTCCGAAAGAAGTCTCGTCGGGAAGCCAAGCGAGCACAGGAGGTCCTCCTCGAGAAGGCACGCCTCTTTAGTTACCGGAACCTCTTGGCCGTGACATATACCTCAGCAATTTGTATGTAAGCTATGTGAAAGGCTCACTAGACATGCATTGGCTATGAGTAGTAAGGTTGGTTCCAGTGGTTGCTTTTGGATTCAACATTAGGTTATACAAAGATCAAATGATGTTGCCCACATGATCTGGAATTGTGATAGTGACAGGAAAAAAGTGTAAATGCAAACTGTTTTAAAAAGGCTATGTGACTAATTACGGTGTGGAGACTATATGAAAATTTGCTTTCTTCCATAAAACTCGAGCCTTTCTGCAAAGGCTTACTGAGGAGATGCAGATTGAATCTGATGAAGGGACAGTTGATTTGGGTGACATTATTGATGCATATCAACCTAACACTAATGATGATGAGGAAGAGAATGAAGCTAAAGGAAAGACAGGATTAGAAGTGGCTACAGATCAGACAAAGAATATAATCGCTGAAGAATAGAAACAGAAAGATTCTGAAGATCAACCTATACCAACCTCTGTTCAAACTAGCCTGGTGGATGTTAATCTCATCACTGATCTAGATACTGCTAATGATGATGCTAAACATCAAAAACATGAAATGGAGCAAACTTTTCCTAAGCTTAAGGAACCAACCCCACAACAAGTCATTACTGGGGAATAGGAGTTTGCCTTACACACTAGTGATGATGATCCTTCGAGAGTTGCAACATACACTCATGAGAAATAGGGAGAGCTCTCTTGTGTTGAAGATGCTAAGGGCATGTTTGGTAACGATTATGTTCTCGAGAACGAATTCTGATAAGAAATGATTATTTTTTATTCTGTTCCCGGGAATAATTTCTAAGCATTTTAAGTTATTTGGTAACTGTCCAAAATTTCTGATTCTGGAATAGAATTATGTTTGGTACCGTGCTCATTGATTCTATTCTAAATCAATTTCTTTTAATTTTTTTACTTTTTCCTTTTTTTTTTTTTTCTTTTTTTCCTTTCTCTCCTATTCTTCTTCTTCTTCTTCTTCTTCTTCTTCTTCTTCTTCTTCTTCTTCTTCTTCTTCTTCTTCTTCAAGTGGCCGGTTGTCGAACTGGCGACCGGCTAGACGAGGGCCGACGACCTCACCGGAGTGTCGCCGGCCCTCATCGGGCGAGCCTTGCTAGTGGCCAGGCCGGCCTCGCTGGGGTTGGGCGAGGCTCGGCCTCGCTGATGGTTGGGCTTGCCTCCTGCGAGCTTGCCCGGCTCGCCACGGCTTGGCGAGCCTCTGGCGAGCTCGCCGGATCGGTTGCCGGCGACCGGCGGCAGATGGTGGCGGACGGCGGCGGATAGCAATTGCGGGATGGCGGTCGATGAAGAAGAAGAAAAGAGAAGAAGAAGAAGAGAAAATGGAAGAAGAAGAGTTGGTTTTGATTCTTAGATTTGTTCTCGGAACAAGATTCAATTTTTTTTCTTGATTCCGTTCCAAATCTATTTTCGGGAACAAAAAAATAGAAATTTGTTCCCGGGAATAAAAATTTTACCAAACGCGATTCTATTCCAAAACTACTGCCGGGAACAAAAAATCAGAATTGGGTACCGTTTGGATGGTTACCAAATAGCCCATAAGGAAACTTTTTCTGAAAACATTCCCTTGGAAATCCCTACTAATCCCGACAAAGGAATTTTTGTTGATCCAGAAGCCACTGGTGGTGCTGAAAAGGTCCAACAAAGTCAAGAAGTTCTTGATGTGGTAACTGAAGAGACTGTTTCTGATCTACCAGATCCTCAAAAAGTCCAAGACAATCTTCTGATCTCAAAAGATCATATTGATGCTACAACTCATTCGATCCCCACTACAACTGAAAGCACACTTGGTGAGTTGCTTATTGCTCCTACTTTATCTCCTGACTCAGTTGTGTAGGATAAGGGTAAAGGAATTGCAAAAGTTGAGGAGGAGTTTGAAGCTGCTAAAAAGAGGTAATAGGACATTGATATGGTGATGAAGCTTGGGCTAGAGACAGATCCTTCAACAATACCTGTTATTGACAGCAGTGAAGACAGGCTTTTGTTGGATGCAAAACATGCAACCCCAAGATCTCCATAACCAAAACAAGAGCATAGATGATCGAGTAGAAAGATTAACGCACCTATTTTGGGATCTATCGTTCTTGCTGCGGAAGCGGAAAAGCGATGATCTACACACAAGTCCTTCTCCTCTATTGCCCTCTATATCATTGGCTCAATGAGACGGGCCCCTCACCCTTTAGCGTTAGGTAAACGCTCCTTATGTGAGGATACATATGAGAATTAGGGTTAGAGGAGAGACTTGAGCATTATATATAGAGTTTCCAACCAGACCCTCTCATTACGGGCCAAGCTTAATTCGGCCCACACTAGCCAGCCCCATATTTGACTAATTAAGAAACATTCTATCTCACCTTAGACCAACCCCATAAAACGGTAAATTACAATATTAATTAATACAGTCAAGATTAGGAAAACTCTTACATTCTCCCACTTGGACTATATTAATTAAAATTGTACTGTATGTGTGCACCTTAGTCTAGAGATAATTTTTAATAGTTAATCCCACCCCATAAAGTCTTAAACACCGAATCATGGCGGTAACTGCATGTATACACACAGAGCCTTTCCTGGTCACGAGTGCTTTCAACTTTATTGATATGGATTCAATATGGTAGTGTGGCAAATGGATAACGTCTCTCATAGAGAGATCTCATTTGTCAGTCACCATTCTCTTACCTTAAGCATCACAAAAAAATTTGTGCCACTAGAGAATGTTTTTATGGTTCCAATGAACCCACATATGCCTTGTCTTTACGGTTAACCTTTCTTTATGTATAACAAGACATATGCACAAGGCTAATAACTGGATGCCCCTAGCCTTCACTCAAGATTTACACAATACCTTGAGACTTTTATAATATGTATTCAACATAATGACAACACATTCAAAAATATTTTTGCATGCAAAAATTGATACATATCAAATTGTTACTAAGTGTAACGAATACTTAAGTAAACTTTATTAGAGTAAAGCCAAAATAACTGCCACTAAATAACAACATCTCATGATGCTCTTAAGCTTATATTAATGACATGTCATTCAAGAACAAAAGAATAAAGTCCTTTAGTTAGTGAATCTGCAACCACATCATTTGTGGAAATATGCTATATTATAACGTCACCTTTATGTACCGTTTCTTTTTGGTAAAAAAATTTGACTGTCATATATTTAGACCCCTTGAGACATCTGTTATTAATAAATACTACTACAAATTTATTGTCTCAATACAACCGCATGGGTCTATCCATAAAGTTAAAAACGGTCAACTCCTTAATAAGGTTCCGAAGCCTAATAGCTCAAGTAACAGTCTAAAAGAATGTTACAAACTCTACTTACATAGTAGAAGATGACATAGAGTTTTATTTACTACACTTCCTGCTAACATAACTATGTATTTTGTTATTGATCTCATGTCATCATAACAGACAGTAAAGTTTATATCTAAATACCCTACTAGCTGCAAGAATTGCATATAATCTTTTGTTCTCTTTAAGTACCTTAAAACTTTCTTGGCAGCAACCTAGTGATCGTGTCCTGAATTTGACTTATTTCTGCCTAGAAGTTCCGTCGCAAAGACGATATTTAGTCTAGTGCAAATTTGAGCACACATTATACTTTTAAGTGCACTAACACAGGGTACACTCTGATTTTCTCAATAATGTAATAGATTCAGTCCATCACCCTTAATGACAGGAGCAATTCCCGACTTGCAATGATGTATATTGAATATTTCCAAAATACAATCAGCAAATGTCCTTTGAGATAAATCTAATAAAATCCAATATTTATGGCGAGAACAATCTTTACGGAGCTTAGTACAAAGGATAAAAGATACCTCAAGGTCACTACTTGTAAGCAAAATATAATGTACATAGAGTATGAGAAAAATAAATTTCCTTTCACTGACCTTGCAGTATATATATTGAATTACTTTGTTCCCAACTAAACGAAATGACAACACTATGAAACTTTAATAATATTATTTGAAAACTTGCTTAAGACCATGAATAAGACTTTTCAGTCTACACATAAGTTTACTTGAATTATCTGCTGCAAAATCCTCCAGTTGCACTATATAGATTTTGTATCTATTTGGCGTAACTCCATATAAAAAATAAACTATTAATGCCACGTTCACTCTGAAAGAATCTTAAAAAAAAAAAAACTAGAAAGAAATAATTATTTATTCACTATTAACTATTTACCTCTCTTTCAGAGTGAAAACTTTAGCTACCAGTTTAGCTTAAAACTCCACAATCTTTCTTTGAAATCCTTTTAGTTTTATACATCTATTTGTAACTAATGAATTTGTGATCTTTATGCAAGTCAGTAAGTTTCCAAACACTATGATGTTTCATAGATTGCATATCGCCTTTTATGGTATCTAATCACATACTTGATTGATGATAAGAAATAACATTTATATAAGTAGCTAAATCAACAAAGTAGTGGATATTGCAGTCATGCTCTTACAGATAGACTATATAGTCTGATGGTATAACTGATCGTCTTTCCCTTACAAATCTCCTAAGTAAAGCTACAACTACTTCATTATGCACTTGAGAGGTTTGAGAAATTTCATCATAAACTATATCAAGAATAGTACATTGAACCTCAACAAGTTTAGTCTATGGTGTAGGATATTCCACAATTGTCTGTACAGGTAAAGACAAAGACACAGTGATCTCTATTGTACTATTATCCTTAATAGTCTAAGAGCAGCTATCCTTTACAACTATGTCGAATTCTAGAAACTTTACTGTCTACAATTCCATAATTCTTGTACCTTCATTAGGGTCAGAAAATCAATACCCCTTTGAACAATCTAGGTAAGATACAAAATAATTCCGAGTGGATCTGAATTGCAACACACTTAATATTGGATTGTACAACCTCACTTTTGCATGACACCTCTAAATTTTAATATGATTCAAGTTAAATTTATATCTAGTCCATAACTCAAAAGAAGTTTAAGGAACAACTTTGGTAAGAAACACGTTTTTGTATGCGAAAAGGTTGCTTTCAAAATATCAACCCACAGAAGACCGGATAAATTAGTCTTACTCATCATACTCATCACCATGTTGATTATGGTGCAATTATACCTCTTGGCCAAATCATTTTGTCAAGATTTTCAGGCATAGTAAATTAAGTTACCACCCAAGAATTTACCAAATATTTGACAAATGATCCTTTAAACTATTCAGCATTGCCATACTTGTCAAAATACTCACCACCATGGTTAGGCCTGATAACCTTTAAGACTAATTCTAACTGTTTTATTCTTTATCTTGGTCATTTTACTTCCACAATATTCTATAGAAATCTTTAGATAACCATTAAAAGTAGACAAAATATCGATATTATTACATTTTCTACTATTTCTTTAGACATATGCGAGATTATTCCTTAGACAGAAAACTTTTGGAAACAACATTTTCAACCGTATACGAGACGTATTATTTTAAAAAGTCATTGCAGACGTGTCCTAATTTTAGTATTAGACAAGACATAATTTCAAGCCACTGAGGCTTCCATCATCTTTTAGCAGTGCAGTCAGTTGATAAACCACTTTTCAAATGTTCATAAATGAAAAACTTCATGAATAACAAGCAAATCCGATTGCTCTTTTACCAAGTAGCAAATCATATGTCCACTACTTAAAATTTAAACCAGTAAAAACCTCAATAATAGTGGAGTTATTAATTACAGATAAGGTGACTAAAATAACAAGCAATGTATGTAATTAGCGTCGTATGAACATTGTGTAACTTGACATACAAGTACACATCCAGAGAGTTACATGCAAAATCATATAATCACTTTTGGGAAAAATACATAACGTGCAATTGTAAATTCCCCACATGATAGCGGTTATGAGAATATATTCTAACTTTCGTGAATTCATCACCTTTGGGCATATGAACCACTATGATCAGTCAATCCTCCACCACACCATCATGTATCCCTCAATGAATTAATAGACAATCACCTCCTTTGGGAGTATGACCACGCATTAGATCAGGAGATATCCCAATTATTATACGAGACCGAAGTTTCTCAAACCCAATCAAGTGTATCACTTTGGCAGTCACAATTCAATTGAATCCTTAAAACTCTCTCATACCAAGGATATAAACTTTACTTCTCACATACACCATATAATGTGATTTTAACTTTAGTGATAGGGGCAACATATCACTGAAATCACATATCATACTAATTACACTACTTTATTCATTGATAAAAATTAAAATTTATATATATTATTAATGAACAACACTTTTATAATGTTTATGTGATAACATACTTGCAAACCAACACTTGTATTTCCAAAATCACAGAAAAATACAAGAAAAATACGCAAAAATATACTAAAAATACACGTATTTAGGGTTTCGTATGTATTCTCACATCCATAAAATTATCAAACATGTAAAATAAATATACCACAACATAAAGGATGAACATACGAATCCAAAGCCGTTAGCCATGCACCCATCGGAGCTCCTACGCGCCCGCACGCGTTGCCTAAGTGCGTGGCGCGTGGAGCTCACGAGTGGGCGAAGAGACCGGTCAAAAACCGGTCCGATCGGTAGAGGTCTGACTAGTTCCTGGCTCGACCGTCCGGTCCAACCGCTCGGTCCTACTGGTTGACTGGGTTGGGTTGGGTCCTCGGATTGGGTTGGGTCGAGTCGGGCCTAGGTCGTTGACGTCATCGTGACGTTAGCACCCCCGTGCATCGCATGCGCGAGCTGCGCCCTGCGCGTGGGAGTGCGTGAGGGTGCGTGGCCAGACGTGGGGCACGTCTCTAACACCTTGGCGGCGCCTGGCCGCATGTGGGGGTGCGTGTGGCCTCCTCCGGCGACACGCCGCCCACGGATCTGCTCGTCTTGACAAGCTCAGTCTGAATTTACAATTTAATTTGATTTTTATTGAACAAAAAAATCACGAAAATCACAAAAATAGGGCAAAGATTCTATGTCTTCAAGTTCTAAGTTATGGTTGCTCTGATACCACATGTTGGATGCAAAACGTACAACCCTAAGATCTCCATAACCAGAACAAGAGCATAGATGATCGAGTAGAAAGATTAACGCACCTATTTTGGGATTCATCGTTCTTGATGCAGAAGTGGAAAAGCGATGATCTATGCACAAGTCATTCTCCTCTATTGCCCTCTGTATCATTGGCTTAATGAGACGGCCCCCTCACCCTTTAGCGCTAGGTAAACGCTCCTTATGTGAGGATACATACAAGAATTATGGTTAGAGGAGAGACTTGAGCACTATTTATAAAGTTTCCAACCAGGCCCTCTCATTACGGGCCAGGCTCAATTCGGCCCATACTAGCTAGGCCCATACTAGACTAATTAAGAAAACTTCTATCTCACCTTAGACCAACCCCGTAAAACGGTAAAGTACAATATCAATTAATGTAGTCCACATTAGGAAAACTCTTACAGCTTTTCCTTCGAACTTTGCTCAGGATGATGGAACACAAGGATCGGATGGAAGTATCGCTAAAGAAATTATCTATTTTTATCCATACTCAGGTTGAAACTCTGGAGAATACTATGACTACTTTGGACAGCAAAATGACTTCCATGGAGCGAACTCTTAAGAATATGCAATATTATGTGCTAGTTTGGTTGCCTTCAGACCATAGGATGCCATTTCCAGCTCCTTCTTCAGCACCTGGTCCAGACTCGGCATCCAACCAACCATCCTCTTCTAAATAACTCTTTGTTTTCGTTATTTCTTCATAGTTTGGTTTGTTTTTGCTGTGGTTTGCTTTGTTTATGGATTGTTGTTGGTTATTTCGTACTATGTTTGACATTTATATCATGACTTTGTTTGACATTAATATTATGGTTTGCGGCTAATATTTTGTTTGGAACTAACCTTTTTGATTTTTGACAAAAAGGGAGAGAAAGTGGAGGTTCAGTAGAACACAGGTAGTATCGTAAAAGCTAAGGGAATTGGTTAAAATTCCTTTGACCCCCATCTCCTATTTTCGTGCTTTATTGCTTAAATTAACTTTATTTATGAAGCAATTTATTTTTATCTATCGTACAATATTTTTTTAAAAGTTTTGCTTGACAAATGTTTTGTCATCATCAAAAATGGAGAGATTGTTGTGAAAACATTCCCTTATTGGTTTTGATGATTGACAAAACTTACCGATTTTGAAATATAATTATAAGTATTTCTTTCGGGAAGGAAAGTCGATGATTATGATTAGAATTAAAGTCACTCATGATATTCCATATTCTAAATGGCCAGAAAGATTTGAAGAATTTCATACTTGGTTAAATGCCCAAGCTCTTACCAATCAGGATAAGTATGATGTCCTTTTTGGTTTTGTCACAAGGTTTACAGGTAGCCTCAAACATTGGTGGTAATTTGTGACAAAACAAAACTGGGTTCAATTTTTACTTCATTATGACTTTAGTCATGCCATTACCCTTCTATATCATTTCTTCATTAGAAAACCTTCTGACCTCCATGAGCTCAAAAAGAGAGAATTTTTGAAAGAAAATGCTGCTCTCTCTAGAAAAGGCATCTCGATAAACATTATCGGGAAATGCTCAAACTCTTCTATGGTATTGGAGCTGATCTAAACCTTAAGCAAGTTTTTCTAACTTCCATTCCCAAGGAATTATCCCAATAGGTTGAGAGATCTTTTCTCAACAAACAGAGAAGAATTGTGGATATTCCGTTGGGAGAGATACAACAAGAAATCTATTTGTGTATTGATGATTTGTGTTTAAAGCGCCAAATGGTCCAAACTTATCTCACAGACAATAGAGAACTTGATGCAACCTGTTCTCGTCAAAAGCTAAAGATCAAATGTTCCAAGAGAGACTGTGATGGTTCCTGTGGAAAATCTTCAAGGAAAAATAAGCACTTAAAGAAGCTCTGGATAAAGAAATCCAGACATGAATTTAAGCACTTCTAAAGAAAGAAGAAATGGTGATATTTACGCAAAAGGAAAGATCGCTCAAGCCACAAGAAATCAAATCGATGCTTCATCTGCAATCAGAAAGGATATTTTGCCAAAAATTTCCCCCAAGCAAAAAAATGTTAGAATCATCTAATACATCATATAGAGATTGAAACTGGAATTTCTCTGAAAAATGATGATATCGAATCTTTATTCTCTACGGAAGAAGAACCATCTGAACAAACTTTTTGTGTCATTTCTTGTTACCAAACTCCTAGTGAGACTGATTCAGATTCAGATTCTGAAGACCTTTTTCACATATCCCTCACTTCTTCAGAACAAAGCGCTGATATATTTTCAAGCCAAACCCATTGTCCCCATTTCCATGTGAAAATTTTCACTTCAAAGTTTGTTAAACCCATCACTGTCATTGCTCTCATAGATACTGGTGCAAGTTCTTCAATCTTAGATATTAAAGTTCTTCCTGAAGAATATTGGACTTCTTGCGTTCGATATTTCAATTCTACCTCAAGAGATACTTTCTTAATGAATGTAAGAACCACCCCAATAACCGTCCAGTTTTTCCCCAAATGTTCCATAACCACAAAAATCTTTGGATCTAGTCTTCCCAATAAGGATTTAATAATTGGTTGGGACATCATGACTCAGATTTCTTAGCTTCGAATCATTCCTGGAAAATGTCTTAAGTATAAGGATCAATTCTCTAAATTCGTCAATATCCAAAGACTTTTTTCTATCCAAATGAGTCTGTTAGATTTGATCATGCAAAAATTGTTAGAATCATGCTCAGAATCCCATTTTGAATTCTCTCAAAAGTGCTCTTATCCTTTATGGAAAAATCCAGAATTTTTTGTTCGCCTCCCCTTCAAAAAGAATGAAAATATCAATCCAACCAAGGCGAGTCATATGGGAATGAAGCCAGAGCACCAGGTCTCTGCTAAGAAGGAATGTTCGAATTGTTGCAACAAGGTCTTATTGAAATTTCAAATTCTCAATGGGCTTGTGAAGCCTTTTATGTCAACAAACATGCCGAGCAAAACAGAGGAAAGATGCGGCTGGTAATAAACTATCAGCCTCTTAACCTCTTCCTTCAAGATAACAAATTCCCTCTACCATCCTAGGAATTCTCTCTTTACTGGATTAACTAAAGCCCACATCTACTCCAAATTTGATCTCAAAGCCGGATTTTGGCAATTAGGCATCCATCCTGAAGATAAACCCAAAACGGGGTTCTGCATCCCAAACCAGCATTTCCAATGGAAAGTTCTTCCTTTTGGCCTAAAGGTAGCACCATCCTTATTCTAGAAGGCCATGTGTCAAATTTGCCAACCAATCCTGTCAAGTGTAGCAATATATATTGATGATATCCTGCTCTACAGTCCTGATGAGGAATCACACTGCCAACTTCTTGAATAGTTCGCAGAAATTGTGAAAAAACATGGGATCATGTTGTCTCAAAGGAAGATGAATATCACCCCATACGGAAATTGAATTTCTTGGTATGCACCTTAACAAAAGTACACACTACCTAGGGCCACATATTGCTTAAGAACTGTTAAAGTTTCTAGAGGAAAATTTCACGACAAAGCAAGTTCAGCAATTTCTTGGGATAATTAATTATCTTAAAGACTTTGTTTCAAACATTGCAAAACTGCCGATTCCATTACAATCGATGCTGAAGAAAAATCCCCCACCTTAGGGAAAATCTCAAATTAAAGCACTTGCTGAACTTAAGGATATCATGCAGACTATTCCTCCATTACAAATCCCATCAACATGAAAGAGAATTCTCCAGACTGACGCCAGTGATGAATACTAGGCGGCCATCTTATTTGAAGAAATTGCTGGTAAGAGACACCGTGTGCTTACAAGAGTGGAAAGTTTTCCTAGGCTAAAATGCATTATCATTCCACTTTCAAAGGAATCTTGGCCGTGAAAAATGGCATGGCACCTTTTCCTCATATGACCAAGTTCAAATGGAAGAAAGATTCCACATTCTCAATTGCTTCGATGGGCTGAATGGTTTTCAAAATACTCTTTTGAAACCAAACACATTGCCAGAAAAGAGAATGTGCTTGCTGACTTTTTGTCAAGGCCAAAGGCACCAGCAGAAATCAACATTTATATCATGAAGCATGCTTTCTATACTTTTCACCATAATGAAAAGTATAACATCAAAAGAATACGAGATTGGCCAAGTTGGCAATACCCCCAGGAGATTGTTGAACAAATCCAAAATGACAACCTCACCGAAAATCTGGAAAACCTCATGTGGCAATGCTACACGATTTATTCAGACTCCATGGAGGCTCAATTCTTTATCCTTGTGGATTAAATTTGGATTATTCGTTCATACATCCTCTAATCTTGAAGGAAAACAACTTCCCTGATCAACTCTGATGGTTATTATAGTACTTAACCAATAAGTACTTAATAGCTGTTGAAATTCCAACCAGAAGATTCATTGCCAACCTCACCAGAATATTCGAACTCGGTCGAAACATCGAGAATGAGAGTGACAGAAATCTCTTAGCCTTCCTCAATTGATTTTATCCTCCTACTCACTGGAGGCAACTCTTGCAGCAAGAATTGAGAACCATCCAACCAAATCCTAAAGTCCACACTATTTTATTCTTTCGACGTCTATGGGCTTATGTAAAAAATAATGGTAGCATCACCAATGCTCCACAAATTATAGGAACTACATCCTATAAACCACAGTCACACCTTAAGGAAGCTCAGATTTACAAATCTTTTCTAGGACCTGTTGGTTGCTGTGAACACCAACATCGAGAACTTCAAAGGATTTTGTGCTAGGAAAATAAAATTATCCCTGAAGATGTATGGAACTATAATGTACCCACTGCATAGGATCATTATAGCCTTACACCAAAAGTCAAGGAAGCACTCAAGGAATTCATACAAGCTACATCATCACAGGAGCAAGAAATGACAAACACAGATGACCCTGCATAGGCTTCTCAAGACCCCTATGCACAATGAGGAGGACCTCTTTCTCAAGATCCCTATGATGAAGGACCTTTGTCCTTATCTCTAGGCATGAACACATCCTACTATGCTCAACCATCCAATTAGCCTTAGCCAAACATTCTTGCCGACACTACAGGGACTTTTAGGAATCATGAGGAAGCATCCTTGTCAAACATGAAGAATACCTGAATTCTTTCACTAGATTCACTTACAGGACTTGAGCAAAATATGAAGAACACCTCCTGATTGAGATGCATAGTTCTGATGACTCATACTATGATTATAATGCTTGTGACGGACGAGACCGCTGACTGTAACAAGTCACTATAGCATTACTGTAGCAGTAGGCTAAGGAAATCACTATTCACTATCATTATTCATATCACCAAAAATAATTCCCTATCAAATTTTCCGGAGCCTCTGTTTGTTTCAGGACCCGTGAGTATGGTCATTGTTTGTGTGTGACCTCCTAGTGTCTATAAAAGGCAAGGAGCATGTAATGTGTTGGGCAAAGTCCCTTGAAGTAAAGTGAGTGTTTTGTATGAAACTCTCAATGGCTTTCTAAATTCCTCCTTCTCCAGCCTAGTAGGATCCTCTGAGAAATGCAGCTTGGATAGTTAAAAACGTTACCATCCTGACATCTTTGAGTGTCTCTAGGCTCTGAACTAAAGATTAGAGTAATTTTATGCTAAAAGGCTGTCCTTGAATGAAATGAAAGTTTTCATAAAAAAATCCTCAGTTCCAAACTTTTTACAATCTTCGATGACGAGCTACTCTTTATAAACATAGACACTCGACTTTTGGAAACTCGACTTGTTGTATGGGCAGCAAATCTTACAGGAAGCTTCAACCTCAGCGATCTTCATGCCATCAGATCTTCTTAACCAAATCCAAGACCAACGAGTAGAATGGCTGGATGATCCTCCTGATGACATGTCTAACGGTCAGCTTGGATTAGGAGGGATATAAGAGGAGATCTCATAGCAGAAGGACAACAATTCGCTCTCACGAGTATTGGAGCTTTTAATTCGAAAAGTCTGAAGGGTGTTTGTGATCATTTTGCATTTGATTCAGTGAGCAAAATTGTATAACCTTTTAGAGGTTGAGAGTGTGTGAGAAAGCTATACACATGAGCTTGAGTGTCGGAGCTTAGATCTTGTAACCTTCGATCGATTATCATCAGTGGATTCCAACTAATTAGTTGTAGCATGGGAGAGTGGACGTAGGCTTGCAAAAGCTGAACAACTATAAACTTGAATGTGCAATTCTCTATCTCTTACACTTTTAATTTTCTACAATAGAATTGTGCACTGGTAAGATCTGACCACTCCATCAGAAGTTATCTCGCTAGAGTTTTGGGTTAATTTATTTCATTTCCGTACAATCACCTATTCACCCCCTTCTAGGTGATGATTTTGCCATAACAGTAAGTGGTGTATTACGGTCGCTAAACATTTCCATTGCCCACATGCTAACGGCCGATGCCCCACCTCTACCTTAACTTGATTAAGCCCTTAACATTGCAAGTCAAGGCTAGAAAAATGCAACTAACAAGAACCAGCAAAAAACCTCAAAATAGGTTTTCTTTTTTCACTACCAAGAAAAAGGACGGTATTGCCAGAATTTCTTTATGGCCCCCATTTGGTGTTAAATTTTTAAAACAATCATAAAAGTGCCACAACTTTTGAAAAGTGATCATTTAAACGACTCGATGACTTAAACTTGTTGGAAAATCTTGTGTGGCTTGCCAAAATCACTTAAATGGATACTTTTAAAAGTTTTGATACTAAATTGATTAATTACACAATGGTTGCTCTATAATTTATAGAATTAGCCTCTGTTTTTGTCTCCACAATCGTACTATCCATTAGGGTGATGATCCCAAACCTCTGTTTTTGTTCGGTCACAGAACTAGTAAGATCAAAGTCAAAAGGAGACGTACCTGGGCTGAGCAGTTCCCGGTTCGGGTTCGGTTCCGTCTGGAACCTGGAACCTACCCTCGGGACAAGTTCCTCAATTTTTGGAACTGGAACCTACCCGTTAGAACTAAAAACCTGGAACCTACCCTGTCACAGGTTCCGAGGTCGGTTCCAGGTTCCAACAGTTTTTTTTTTTTTTTTTTTGGTTTTGTTTTCGTAGTGGGTGCGAATATCCGGAAGCTGAAATAATTCAATAGTTGGCCCTCCATTTTCAGTACCTGCCAATACACAGCAATGCGAATCTTTTACATCTGAATAGACAACCAAATTCATAGTTTTCTAGAGAAAACATTGTCTAATGTATAATTTGGTGATTCCTTATGGTTAATGTGTTTCATAATAATAACTATGGTTGCATAACAATGAAGGTTGAGCAGCTGTCGGTGTTGCTCATCTTAGTTAGGCAAAGGAGCAATCTGTCACTTGAGCAAAAATGCGGAGGAAAACTTACCGTCTCATCGTCGATAAGCCGGTAGGCCCCTGTCGGAGTCTCCAAGGGCGTCCTAGCGTCCCGCGTCGCCCCTGATCGGATAGGCGGAAGGAGAGAGAGAGTGGGGGTGCGACATGCACAGGAGCAATTCCAGAACACACTATGGCATACACATCCAGCACTCCATTCGCAAACGAGGTAACTCAAAGATCAAATTCTCTGTGCCCTTGCACAAACCAACACAAATTGTACATCCTAACCGAAATAAGCAAAAAGCAAACGATAGCTTGATCTTCGCATGTGACGAACGCGCACTCGACTCGGTCCGATTCTCGAAAATCACTCACTCACTCACACGTACACACGAAAATCCTAAACTACCGGCTGAGGAATAGAAAAAACCGTCAAAGCCGCGAACAGGCAAAGGAGAGGAGGTCGAGGCGAAACCAACCTCCGAGACGAAGAAGAGCTCGCCGCCGCTGCCTCCTACTTCTCCTCCTTCGGCTTCGCCACTGATCGTAGCCCGTAGCGGAGCAGCTTCATCAGGGCAGAGGCGAAGGGGTGTGGAATTAAGGCTGATTTGGAGGCTGGGTGAACAGCGAGCTGCATTGGGGCGGCTGGGCGAGCGAGCAGCCTCCATCGGCGGGACGAGCGGTGTCCAATGGCGGCGTCGATGGCAAGCGCTGAGCGGGGAGGCGAGCGAGGGGTGACGCATCCAGCGGCGGTGTTGAGGGAGGTCCGGCGACGGTGAGCACGCGGCGACGGCGACGCGACGGCGATGAAGACACGAGTCTCACGGCACCAACGGTGGCACGGATGGTGCGGCGAAGACGGCAGCAGTCGCGGCTCAACCCACGGCCAAGGGGGAAGAGCTTGGTTCTAGCGGTGGCGGTTCGGAGCAACGACGGCCCGAACGGCCGAGCAAGCGGTGGCAAGAGGTGGTGACGGTGGCTTGGGGATGGCGGTGGCGGCTCACGGCGGCGAGGGGCGGCGCGATAGCTCGTCGGGCTCAACGGCGAGACGGCTCGTTGGACGAGCGGTGGGTGGTGGTGGTTCGGTGGCCAAGAGGTGGTGGTGAGTAGGGCGTGGGGCGGCAATGTGGTGGTGGGTGAAGCAGCAGCTAGCAAGAGGAAGGAAGGAAGGAAGGAAGGAAGAAGAATAAGAAGAAGAAGAAGAAGAAGAAGAAGAGGAGGAGGAGAAGGGGTTTCGGCTGAGAGAGGGGGAAAGAGAAGAGAGAGAGAAGAAAAGAAAAAGTTGGGGGGTAGGAAGTGATGTGAGGAGGAAAAAGGGGAGAAAAGAAAGAGAGAGAGAGAGAAAAAGAAAGGGGAAGGGGGGAAGAATCGGTGGGGGAAATCATGTGGGGGGAAGTGACGTGCTAGGGTTTTCTTTTTTGAATTCTGACCGGTTCTGGTTTCGGTTCCAGTTCCGGTTCCCATAAGAACCGGAACCGGTCTCTTTAGAACCGGGAACCGTGCTCACCCCTAGTACCTTTTCACTGATAAAAAAACTATTAAACGATAAGATGTTGCATAAACTCATAAAATTAGGTCCAGGGATCTACACTAAGATACATAAGTTCCATGTCATACATTAAATAGAATTGGTCAAAGCAAAAGAGAGACAATTGGGGGCATCGACGAAGTCGAAGGAAAATGAAGGGCTCGGCCCCATCAAGAGGATTTACTTGTAGATGTATGCTATATGTGCAGGATGGTAATTGCAAAAAAGAAAAAGTCATTAAACTCCTAAATAGCATTCCAAAAATTGCGAAATGCAAATGTGGGGAGAGAGAGATGTATTGGGCTAAGTGGCTTTGGAATTGCTAAATTTTAACTCAAAGGTCTTTGAAATTGTGCTTCCAAACACCTCAACTTTGACATAACTGCCTTGGAAACCCAAAGTCTTTTAGAAAAACCGAACTAAATGCTTCTATTATAATCCTAAAAAGATTGAAAAGGGACGTGGGGAATCGAATTTCAAATTTAACTTCCGTTTGTTATAAAAACTAAATTATTAGAAAATGCAAGATGGGCATATATTTTGCATTTTAACGAATTACTTATGCACATAAAATCAATGCTGCTAGATGGGCAGACTTTATCATCCTAACGGACCCAGAGACCGGATGACTGAATGGTCCCTGGCAGATTGGCTCAAAGGACAAAACGGATGGACTAAGGTGAGCAATTCCACAATTAAGACCGGCACCACTAGGTCCAATCGATCTTATATACAAGAGTTCAACAATTTGTCAATCATCTGCCGGCCCTGGTAAGGATTTTTAGTTTCAGCGAGAGGTCCTGCTCATCCAGGCCTTTGCATTGACCGGGTTTGTTTCAGACACTACGTATGATTTACACTTGCCTGTAAGTTCTTGCCGTAGTGGATATCACCACCCGGCAAGTATTGACCATCAGTACTGAACGCAGAGCCGATCCTACCGAAGCAAATCCTCGTGGCCTCAGTTTCTTGCTCACTCTCAGCCTCAGGCACGGCTTGAGCCTTCTTTTAGCCTTCTTGAGCAGAGAACCAAAGAAAGACGAACCGGAACGGAACTGGAACCCGAACCCATCCGTCTCACCCAATTCTGATGCCTTTCATCGTTTGAGTCGAACAAGGAAGGAGTAGTGCCAACGGTGCTTCCAAATAGTAAAATCAATAAGCAAACCTTGAACCACGTTGCTTGCATTTTCGTTGTTGCACTCTTGAGAGACGTGAGAGATAAGAGGTAAGCTCTTGGGACAACGTTATCGCAATAAGAGGTTTAAAGAGCAGAGACGCCAGCTTTTGGACAATGTTTGATGGTGTTTCGTTTAGCTTCTGCGGGTGCAACCCCATCACTCGTTTGACCTTAGCAGCCGACTTTCAAACGACCCTCTTCACTCCTTTTTGTTTGCTTTGGGTCTGTTTCATGATCGATATCGATTGCCCCAAATTTGCCATTCTAACGTCAATACCCAAACACGATCTGATGCAATAAAGACAACATACGAATTAAGGAGACAAAATCCGAATATATGACTCAACGTGGTACAATTAACTTGTACATTAGCAAAATTTATGATTTGTCTTTCATCGTGATTCAACTTCTTTTGGACTTGATAACTAAAAAGTTATACATGATGTTCTAATGGCACAGGTTGACAGAAAGATACACGAATCACAGATCTAATATGAACACGAATTTCCTCCATATTAGCAAAGAGGGAAAAAAAGAAGAAGAACCAAAAGATATTGAAACTCTCCTTGAAACTAAGAAATATATTTTGGTAACCTTATTCCTATTGTCACTCCACGGTCAAATGACAATACTAAATTTGGGTGGTGATTATGATACGTGTGGATTTATTTCTGTGACGCTATTAGAGAGCTAACTTGGAATTGTGGGTGTCCCAATCAAAGGTTTAAAAAGATGGTTGAAAGAAATTTGATTCACTACCCTTTTGATAGGTGGATTATATAAGTTGCAAACTTCAGGGATGTCTATAATTGCAATCCACCAACGAGTAAGTGTGGTTGTAGGAAGTCTCCTTTTCTTGATGTCGAGAAAATTTCAATCGTTCCTGACTTTTGTGTCCACGCATCAATTTGCGTCTTCACTCTTTGAAAACCAAGATTTTGTGATGTTGTGCATTGTTGCTGGACTTCAACTTGCGTATTCCACCAATGATCCTTTAGTCATTTTATTTACCAAACTAAACATTTTCTTCCCCATATTGCCGAAAAAGAGCCAGTTTCCATTCGTAATGTCTTTTATCTATTTGTATTTTTAATATAAAGTAGCCAAAATTTTCCTGAATTTTCTTTAAACAAAGTGAAAGAGAAGCTCTTTAGAAGACAAAAAAGGCAATAGGAAAGTAAGGGCCTATTTGTTTGTGTTCTTTTTTTTTCCTCGGAACACAATTTCTACTCTTTTGTTCCGGGGAACAAAAAAAGAACAGAAACACGTTTGTTTATACTTTTATTCAAAATCTATTTTTTTTATTCCCGGGAACAGAAACAAGAAACAAGAAAAACTTGTTTCTTGTTCCCGGAAACACTTTTTTAAGAAATAAAAGAACAAAAACACAACTTATTTTTTTCTCTTTTTTTCTTCTTTTTCTTTTTCTTTTTTTCTTTGCCTGGTGACCGGCCGTCGAGGGTTGGCGACCTCGCTAGAGCGTCGCCGGCCCCTGGCGAGGTTGAGCCTCGCCGGTGGCTGGGCGAGGTCGGCCTCGTGCGGCCATGGCGAGGCTCGGCCTCCCTAGCCGGCGAGAGGGCGGGCCTCGCTAGGCCAAGGTGAGGCTGAGCCTCGTTGGAGGCTAGGCCGCTGGCCTCCTCGTCGGACGTCGCCTAGCCGGTCGCCGACCACGGCGGTGGCCAGCGACCACCCAAAGAGAAAAAAGAAAAAGAAAAAAAAAAAGAAAAAAAGAAAAGAAAAATAAAAATATTAAAAAATTAAAAGAAACACAGAAATTATACAAGTTTACCAAACATGTTTCTGTTCTTTTTTTATTCTAGGAACAAAAAAAATAAATGATTTCATTATTATTGTTAGGACACGTGGCATCTACGTGGCATTTTTAAAAAGAGAGGTGCTGACAAGGAATTTTTGTTATTTGTTAAAGAGAGATCCGCATCTTCTTCTTCCTTTAGTCGTGCATCATCATCGTCTTCTTGGAGCTTGAATTCTTCGACGGCTGCGAGCTTTGAGGTCGAAGCTGACGGCCTGAAGCCATGGCTGTTTGAGCTTAAGCTGGATCTGAGCTTCGAATCTTGGGGCCGCTTTGGTCGCTCAAGCTCGATGCTAGCCACAGCGGTCGAAGCTCGCGGCCAGATCTTGCTTTGAAGCTCGAGCTCTAGCCGTGAGGTTCGAGGTCGAAGCTCGCTGTCAGATCTGGCTTTGAAGCTCTCGAAGCTAGCCATGGCAGTCGTGAGCTTCGACCAGATCTGGTTTCAAAGCTCGCCGTAGCCATGGCCGATCGAGCTTGAGCTCGAAGCGAGCTTCTCTGTAATTCTGGAGCTCAGTTTTATGTTTTTTGCGTAACTTTGGCGGTGAACGAATTACTTGACAGATCCAAATAAAAAGACAAACTTGAAATCGGCGATCCGCTCAATCGGTTCCACGAAAGATCCATTAACTGCAAATTTCGGCACGCTCTTAACGATGCAGGTATGGAACCTAGTAATTGGCTATTGGAAGCAATTAATGCTTTTGACGCTCGTAAACTTCACACTAATCGCTTCAGGCATTTCTTCATCTAGAAAAGTTTCAGAAAAACGAAATTTTCTTTTGGTCTTGCAATGCTGTAAAGTCTCCAGATTTGCGGATACGTTGCGAAGGCCTGTCCTTGAGAGCGGCAGCATTGTTAGCTACTGAAGATTTTGAAAGCTAGAAGGAAGAACCCCTGTTCAAGTTATCTCGAGCCATGAAGGCAGAAGAAGATGCTGCATCAGCGCTTTTCTCTTATAAAATGTCGCCACGTGTTTAAAGAAATAAATACAAAAAATCATGTTAACCTTTTTCACTTGTCAAATTAGATGGGGCTAATAGAAAGACTTAATTGTATCGATTTAAAAAGTTTTATGACTTGATTATACTTTTTGAAAGTTTTAGGGCTCAATGACAATTTTGCGATAAGTTTTAGGATTTTTGGTGTACTTATTTCTAAATTAAATGCATAAATGTCCAAACTGTAGTATATTGTATTAGTTTAGATGGGCAAAATTAATGAAGGTGAAGGTGAGCCAAACTTATATTAATAGGCATAATTAAATATTTTAATCTTCCATAAATTTTTCGGTGCTCCTCTACTGAAAACTTTTAAAAGTATTCAAATATTGTCACGTAAAATCATATACAACGAGTTTTTCATCCTTTTCCGAAACTTAGAATATTGTTAGACATAACTAAAAGTTATAAACAGGCAAAAATCGGCTCAAAACTGGAATTTTCGAAGTAAAGGGTTATTAACCGCACGGACAAGCTGGCTACTAAACTTCTGATAGGTTGGAAGTTAGTTTTTCTAATTGAAACTTACTAATCACTCTCAAAAAATTACTAGCCTCAATCTCGTGGAGGGATAGATAATTGCTTTTTCTCAAAACTAAAGATTTTACAAACCAGGGTGAAAACTAATTACGTTAAGGAGTTGCCAACCAAATAGACTATTTGAAAAGTTACACCAACCACTTCTGCGGGGAGAAGGGACTCAAGTTCTCCGTGCCCAATTTGGCTGGCTTTAGGGTAATAATAATGCCTTCTGGTGAACAACGACTGAAACACAGTTTCATAATTTCCAGACAAGACTCCAAAGTACAACAAAAATTGAAACACCTACCTCGCCATCTCAAGATGATGATGATGAGCTTCACTTCTTCTTACTCCAATAACATTGGGGTTGACGTAGGATGAAAGTCGGCGGAAGATGACTTACCTCTTTTTGATGCGCGATAAACAATTTACCCCGAAACGAACATTGAATTGCGGATAAATCATGAATAATTTTACTTAACGTTGGTTTGAATGTAGTCACGAGGAAAACATCCGATTTCTACCGCATAAATGCCAATTGTTCTCGTAAATGAAAAATGGAATGCCTTCTTTTACTTTGATGGAAAGAGGACAAGAAAATGAGAACACTTTCTCTTTGAGCGTACGTTCTGCCAACCGTCTCAACGGTTATCTTCAGAAGAAGTTTATATAACTCATGCATATCCTTTTAAAAGGTGTCTTTCCATCGTAGCATATCAAGATGAAACGGTGCGTTCTCATTGCACCCCATCATGGACATACTAATTAAGTACAACATCTCCCACTCGAACATGATGGGCTTGATAGCGCTCTATCAAGAATATAAAGCATTCAACATTCATTAACTTTAAAAACAATTCATACTGGCAAGTAAGCCGTGCGACCAATGAATACACCTACTCTTGGGAGCTCAAATTATGCACTTGTTAGGGATGACATAATGTCTACAACCCTAAAAAGAAATAAACAATTGATGTCTCACAATGCCCCATACATATTTTGTTATATCAATCCAAATATAACTATCCCTTAAAGGCTATACTTGACTATTCTCATAACACCATGTATTTACAATTATATCCGTAACCACAGAAGGCGATATAATTGGTCGACCAATAAATACATGTGATTGATGTAAAACAAAAATAGTCTTTCTTCGCACTCATGTCTCTCTCCATTTCAGAACAACTGCTTTCCTAGACACGTCCCATAAAGCCATATCTAATCATGACCGCCAGTAACATGCTAAAGTAGCAACATTGATATTTCGCTTCGAAAACATAGTTAGAAGTAACATAAGGCACAAAATGAAGTAAATTATAAATTACCTCAATGGCTCACACGATGAGTAAATAGGGATAATTTTACTCACTTTCTCTTGTCGGTCGTTTAATGCACATATAGTATGAATTACATGTTATAGTGAACTTATCTTTCTTTAAGAGCGTATGTCATTTATTAAATATATTCACTATACGGATCTTAGCCTAAACATAGTCACGTGATTCTCACGTACTCATGTTTAACTCGAGTGCTACATCAGCTCACTTTCTATAGAGCCCATTTAAGTACTCACATCCGGCATCTTTCAGGCATACATGATTGTGTAACTATCATGTTCGGTCTTATTATAAACAAAACACAGACCTCATCTTGACTCGA
This sequence comes from Eucalyptus marginata, assembly GCA_014182565.1. NCBI lineage: Eukaryota > Viridiplantae > Streptophyta > Magnoliopsida > Myrtales > Myrtaceae > Eucalyptus > Eucalyptus marginata. The sequence goes on from CM024594.1 coordinate 30,973,131, forward strand.
ATCAATGTGACATATTATTTTATGTACTAAACTTGCTCTTCAGCATTTATTTGTACATAATGTTTCATCTCAACGTGTTAACTATAGCACTTGAGGTGATTGCTCGTGTGAGTGAGCCAATCATTTCCTGCTTACATACTTTTCAATAATATATGTGTGTTTGTGCTAGTTTCATAATGGATTTGCACTTATTGATAAAACATAAAGTCACTAATGAATAAACAAGTACATTACATATGTCTACATATACATAAACCAATGATCCTTTACAACAACACATATCACATTCTACGTAATCCTAGTGATATCTTGTGGGTCAATAATATGTCTCTAGGAACAGCCTTCGTAAATGGATCGGCAACCATTTTATTAGTTGAAATGTATTGTAGGATCACTTTTTTCTGCGCTATTATATCTCTGATGAAGTTGTTCTTTATGTCAATGCGCTTCGTCCTTCCATGATATTTGGGATCTTTCACATAAGCAATGGCTGCTTGACTATTGCAATAAACTATTACCGGTCTTGGAATCTCAGTGACAGTGGCTAAATTTTCCAAGAAATGTTTTAGCCATACTGCTTCTTGCACTGCTGCAGAGCATGCAATAGATTATGCCTCCATCGTAGATAAGACCGTGCATGTCTGTTTCTTGCTATTCCAAAAAATTACACTTCCATTAAGTATGAACGCATATCTAGAAGTTGATTTATGCTCATCTAGGTCTCCACCCCAATCAGCATCTAAATAGCTTAATAGGCGAAAATCATTCCCTTGGTAACAAAGTCGATAGGCCATAGTGCATTTTAAGTATCTTAGAATCCTCTTCACTACTTTCCAGTATGCTTGACCGGGATTTGATTGATATCGACTCACTAATCCCACGGCATAACATATGTTGGGTCGAGTACACATCATAGCATACATCAAACTTCCAACCGCACTAGCGTAAGGAACAATTTCCATTACTTTATTTTCTTCTGAAGTCTTATGGCACATTTTAATACTTAAGCTTTCACATTGCATGACAGGGGTATCAATGAGATTACAGTGCTGCATATTAAAACGTTCAAGAATCTTCATTATATAAGACTCTTGTGATAAAATAATGAGTTTCCTTGTTCGATCTCTTTCGATCTTAACTCCTAATATATAAGCAACTTCTCTCATGTCATTCATTTCAAAATTAGAAGACAACTATTCTTTTATGGTGATAACCAAAACTTTGTCATTTCCAACCAATAGAATATCATCAACATAAAGTGATAAAATCACAAATTTATCTTCAGACCGCTTGACATATACACAGTGATCTTCTTCGATCATCGTGAAACCAAAAGTTGTTATGGCTCGATAAAAACGAAGATACCACTGTCTAGATGATTGCTTAAGGCCATATATTGAGCGATGAAGCTTGTAAACTTTATGCTCTTGACCTTTAGCTATGAAACCTATTGGCTGCTTTATATGAATTTCCTCATATAGTTTTCCATTAAGAAATGTTGTCTTTACATCCATTTGATGTAATTCAAGGTCCAAATTTGCAACGATGGCTAAGATAATGCGTACTGAAGCAAACCTTACAACTAGTGAAAATGTTTCCTCATAGTCTATATCCTCTTGTTAAGTATAACCTTTCACCACAAGACGAGCCTTATACTTTTCAATAGATCCATCCGCCTTTCGCTTAATCTTAAAAACCCATTTTACTTCCAATGACCTTGCAATTGGGTGGTAGATCAACCAAGTCCCAGACGTGATTTGCCCTCATTGATTTCATCTCATCTTCCAAAGCCTTTCTCCATTCTTCCTTATCAGAGGATGATAGAGCCTCTTGAATAGTCTTAGGCTCGGCATCATCTTTCTGAGCAATCATAAATGCTTCCCCTTCAATCTCAAAACGACGATGATGAATACTTTTACAATTACTTTTACGTAACTGAATTTCTTTTGAATTTAGTTCGCTAGGTGATGCAACACTCCCACTAGGTCTTGTATGTTGAGGTAAATATTCATTTCCCTCTACAACATTAGTGGGTGTATTCTTAGGATCTTCCATCGTATATAATTGGAAGTCCTTATCAATCTCACATCTACTAGGAAAATCGGTCTTCAAGAACGTGACATCTTGTGACTCCATTTTGGTCATACTTCCATCAACTTGTTCACCTATGAACACGTATCCTTTGGAGTGTTTAGAATATCTTATAAAGATACATTTTTTCCCTCTATGACCTAAGAATCATGAACATAAGTTGTACATCCCCATGCACGTAAATTACTTAAGTCTGGTTTCCTACCATTCCACAATTCATAAGGGGTGGAAGTGATTGATTTTGAGGGTACTCGGTTAAGTACATAGGTTGTCAATAACACATATTCCTAATAGGAAATAGGTAAATTTATTTGCGCCATCATAGACTTAACCATTTCTAATAGGGTTCTATTCCTTCTCTCAGCTACCCTATTTTGTTATGGAGTACCAGGAATAACCAAAACACATGAAAATGATGAAATATGAGGCTCCATGCCTCACCCTCACGTTCAAAGGACCACAAATGTCAGAATGTATGAGTTGCAATGGAAATTTGGCTCTGGTTCATTTACCAAATGGTTTTCTAGTTGCTTTTCCCGCTAGACAATGATCATATATGGGTAGATTAACATTAATGAGTGATCACAAAAGGCATTCTCTAGCTAATATTTGCATTCTTTGTAACCCGATGTGACCTAATCTAGCATGCCAAGTACTTTGCATCAATCTCAACATTACTAGAAGATGCAATTAAAGAAAAACAACCATTGACATTAACATTGTACTGATCATAGTCAATGTCTAACACCATAAAACCATTAAATATATGACCTAAACCATAATAAACTATTCCAAACAAAATGTCAACACAATCACCATGAAAATTCAATACATAACCTAGGCTAAGAAGAACAACTATGGAGACCAAGTTCCGTCGAATATTTGGAGTATAGAGGACATTATGTAGGAATAGGCTTCAACCACCATGTAAATTAATTTACATGTGCCGATACTCTTTACTTCAATTCTTGAGTTATTCCCAACATATATCAATCTTCTTCTAGTATGTATTCAACGATACTCCACAAATGTTTCTCGATCTCTAACTACGTGATCTGTTGCTCCTGAGTCTACAGTCCACATTTGATGAGATTCAGCAAGCATTACAGTGCTAGAAACAAAAGCATTACTTAGGGTGTGTTTGTTTTGAGAAAAACATTTTCTGGGAAAATATTTTCTTCATTTTCCAGCTTTTGGTTCATTTAGGAAAATGAGTCAACGGAAAATGTTTTCCTAGTCAGCGGAAAATGTTTTCCTTCCAAAGTTTAAATTCAGGAAAACGATTTCTCCTTTGAAAGAACCGGAAAACATTTTCCAAAATGTTTTAAGGTCATTGCTTAATGAAAATTTTATTATTAAAAATAATTTCTAATTAAAAATTTTGAATTTGTTATAATTATATCTTTTTTTTTCTTTCTTCTTTCTTTCTTTTTTCTTTTCTTTTTTTCTTGTTTTCTCTTTTCTTTCTTTGCCTGTGAACGTAAACCCTAATTCCTCCTCCCCTCTCTCCTTCTCCTTTGCCCTCTCCCTTTCATCACCGCCGCCTCCTCCAACCCTAGCCCCTCTTGTGCTCCCGTTGGCTTCGCTCCCTCCTCTTCCTCTTCGTCGGCATCTTCTACACCTTCAATCATTTTTCAAATGCAATCCAAACACTAGAAAATATTTTCAATCACGTATCACCAAACAAAGGAAAACTAATCGATTTCCTAGAAAATGGTTTCCCGGAAAACATTTTCCAAAAACATTACGTTTTTCGTGAAGCAAACACACCCTTAAAGTAATGGAGTAATATGATACCTCTTTCGGCTTAGTGCATTCACGAGCAAAGTGACCCATCTTGCCACAATTGTAGCACTTCATTTTGGCCTTGTCCTTCTTCCCACCACGCTTCTTGTGTCGAAAGGTCTTAGCCCTCTTAGGTGCCTGATCAGTCTTCTTCCCTTTGTTGTTGAATTGATGATTTTTTTTTGCGCTTTAAGCCTGAAACTTTGTGCGAACTTGATTTAGCAACATAAACATGGGTAGAGGATCTTGCAGCCTCTAGGTGCTCATCCTCTAATTCCAAATAACGCGCTATATCATCAAAATTGACAATATTCTCATTATGTGTCATGTTGATCTTCATATGCTCCCAATTATCATGAAGAGACCTTATAACAGCTTGAACTTGCTGTTCATCAGTAAGGGAGTGACCTGCCGATTTCAGCTCACAAATCATGTTTGACATCTCCCGAAGATGCTGCCTTATTGTTACATTGGGCGCTTTCGGTATGTGTCAAATTTGATGGTGAGTCTCCTCAACTTAATGGCAGATGTATCCCCAAACTTATCTTTCAAGGCAACCCATATTGCTTGAGCTTTATCATAACTTTCAAATTCATACATGAGATCATCTTGCATACAGCTCAGCAACGTGATGCGAGCAATGCTATTTTTTCTTCTTCCAAGCTTGATAAGCTTCTAGATTTCTCCTGTGTTGAGCCGAAGTTCCATGCTCAGGTTCATCCATGGTGTGATTGAGGGTTTCCAAAACCTCTTGCTCCTTAAAGATGTACTGAATCTTTTGGTGCCAAATATCATAACTGTCACCGTTCAGCTTCCTACCCTTATTGAGGTCAGCCACAATGGTCTTGGATGTCGAATCCATAATCAATTGCTATAACACATTGACATAATAAACGCAGAATCAATACTAACACACTTTTCAGATTAATACACATATTTAATTTACAGTAAAGACAAACTAAATTAATGATAATTCAACAAAAGACACAGAAATGAAAGTTCACTATGTTCCTAATCAGCTCCTATGTATGATTGTTCTATTATCATTAATTAGTTTAATTTGCGCAAATTTTAAGTTCTAGGTGAGAATTCTTTCGAATTCTACCAACTTACGAACTCCCACTAGAAAAATAATTACATGACCATGTAATGTCTACATTTTTCATTAACACAAAAGCATAGAATGATTTGAACCAACATACAAATAACAATTATGCTGCAACTACAATCAAAACCGCAATTCAACAAGTAACGGAAAAACAATGATTTCCTACCATTGTTCGAATTTTCTTAGAACTATAAAATTGCAAGTATATTAAACTATATATAGGCTACCATCGAACCAAGCTCTACATAGCATATATGATATCATTTTTATGTAGGCAAGCTACTGTATTTCCAAAACCACAAGAAAATACAGGCCAAAAAAGAATAAACACTGCATTTAAACCTAAAAAATAAGCGTACTTAGGATTTTCTACACATTATTATACCTTTAAAAAAACTCAAAACTCAAAAAAAAATAATAATAATTATACCACAGTGTAGAGCACATCCATACGAATCAAACGCCACCGACTACGCTCTAATCGGAGCTCTCATGCGCCCACACGTGCCGCCTGAGTGTGCGGCACGTGTGGTGCACACGCTAGCGAGCCATAAGGCTCCTGACCGGTTCGACCAGCGATCGGTTGGACCGCCGAACCGGTTGACCGGTCAACGGGTCGGGTCAGGTCGGGTCTTGGGTCGAGTCGTCGATCGGCGATCGGTCGGCCAATAGCCGCCAGCGGTGACGTCATCGATGACGTCATTTAGCGGTTACCGTGTTGAATGACGTCACGGGTGAAATACTTCACTCATGCGCAACTAGAGAAACTACAATTGAGGATTTTATTATATTAGTTAATCAATAATACCCTTATGGTACCTAATCTTGTTTAAACCCTAAGTTTTTTTTTTTTGATTTTTAAGGATTTTCCATGCATTTGTGGAGAATAAAAACCATCTTTTAGACTTTTTCTGATTTTTTGGAAAATGTAAATCAATTTTGGGTTTTTCTTTTTTATTTTAAAGATATTTTTTAATATTAAAATAATAATTTATTATTAAAAGCAACTCGGGTTGGATTCCCAGGTTAGGACCGACCTGGATTGTCAACCATTGGCCCGAATGGGCTTGAAGCAAGGGCCCAGCCGAGAGCTCCCCTTTTTTTTTTTTTTTATAAAGAAATCAAAGCCCATTTTAAAAACAAACAAAGCAAGCCCACCCTCGATTAAGAGAAATGCCCAGCCCAAGATTTACATTAAACCAAGTCTGGCCCATTCAAGCAGAAACCCTAGCCTAAAACCAAGGAAAACGGGGACGGATAGACCCACGAGTTGACTTGGTTCACGACCGCCACCGCTCTCCCTTTTCGCGAGACCGACGAAGACGGCCAATCGCCTGCTCCGGCAACACCATAGCCAACCCACACCGACATTTCGACCTTCGTCCAGCCAGCCACCATCACCAGCCATCACTCATCATTGGTGCAACGCAAGTTGCGGTGGCCAAACGTGCTTGAACATTTCATCGAACACCTGGAGTACACCGATTGGGAGGGGAGAAAACGCTCTAACCGAGACTTGGGATCGCGACAGGACTCATGGCGTACAACAAGAAACGACCAATGCAACCTAACAATGGACGGTCGAGGCCAGAACTCTCATGAGGCGGACGATCGCGAGCTCTGGCCCTACGTGCCTAAAATAGAAAGAAAACAGGGCCTTAGGTCACCGGAGCTTTGGGTACGAGAAAGAAGGCATGGCGGTGGGTCGTCAATTGTGATGCAAGCACGGTGGCCGACAATCTCTCCCTCAACAGATCTCGCTCATAGTTATCTCTTTCAGTTTTCTCTCTCTCCCTCTCTCAAATCTCTCTCACTCTCTTTCTCTTCGTGTGTGTTTTCAACTGGGCTTGCAGATGTCCTATTTATAGGCAAGGAGGACAGTCAACGGAGGTGCTTGGACCACCAGTCCTTGGCGCGGTTGAACCGACCTCCCCCCAGCCGCCCACTTGCTCTGTTCTACACCGCCTACTCTACCGCGTTGAAGGCGCCCGCCTATTCGTCCAGGTCTCCCATTGGTCTTCGCGCTGCTCCATTCGACAAAATTGATGACGCCTGTTGCTAGCTATCCTAATCTCCATTGGTAGGGCATTCGATGTGTGTGGGTTGCGGGAAAGAGGAAGGAAAGAGGAAGGAGAAAAAGGGGAAGGGGCCAAAGAAAATGGCTCGCCCTCTCTCTATCTCTCTTCTTTTTCTGTTCTCCTTTGTTCTTTTTTATTATTATTATTTTGTCCTTTCTCTACCCCTTTCTCTCTTTCTCCAGGCCAACAAACTAGAGAGGGCTAGGCCCCTTTCTTTGACTTTTCTACTCTCTTCCTTTCTTCTCTTTCTTTTTTTTTTTTATTACTTTTTTTCATGTGCAGAGCACTTGCTTTTCTTTCGTGTATGTGGTAGGGGTGAGCATGGTCCGGGTTGGGCCGGTCCACCCCCTAATCCTAGGACCAATCCGCACAGTGCTGGTCCTCAATTTTTGGGACTGAGGACCGGACCAACCCAATGGGTTCAGTCCGATTCCAGGGTCAACCCAGGACCAACTGATAATTTTTTATTTCATTTTTTGTACTCCTTAAAAAAACGATTAAGGGCCGGACTGACCCAATGGGTTCGGTTCGGTATCAAGGTCAACCTAGGACCAACCAGTAATTTTTTATTTCATTTTTTGTACTCCTTGAAAGGGCAACTGGGGATCGTACCGACCCAATGGGTTTGATGATGGGCGATGTCAGCTAAGAAAGACAAGTGATAAGGGTCAAGTGGGGTGAGCGTTAAATAGAATGAGCATCGAATATTGAGCGGGGAGCAACAAACCAAGTGAGCATCGAGCGGCACGAGTGACCCAAAGCGAGCGAGGTGAGTGTTGAGTGGCGAGCGGAGAAATCGTTTCTTTTGATTTTGGAAAATTGAAGACTAAGAGGACAAATAAGACATGAAGAGAACGAATACTAGAGGAAGATGCCATAAGATGCATTTTTGGATACCGTGAGGACTCCTCACAAAAATATTTCCCTCATTCGTAAATTATGACTATTGACGCTGTAAAAGACATTAAAAACTTAAGTTATTAAAGAATAATGTAAAATCACTTGAACTCTTCACTAAAAAGCTGTTTAATGTTGTTGATGCCGTTTATTTTAAAGTTTTCTCTATATAAAAAAATTATATATAGATATAGTCAAGGTTGGTCCGGGTTGGACCGACCCGAAACTTCTAGGGCCAAGGAGGACCAGACCCGCATAGTCTTGGTCCAGGGAATTTCAAGACGAAGGACCGACCCGGTCTCCCTAGGAACCGGACAAGGACTGGCAGGGTTGGACCGGTCCAGGGTCGGTCCAGGGTTGACCTTGAACCGATGCTCACCCCTAGTGGACAAGATAGAAGAGAGAGAGTCCACTTCGTGTCAATCCATGTACAAGAGAGAGAAGAGCCTTTTTTTTTTTTTATATTAATAATAATTTTTTATATTTGCCCCAAATGCAATAATAAAATAAAAACAAAACTTAGTTTATGCAAATAATATTAATGCCTATGTGATGCGAAAATCCTTTCTGTTAGGGTCAAATCGGTCTTTAATTTTCTATGTAATATAATCTTAAATATTTAATAAAATTTTAAATGTCAACATTATATTTTCAATAAAAATAAAATTATAAACATTTTCATGAATTGAACTTGCCTTGATTGCTATTTCTAGACCATTTGCACAGTGAAATGGCATCCAAATTGGAATGCTCTGTTCGTGCAACCAATTGCAATGCATTGTACATCGACCGTGGAAAATTTCATTTTCATTTCTGCTATACAAATGCCATATCGCATGATTGAATTCTCTATTGGACAGATCAATTACATTTAACAAGATTCCATAACCTACACCAATCTTAGAAAAAATAACTGTTTTAAATACAGTGTCAATTTGCTGATACGTGAATGACCGATTGAATACGTAATTTTAATGAGTCTTGTATACATGTTTTTCTTCTCCATAAGTAGTAATTTCAGCTTTTGCATCGAAAATCCCTTAGCATGCGTTCAAAACCTTGAGCCATTCTCTCTTTGCTCGAACTATCAATCAATCATTCCTTATGTGGATCTCATCGCTTTAACACGCATATTGTCTCGTTTTCACTATCTAGCTATGGAGTTTGGATTATTCTCTACATAATTATTCTTTCCATAAGGAATTGACGATCACGAGAGATTTAAAATAACTATCAGTGAATAACGCCAATGGAGAATCTATTACTTTTCTCATGTGATCCTCTTCTTCCACGATTAGATTTGGAATCTGAAACTTTATTCTTTACTTTTCGAAGGAGACACACCTTGAATTAAAGAAAAAAATAGGCTCACATAAAACTGTGTGGCTAAAAACTGGGAAGAGTCTCTTTCAAGGCTGAATACTCCAGTAACAACTGTCCTCCACGCAAATACTTATAGGATATAGGTCATCGCGACCCCAGTCAAAATTTTTGTCATCAAGTCCTTAGCAACAAGTCGTCCAGAACTCACCAAATGTTCAGATCATCAAGACCTCAACCATATTCAATTACAGACCTTGCCTTCAAGGCCCTATCTGGTTCGTGAAAAGGAGTCATAGATCGTGCTCTCTTATTGGAGATGAAGCGATTAGGCCCCTCGAATTTTGCTCATATGAATGGAATACCATATATGAATCTTACGCCTTCAAAACGTATGATATTTTTCTATAGAAATATAAAATATTATTATTGGATAAATGCATCTTTTTCTCTTACATGACATCTCATATTAATGGAATACTATCGAAAGTATGCATATAGATAATGCATACTGGAATAAAGCGTGGGCCAAGTAACTAGTGAAAAGTACGCCTTGAAAAAGAAGAGGCCACTAGAATAGACTATGCTCCTTTTCCCGCTTTGCATTTTCCGGCACCCTAAAAAGCACTAGTTATTCCATTGTGAAAGCTCCATATAAATGTTGCCGTTTCTCCTCTATCAAAGAATCTGCTTTTTCGGTGGGCAAAGTATAATTCTCATCCTTTCCTTTACATGTATGTGGCAATTGGCAAGTCATCGTGGCATGACACCTTCAGAATAATCTCTTCCTTCTTTTGGCTATTGATAATCTAATCCTTACTAGAAAGACACAACTTATATTCCATTTTTGTTTTCTTTTTCCGAGTCATAAAAGAAAACTCTATCCTAAAAAACCTCCATTAGATCAACTTTTTTCGTTACACTAATAGAATCAGTTCCTCAGGTGGGTTTGGATGTTTGGTACAGTAAACCAATTTTATTATCGAATAAAACCGCACTGAATTTTTTTTTTTACATTAAGGGTTGCTTCTAAAAACAACATTTTCATAATATTTTCTTATGTGTTGAGAACTTTTAATTCTATGAATCAAACACGACATTTTCAAGACAACAAACAATCTAAAAGCACAAGATTTTTATTTATTTATATTTTCAAGGAAAACAAAAAACTGAAACACTTTCACGAATTGAACTGGCCTTGCTACTTCCAAACCATTTGCAACGTCAAATGGCATCAAATTTTTATAAAAGAATTGGAATCTTCCTTTATTCCTCAAGTTGTAAATTGGATAGCGAAGCATAATATTTTGCGTTGTACATCAACTGTGGAAAATTTCATTTCTATTTTCTCCATGCAAACATCATATCACATGATGGAGTTCTCTATTGGACAGATCAAATTACATTTAACAAAACTTCATAATCTACACCAGTCTTAGCAAAAGTAACTCTTTCATATAACGGATTAAATTTATAATTTCAATGAGTCTTATGTACATGTCATTCTTCTCCACACATAGCAATTTGAGCTTTTGTATCAAATATCCCTTAACATGGGTTCAAAGCCTTGAGCCAATTTCTCTTTGCTCCAATTATCGATCACTCATTCCATATGTGGACCTCGTCGATTTAACACATCTATTGTCTCATTTTCTCCATTTAACTGTGGAGTTTGGATTCGTCTCCACACAATTATTCTTCTAACAAAGAATTGACGACCATGAGAGACTTAATATCACTTGTAGTGAATGCCCTAATAGAGAATCTAGTCCTTATCTCATGTAACCCTTGTCTTCCATCATTAGCTTTGGAATATGAAACTTTATTTACTTACGAAGGAGACACACTTTGAATAGAAAAAAGGGGCTCAAGTACAACGTGTGGATGTCTCTTGGCACGATATTCCAGTAGTGAAGTAGACAAGATCAAATTGGACAAGATAAGTGTACTTGTCACAAGCGGAGTACATTTGATTGGTATTTTGAACCCTGTGTGACTGATACATTTGATCAATGAGCTTTTCGGATGATTTGGATTTAGACAAATATGAAACAGCTAATGAATCCTCATTGAGAGAGAGAGAGAGAGAGAGAGAGAGAGAGAGAGAGAGAGAAGTGGGGTACGTATACATAGAAAAGAAGTATCTATACATGAGAGATCATAAATTCCATGGAAACTTAATTTAGAATAAAAGAGGGATGGATAAAAGAAGAGAGAGAAAAAGGAAGAAAGAAAAGTGGCTTAATTATTCCCGTTGGGAGCAGAGAAAATACCAAAATAACCCCGATGAGTGCATGCTATTCAGTATATATAAGCCCTTCTCTAGATAGATTGATCGGCATCAAACATCCCTGAACGAACAAAATGGAAGCAAAGTCTTGGCTGTTGAACTTGAGGCAAGCCGGCCTCCAGAAGGAATTTGGCGGAGCCGTCCATTCTAATGAGTACAAAACCAACCGAAAAACGAAGGACAAGCTTCACATGGCAAGCCTCTCTCTCTCTCTCTCTCTCTCTCTCTCTCTCTCTCTCTCTCTCTCTCTCTCTCTGATAATGGATATATATGAAAAGATATGCTTGAATCTCATTGCGAAAATTACCAAAAAAAGTCTTAAGCTTATTACAATTGTGATGATTCAATCATAATTTTTTTTATATGTAATTAAAAAAAATCATAAATTTTTTTATATCAATTGAATCTAAAAACTTTTGCATTTGTATAAATTCAATCAATTCAGTCAATTTTAATCCAAAACCGCTGACGTGAATGTTGGTCATTCTACGTGGTGTTCTATGTGGTGCGACCGATGTTAATGTAGACAAATTTGTAATATTATATTGTGAATTTTTAATAATTTTTTCATTTCATTTTATTTTTTTCTTTTATTTCTCTTTCTTTTTTATTCTTCCTTTTTCCTCTAATCGGTTGTTGGACCTCGATGACCGGCCAAAGGCGAGGGTCGGCAAGATCAGCCTCTCGCTAGGGCCTGGCCGATGTCCATCAACCGGCTAGAGGAGGAATGAAAGAGAAAGAAACAGAAAGAAAAGAAAAAGAGAGAAAATAAATGAATAATTGAAAAAATTATTAAAAAATTATTAAAAATGTCAACGTCGGCATCGGCTGTGCCATATAGGATAATTGGCGTTCATATTAGCGATTCCCGGCCAAAATTAATTGAAAAGAGAGTAACTTATGCGCCAAAGAGATGTGATTGTCTGTTAATTCAACCTTGATGGCGTTGTGTTCTCTTTCTCTTTCTGTTTAAGTAATTTCCTGTATGTTATATGTCCGATCAGGTAAGTCTATGCACGAATAGTAATATATTGTACGATCACTTGAAAATGTAATTTTGAATGGGCCGATAGCAACTTTGCTAATAAAGTTCCTGCTCCTGCTTTGACCTTCACACGCGTACTGATTGATGTTGCCCTGCTCATATTTCAAAACGCTGTTTGTGGCAGAGGTATCAACCTGCAAACGAAGGCCGGGACAGCTTCACAATCTTTGCTAGGGGACTCAACATCGACAGCAGTTATATAAGTGAATATTGGCAGTGGACGACTGACAGGTACTTACCAATCCTTGAAAAACATATCTGCGTATCTTTAATCATCTAGTGCACCTTGCCTTACACCACGAATCTAATTAGGGCTTTTCATATTTTAGTAAAGCATGAATAACATCGGATAAAGGGGAACCTAGAAAAGATAAAGGAAGGCATTCCATGGGATTTCTTTAGGGAAAATCTAAAAGGAGGAACCATAAAAATAGACAGAAATTTGTTTGAGGGTATTCATTCAAGTCTACATAATATTGATCTTTCTTTTCTCTCCTATAATTGATAATTCTTGGAATTATTCCTTTTGATATAATGTTGTTGATGTTTTACCCTCTTGTGCTATATAGATAAATGGCTAGGGGATAAATTTGTTCTACTTGAACACATTAAGGGTGCGAATGGTAGCATTTCTATTTCGTGAAACAATTTCTTTTCAGAAATAATTCTTTTTTATTTCTACTCCCTAGAACAATTTCTGAGTAAATAACGCATTTAGTAACTATATAAAATTTTTATTCTCGGAATAAAAAAAGAATAGGAATGCATTTGGTACGATCCATAAAAAAATAGGAACGCGTTTGACCATTGCCACACCTGCTCTGCCGACCGCCACCGCCGCCGACCGCCAACTGTTGATTGGAAGGCAATGGTGGCGGGTGGCAGTTGGCGGCGATAGGCGGCCAGTGGTGGCAAGCGATCGGCAATAGTGGGCAGCTGATGGCGGCAAGCGAGCGGGTGGCAGCCGGCCGACGGATGGCAGCCCACGGAGAGCGGCAAGGAAGAAGAAGAAAAGAAAAGGAAAAAGAATAAAAAAAAATGATTTATTTCTAAAAATTGTTCCCGGAAACAAAAAGCTACTTTTTTCTATTTCTTGTTTTTGTTCCAAATCTATTCCCTGTTACTCTTCTATTCTGGGAAATAGAAAAATTAGTTGACATTACCAAACAGATTTCTGTTTATTTTTTAGTTTGAGAAACAAAAAAATAAAAGAACGGAGGAACATAAATGTTCCCATGAGCTACCTAAATGTCCGCATGATTTCACCAACTGATCTTGAGATACAGATTTTGACTTGTATCCTAGCGTGCACAGGTCTAATTTTATCTATTTGCATATATATTTTGTTGTTATGAATGAATCGAGAATTAACCATTGAAAAATATAATAGTAAACTCCAAAGTCATAAATTTAGGCTTGCATATACTCCATATACTAAAGTAATACGTTTATTGTAGTCCCGAAACATTAAGTCATTACTTTATTCAAACCCATAATACTATGATTAGACAATTTCAAAACCAAAAAAATTATGGTATTGAAGTCTTCCTATTGGTTTCTATATATACTTTCTATATATGGTCAGAATAATTCCGATTAATTCCCACCATCCAGGGAAAACTGTGTTAATATCCCTAGCAAAAAAGGAACCGTTCTTCGGTCTTGGTATCTAAATTTTCATTTTTGCCTTCATGAGGCCGTGATAAGACAATTAAATTAAGAGCACAAGATAAAATTGATTAATAAAAGTTTAGTTTCATCTTCACATATTGCTGTCAAAGTTAGTAAGTTCGTTATCTACTAAGAACTATATACCATGACCTATTTGACTTGTTTAACTATTAGAAATCAACTTTTTTTAATCTCTCTAATCTCATTGTAGTTTTAGTGTTCTCTTTTATCCTGTTCACTTAAGTGATCAAACCTAACCGAGTTATAATATCAAGTTGTAATCTACATGAGCTTTTCCCATATACATATATATATATATATATATATATATATATATATATATTTTCCATTATAACCTTTTTTTAACTTTTTTTTTTTTTTTTTTTTTTTGAGTTGATGAAAAATAAGGAGAGAGTATGATGGGTTTCTAGGGGCAGTGGGCTTTACGGTGGTTGGGAAAAATATGGAAAGAGTAGAGATGTTGTTTCGTCTTTGGTGAATATTGGTCAAATTAAGAATAATGATAAAGGAGGAAGAGGAGATTGAGAGGTAAATAGGAAGAAGAGCCCGTTAAGCTTCTCTAAGAATACGCAATATTCTACGAGGTATCCTTTATTATTACGGAATGAGAGAAACTGACTTAGCCGTTATTCCTATATATCATTTTAAGTAAAATTATTTGCTTTCTTGCTTCAATAATTCTTGATTTCATAATAAATATACCTTATTAATGTGGCATCCGAGTTGACTTTTTTAAAATATTTTTTTCTGAAATATAATTAATAATTAGGTCTTGTTATTGAGTGTCCCGAGGCACTTACTAGACATATTTAATATTTAATACTTTGATTTTTCAAAGTGTCAAATACACGTAACAGAGAAAAAAGTGCGTGGAAAATTGCAAACTTACTAAACTCCATTAATTAGGAAGAGTAGTAGTTTCTTTAATTTTTTTAAAAATATTTAATTTATTAATCTGGATAATCAATTAATAAGGAACGGCGAAATCAATGTAAGGAACTTTTTACACATTTATAATCGTGTGACTGGATTTATTGACAAGTCATCCGTCGTATCAACGTAATAATTATCCCGATCAATGACGTTTGAACAAAACTACTTCAGCGAAGGCATCGAGGTGGCAAAAGCGGTGAAGCTGAAGTGGCTGGGAGTCAATGGGTCGTTCAAGACGATTAACCTTACGCATGAGGTTCCGTACAAAGTCTCGTTTCTGCTGAGGACGACGTCCTCGGGCGGTATGGAGGGGCAGAAGTCCTTAGGCGGTATGGAGGAGCAGATGGTGAATCTAACACTGACTCTCCCGGCCGGTACCAACCAAGAGCATCAGGCGAAGTTGCCCAAATCGTCAGAGACCTGGCAAGAACTGGAGGTCGGACAGTTTACAATGACGAGTAAGCTCACGGGCGAGATGAAATTTGCCATGACGGGCGTGTTCGAAAGTTGGAAGGGTGGGCTCATCATCAAGGGCGTTGAGATCAAGCCCAAGTAATCACGAGCTGTTATGTTATACAATAAGAGCAATTGTGGAGTAATCGCCCTCATAGAAGTGACTATAATGATAAATGCGTATGGTCCCACGGCGCGTGTTTCATGCGGACTTTTCTTAGCTAGTAATAGTAAATAAGAAACTCCGATCACTCGTGTTCAAATGTCTTTCTATTTCCAGACCCCATTCTCTTATCAACGATATCTACTTATCTATCTGTCTATCTATCTTATGTAAGAGTTTTCTTTACGTGAGTTACATTAATTGAGATTGTAATTACCGTTTTACGGGATTGGTCTAATAAGGTAAGACATAAGGTTTTCTTAATAGTCGAATATGGGCCTAGCTTATGTGGGTCGAGTTGGGTCTGGCCCGTGATGAGAGGACCCGTCCAAAACTCTATAAATAATGCTAAGGTCTTTCTTCTAACCCTCATTCTTCCACGAACATTCTCTCACCTCACATAAGGAAGCCGTGAGGGGCGGTCTCATCATGCCAAGATCCAAGGGCCATAGATGAGAAGAACCTAAGCATTGGCTTGTCATCTAAGCATCGGATTGTTGTCATTCCGCATAAAGAACGAAGGATTCCAAATCAGCTATGCAAATCTTCGTCTTCTCCTCAACATGTTCGAGTTTCTACCTACATTGATCCTGGGATGCCGTTTCGACTGCCAACATTTGGTATCAGAGTCTCGTAGCTTAGAACTCGAATTGTTGCATTTGGCCCGTTTTTTGGAAACTTTGTTCATTGAAACTTGATTTTGAAAACAAATTCGGACTTGTCTCATTGAGACAAGCGTTTCAATGGGTGGCACGCCTCTGGCGGAGGCCAAATGCGGCGCCCATTAGCATTTCGGATTTCACCTACTTTTCGACCGTTTTGCCCGTTTTTGTGAATTTTGATCCAGTGAAAGTGGATTTTGGTCACATATTTGGCTTCTTCTCATCAAAACGAGCATTTTAGTGGGTCGTACACCTCCAGAAGAGGCTAGATGCACCGCCATGCGCCGTGGCAGCTCCGGTGCGTGGCATCACGCACCACCACGCGGGCTCATGCACACTCACGCACCCAGCATGTGACCACCTAAGGGGATGGGTGATGTCATCCATCGACTCGAAGCACCGCCATGGGTTGCTGACATCATAGGTGACGTCAATGAGTAGTGCTAATGTCACCAATGACATCATTTCCCGATGGAGCAACCCAGGTGGACTAGCGTTGACCGGGTCGACCCGACCAGGGTGGACCGGTCGAACTGGTGAGCGGTCGGACCGGACGAATTGGTGAGCGGTTGGACCGGATGAACCGGTGAGTGGTCGGACCGGTTTGACATGGTCGAGCAAGGGTTCCAACCAGTTCAACGCTCGCGCGTGCAGCTCACACGCCGCGCATACCGGAGGCGCGTGAGGGCACGTGCGATGTCAAATTGGCACGTGGTTTGCACCGGCTTACTCCTATGGAAATTCTTTGCACTCTAATGTGTTTATTTTATATGTTTGATGATTTTATAGATATGAAAATGCACGTGGAACCCTAAAGTATGTGATTTTTTGGATATTCTTGCATATTTTTCATGTATTTCTTTGTGGTTTTGGAAATACGTTGTGAGCTTGCATGTATATCATCACATAAAGATTGTGTAAAGCATTGATTCATTAATAACATGTATAAGGTTCAGCGTATATTAATGAATAGAGCAAAGTGATTGGCATGACATTTGATTTTAGTGACAAATTGCCCCTGTTATCAAGTCTAAAATCACATGTACAAGGTGAATGTGGGTCATAAAGTTTATATCCTTGGTATGAGAGAATTTCAATGATTCAATTGGGTTGTGACCGCCAAAATGGCACACTTAGTTGGATTTGAGAAATATCGATCTCATATTATGATGGGATATCTCCTATTCTAATGCGTGATCATACTCCCAAATGAGGTGATTGTATATTAGTTCATGGAGAGATGAATGCACAGCATATGGCTGAGGGGAGACAGACCATAATGATTCGTACACCCAAAGGTGGTGAATTCGCAAAAGGTTAGAACATAATCTCATGACCGTTGTCATGTGGAGAATGTACAATTGCATGTCATGTATTCTGCCCAAATGTGTTTATATGATGATGCGTGTAGCTCTCGGGATGTGTACTTATAAGGTTTTCAAGTTACACAGTACTCATATGATGCCAATTACATATGCTACTTGTTATTAAATTATGTTCTCTGTAATGGCAACTATGTTGTGATTGAGGTTCTTACTGGGTCAAATTTTAAATAGTGAAGAGAGGATTTTTTGTTTGGAATGAAGTTGGTAGATGTTCATATTACTTTTATTAAGAATAAACTGGCAATCTCACAGTTAGTGATATGGAACTAGAAAGTAGTTATGGCTGCTTGCCAAAAGGGTAATTAAATTTGTCCGTTATCCATGACGTGTTCCATTTATGAACGCTTGAAAATGGTTTATTAGCTGACTACATTGCTAAAAGCATGATAAAAGCCTTGGTAGCTTGAAATTGTATCTTGTCTAATGCTGAAATTAGGATAAATGCAAGGACTCTTCAGCATTAGGTGTGATGGTTCTGATGAGGTTGAGGGTTTCATTTTAAAGATGATAGATTTGAAGTCCAAAATCATACTCATAAAGGAATTCATGATACCACTGGTCATTTTGACAATCTGATCTTAAGATAACACCCTTTGAAAGAAATGGTGTCATTTACTACTTTTGTGGAAAGAAATGACACATAAGGAACATTGTAATGAATATAAAGCTTGGTCGTTCAAACATGAGTCTAGAATTGATGATTCCTTGGCATTCATCTATGAATCCAATTCCTATCAAAAGTCTCATCTAGTTCTTGGTGGTTAGATAGCGATACAATAAATTATGTTGTTTGCCATAAGGGGATTCATAAATTTAAGGAAGTCAAATCAGGATAAATCATAATTCATCATGGCAAACATTATTTAATGTCAATTTAGTGGGAGACGTTATTTTGATTCTGGATTCTGGTTTACATTTAATGTTGAGAAACACTTTCATGTACCCTACTTTAGACAGAATTTAGTTTTTATATCATGTCTGAAAGTGTGTTGTTATTCTTTTGAAGTAAAGAACAATCCCACATCTATGTTTTCCATGTCGAATAAAGTTGGGTACTGTAATATGTCAAATGGATTATACCAATTGTGAAAATCTCACAACGATATGTACGCCACTTGTATAATTGAAAAGATTGTTTTCAATAGATCTTTACCTAAAGAACATTCTTATGCATTGTAGCATAAACGTTGTGATCATATGTCTAGAGAAAGAGTAGAAAGACTGATAATGTTGATATTTTGTCTATTCTTAAAAGTCACCTAAAGACTTGTGAAGACTGTTATAAAAGCAAGATGATTAAGATAAAGAAAAAAACTACAGTCTGAAGTCCTAACCTGTTGGAGGTCATTCACACTGATATTAGTAGACCATATATGGTAACGTTGTATAGAAATTTTCATTTCAACACAGTTATTGACGACTATTTCCATTTGATTAAAAAAAAAAAAGTCTGAATCTTTGGATAGATTCGAGTTCTTTCGGACTAAAGTCAAGAAATAGTTGTGATAAGATTTAAAGATTGTTAGATATGACTACAGTGGTGAGTATTTTGACAAGTATCGTAATGCTGGATAGTTTAAAGGGCCACTAGTCAAATACTTGGAAGATTAAGGGATAGTAACTAAGCTTACTATGCCCAAAAATCTTGAACAAGTTGGTGTGGCCGAAAGGCTTAATTGCACCTTGAAGGACATGATAATGACTATGATTACTAGGACTAATTTATCATTTTTTTTTTTTATGGGACGAAACAGCCCAATATGCATTGAACCGCATTTCTACCAAAGATGTTACATTGACTCGTTTTGAGTCGTTCACTGAACGTAAATCTAACATGAACCATCTTAAGGTTTGGAGTGTCCTGCAGAAATGAGGTTACATCATCCAACATTAAGTCAGTTGTGTTGCAAAACCACTCGGTGTTATTTCGTATTTTACCCAGGTCATTTGAAGGGATATCGGTTTATGATCCCAATGGAGGTACAAGAATGGTGAAATCACAGACAGCGAAATTTCTGGAATTTGACGTAGCTGCAGAGGATAGCTACTCTTAGACTGTTAAAGATAATAGTACGGTGGAGATCATTGTGTCTTTGTGTGGAGATCACTATGTCTTTGTCTTTACCTATACAGATAATTGTGGAGTCTTCTACACCACAAACTAAGCTAGTGAGGTTCAGGATACTATTATTGATACAATTCCTAATGAAGCTTGTCCAACCTCTCAAGTGCAAAATGAAATGGTTTCAGTAACTCCACTTAGGAGATTAATCAAGAAAAGACGTTTAGTTATATCACCAGACTATATAGTCTATCTGTGAGAGCATGACTACGATATCTGCTATGTGATCAATCTAGTGACTTATATATGTAAATGTCATTTCTTATCCTCAGTCAGATTTGTGGTTAGATGCAATGAAAGACAAGATACAATCTATGAAACATGATAATATTTGGAAGCCTGTTGAATTGATTGACGGTCACAAGCTCATCCGTTGCAAATAGGTGTACAAGACTAAAAGAAATTTCAAAGGAAATATTAAGAAGTTTAAACTCAGACTAGTAGTGAAAGGTTTCACTCAGAGAAGTTTAGTCTTTTCTAAAGGCTATTTAAGAGTGAATATGGCATTAACATAAAGTTACATTAGATGAATGTTAAAACTACGTTTCTCAATAGATACCTTGATAAAGAAGTCTATATGGTATAATCCAAAGATTTTGCAGCAAATGGCTCAGGTTAGCTTGTTTATAGATTGAAAAGCCTTATTTATAGTCTTAAGCAAGTTTGTAGACAATGGTGCTTGAAGTTTCATGGTGTTGTCACTTCATTCAATTTTGTTGAGAATAAAGTAGATCGGTGTATTTACTGCAAGGTCAGTGGGAGAAAATTTAGTTTTCTCACATTCTATGTAAAAGATATCTTGCTTGTGAAGTGAAATTGGATTACTGCATAAGACAAAGTAGATGTTGTCAAGGAATTTTCACTTGAAAGACCTTAGTGAGGTATCTTTTGTCATTGGCATTGAGATTTATAGGGATCGTTCTTATCGTATGTTAAATTTATCTCAAATTACATATGTTGATCATATTCTAGAAAGACTCAATATACAACATTATAAACCAGAAATCACTCTTGTTGTTAGGGCTGATAGATTGAATCTTTGGCATTGTTCTTGTTCAAATCTTGAGAAAACCCAAATGAAGGATATACCTTATGCTAGTGCACTTAGAATTCTTATGTATGCTCAAGTCTGCAGTAGGCTAGATATTACTTTTGTGGAAAAACTTTTCGGCAAATATCAGTCATGTCTAGGATATGATCAATGGATTGCTGCCAATAAGGTTTTGAGATACTGAAAAAGACAAGAAAACTATACACTAACAAATGGGTTAGAGATTTAGAGCTAGAAGGGTATTCGAATGCAGACTTTACTAGCTGTCAGGATGACAAGAAGTCAACAATAGAATATATCTTTATATTAGTAGAAGGTGCAGTGTTAGGACAAAGCGATAAACATAAATCTATGTTATCATCTACCGTACAAACGAAGTCTGTAGCATGCTTTTTAGATGTTACTAAGAATATTTGACTTCAAAACCTCGTTAAGGAGTTGATCATATTTGATTTTATGAAAAGACCCATAAGGTTGTATTGAGACAATTTACTCTTCAGTGTTGTTTACCAACAACAATAAAGGTTTGGAGGAGTCTAGATATGCGGCGATCATGTTTTTGACCATAAAGAAACGATACAGAATGATGATACTACAGTAGAACATATTTTCACAGATAATGTGGTTGTAGACCCACTAATTGAAGACTTTCGCCCTTGTGTACTTGAATGACATGTCATGAACATGGGCTGAGAAGCATCATTGGATGTTGTTGTTTAGTGGGAGTTGTTTTTATTTTGCTCTAATAAAGCTTTTATATGTATTACACATTCAATAAAGTGTTCATGAATGTGTGGTCACCATATTGAGTTGATTATATGTAATAGAAATCTCAAGATATTGTGTAAACCTTGAATGAAGGCTGGGGACATCTGGTTATCAGCCTTGAGCATATGTCTTCAATACATATAAAGAAATGTTAACTTAAAGATAAGACTTATGTGGGTTCATTGGAACCATAAAGATATTCCCTAATGGCACATCCGGTTTTCTGTGACACTTAAGGTAAGAGAATAGTGACCGACAAAAGAAGATAACACATAAGGTATAACTCTTTATGAGGTATCATCTGTTTGCCACACAACCATATTAATCCATATCGGTAAAGTTGAAAGCATTCGTGATCATGGAATGCTCTGCATGAGTACATGTAGTTACCGCCATGATTCGGTATTTGAGACTTTACAGGATAAGATTGACTATTGAGAATTGTCACTAGACCAACATAAAAGTGCACACATACAGTACAATCTCAGTTAACATAGCCCAAGCGGGAGAATGTAAGAGTTTTCCTAATGTAGGCTATATTAATTGAAATTGTAATTTACCATTTTATGGAGTTGGTGTAATAAGGTAAGACATAAAATTTTCTTAATAGTCGAATATGGGCCTAACTTGTATGGGCCGAGTTAGGCCTGGCGTGTGATGAGAGGGCCCATCCAAAACTCTATAAATAACACTAAGGTCCTTCCTCTAACCCTCATTCTTCCTCGAACATTCTCTCACCTGACATAAGGAAGTCGTGAGGAGCGATCTCATCACACTAGGATCCGAGGGCCATAGAGGAAAAGAACCTGAGCGTTTGCTTGTCATCTTAGCATCGAATTATTGTCATTCCGCATAAAGAACAAAGGATTCCAAATCAGGTACGTAAATCTTCATCTTCTCCTCAACATGTTTGAGTTTCTACCTATGTCGATCCTAGGATGCCGCTTCAACAGCAAACATTTGGTCTCAGAGCCTCATAGCTTAGAACTCAAACTGTCGCATTTGGCCCGTTTTCGGAAACTTTGTTCGTTGAAACTTGATTTTGAAAACATATTCGGACTTGTCTCGTTGAGAAGAGTGTTTCGATGGGTGGCACGCCTCCAACGAAGGCCAAATGCACCGCCTATGAGCATTTCAGATTTGACCTACTTTTGGACCATTTTGCCCGTTTTCATGAATTTTGGTCCAATGAAAGTGGATTTTGGTCACATATTTGGCTTCTTCTCGTCAAGACGAGCATTTTGGTGGGTCGTACACCTCCAGAAAAGGTCGGACGCACTGCGACGAGCCTGGACGCGCCACGACAAGTGACGCGCTGCCATGAGCCTGCACGCGTCACGGCAACTCCGGTGTGTGGAGCGTGACTGCCTAAGGTAGTAGGTGACCTCATTGATGATGTCACCCCGTCGACCCGTGGCACCACCATGGGTTGCCGACCCTTTGGAGAGAAGTGATCCCCGCGACGTTCCCGACGTTTGGAACCGTTCGGCTCGTTAAACAAGTGAGTTTTACTCACTAATCCTGGCTTAGTAGACTAATGATGCTTAAGGGTTGATTAGATTTAATTAAGTGCAATTAGATGGATAGATTAGATTAGAATAATTAAATTAGGGATTTACCTATGCATGTTAGGCAAATGGTTAGTGTAATTAGCGAGTAGATAGGCTCGAGTATTTATTGAATGAGTCTTGAAATTTTTCCGGGTTTGTTTTGCCGTCCAATTAGGCATTACGGGCCTAAGTTGTATTTATTGCTGTTTAATAATTAATTTTTGTAATTATTTAATTATTTATTTATTTTCTGGAAATTAGACCGGGATAGTCGGTGACTAGAATTTTATGCTGATTATCATGGTGTAGTCTGTTTATTTATTTGAGTGCTAAATTGTGCTGAATCGCTTTTTTGTGATTTTAGGATTTATTTCCTAAATTAAATAATTTCGGTAATTAATTGAAAAATAACCGGGCGTCAGTTGACAGCGCCAAAAATATTTTGGTGGACTATAGAAAATCGTGGGATTTGTGGAAAGGAAATTGTTATATTTTGGCTAAGATCGATCGTGTACCCACACACGATATTTTATTGGGTATAATAAAAAGTGATAAAGAATGCACATGGCTCGGTGATTAGACATGTCGCCTTGGAGAATGCACGTGGCTTGGTGACTAAGTATGTCGCCTTAGAGAATGCACGTGGCTTGGTGACTAAGTATGTCGCCTTAGAGAATGCACGTGGCTCGGTGACTAGATATACTATCTTGGAAAATGCGTAGTATTGATTAAAATGACCGGGGAATGGTCTAATTGACATGTAATCGACTAGGTCGATTGATCGATGTTTCGATCTGTAGTGGTTGATTGGGTGCCTATTTGAACTATGTTGATTTGCAGGTGGAATATGAGGCCAAGGTAAGTTCTCTGACCCGTGTGTACATAGGCAGCTCTTATGGCGTATTGGTTTCCTAATATGGTATTAGGAGGGTAGAACTCGCTGAGACGTAGTCTCACCCCGTTGTGGGTAACATTTTAGGCCCCTAAATGGTAGCAACTCCACCTCCTCGTCCTCCTATGCATTATGGTATTCCCGAAGAGATCTTAGAGATAGCATACCACTTCCATAGACATAACCACCCCGAGGGACTGGAGTACGTACTGGTTAAGTTGACCGTCTGGGTTGACGTGGGTACAGACGCGTTGAGGTCCCATGGGTATCGATCGTGGTACCGTCACTACCATGATGGGCGACGAAAGGGTCCCATACCGGAAGGTAGTGTGCCCTTGTACATATTGGAAGAGGCGTTCGGAGAAGGGACGGCAGATCCTAAGGACGGGTTGATAGTGGATGCCAAGGATCCTAAACTCGAGGACGATTCTCATACTCCCGTGTACTCCATCGAAGATGCTAATTGAAGCGAAGAAGAAGGGGAGATCATTGAGTAGGAGGAGGGACAGGAGGATGAACCTATAGACGAGGAGCCTGAGGACGAACCCGAAGATGTGCCTGAGGAGGAGCCGAAAGATGAGGAGCTAGAAGAAGAAGAAGAACCTGAAGAAGATTTTGAAGAAGAGGATGATCTAGAAGAGGATCCTGAGTATGACCCGAATGAGGACTGAGACCCCATCCTGTTTTGCAAACCCTAAGTTGTGGGCTAATGTATGATAGATCAGACTTCTGTGAATAGTATTGTAATATATACTATGTGGTTTGCGGTGTATAAAAGTGTGGTTGTGGTTTTTCAGTTGTGAAAAATATGGCCCTACTTTTCTATCCCATTGTTTTATTGTCCGGGGATTTTATTATATGCTTCCGCTTGCGTATGAAAATGAAAGGGTCGGCGATGCGTCCTGGGACGTCATTACTAATCGACCAGGTGAGGGATGGGCACACGTTCGATCAGGGCGTGACAGGATCAATTCAATCGACAAGGAATCGCAGATCGGTCATAGTCCGACCGACCGACCGGTCAATCAAGAATTGGTCGAGGTGTCGGCTGTGATTTCTACTGACCATACTGATGGGATAGGATCACCAGCTCATAAGATGACTTTTTTATCACGAGAATTGGTCACATGATGATTTTGGATTGACGGATTTTCTAGGGTTAATCCGACCGGTTGCAGTTTCATGTTAGAGGTGATTCCGCCTGGTTATGCAATGATACACGGATGATCCGAATTGATCAAATGCGACTGTCTTCCAACCAAAAATGCATCATTCCCTATTGAATTGTTATTGATCAAAACAGAATCTCAAATTAGTGATGTCCAATCATGGATTGATAATGCACTGACCACGAACCCTACCGGTGGATCGGGTGCTGACCAGAATGAGCCCAGGGATAGACCAAGCTATTCCATCACTAATGCTAGGGTCCATGAGTGCCTTGGCTTAGTGTTAGGCCATAGGTAGCCTTAGGATTGGTCTCGAACCAATCAAAGGACAACCGACCCTATTGGTCGACCGACCGTCTAAAGGAACGGTTTGGGCGAGCATGGGGCGTGATGGCCAAACCTCGGGTGTACGTGATTTGATTTTTCGAGATGTACCTAATGATCCCTTCTCCAGCCCTGGAACCAACTTGGATGATAGAATTCTCTAGATCGTCTTATTAATGAAGAAAAAGACAAAAGTAAAGAAATTTCTAAAACCCCCTCATTAAATGAAGGGGTGAGTAGTCATTTGAATAGTCAAAAGTCATTATGGCGGCCAAAATATCTTTGGAGATTCTAGAAAAAGGCGGCGCATATGTGGACTAATTAGAGACCGATACACGAGCCATCATTAATGACCAAAGGTTCTAGAATTGCCGAGTTGGCAACTATGGTACAATTATTATCAAACTTCATTAAATGTTCATTAAACATGGCATATAGATGGACCAATGGCGGAGCGAAAAACAGTCATCATCAATGACGCCTAGAGGCTAAGAATGCCAACTAAGATCTTTTAGCTTGGCCAAGTCATCTTCTAGGTGTAATCATGAGACAAAGTAGACTTGCCACCCAAGGAATTTAGGCGGGACACTTGGAAACATTGGAATGGATCGCTTGGCTTAGTAATGATGACACCAAGGGCTATAAATAAGAGGAGCCCTTCTCATTTCCTCACCTTACTCCCATTTCCTCCTCCTCCTCCTCCTCCTTAGTCGCCCTCCTCCTCACGCCCTCTCTCTCTCTCTCTCTCTCTCTCTCTCGGTCATCAAAGCAAGCCGCCCATCTTGTTTAGTTTGAGCCTTAGTTCGAGGTTCATATAGGTAAGTGTAGTTTCTCCCTTCTTTTATTAACATTCAGGACGTCTTTGACCCTAGGAAATCCTCTTGCAAACAAGCTGAGGGTAGGTTGATTGATTCTTGGATGTTTAATGTATTCAATGACTTGTTTTATGTACTTGAATTTCTTGTATAATTAAAACGAAGTCATGGTTCATAGCTTTTGTTAGGTTTCAAGTCAAGGTTCGCCCATAGCCATAAGATGTGATTCGGTATTGAGGCGTACCAAGTTCATATCTTGGATTGGTGCGGGGTTCCTTTATGTTTGTTACTCGAGTGAGGCTTTGAGCTTAGGCTTGTTCATGATGTTGTTGATGAAGAAATTCATGATTTCATAACACGTGCATCATGTTTGAGCATAAAGTGCATAGTTCATGGCACGTGCATAAGACTTGAGTACACCCTCATGAAGGTATTTGTGCTCGAGCAAAGATAAGAAAAGACAAGAATGGGGTTTGAGTCCCTAAATTCCTGGCAAGAACTAGGTTTGAGTCCCAGAGGCTGGCATAAGACTTGGGTTCGAGTCCCAAGCATATTAACTGGGTTTGAGTCCTAGAGGCTGGCATAAGACTTGGGTTCGAGTCCCAAGCATATTAACTGGGTTTGAGTCCTAGAAGCAGGCAAAAAGCCATAAGCCCGGTTAAAAAGCCCAAATTGAATTGGGTTCGAGTCCTAAGACGACTCCGGGAAGCCTCGTTTAAAAGCCACAATTGAATTGGGTTCGAGTCCCAAGATGGCTCCGAGAAGACTTGGGTTCGAGTCCTGAGCATAAGAGAAAAGCTTAATAAGCATGACATGCATGAGCAAGAAAGAAAGGCTAGAGTGCATAAGCTCAAGGCATGCATCATATGCACGAATGATTGCAAGAATTGTCACTCATTTGTGCTTGAAGCTTAGTTGCATCTTTGCAATTGATTTGCCTTCGCCTTGGTTTGCACGAAATGATTAACTAGTGTTGATGATGAATCGATGTTCTATTCGAAGGCCAAAAGCTATACTTACTGAGTATTCCAAGTACTCACCCATGTTTCTTTTACAAGTACTTAGAATCATGGCTACTGTGCATTTTGGTTGCCCTATAAAGATATATACCACTATGACGAACGTAGTAGATGTAGAAACTTACATTACTTATTGTAAAGTATTATCTGTTGTATGGATAGAGAAAGGTTTGGGTGAGCTGGTCCCGATGCACTTTGAAGCCTGGTATAGGTGGTACAAGGGCACTTGCATAGGACCTCTTTGAGGATTCGACAACCCAAACCCAAATCTAAGCGATATGGATGAACCGTCCGAGGATTCGGACTAAGTTAGGCATACCAACCCTATGTAATAGAAGAAGGGTTCCCAATTTTGGTTAGTACCCGCTGTAGTGGAGACAGGAATACCTCAAGCCACTTTTGTATATAAGATAGGCTTGTAATCATCACTACTCATGTAATATATGAAGTATGTTAGTGGGGTTTGTATCTCACGTTCCCATGTTATTTGTGTCGGGGATTATATGTTCACGCTTTCCGCATGTGCATAAATAAGAAGCAAATGAATTTGAGAAGGTGACAAAGCCTGGGATGTCGCAAAATAACCCGCAGCTCGACCTCCGAATAAAAGGGGTTGTGACATAATATATATATGGATTTAGATGTTGTATTGGTTTATCCTATCATTTAATCTTATTTCGAGGAACAATTGCTCGAATTTATGCTTTGATGAGAGAATTACAAAAAAAGTTCTGAACCTCATGTAATTATACCAATTCAGTCTTAAACTTTCTGCATTTGTGTCAATTAATTCTATTCGGTCAATTTTGGCTTGTCGGCACTGACAAGACACTATCGGTACTAATGTGGCATTTTTAAATAATATTTTAGTAATTTTTTAAAAAAATTTAATTTTTTTTCTTAATTTTTCTCCCTTCATCGCCCCCTCCCCCTTCTCCTTCCCTTAGAGCCGATGACAATCGCCGGCCGACTCTCGCCAACCACAAGTGAGGGCTGGGACACCCTCGCTGGCATTGGGGGAAGGCGTCTCGGCCCTCACCTGGTTGAGCAACAACCATGACGCCCTTGCCCGATTTGCCCTCCCTCGGCCAGATCGAGCAAGGTTGTCGCAACCTTAGCCTAGTCCCAAAAGGGCATCCCAACCCTTGCTTGTGGCCAACAAGGGTTGGCCGGTGACCTTCACTGGCTCTAAGAGAAGGGGAAGGGGGAAAATTAAAGAAAAGAAAAGAAAAAAGGAAAAAATTATTTAAAAAATACAAAAAATCATTAAAATATTATTTTAAAAATGCCACGTCAGCACCGATAGTGTCATGTCAGCCCTGGTTGGCAAAAATCTAATGGATAGACTTAATTGGGACAAATACAAAAGATTTAAGACTAAATTGATTTAAAAAAAAAGTTTAAATTGAATTAGCACAATTGTAATATATTTATAATTTTTTTGGTAATTCTCTATTTCTCTTTGATGGGGTGGCGTCTTTGAGTCTCTGTCCATTTTCAAGATATTAATAACCTGCTGTTGGCAATCATGTCTGCCCGATTGCATTGACATGTGTATAGTGTGGTGATTAGACTGTGGACCACTGCAATTATATCTCATGCTCATTTGTCGATAAATATCCAAAAGTGATTTTGATATACTTGTGAAATTAAGGTACTCTTGGACTCTTGCTGGATGCCTATATGTCTAATCACTACTAAAGGTAGAGGATCACTTACTATACAAGCAAGCTGATTCCTTTATAATATAATGTTTTTCAAATTTAGCGGAAACTCCTAAGAATGAACAGTGATCCGAGATTGACTAATGTTTAGTTATATCTTGAAAATGCTGGAAAGTTTTGAAGATTTCTTTAGTTTTATTTTTATTTAAGTTGAAGACGTGTTCGTCTTATTTATGTTGGAGATATTAAATCTTTGGATACAATTCACTTGTTTCTTTCTTTCTCCTTTTTCATTTTTTAATCTTGGAGATATTTAAGTTTAGTACTCCTGTTAATAATCTAAATTTGGGTATGGCGAGAAATCCTAATGTGTTCGTAAGGCATTTTTTAGTTATCTTCTGTTACTAACATTTGTTTTCTTGAGTTTCTTTATTTAATTTAGAGACGTGAAATTGTCATAAGATAAATGATTATGTATTATTAAGAAATGTCACAAACAAGAAAATATTAGGTGATAATCGTCAGAATAAGCGAGGTATCATGTGTTGAACTTTTGTCGTTGCTAAGTCAAATATTGATGTCTAAGTAAATTGCAAGTAAAATTCGTTTTCATGATACTTTAATATAGTTGTCAGACCAAAAGAGTTATGTCTAGTAGAAGGATTAAAGACTAAAGTCAAAGAATTAGTGGGGATATTGCATTAGCTGTGAATCTTCACAATTCCAGCGTGAGACTAGATTCAAAGAATTAAAGAAAGGGAAATGACTACCAAAAACTCCAAACTTTATCCAAAGTGACAAATTTACCCTAAACCTTTTTTTATGACATAAAAACCCCAAACTTTGCTAACCGTGACACATTTATCCCAAAAAAAATTTCGTGACATAAAAAACCCTAAACTTCTATCCATGTGACACATTCACCTTAAACTATAGGGCATTTTGGTATTTTACTTTTTAATTTTTCTTTTCTTTTATTTTTTTCTCCTTCTTCTCTCTTCCCTCCGCCAGACAGAGTCAAGCAAGGGCTGCCCTCACTGGCATCGGGCGAGTGTCGCCCTTGCCCACGTCAGGCAAGGGTGGCCCTCGCCCGACTCCGGCGAGGGCTTGGCAAGGGCACCCCTCGCCGGAGTCGAGCAAGGGCCGCCCTCACCTGACTTTGGCTTCCCTTCGCCGAATTCGCCATGGCCGGCGGAGGGAAGAGAGAATATAAAGAAAAAAAAAGAAAAAAAAAGGGAAAAACAGAAAATAATAATAAGACGAAAATGCCCTTAGTGGGGTAAGTGTATCATGTTTTGCAAAGTTTGGAATTTTTCATGTTACAAAAAAAAGTTTATGATAAATTTGTCACTTTGGGCAAAGTTTGGGGTTTTTGGTAGTCTTTTCCCTTAAAGAAACATGACGTGTTTTTGGGAACAGTCTATAAATCATTAAAGGATAAAAAGAAAAAGGTTGTGATTTTGCATGAATGTTAAAAGATCATTACTCCTCATAAACATGATGTATAATATATACGACATTAATAAAAAAATTGAAACTAAAAATACATTTGGCCAAAGTGAGATAACGATACTGTCATGGATTATATTTCGCTTGACGAAGTCATTATTATGGCATCTTTCAAAACATGTAGAAGAATAATTTGAGAACTTCCACCAAGTGGGTCTTCGGGTTCTCGCTGGATTGCAAACGACCATTGCATTGGAATTTCGTAGAATAAGAATTAGCAAGGAAGTGTCAGCTGCGAGAGAGAACCACAACTTGCCTTTAAAAATTTAAGGGTGATTTATATGAAAGAAAACTGTTTTTGAAAAATTGTTTTTCGACTTTATGATGTTTAAATAATGAAAAATTAATCGACTTATAGAAAAAATTTTACATGGACTAAAAACAGCAAAATTAAATTTGGGGAAAAAGACTTTCCTTTCTAGTAAAAGGAAGATCACTTTTCCGAAACCACCAAACAAATGAAAACTAACCATTTTTCTTTAGAATGATTTTCATGAAAAATATTTTTCTTTATTATTTAGTTTCAATGAAGTGTGTTTATTTTAGGTAAAATTTCATGATAAAGGAAAATCCTTTTCGAGAAATCGTTTTCTAAGAAAATGCTTTTCCTTTTTAGTTTAGGGAATCATTTTTCTATTTTAAGCTTGCATATTTTATTTTTCCACCGTAAATGGTTTTTCATTGACCGACCGGTTTTAACAAATCAAACATGTGAAAGTTTTGAAAACTAAATCACAGAAAGTTCTTTCATTCAAACAAACACACTCGAGAAAAGGAAAAGCTGCTGCATAATATTTTGCAGATAAAGAAAACAGTGAAAATCAAACCATATAAAATTTAAGTGTAAGATTTACTATCCACTTTTAGGTATAAAAGTTACTTATTAATTTTCCGTAAATTTTGCGGTGCTCACATTTTGACTTTTATGTATTAGAAACACTCGAAACTTTCCAGAGTATTCAAATTATGTCTCGTAGTATCATATACAATGAGTTTTTCATAATCTTTCGAAAGATAAAATAATTTTATTTTTATTTTTATAATTTTGAAAGAAAGTCATAACTAGAAATAAAAAGATAAATGATTCCGTGACAGTCTTTGTTGTACTATGAGGATATCAGTCTATTCACTTCTTCAATAATTTGTGGCTCGCAATAAACTGTTATTCTCACAATACTCCAAAAACTGTTATGCTAGCAAAGCCCAAGTAATAAATAGGCAAAGATCGACCCCAAACTGGATTTTTCTAAGCAAAAAATTATTAACCACGTAGACAAGCAAATCAACATGAAATTAATGAATCACTCCCAAAAAATCACCAGTCTCAATCTCTCATATAGATACAATTACAAACCGGGGCGAAAATTAATTAAGGAGTTGTTAAGCAAATCAACATGAAAAAGTACTTGACACTTTTGAGGAGTGGCTAGTTGCTGTTATGCCGAGAGCTACGAACCACTTTGAGGGATTCGAAATCTCCATCCCAATTTGGCTGGCTTTAGTGTAATGCCTCCCATGAACAACAACTGATACACATTTTCATTATTTGATGTGAATCGTTGCGGAAAGATCGTTCTACAAAGATCCGGATGGTGCGAATTGCGAACCTCGACCTCCGATCGAACCTGTGATTGGCAATCTCGGTATGAACATGGCATGTTGACGAATGCGTGTCAACCAACCAACATTATAGACGCCACGAGCGAAAAAATTCGCTATCTCGCTCGATAAGTCGAATCGACCGCCACAAGAGAATCTTGATAAGGTCAAGTCCTCAAAAGAACAGTAGAAGAGAACCTCTCAATTCTGTTCCTCAAAAATATAATATATCTATCCCCCAAAGAAAGTTGGCCAATCCTTAATATAGGCATTTTTGCCGCCACACAAACCCTAAAACCAACCCTAGAAATCTAATGCGTAATATTCTAGAATATACCTAAACAAGAAGATATATATAAATATATATATATTTGACTTGGTCAAATATTTGATGACCAGATAATCAAATTGCGCCAAGATTTCCATGATTCTTCAAGATTCGATCCAAGGTCATCTCCACGCCAAAGAATAGGCCAAGATTTCCAAGATTCTTCAAGATTTGATCCAAGGTCATCTCCACGCCAAAGATCACGAACCATGACGCCAACGGCTTGCCTAAATTGCTTGGCCCGTGCTCAAGTGATCAAACCAGTCGGAATAGACAATGGGTCCCTAGCACCACCTCCTCGATATGGCTCGATGTCCACATCATTCCCTCCCCCGTGCAAAGGATTTGCCCTCAAATCATCACTTGCATCGAAAAGAGTCAAGTCAGAAATATTAAATGTAGGCGTTATTGTTAACTCTTTCCAACACCATGAATGGTCCATCCCCTCGCGGTAATAACTTAGAATGTCGCTGCTCAGGAAATCACTCCTTGCGCATATGAACCCAAACCCAATCGTCGGGTTCAAACACCACTTCCTTGCGCCCTTTGTTGGCTTGCCTTGCATATTGCTCAGTCTTGCGCTCAATATTTGCGCGCGTCTTCTCATGCAATGCCTTGACAAATTTAGCTTTCTTTGCTCCATCTAAATCCACACGCTCATCAACAGGTAAATGGGTTAAATCTAACGGAGTTAACAGATTAAAACCATAGACAACCTCAAATGGTGTAAATTTAGTAGCAGAATGCATGCTCCTATTATATGCAAATTCAACATGTGGCAGACAATCTTCCCAAGATTTTATGTTCTTTTTAATAATAGCATGCAACAATACCCCTAAAGTTCTATTAACTACCTCGGTTTGACCATCAGTTTGTGGATGACAAGTAGTAGAAAATAACAACCGTGTTCCTAGTTTTTTCCATAATGTTTTCCAAAAGTAGCTAAGAAATTTAGAATCTTGATCTAAAACAATCGATCTAGGCATGCCATGCAAACGTACAACCTCCCTAAAGAACAAATCAGCAACATGAGATGCATCATCAGTTTTATGACAAGGTATAAAATGAGCCATCTTTGAAAACCGATCAATAACCACATAAATAGAATCTCTACCATACTTAGACCTAGGCAATCCTAACACAAAGTCCATAGAAATATCAATCCAAGGATGCATTGGAATAGGTAATGGTGTATACAAGCCATGCGGTTTAGTTGTAGACTTAGATTGCTTACAAGCAATGCATCTCTCACAGACATGTGTGACATCTCTCTTCATATGTGGCCAATAAAAATGTTCATGCAGCATTTCATAAGTCTTACTAATGCCAAAATGTCCTATTAAACCACCATTATGCGCTTCTTGCACCAACAATTCAAGCAAAGAACACTTAGGCAAACATAACTTGTTTTCGCGGAAAAGATAACCTTCACGCCTATAGAATTTATCAAATGCAGTATGTTCACATGCTTCAAATACTCTCCCAGAGTCATCATCATCAGTATATAAGCCCTTGATATGCTCAAAACCTAGACACTTTGCTTCTAAAGTAGTTAGAATCGCATCCCTTCGAGAAAGTGCATCGGCTACCACATTCTCCTTACCTTTCTTGTACTTGATCACATATGGAAAAGTCTCGATGAACTCCATCCATTTGGCATGTCTTTTATTCAACTTCTGCTGCCCTTTCAAGTACTTCAAGGTCTCGTGGTCGATGTGGATCACAAACTCCTTCGGCCATAAATAATGTTGCCAAGTCTCCAAAGCTTGCACTAAAGCATACATCTCTTTATCATAGGTAGGATAATTTAATGTTGCTCCACTCAATTTCTCGCTGAAATAAGTTATGGGACGCCCTCCTTGCATCAACACGGCTCCAATTCCTATTCCAGAAGCATCGCACTCTATATCAAAAGTAGCACTGAAATTCGGCAAAGATAACAAAGGAGCATTAATGAACTTATCTTTTAGCAAATTAAATGCTTTCTCTTGCTCGTCTCCCCACGTGAAACTCACGTACTTTTTGATAACCTCGGTCAAAGGTGCGGCAACGGTGCTGAAATTTCTCACAAATCGCCCATAAAAACTCGTCAATCCATAAAAGCTACGCACCTCTCCTACGGTCTTAAGCGTTGGCCATTCACAGATTGCTTTGACATTTTCTTCATCAACTTGTATACCATCAGCACTAACAACAAATTCTAGAAATACTAATTTGTTAGTAACAAAAGAGCACTTCTTTAGATTAGCGTATAATTGCTCAGCCCTTAAAACCTGCAAGACAGCTCGCACATGCTCAATATGGTCATCAGGGATTCGGCTATATATCAAGATGTCATCGAAATAGACAACCACAAATCGACCAATAAAAGCACGCAAAACATGATTCATAAGTCGCATAAATGTGCTCGGTGCATTAGTTAATCCAAATGGCATGACTAACCACTCATACAATCCATACTTGATCTTAAATGCAGTTTTCCATTCATCACCTTCTTTCATCCTAATTTGATGATAGCCACTTTTCAAATCGATCTTAGTGAAAATGCAAAAACCATGCAACTCATCCAACATGTCATCTAACCTAGGAATAGGATGTCGATACCTTACTGTAATGTTATTAATTGCTCGGCAATCAACACACATTTGCCAAGTTCCATCCTTCTTTGGCACCAACAAAACAGGGACAGCGCACGGGCTAAGACTCTCTCTCACATACCCTCGTTCCAATAGTTCGCTAACTTGCCGCTGAAGTTCCTTTGTCTCCTCAAGATTGCTTCGATATGCGGGTCGGTTAGGTAATGGCGCACTAGGAATTAAGTCGATTTGATGTTCAATGCCTCGAATCGATGGTATCCCTCCAGGAAGTTCATTAGGAAAGACATCTTCAAATTCCTACAATAAAGACACAATAGGACTAGGCAAACTTGGGTCAAGATCGTTAGTAGAAAACAAAACCTCCTTGTACAAAAGTACAAGCATCGGTCGATCTAGAACTAAAGCTTTCCTCACATCACTCGATTTTGCATAAAAATTCTTTTGCCTATCTTCTTTCCTCTCTTCTTTTCCCTCGGTTTTTACCACAATTCTCCTCTCGGCCTCTCCTTTTCCTTGTGTCTCAGACACACCATGCAAGCCCTCGGATTTCTCACTTTTTCTCTCTCTCTCGGCCTCTCGTTGTAACTTTAACTGATCTTGATACACCTCACTAGGTGTCATTGGTACCAAAGTGTAAGTCTTTTGATTTATCACCAATGAATAACGATTAGTATACCCATCATGATGTACCTTTCAATCATATTGCCATGGTCTTCCAAGTAAGATATGACCCGCTTGCATAGGTATAACATCACACTCTACCTTGTCTTTGTATTTCCCTATCTCAAATGGAATTCGAACTTGCTTCGACACTTTCACCTCACCACTATCATTTAACCATTGAAGTCTATAAGGCCTAGGGTGCTTTGTCGTTTTCAAACCCAACTTATCCACCATAGTACAACTTGTCACATTCACACAACTACCTCCATCAATTATCATACTACAGATCTTACCATTCACCACACATCTTGTATGAAACAAGTTATCTCTTTGTTGGTGATGCTCCTCCTCCTTTACTTGCACACTTAGAGAACGCCTAACCACCAATAAGTCTCCTTTTATAGGCACTTCTCCATCACTACAATCCTCCAATGGTGGCATCTTATCATCCTCTTCTTCCCTCTCACTTTCGGACTCAACATCACCATGTCCAGTCATGATCATCACCCTTCTATTAGGGCATTGATTCGCCATATGACCCCTGCCCAAACACTTGAAACATTTAATTTCATGAGTTCTAGTGTTAGGGTTTTTGGTTTTACTTGAAACCGGATTCATTCCAACTTTACCGTCCCTCTCCTTCTCATTTGAGGTTTCGGTTTTGGTGTTGTTTCCTCTCCAATTCGGCTTCTCATCTCTATTCCAATTGGATCTCCAATTCTAATTTGAACCTCCTCCACTCTTGTGATTTTGGTCCAACTTCAATTGCCGCTCAACTTTGATGGCTTTGTCCACCAATTCCTCCAATTCAACATAGTGTTGCAGCTCCACCACCCTTACTATGTCTCGGCTCAAACCACTCAAAAATCTTGACATTGTGGCCTCACGATCCTCCACCACATTAGCACGGATCGTGGCAATCTCCATCTCCTTGTGATACTCTTCCACGCTCTTATTGCCTTGTGTGAGATTTTGTAACTTTTGAAACAAATCTCAATGGTAATGACTTGGTACAAAACACCTCCTCATCACCGCTTTCATCTCATCCCACGTCTCTATCGGTCTTTCACCATTGCGCCTCCTACTAGTCACAAGTTGATCCCACCAAATTATAGCATAATCAGTAAATTCAACAGCTGCAATTTTTACCTTTTTGAGCTTAGAGTATCGTTGGCAATCAAATACCATCTCCATGCATTTCTCCCACTCTAGATATGCATCGGGATCATTCTTCCCTTGGAAAGAAGGAATCTTCATCTTGATATTGCCAAGTTCATTATCTTCTCGGTGTCTAAACCTTCGGCCTCCATTCCACCTTTTAAATTGAGCATCTCGATCATCCTCCATGTTGGCCTCATCATCATCATAATGCCGTTGCCTTCTAGGTCGTGTTCTAGAGGCGTCTCGCTGATGTTGCGGCCTTCCCCGGGGTAGCTCTTGGTCACCATCAACCCTCATGCCATTCCCCATCATTCGGCCACTAAGCTCCTCCACTATGGCCCTCAATTGCTGGATGCTTTCCATGAGTGCTTCATCCCTTCGTATGGAGTCAACCTCCCTTTGATTCACGCTTTCTTCACGTGACATATTTTAGACCTGCAAGTAAACGTTAGTCACAAAAATCCTCACCAATCGCTCCCTCACGTGTTTCTCTCAAGGTATTTGTCACTCCCCTCATGTTTCACTCAAGTTTAGGCTTTTTCCACCCTCAATTAAGCTTACACACTCTTGCCTTTTCTCTCTTGTATTCTCTTTTCACAAGCTCTTTATTGGACTCAAAACCCGTCTCTCAACCCCCTCACAACAATCAATCAAACTAATCAAACAAGATTAGATTACTACTGATTTTGTTTTGGCAAGTAACAATTTCAAACCAACAAGTACAACTTTCAAAATTCTAATTGAAACGTAAATCACTACTGATTTTATTTCAATTCAATCAACTAACAAACGAGTCGCCTTCTTGATTTTATTTTGTTCGGCTATTTTTTTCTGCCGAATCTATTTTTCTTTTCTCTTGCGCACTTGTTTTTTGTTTTTTGTTTTTTTTTTTTTTGCATTTTCTTTCTCTTCTTTTTTTTTTTTTGACGAATTCTTTTTTTTTTCTTTTTTTTTTGACGAACTCAGATACAATTTAAGATGCTAGGAAAATTAAAGATAAATAGACCTTGTAGAAGCAAGCTCGATACCAAATGATGTGAATCGTTGTAGAAAGATCGTTCTACAAAGATCTGGATGGTGCGAATTGCGAACCTCAACCTCCAATCAAATCTGTGATTGGCAATCTCGGTATGAACGTGACATGTTGACAAACGCGTGTCAACCAACCAACGCTA
This sequence comes from Eucalyptus marginata, assembly GCA_014182565.1. NCBI lineage: Eukaryota > Viridiplantae > Streptophyta > Magnoliopsida > Myrtales > Myrtaceae > Eucalyptus > Eucalyptus marginata. The sequence continues at coordinate 31,011,439 of CM024594.1, forward strand.
TAGACGCCGTGAGCGAAAGAATTTGTTATCTCGCTCGATAAGTCGAATTAACCGCCACAAGAGAATCTTGATAAGGTCAAGTCCTCAAAAGAATAGTAGAAGAGAACCTCTCAATTCTTTTCCTCAAAAATATAATATATCTGTCCCCCAAAGAAAGTTGGCCAGTCCTTAATATAGGCATTTTTGCCGCCACACAAACCCTAAAACCAACCTTAGAAATCTAATGCATAATATTCTAGAATATACCTAAACAAGAAGATATATATATATATATATATATATATATATATTTTGACTTGGTCAAATATTTGATGACCGAATAATCAAATTGCACCAAGATTTCCATGATTCTTCAAGATTCGATCCAAGGTCATCTACACGCCAAAGATTACACCAAGATTTCCAAGATTCTTCGAGATTTGATCCAAGGTCATCTCACGCCAAAGATCATGAACCATGACGCCAACAGCTTACCTAAATTGCTTGGCCCGCGCTCAACTAATTGAACCAGTCGGAATAGACAATGGGTCCCTAGCACCACCTCCTCGATATGGCTTGATGTCCATATCATTATTTCTGGCTTTACTCCAAGTGCAAGACACATCGAAATAACTCAACCTCACCATCTCAACATGATGATGAGTTTAACTTATTTATCTCACTCAAATAACATTACGTTTAACCAAAAGACACATTCCACCTGGAACTTTTACTTCATTATCAGTTTGGTAATGCATGGTACTTCAGAAGTTTCTACTGGCTGCGCTATGTTGATATGCGCCATGAGAAGCCAAACATGGCTGAAAAGCTCTCCTCCTCTGCTCAGGCTTTCACAGTGCTCGTGGCCATAGCACTTGCGAGCTGCGTACATCAGCATCCTCACCCAGACCTTGCTAATAATAAGCCACATGTTGACTGATTTCAACTGGTCAGCGAGACGACATGCGTCAAACAGCACCGGTGTGCTTTTGGCTCCGCACATCTTCCATGCGGGGAGTTCAGTTCTCACTTGAAGAAGAATATGGTAGAGATAGCACAGATTGCTCGACTCTCTTGACTTGTGCGCCTTTTTGCAGCTGCCAAAGCAGGTGTGGACATGTACCTCTTTCTTGAATAATTTACCCGCCCACTTGATGACGACCGATGAGATGCTACCTTCCTTCCTTGACAACATCGCTAGCTTGTCGTTGAAGAACTTCTGAGCTTTGACCAAAGTGTCTTCATATTAGACCACCCCTATCACTATTGGCAACATGGAAGGATAGAATACTAAAAGATAGAGCATGTACTGAGAGATCAACATACTCATACTGGAGTTCATGATGTTTTCCTATTGGATGCAAATTGCGCAATCCCAAGATCTCCATAACCAGAACAAGAGCATAGATGATCGAGTAGAAAGATTAATGAACCTGTTTTGGAATTCATTATTCTTGAAGCGGAAGCAAAAAACGATGATCCACTCGCAAGTCCTTCTCCTCAATTGTCCTCCGTATCACTGGCTCAATGAGACGGCCCCCTCACCCTTTAGCGCTAGGTTAACACTCCTTATGTGAGGATACATGTGAGAATCATGATTAGAGGAGAGATTTGAGCTCTATTTATAGAGTTTCCAACTAGACTCCCTCATTACGAGCTATTCTCAACTCGGCCCACACTAGCCAGCCCCATATTAGACTAATTAAAAAACCTTCTATCTCACCTTAGACCAACCCCATAAAACAGTAACCGTAAAACGGTAAATTACAATATCAATTAATGTAGTCCACATTAGGAAAACTTTTACATTCTCCCACTTGGACTATATTAATTGAAATTGTACTATATGTGCGCACCTTAGTCTAAAGATAATTCTTAATAGTCAATCACATCCCATAAAGTCTCAAACACTGAATCATTGCGGTAACTGCATGTATACACACAGAGCCTTCCATGGTCACGAGTGCTTTCAACTTTATTGATATGGATTCAATATGGTAGTGTGTCAAATGGATATCTCTCATAGAGATATCCCATTTGTCAGTCACCATTCTCTTACCTTAAGTGTCACAAAAAACTTGTGCCACTAGAGAATGTCTTTATGGTTCCAATGAACCCACATATGCATTGTCCTTACGGTTAACATTTCTTTATGTATAACAAGGCTAATAATTGGATGCCCCTAGCCTTCACTTAAGGTTTATACAATACCTTGAGATTTTATCAATATGTATTCAACATAATAACAACACATTCAAAAATATTTTATTGAATGCAAAAGTTGATACATATCAAACCGTTACTAACTGTAACGAACACAGATGTAAACTTTATTAGAGTAAAGCCAAAATAGCTCCCACTAAACAACAGCATCTCATGATGCTCTTAAGCTCATATTAATGACATGTCATTCAAGAACAGAAGAGCGAAAACCTTTAGTTAGTGGATATACAACCATATCATCTGTGAAAATATGTTATATTAAAACGTCACATTTCTGTACCGTTTTTTTTTTTGTCAAAATTTTGACCACCATTTATTTAGACCCCTTGAGACCTCTATTGTTAATAAAGTTAATAAAAATACAACAAATTTATTGTCTCAATACAACCGTATGGGTCTATCCATAAAGTTAAAACAGTCAACTCCTTCATGAGGTTCCGGAGCCTAATAGCCCAAGTAACAGCCTAAAATAATATTACTAACGCTGCTTACATAGTAGAAGATGACATAGAACTTTATTTACTGCACTTCCTACTAACATAAAATATATATTCTGTTATTGATCTCATGTCATTATAACAGTCAGCAAAGTTTACATCTAAATACCCTACTAGCTGCAAGAATTGAATATGTCTGTAAATTAGCATATAATCTCTTGTCCTCTTTAAGTACCTTAAAACCTTCTTAGCAGCAACTCAGTATGATTGATTTCTGCCTAGAAGTTCCATCGCAAAGACGATATTTAGTCTAATGCAAATTTGAGCATACATTATACTTTTAAGTGCATTGACACAAGGTACACCTTTTAATTAGATTTTCTTAATATTTAAATAAGGACAATGTAATAGATTCAGTCCATCACCCTTAATGACAGGAGCAATTCCTGACTTGCAGTGATGTATGTTGAATATTTCCAACAAATGTCCTCTGAAATAAATCATATATATATGGCGAGAACAATTCTTACGGACCTCAGTGTAAAGGACAAAAGATGCCTTAAGGTCACTACTTGTAAATAAAATATCACGTACATAGAGTATGAGAAAAATAAATTTCCTCCCACTGATCTTGTAGTATATTAAATTACTTTGTTCCCAATTGAACAAAATAACAACACTATGAAACGTTAATAATATTGTCTGGAAACTTGCTTAAAACTATGAATAAGACTTTTCAGTCTACACACAAGTTTACTTGAATTATTTGCTGCAAAATCCTCTGGTTGCACTATATAGATTTTGTTATCAACGTGTCCATTCGAAAAGACAATATCTATTTGGCATAACTCCATATCAAAAATAAACTATTAATGCCACGTTCACTCTGAAAGAATCTTTAAAATACTAGAAAGAAATAATTATTTCTTCACTATTAACTATCCACCCCTCTTTCAGAGTGAAAACTTTAGCTACCAATTTAGCTTTAAACACCACAATCTTTTTTTGAAATCCTTTTAATTTTGTACGCCAATTTGCAACTAATGGACTTGTGATCTTTAGACAAGTCAGTAAATTTCCAAATACTATGATGTTTCATAGATTGCATATCGCCTTTTATGGCATCTAATCACATACTTGATTGAAGATAAGGAACAACATTTATATAAGTCGCTAAATCAACCATGTAATAGATATTGCAATCATGCTCTCACAGATAGACTATATAGTCTGATGGTATAACTGGTCTTCTTTCCCTAACAAATCTCTTGAGTAAAGCTGCAACCACTTCATTCTGCACTTAAGAGGTTTGAGAAATTTCATCATAAACTATATCAAAAATAGTATCTTAAACCTCAACAAGTTTAGTCTATGGTATAGGAGATTCCATAATTGTCTGTACCACAATTGTCTGTATAGACAAAGACAAAGACACAGTAATCTTCCATCGTACTATTATCCTTAATAGTCTGAGAGCAGCTATCCTCTACCATTACGTCGAACTCTAGAAACTTTATTATATGTGATTCCATAATTCTTGTACCTTTATTAGGGTCATAAAATCAATACCCCTTTGAACAATCTAAGTAAGATACAAAATAATTCCGAGTGGATCTGAATTGCAATGCACTTAATATTGGATTGTACAACCTTACTTATGTATGACACCTCCAAATTTTAATTTGATTCAAGTTAAAAATTTACGTCTAGTACACAACTCAAAAGAAGTTTAGGAAACAACTTTGGTAAGAAACACCTTTTTGTATGTGAAAAGGTTGCTTTCAAAATATCATCCTACAGAAGACCAGATAAATTAGTCTTACTAACCATACTCATCACCATGTTCATTATGGCGCAATTATGCATTTTGGCCAAATCTTCTTGTCAGGATTTTCAGGCATAGTAATTAAATTACGATCCTAGAATTTATCAAGTATTTGACAAATGACCCTTTAAGTTATTCTGCATTGTCATACTTGCCAACATACTCACTGCCACTATTATGCCTGACAACCTTTAAGACTAATTCTAATTGTCTTATTCTTTACCTCGGTCATTTTACTTCCACAATAATCTATAGAAGACTTTAGATAACCGTTAAGAGTAGACAGAATATCAACATTGTCAATTTTTCTACTCTTCCTTTAGACATGTTTGAGATTATTCCTTAGACGTAAAACTTTTGGAAACAACATTTTTCAACCTTATATGAGAAATGTTAAAAAGAAAAAAAAAATCCTTACAGATGTCCTCTAATTTTGGTATTAGACAAGACATAATTTCAAACCACTAAGGCTTCCATCATCTTTTGGCAATACAGTTAGTTGGTATTCAAGTGTTCCTGAATGGAACGCTTCATAGACAGTAAGCAAATTCTATTACTATTTTCCAAAGCAACAAATCATATGTCCACTACTTAAAATTTGAAGCAGTAAAAACCTCAATAATAGTGGAGTTATTAATTACATAAAAGGTGATTGAAAAACAAGCAATGCATATAATTAGCATCATGTGAGCACTGTGTAACTTGACGTACAAGTACACATCCAGAGAGTTACACGCATAATCATATAATCACATTTGGACAGAATACATGACATGCAGTTGTACACTCCCTACATGATAGCGGTTATGAAAATATATTCTAATCTTCGTGAATTCATCACCTTTGGGCATATGAACCACTAGGATCAGTCATTCATCTACCACACCATCATGTATCAATCTATGAATTAATACACAATCACCTCCTTTGGGAGTATGACTACGCATTAGATCAGGAGATATCTCAATCATCATACAAGACCGAAATTTCTCAAACCCAATCAAGCGTGCCACTTTGGTGGTCACTACTTAATTGAATCCTTGAAACTCTCTTATACTAGGGATATAAATTTTACTTCTCACATACACCATATACATGTGATTTTAACTTTAGTGATAGGGGCAGTAAATCACCAAAATCACATATCATGCTAATTACATTGCTTTATTCATTGATAATATCTTTATTCATTAATAAAAATCAATTATACACACACACACACACACACACACACACACACACACACATATATATATATGACCTGAAAGACAGACTCCAGTGAGATCACCGATCACAGCAACACAAGAAACTTCTTAGAACATAGAATAAAGCATCTCTTGTGCACCCCGATTACAGATTACCAGAACAACATAAAAAGAATGCCAATCTAGAGGATTTCTCACAAGTTAACATCAATAGCAATACATGGTACTCTAGATTAACAAACCCGATAGCTGATCAACTATTGCTTATGAGTTTCATAGGATAAACAATGTCTCCAAGGTCAACAGCTTATTTATTAGCCAATTTTAAGTAACAAATTATCATTGCATCAACCAGTGACCTATTAATACACGTATTTAGGGTTTCGTATGTAGTTTCACATCCATAAAATCATCAAATATGTAAAATAAATACACCATAATATAGAAAATGGTCATACGAATCCAACATCACCAGCCACGCGCCCATCGGAGCTCCCACGCGCCTGCACGCGCTGCCTGAGTGCACGGCACGTGGGGCTCACACGCAAGTGTAAAGGTCGGTCAAAAACCGATCGGACCAGTAGCAGTCCGACCGTCCTGACTCGACCGCTTGGTCCGATCGACCAGTCCGACCGACTGACCAGTCCGATCCACCGTTGACCGGGTCGGGTCGGGTCACGGGTCGGATAGCTGACGTCATCGTGATGTCAGCCTCCGCGCGTGCGACGCACGCGCGAGCCGTGCGCGGCTCGTGCTTTACGCCTTGGCTGTGTGTGGGGGCACGTGCGTCCCCCTCCAGCGACGCGCCGACCACGGATCTACTCGTCTCGTCGAGCCAAGTCCGAATTTGTGATTTAATTTTATTTTTATTGATAAAAAATTCACAAAAATCACAAAATTAGGGAAAATTTCTATGCGTTCGAGTTCTAGGGTTATGGAGGCTCTGATACCACATGTTAGATGCAAATTGCACAATCCCAAGATCTCCATAACCAGAACAAAAGCATAGATGATCGAGTAGAAAGATTAACGCATCCGTTTTGGAATCCATCGTTCTTGAAGCGGAAGCAAAAAACGATGATCCACGCACAAGTCCTTCTCCTCTATTGCCCTTCGTATCACTGGCTCAATGAGACAGTCCCCTCACCCTTTAGCGCTAGGTTAATGCTCCTTATGTGAGGATACATGTGAGAATTAGGGTTAGAGTAGAGACTTGAGTACTATTTATAGAGTTTCCAACCAGGCCCCCTCATTACGGGCCAGACTCAACTCAGCCTACACTAGCCAGCCTCATATTAGACTAATTAAAAAATCTTCTATCTCACCTTAGACCAACCCCGTAAAATGATAAATTATAATATCAATTAATGTAGTTCACATTAGGAAAACTCTTGCATTTCCTACTCTGCCATCCTGCCCCTATCCACAAAGTGACATAGGTCAGTGGCGATGTGCCAGCCGAGGACGTTCTGGTCAAACTCCATTCACAAACTCCAGACCAGATCATCGCAGTTTGACTTCATCAGCAAATCCTGCGCCTCCAGCTTAAAACTCGCCAACCCGCTCTTCAATTGGACGGTCACTTCCAGATGCATGACCGTCTCCTTCATGCAATCGAAGACCAGTTCTTTGATGCAGCAGTTGAACCTTTTGTAACCGATGTAGAAGTTCTTCACCATCTCATGCAACTTGGCAAACCTTGGATGGCGGAAGATGCTTTTTCTTTTCCTGATAGATGATCTCAAGAGGCTGAACTGGGCCATGGATCCCGACCATCTTTGGCTTGGCCTGAACCTGAGAAGAGGGATGGCTGACGACATTGTGGATCTCCTGGATCTCTTAAGCTGCCAGTGGTCGACCCAATCAAATGAAATTGCCTGAAGAAGCGAGTAAATTTCTATAAGTATAGCCATACTTATCAGCAAGAAAGTTATGCAGATGTCAACAATGGGCTAGTCCTTATCCTATAAGAAGAAAGATACTGACACGGCACACGGCACCGAGAGACTGATGACCCAACGAATGATGCCCCAAGCACAGTTGAGCAACGGGGCCTTAGTGAAGAGCATATGGTATATGAACCCAAGCTCGATCTCCACGATTTCAAAAGCCTCCACCGAACCCATCTCCCTAGCCATGAACATGCCCTTAGTAACGTCCAGGTCGACAGAGTTGATGGTTAGGCTCACAAAGAGAAGCTTGAAGATCTTGAACAACTCATAGGCTTGGACCAGAGTGTCTCGACCTCTGTTCACCTAGAGATCCTCCGGAACCAAAATCTGTGTGATTTTGTAACCCTCGTAATTCTTCAGAGTGAGCTGCTCCATTTTCCTTGGGTATATGGGACCGACATTAGGACGTAAAAGCATCAAATCTCGAAGTGGAAGTTTGCTCGCCAAGTACAGACACAATGTCCTCTCTGCATACTTGATGAACCCACCAGGATCACACCCTCCGCTAATATAGACACTGCAGACCCCGACAAGGCCATGAAGATGTAACACGCCAGTCCAATCTGGATGAAAAGCCGCGACAACTGCCTCAGCCATAGCTCGTTGTCCACCGGGGCATACGCAATGACCGTATTGGGCTTGCCCAAGTGGAGGAGAAGGAACAGTGCCCAGAACGCTGTGATCTAGCTCTGGGGATCGATCATCCCCTTGGTTTCCTTGAAGTTGGCCAAGCGGTTCGAGAGGACTCCGAGCATGAGGGTTGCGATGGCGTCGGCCAATAGGTACGTAGTCCAAACCACGACTTGGATCCAGTTCGTGAAGATGGATTTCTCCTGAAATGAATCGCCATTGACTTCCATTGTTTAGTGTACAATTCAAATATTTGTACAACATATTGCTTAACAAAAAAGAGAAGGAAAAGATCTACATAATATCTCCAACTAATTCTAAGAGATACACCAAATATTATGCTAACTAAAAAACAAAAATTAAATCTTAATCGATAATAAGAGATACACCATATATTAGAAAAACAAAATATAGATCTTTAGCTTATCTTCCGTAATACTCCCCCTCAAGTTGGTGCATGGAGGTTGCGAATGCCCAACTTGCTAACGAGAAATGCAAATCGATCTCGACCCAATGCCTTAGTAAAAATGTCTGCCAAAGTTTAGTGGGCACATACTTGGTTCTAATGGCGGCCGACTGCACATGCTCCGGAACAAAGTGGAAGTCGATCTCAACGTGCTTTGTTCGTTCGTGAAATACCAGGTTCGCTGAGATGTGCAAGGCAACTTGGTTATCACAATAAAGACCCATTAGTGTGTCCTGCACTACCTCGAGAGAGGTAAGTAAAGTGCGCAACTAAATCAGTTCACGAATGGTAGTTGCCATAGCGTGATAATCAACTTCAACAGAGGACCGAGAAACTGTGGTCGTTTCTTAATTCTCCAAGAAACGGGACAACCACCGAGCATGACAAAATAAACAGTAACTGATCGACGAGTGATTACGTAACTTGCCCAATTGGAGTCACAAAAAGCAGTCAGGTTGAGTGAAGTTGGGATTGATAATAAAATCCCTTGTCCTGGATTTTTCTTGAGATATCAAAGAACTCGTACAGCTGCTTCCCAATGCTGCTCCTTCAATTCCTGCATAAATTGGGAAAGTATGTGGACAGAATAACATAATTCAAGCCGAGTGATAATGAGATAAAGTAGATGTCCCACTAATCGACAATAATGACTTGGGTCTGTCATGGCAGGTCCAGTTGTTGTAGCTAACCAATGTTGTTGCTCTATCGAAGAAGTCGCTAGTTTAGCTGCTAGCATGTCGCATTCCGACAGGATGTCAAGTACATACGTTCTCTGGCACAGAAACAATCCTAAATTCATCCTTATTACTTCAATTCTCAAAAAATATTTTAATTGCCCAAGGTCCTTGATAAGAAAACGCTTATCAAGGTACCATTTGAATGATGCACACTGTTTGAAATTATTGCATACCAAGATGAGATCATCAACATATACTAACACGGCTAGAAAAGTACCACCACGAGAATATGTGAATAACGAGTAATCTGCTAATGATTTATCAAAACCATACTCCCTTAATGCATTAGAGAATTTTGAAACCAATTTCAAGATGCTTGTCAAAGACCATATAAAGACTTTTGTAAACGACATACCCGATTTGAATCCGTTGTTATAAAACCTGGTGGAAGCTTCATATAAACTTCCTCATCCAAGTCTCCATGTAGAAATGCATTGTTGACGTCCATCTGATGCAACTCCCAATTACAAGCCAATGCAACTACAAGAAGACATCGTATAGTGATTGATTTAGCCATTGGTGCGAAGGTTTCATGGAAGTCTACGCCCTCTATCTGGGTGAATCACTTGGCAACAAGACGAGTTTTATATCGCTCAATACTACCATCAGTTCAACGCTCGATTTTATAAACTCATTTGCACCTTGTGGGTTTCTTACCCTCTAGCGAAGTTGCAAGAGTCCAAGTCTTATTATCTTTAAGGGCTTTCATTTCTGCCACCATCACTTCTCTCTACAAAGGATTTTTTTAGCCTTAGTGTAAATCCTAGGCTCAATTTCAGAATCCATGGCAGCTTAAAAGGCGAGGTGAGGTTCAGTAAATTGTTCATAAGAAATAAACTTCTCGATTGAATAGACCGTACCTAAAGATATTGATGAAGTGGGCTGTGGAGTTGGGATCTTCACTTGGACTGCATGACACACGTAATCTCGCATATGGGTTGGCTGTCTTTTCTGTCGTGTAGGGCAATTTGGGACTGGAATTTGGTCATCAAGCTACTCGTTGGGTTGCTCTTCAACTTGGGTGGTGCTATCCCAATCTTGTGTCATTATCTACCCTATTTCTTTATGAACTTGGCTTGGTAGCCTTTTTTCCTCCCCCGAGATCGATTCCACCCTTCATCAATAGGATCCAACTCACAAGCTGGTGTCAAAATGGGAAGAGAGTCTTGATTCTCATGTGCAGGTTGCTGAGCAAATGGGAAATTCTCTTCATAGAAAACAATATGTTGGATTTCAAGTCGGCGGAAGACGACTTACCTTTATCCGATGCACAAACAATAGTTAACCCCGGAACGAATGTTGAATTGCGGATGAATCACGAACAAAAATACTTCACGTTGGTCTAAATGCAATCACGAGGAAAGCACCCGATTTCCATGTGTAAATGCCGATTGTTCTTGTAAAGGAGCAATGGAACGCCTTCTCTTTTGATGGAAATAAAACAAACAAATGAGAGGAATTTTCTGAGCGTATATTCTGCCAATCATGCCAACGGTTGTCTACAAAAGACTTTTATACAACTCCCTTCATACCCTTTCAAGTGGTGTCTTTCCATCGTAGCGTATCAAGATGAAACGGTGCGTCCTCATCGCACCCCATCATGGACGTACTGATTTAGTACAACACAACATCCCGAGATACCAATAATTCTTCAGTTTTCAAATCAAAAACCTTCCACCCCTTCATACCGTATGGATATCCCAAAAATACACATTTTCTTGCCCTTTTTTCAAATTTATCTTTGCCCCTCGTCATTTTGTGGGCATAACATAGTGCACTAGAAACTCGCAAATGACTATAATATGAGAGTTTCCCAAACAAAAGCTTGAAAGGCATTTATCCGGACAATAACGGTATTGGAGTATAATTAATCATATAAGCATTCGTTAATATGCATTCATCCAAAAATGTATTGGTAGATTTGCTTGAAAACAAAGTGGTCATGCTATGTTGAGGATGTGTCGGTGTTTTCTTTCAATTCGCCTATTCTACTGTGGCGTGTAGGTGCAAGACTTCTGATGTATGACTCCATGTTTGGAGAAAAAAATACTTCATGAAATTAGAAAGAAATTCATGACCATTATCACTCTGCACTATTTTAACTACATGACCAAATTGGGTTTTTACCATGTGATAAAAATTAACAAAGACTTTGCACGCCTCTGGTATTCCTTCATCAAATAAACCCAAATTGCTCAACTATAATCATCAATGATGGTAAAAAAGTAATATGCATCAGAGAGAGACATTGTCTGATTTGGCCCCCAAACATCACAGTGCAACAAATCAAAACATCCACCGGCTTTATTATTGCTTAAAGGAAATGAGGAACGGGTTTGTTTTGCAAGACAACAAACATCACGCAAATCAGCCCCTTCTTTATTATTTGAATACCGCAGTGATGGGTGCCCCAATCGTTGATGCCAGATGTCAATATTTTGTCCCTTGACTGCTAAAAAATCCAAATGCGCACCCATGTGTCCAAGATAATAAACCCCTTCTCAAAGATTACCCACTCCAATCGATCTCTTCGAGGATAGGTCCTATATGACACATCAAGAAGAGAATGATGTTTTCGAACATTGCAAATATGAACTCAATTTTCCGACAGAAATAAGATTGTACCTAAAATTTGGAACATATAGCACATCATGCAAAATAAAATTAGGGCTTAAATTAACATCGCCTCTTTTGATGGCATGAATCACTTTCCCATCAGGAGTTAATATAGGAAATCCACCCATAATGTTCCTCCGTTGATTTAGAAGAGAAAGCTACCATGTCATATGTTCGGATGTGCCAATATTGATAATCCAATTTGTGGAGACATCATTGGGCCAATTGACCTTACTTGTCATTTGATCATTCAAAGTGGGTGGTTACATCACTACGAGTAGATCGACCAAATGCTGATATTGATCACTACTAATTATTGTTATTATCTTAATCCCCTTCAGACCTCCTCGATCGATATCAATAATAGTGTCAGAACCGCCACTGCTAGCCAATGCGAAATGCATAGCCACCGTGGAAAGGTTCTGTTTTGCGTGCCTTTGCACCTTGCCTTGGCTCCCAATTTGGAGGATATCCAATTAACTCCCAACAATGACTTTTTTCATGCCCAATTTTCCCACAATGGTCACATTTAATTTCTAGAATGGTGTTTTCCTTGGGCTTGCTTTTCCAATTGAGAAAGCAGCACCCTCGATCTTCTCTTCTCTCCCCCGGACAATTGATTGTTGGTGTTCCTTCTGTGTGATCATAGAGTAAACCTTACCAAGGGACGGAAATGGCTCAAGGTTGAGAATTTGAGAACAAATATTTCCATAGGTCTCAGTATTAAGGCCCATGAGAAACTGGTGGATCTTGTGGCTACAACACATGTACATTTTGAGACGTTATTATAATCGTCAAGTTCATCCCATAAGACCTTTAATTTGGTGCAGTATTCCATCACTGAGAGTCCTCCTTGATGTAGGAGCCCGATTCGATTTTGATCTCGTGGATGCGAGGTTTGTTACCCTAAGCAAATCTCTCCTTCAACTTGCCCCATAGTACTTTTGCTTCTTATGCGTATGCCATGCTTCCTTGTAGACTCTTGTCAAGGGAATTGAAAATCCATGAAATTACCATGGAATTACAATTGTCCTAATCATTAAATTTGGGTGCCTCTAGATCCAGCTTCCCCAACTATCCATCAATAAATCTGAGTTTAACTTTTGCCTGCAATGCACGTCTCGTCGCCTTCAACCATGTTGCATAGTTATCCCAAGTTAGCATGCATGAAATGAGTACGCTTCTAGGATTGTCGGAGGTGTTAAGATAATATGGTGAGGACAGGTTGATCTTCTTTGTTGACGCTTCCACAGCCATATCGCAAACGATGCAGATCGAATTGTCAAGCGTGTTTTAAGCTCTTTGCTCTGATACCATGAGAGAAATCGTCATTGATTTCTATTGCCTAACGTATAGTACAAATATTTATACAATATATTGCTTAAAAAATAAGAGAAGGAAAAGATTTTATGCTAATTCTAAGAGATACACCAAATATTATGCTAACTTAAAAAAACAAAAAGTAAATCCTAATTGATAATAAGAAATACACCAAATATTAGAAAAACAGAATGTAGATCTTTAGTAGATCTTCCGTAATACCTCCGGCTGCCCTAAGACGCAAGGCTCAATTGGAGGACCAAGCTGAGGAGGATGAGCAACCGCAACTCCCACTCCTTCCACAATTCACGAGCGTTTTGCGGGAACAGCAAAAATCCCATTGTTGAATTCGAAATGTTGGCACCGAAAGGCACAACATTCAGGTCACTGTCAAACTTGGAGAGAGAGAACAAAGCAAGGGAAAGTAGCATTAGCCTTGACTTCACTTCAACATCATCATCAGAATCACTACAATTATATAAGCATTAACTTAGGTTGGGAATGAAATTCAGAAGCACCTATTTCCTCTGCATAACATTACAAGGAATGAGAAAAGCACTACGCTTTTCGAAACACCCACGACACGTTATTTGCAATATCATTTTTGGATGCATGATTATCAAACGATTCTCTGGATTTGCCCAAGGTGGAAGTAAAGCAACAAATCAGATTCCAACATTCGTATGAGCATGAATACAATCTACATTTTTTTTTTTTTTTGTAGAAAATACGATTGATATTCATTTACGTAGGCAAGTTTGGAGTGATTACATCAAAAGCATCGACGCATAATAAATCGAACAAAGCTATCGGAGGGTTGGTTACCCAATTGCAAGGGAGGAGGTTCTCTCGTTGTACTCTTGCAAGCCAGTCAGCAGGTTTGTTGGACTCTCTGCAGCAATGGGCCAGAGATAGGCCCGTGAAGTCTTTTAATTTTTCTTTGATCCGGTCCACATACGGTGCCACTTCCCAACTTGTTTCCGTCGCAAGTAGAACTGCTTGCACGAGTAGCAAACAGTCGTACTGTACTTGTAAGCTTCAGTTAGATCTGGTGGAGAGGAAGTCTAGGGTTTCCAAGAGAGCGAGTGCTTCCGCTTGTTCCGCCGAGGAGGTCGCCACCATCTTGGAGAAGCCATCGACCAAGCGACCCTGAGAATCCCGAACGATGCAGACGATGGCTCCCCTGCTCTCGGCCGCTCCTCTATTCTCCTCAAGATCTGCTGTCATGCCTTCATTCCGGACAAAAGAGGCGTCGATGTTGATTTTTAGGGTATCTGAGGTCGGGGGTTGCCATCTTAGCGTGTGAGTATCGCTTCTTCTCTTTGCTTTAGTGATTCTGTTCCAGGTGGTGAAGTCTTCATTTAAAGCTATCAATTTGAACAGGGTCTGGTGCGGGTGCAGGGGATTATGTCCGAAGATGTACCGGTTCCGATCCTTCCAGATGCACCACACTATAGTGGCGATTAGGTCAAATTTTTGTGCACTTCTTGGGTGTTCTTTCCTCACACACAGCCATTCATCGAGTCGTGTTAACCCAAGTCTTATGATTTTGATTTACAAAGGGCTAGCTCTCCATATCTGAGCTGTCCAAGGGCAGAGCAACAAAGTATGTACGATAGTTTCGGCTTCCTGTCTGCATATAAGGCATAATGGATCAGGTATTATTCTTCTCATGTGCAAATTGTCTCGTGTAGGTAGTGCATTTTGGTATGCATTCTAGAGAAATTGTTTAACTCTAGGTAGAGTTCCAGATTGCCAAATGTATTTCCAGAGATCTGGCTTTATTTGGTGAGAGGAAGTTGTTGTTGTGGTGTGTGGGTTGGCTGCTTGATTTCTAGTGGTGAAGTAGCCGCTTTTCACTATATAGGACCTTAATTTGTTGTTTATCCATACCATTTTATCTGTTGTAGTAGGTAATCCAATAGGGGTTGCAAGGATTTCCTTCACTCTTTGGTCATCAAACATTGACCTTACCATTGTCTCGTTCCATTGTCCATCCCCATGTTCGATTAATGCACCCACTTTCTCCGGCTCATTTCTTGTCGCTGGTCCTCCAATAGGCCCACTTTTTAGCCATTTATCTTCTCTAATCAAAATTGTCTGTCCATTTCCAATGGACCACATAACTTGTGGAGCTATAGAGTCTCTTTCCAAGATAATACTTTGCCATCCCCACGAAGGTCTTGAACCTTTTCCAGCTTTCCAGAAATCACGTTGTGGATAGTATAGGCCCTTCATTAGTTGACTTAGAAGGGATGTAGGTTGCTGTGAAATACGCCACGCTTGCTTTCCTAACATTGCCTTGTTGAAAGCTAGGAAGTCTTTAAAGCTGAGACCTCCCTCATCCTTTCTAAGTTTCAAATTTGCCCATTTTTTCCAATGGACCCCAGCAATTTTGTTACCATTCCTCCACCAGAAATTTGCAATTTTCTTCTCAATAGCTTTGCGCATTGACACAGGGATTTTGAAAATGGACATTGCATATTGCGAGATAGCCTACACCACTGATTTAATCAAAATCTCATTGCCTGTTTTTGACAGCAAGTTGTCCTTCCAACTCTCCAACTTCATATTAATTCTAGCAAGAATCCAAACAAAAATGTCTTTTTTGGAACCTCCCCAATCCGAGGGAATACCTAGATACTTCCCTGTTTTCTCTAATTCTGGAACTCTTATCTCTGCAGCCATATTTCTTCTCAGATTCATTGGGCAGCTCTTGCTGAAATAGATTCTTGATTTATTAAGATTGATAGCCTACCCTGTTGCGAAACAATATTGATGTAGAATGGCCGCCAAATTTTGACATTCCAATACAGTACCATTGAGAAAGAAGATAGAGTCGTCTGCAAATAGCAAATGTGATAAGGTAGGGCAGCTATTATTAAGCTTAATTCCTCGAAGTGTTCCCTCCACAACTGCTCGTTTCATTAGGTGAGATAGTACATTAGCCACTAAGATGAAGAGATAAGGGGATAACGGATCACCTTGTCGAATCCCTCGTGTGGGCTTGAAAAAAAGGTAGAGGATCCCCATTGAAATTTATGCTGAAGGAAACCGTTGAAACACATTGCATCACCCATTGCACCCACTTATCGCAGAAACCCATCTTGGTCAAGCATTCTCGAAGGAAGTCCCATTCAATTCGGTCATATGCCTTTTGCATATCAAGCTTTAAGACAGCTTGGAACTTACTTTTCCTCTCCCTTGTTCGCCGCTTATGTAGTACTTCCTGCACAATCAAGATATTATCTTGAATTTGTCTGCCCCCACAAATGCGCTTTGTTCTTCAGCAATAAGGCTTGGTAGCAAAGGTTTTAGTCTATTAGTCATTACTTTGGATATGATCTTATAGACAAAATTGCACAGACTAATAGGTCGGAATTGTTCAAGCTTTTCGGGGTTTGGGATTTTGGGAATAAGGGTGATTTGGGTTCTGTTCATAACAGGGTTTAGGTATCCAGTATCAAAGAAATTCTGCACTTCTCTGAAAATGTCCTAACTAATATCTTGCCGATGATTTTGGTAAAATAGTCCATTTAGCCCATCCTAGAGCTTTAGTAGCTCCTAATTGTTGCATTGCAATAGTAATCTCCTCCATGGTAACAGATTCTACTAACCTTTGGTTCATCATTTCATCGATTGTGGTTGGTATTTGTTGTATGATAGGCTGAAAGTTGCGGGATCCCATTGACTCATATAAACTTTTGAAGAATATTTCTGTCATCTCCTTCAAAGGCTGCTCCTCCTTTACCCAATCATCTTGTGCATTCTTCAGCAAAGTAATTCTGTTTCTGGTTTTTCTCTGAATAGTTGTTGCATGAAAATATTTTGTATTTCTATCTCCCCATTTTAACCAATTGATTCTAGAGCGCATACCCCAATACATCTCCTCTTGCCTCCATAGCTTTTCAATTTCCTGGGTTATCTTCTTTGCTATCTCGCTTTCTTTGTATATTTCATTGCCATTTGTCAGACTTTATAATTCATTCTTCAGCCAATCAATTCTCATATTTGCATTATAGAATCTGTTTTTGCTCCACTTTGCCAACTGTTGAGTTACAATCTGCAACTTTTCCACTAAATTTAGCCTTTGGGAATCATTCTCAGCCCATGTGTTCTTTACTAGCTACACACATTCCTCATCTTCTGACCAGAATGCTTCATATCAAAAAACCCTCCTCCTCCGGTCTTTCCGCATGTAGAATGATAGTATGAGTGGGCTGTGATCAGACCCTATAGCTAGTGGTGCCACACAGTCAGCATTAGGATAAGCTATCCTCCATTCAAAATTACATAATGCTCTATCTAGTTGCTTATTGACAAAGTTATCTCCTGCTCGATTATTTGTCCAGGTGAAAGCACATCCCTTGGATTCCAAATCCATTAAGGAGCACTGGGTAAGGAAGTCTCGGAATGCTGTAAGCCGGTAATTTTTTGCTCTCTTTTTTCCCACTTTTTCCTAGTGATAAAAGATTTCATTGAAGTCCCCCAAGCAAAGCCAAGGCAGATGATAGTTTACACTTGCTCTATATATGGCCTCCCATAACGGCACTCTTTCTTGAAATTCATTAGGAGCATGTAAAAAGGTAACATGCATCCTCTGTTTAGTTTCTTTAACTAGGCATTGAACATTTATATAGTTGTTTGAGAATGAGTCAATGGATAACTCTACCTGGTCATCCCAGAAAAGTGCCAAACCCCCTGCAATTCCTTCTAGATTCACCGAGAAGATGTTTAGAAATTTCAGCCTCCTCCTTAATCGTTGCACCATTTGCTCTTGATTTTTAGTCTCCATTAGAAAGATAATACTGGGCCTTTCCTGAGTCACTAAGACTCTTAATGCTTAAATTGTCAAAGGTGTGCCCAACTCCTAAACATTCCAACTCAGTATCTTCATGGATGATCCAGTGGCTTATTAGGGCTAGCCACCAAAGCCCATTGATTTGACTTTTCCGCCACCTTAATAGGGGTTTCCACTAGCTGTGTATTGTCAAAAACTGGTGTTTTAGAACTTTGAGCACCATATGGACAGAATCTCTTTCCTTTTTTTGCTGTTGATTGCTTGGCGCCTTTGAATTTATGCCTGATCAGCCCCTTTCCAATTGCTGGGGCCGCTAACATGTCTACTTCCGCTTCCTTTTGTTCTTCTTCGTAGAGTACCATGACAGATTCTTCATCTATACAGCAGTTTCCTCTCTTTTGAGGGTTTTTCTCTTTCATGAGTTGTAGTGCTAAATGCTTTTTAGAAAGACTATTCTCATGTTGTATTGGCTGGTCAACATTCTTCTGTCCACCAATGGTATTCAAATTCTGATCCTGCAGCTGCTGTTCATTCTCAGGAACTGAATGGATAGGGGTCTCTGGCACACTCTCATCATCTTCTAGTATAATCTCTTATTTGCCATAGAAAATTTTACCATACGGGCTGAGTTCGCGCACTTCTGCTCTTAGCCATTGCCCAAATCTTCCCGGTAAGTCTTCTGCCAGCCTTGAATTTTCATAGGGTATTTCTTTGCAAAAAGTAGCATAATGCCCAATCTTACCGCATGAGTAACAATAATGCGGAAGTCACTTATATTTAAACTCTACCCACAATCTCTTTCTCTCCAGATTAACAATTACTCCAGTCTTGAGAGGATTTTCCAGATTCAGCTTTACTTTTGCCTTGCCAATCTTGTAATGACTATTGCCTTTTGCTTCTAATTTCACATCTATTACTTCTCCCAATTTTGATGCAATATCCATGATAACTTTATTAGTAACTCTCCCAAATGGGAGGCCATAGAAATGTACCCAAAAAGCACAATGGGTAAATTCATAACAGATTTCTGGGGTGTCGGGATCGCATTGCTGTAGAACTAGTAAATTGCTGGAGAAGCACCATGGCCCAGTATCTAATACTGTCTGTTTTTCAGCTTTAGATTGGAATGAAAAGGAGAAATAACCCAGTTCTAACAATGTACAGGTAACATTCTCAACCCTCCAAACTCTTTTTATAGTATTTAAGAAGGCTGTAAAATTCACATTCGGTCTATAGTACAACTTCCCGAACACTGTTTTCCGGCATTCAGTCATTTTTTCTTCAAAAATGTCCCCTTTTATATCCACAACATCATCTTCGAACCATAGCTTACCTAGATTTTTGCAAAGAGCCGCTAAACGCCTCTCTTCCTCGAACTGACCTGCCATCACTTAATCTCCAGGATCTGAGTTCAAAGGGGACTTTGATTATCTTCACACAAGCTGGCTTGAGAATTTTGGAGCCAATAGGAGAGGAAAATGTATGCCCAGGTCGATTGAAGGGAGCTTCGAAGCTATTTATAGTGTTAGGGTATGGCGAATGGGGGTTTTGGTGTATGGGTGTCTCAAAGGGATATCGGACGGTGGAATTATCGATTCGTGAACCGAGAATGATTGAAGATCAGTCTACCGCAGCAAAATGGAAGGAGAAAGGATGGGCATTAGGGTTTTCCTGAGTGTGAGATTTTCATCAGGAACTCGGGGTGATCGAAATGGGGTTCTATATGAGATGTTTTAGGGTTTTCCATTGAGAAAGAATCAAAACTTACCTTGAAGGAAGGAGAAAGACTACCCAGGCGGTAGAGAGGAGCTCGCCATTTCACGAGAGTTCCTGGATTAGTTCAGGAGCAATAGATGGTGTTGATTACCCGTACAATCTACATTAATTGAGAAGGTCGGAATATAGATAGAAAGTTAAATTTTGATTTCTCAATCACCCCTCTAAATTAAAATTTAGTGAACTTCACTCTAATCACTATGATTTTCACACTTTGTCCAACAAGCGTCACCGGATTAACGTGATTCACATCAATTATAGAAATCACCTATTAGGCTTGCTATCGCAAGCAAAGATGCATAAAAACTCCACAAGAGGGTGATAAATGCTCACTCTAAATTGAACAATTTCCGAAGCATTGAGTCGATTACTTCGATTCCAGCAGACTAGCATATTATATCCTTGAACGCCGATTTTCACATCAAATTTGTGAATGAAGTCATCACCGCAATAAAACATTGCACGAGAGCGTGTATATATTACACAAGGCCGCCATCAACTGATACTGATGTGGTTTAGGATTGTTGACAGCCGAATTTTTAAGAAAAATGGAGCCCATTTTCGTGCGACCAAACTCAAGCCCATTTGCCCCCATTAATTCGGCCCTGTGAGGTGTCCAGAGCTGCGCCTTTGAGGAAAGTAAGGCCCACGGAAAAGGCGTGCTTTAAGGTCGATTTTTTTGGGCCCTTTCTCCTTTCCTCGCGTTCGGAGATGGCCACGGCGGAAGCCCACGCGGCTGAACCCGGACGCGCGGGAAAGGGGGCGCAAGGACATTTGAGAAGGTTTCGACGGTTCTCTACCTGCTTTGTCCGTCGCGGCCACTTCATAAGCGTCGGTCACACCTGAAGAACGCGGGGTTCTGTCTTGCTCTCTCGGAGGATTCGACCAAAAACGAACCTGAGACGCTCGACCCCCCCAGTTTCGCAGAAGCTTGAGAGGTCTTCACGGTCACCGCTGTGCGCCCTCTCTTGCCGCTGATGTTCACTCCATCATCGTGCAATGAGATGCTCTGTTTCGCTCTACCGTTCGGTCTTGAAGTTCGACAGAGTCCTATCCTTGGCCGAAGTCATCGGTTGTGATTTGAAGTGGTACGAACCTATGGCTCTGTCTCAGTTTATGAAAGAAAGAATAGAGACGTCAAACTTGAGTCTCTGATTAAACGAAATCCAATCGGTTTTGATGGTTGCTGGACGATCTTTCTTTTCCTTTTTTGCTAGACTGGGAGTGTGAGTTTTGAGCGAAAGGAGGAGACGAGATTGACAGGTGGTGGTCCGGTGATAAGTTGATTCACGGCTAGTATTTTTCAAAGTTCTGAAAATCTGGTTTTAATGGAGAGTCTGTTGTCGAAGTGTAGAAGGAAGAAAGAGCTCGAAGAGCTCTGGATAGTGAAAAGCATAGAGGAGAAAGAAGGACAAATAATGAATAAAGAAAAGAAGAAAAAATAGGGAAAAAGAAAAGGAAAAATTATAAATAAAGGTATAAAGTTTTTTCATTTTCTCAAATAATGACTTTTATTTCAAATAAAAGCTCAAAAACGCCATTATTTTCTCATATAAGGACGTGAAGTAGCCATTTCAGTAAAGAAATGCCTAACCTCATTAGCCGAAGGGCAGTTTTGTCTTTTAGTTTTAAAGTTTGTTTTTCCTCTCTTTTATTTTTCTTTATTCTTTATTCTTTTTCCCTCTTCCCTTCGCCAGCCATGTCAAGGGTCGCCGACCTCAGGCGAGGGCCACCCTCGCCCACCCAGCCCAGGCGAGGCGCCACCCATCACCAACGAGGGCAAGCTGAGGCCAATCAAGGCTAGGGTGACCCTCTCCCAACGCTAGATCAGCGAGGATCGCCCTTGCCCGCCCTAGGCGAGGGCAATCCTAGCTTGCCCTCACCTCCGCTAGTGAGGCCGGGCGACGTGAGGGCAACCCTCGCTCGACACTAGCAAGGAACACTCTCACCCAACACCGATGAGGGTGGCCCTCACCTAAGGTCGACAATGGCCGTAGAGAAAAGAGGAAAATGGGAAATAGAGAAGAAAAGGAAAGAGAAAATTATAAAAAAATTATATTTATAATTTTTTTAACTAAAATAGCCTTTCTTCAATAGTCAAAATAGTCATCAATCAGTCAAAAGTTCTTATTTGAGACAAAGGCCCTTATTTGAGACGATTTAGTCACTTTATGTTCTTATTTAAAACAATATCCACTTCAAACTTTTATTTGAGAAAATAAGGGTATCTCAGTCCTTATTTAAAATTTTCTTAAAAGAAAATAATAAAATGAGTTTGACATGGGCTTTGATTGGGCTGGATGGTATTGTTGTTATAGGGTTCTCTATTTTTATTAGGTTGTTGTTATATGGTTCATGGCCTAACTTTGTTTAAGTAAGTTTGGGATGAGTTTGAATTTCAGTGAAGTGGACCTAGAGCAATTGAGAGGTCCTGAATCCTAATGCAAGAGCCTAGTTTTGGTATTAGTAGCCCAAATTCATCTAAGATCAAAGCACAGCCGACCTTCGGACTGGGCTTGATGGCCCAGCCCGAGTCCCTTTGTCTAAGAATATAAAAATGATTTCTTTAAAAATCTAAAAATGTTAAAATTTTTCAAAAAAATAAAAAATTAGAAAATATTTACAAATAAAGATCTTAATTAGGTTGTTAAGTTTTAGAGTTAGAATTAGCTTATTTCATCTTAGTTACCATAACCTTTAGTTTAGGGCTATTACTGGTTACCTTTGATATAGCTTAGGTTTAGATAAATCGTTAATCGGATTCAATTTGAATTTAGCTCACGATGGTTACTATCCCAGGGCTCAAAATAAAGTCATGTATATTTTTTACCCAACAAGTATCGAGTTTCCTTATTCATACATTAGTTCGAGCATTTTCATTACTGGGGTGTTTAACTCCCGCATTTTCAATATATTGATTGTTCTTTTCATTTTTTGCATGTTTAGGACAAACCTTAGGATCATAATAAATCCATTAAAAAAGATTGCATGAACACTTCACGATTCTAAATGACTTTTTGGACTCATAATTGGTAACAAAGAATGTATGATAATTTAGATGAACATATCAATCAAGTTAAAGGTACCGAAAGGGTGTTAATTAGACTTGTTGACACATAATTTATTTTTTAAAATACATAATCAAAAAAAAAAAAAAAAAAGGGCGAGAGAAGTCGGGTCGAGCCGGATCCGACCTTGGCCGGCCCGCCTCTCCTCCCCTTCCTCACGTGGGCTCGGCCCTTCTCCCCTTCGGCCCGGCCCATCCCAACTTGCCTCCTCCTGTCTGTATCTTCGCGCGCGGGAACCTACAGAGAGAAAAGACAAGAGAGAGCAGGAGCATAGGGGGCAGGAGCAGGAAAGCAGAGCAAGAGCAGAAAGCAAATGGCACGGCAGGGGGAGCAGAGGAGGAAGTAGACGGCACCGCAAGGAGGGTAGAGGGGAAATTGGCGAGAGAAAGGGAGGGAACTAGGGAAAAAAGCGAGGGATCTGAGAGAGAATCGGGAGGAATAGAGGAAAATCGGGGGAAAGAAAGAAGGGAGAAGGCTCGAGAGACTTACCGGGGAGGCCCTACCGCCGCTGGCGAGTTGCCCGACCCTCACTACCGCCTCCAACTCCTCCGAAACCCAGGTAAGCATTTTGCCGAACATCTGGTGTGCATAGTTTGAAACCGAGCTGACTAGAGTTCGTTCTACCCGTTTCAAGTGAGCTCCGGTCTCCGTAGGTCCTTAGCTAGGTTGTCGTTGGTTGTTGGTAGTTTGCTGAGGAGCTCAGACCCGCCTCAAGTCCCGATTGGGTTCGGAATCTTACGACTCTTGAGTGCCCCCCACCTGCTTGTCCAAATGCCCAGCCGAAAACCAGAAAAGTCGTCTCTAACCTCAACTTGGTTTTTCAGTCACTGGAGCACCGCTGCGGTCTAGCCGGAAGCCAAGCCTTGCCCCTGTCTAGTCGAAGTAGAAGCATCATGCCCTAGCCGAACATCACCAGCACCAGTCGCCAGCGTCGCTTCCTCTGTCTCGAATGGATAGTCATAGAGCGGGGGCCACCGGCCTCAACCGACGTCCTCATTGCAGCCGTCCGAAACCCTCGACCTTAGAGGTCGAGGGTTGCTCCCCCGCCCGACGAGGTGGCGCCATCGCAGCCCTAGCCGAAGGGGCCGTATATGTCGCACACCATCGCCGTCCCCGTTTGCAAAATAAGGTCAAGGGTCGAGCTAGGCCATATTACAGATTCGGCCCGCCGCCCTCCTTTTGTTTGGGCCTCAGAGGCCTTTTTTTTTTTATGGGGAGTTGGGCCCGTCGGTTGGGCCCAACCCCCATTTGAACGCAGCCCGACTAAGGCTGGTCGGGCCTTGCCCATTCGGGTGGGCCGACCAGCCCGCCCCCAGCCCGAGTCAAACCCGGGCGGGTTGGACCCAACCTCCGCCTTGACCCGACCGAACCTAGGTCCTGCTTGACCGGACCCGACCCGGTTTGCCCCAAAAAACAATATATTTTTTCTATATATATATAAATTAAAAATTAAAAAATTTGAAAATATAAAAATGTAGATTTGTTTAGAAATTGTCATGTCTTGCCTTCTTAGTGTAATTAGGCCTTTATTTGCTTGTACATTGATTATGTCGCGGGTTTGATTTACATGTTTAATTACGTTTGTGATTGTTTAGTTGCATGTGCTAATTTTACTGTAATTAGGAGCTTGGTTGCTAATTGTCACTTTAATAATTGCGTACTCGCATGATCATCTCACATGTTAGTGGATATGTATAAAATCAATTTAAACTGCCTGACAAAATCCTTTTTTTTTTAAATGAACAAGATTAGGTATCGAAATAGCACTAATTGATTAATTAGTGTAATCAAGTCCCTAACCCTAGATTATCTTTTTGCGTAGAAAGTGAGGTATACTCCCATGCCTCACTTGGTTTCTAGCCGACCCCAATAGGCTAGTGGCGACTCCTTATTGCAAAATTCTTAAAAACACCCCAATACCGCGTGAGGTATGGGCTTGGGAGAGCCCGTGCCTAATCATGGGCCTTAAGCCTGTCCTTTAGGCAATACCCCTAAACATATTCCCTCCCCTCGAGGGGTAGGTCGCGACTGCTTGGTGACTCCACTGGGGACCTGGTTGAAACCTTAGAAGACTTAAGCCTAAATCTATCTTGTTCAAAAATAATTTTTGTTTGGCAGCAAAGATCCATGGTACATCACTAACATGTCAGTTGCTAAATGTCCATGCTAAATGGGAGGTATAAGGGGAAGTGATTGATGACCCTTGTTTTGTAGGGGGCGTAGGAATGAATGGTTTATTTATGTACGAAGTATTGTTTGCTTATTAATTATCATGCCTGCGTTCCCTACATTGCACTACACCATGACACACTACTTGCCACCGAACCTGGGCCGCATAGGATCACTTAGGATGGTGTTGAGGTGGATACCACTCCGACTACAACCATGTAGTATGAGTCACCCATCTCAACCCCGAAATTTCTTTCTTGATGTCAAATGTCCCCACCCTAGTCTATAACCACGCGACACGGGTCGGTTCTTTGACAAAGTCGGAGTCATGGGTAACACGACCTAGCCACAATCTTGTTGGTTCAGTCCGGTGATCCTATGGCTCCATTTTAAGCCGTATAGAGTAGAAATTGAACCACATCCCATGTGTATGTCTATGTAATTAGAGAGAGAGAGAGAGAGAGAGAGAGAGAGAGAGAGAAGTCATCTCCCATTGTAAGTATCATTCTTCTTTTTATTCGTTTTTTTTTTTTAATTTTCATTTAAAATTCGCAAATCAATCAAATGTCCTCAGTGATGTAGGGTTATAATTGAAAAATTGGCAATCACTCTTGATAATGAACCTTGAATATAAATTCTAAAGCACCTTGATTTGGCCCCACCGAACATGATTTTGTTTAAATTTTCAAGTTATGGGCTCAAAATCACATTTTTAAAAAATTCTTTTCAAGTTGCAAGATTTTATATTTGGGTACAAAAAATTGAAATTGCATTTTCAATCAAATTCTTTCTTTCTCACATTTTGGGATTGTATAATATTTTGTGATTTCTCAAAACAAAAGTCACTTCATTTTTGCATGAGTAAAATCATAAATCAATCTTTAGAAAAAATCAATGGCACTTTTTCATATGAAACTTTTTGAATAAGAGTAGATCGTTCGACTGATGGTCGTGGATCTATTTTTTTTTTTTTTAATGATGTCTTCTCTTATTATAAAATCTTGGCGAAACACTAAAACCCGTAAGGACTACAAGGCATGTTTCATCGCCTTGATTTTGTTTAAGAGGCTACCTCATTGAAAGATCAATTTTTCATTCACACACTAACATTGTTTTCTTTTCGCAAGTCATGTGTGATGACACTTGACATTCTCTGCTTTGATCATGCCAAGAAGTCGACTTTAGCTTAGGATGAGAATGGATTTTACGCTTATATGCAAGCGTGTTTTGTATGATATCATTATCATTATTCTTGGTAACAATCATATTTTCAGTTTTGAGTTTTGCATGCAAGTCCAATCTGCACTTTTGTAAATCATGCAACTCACATTTTTGAGTAATTAAATTTGATTTCATAAAAAAAAAAAAAAAAAAAAAAAAAAAAAAAAGAAAGAAAGAAAAGAAAAACATCATTCTTTAAAAACAAACTCATAAGTATTTCAAATGGACCCTTGAAGCTAAATCTTTATACCTTAGCTTCAAAATGTTTTGAAGAAAGAGTTTCAAGAAGAATCTGCATAAAATTTTGTCTCTTCACTTAGTCGCTTTTTCGAGTTGGTCCATAAATGATACTTCGAGATGGTATCTGTTGTAAAAGATAGTGTAGGCTCATGGAACTTCTGGTATAACAACTCATTCGTTCATCCATTTTTGTTAAATAGTTAAAATAAAGGGATCATCTAAGATTGCCAATCACATCTTCTAAAGGACAAAAGTGTAGGCTCATGGAACTCGAGTTACAAAAAGCATGCATCGAGGGCTCTTCGCATTTTGGCAATTAAAGCATTTGAATATTTGTAGAGGCGGAATGAAGTTGAATTCCATTCTGAGAAATTTCTTTATTTGGAGATGCTTTAGGTGCCAAAATAGCCCATCAATCTCGTTCACTTTACTTGATGAGACAAATGAAGGGAATTGCCAAGCATTCAAAAAGGCGAATTCGAAGGAAGAGTAAACTGTATCGATTCCAATTATCCATTTCTAATACCGTTTCTGACATGACTTTCTTTTCATTGTCAAGGAGACATCAAGAGCACCGAGTTTTGTAACGTTCCAACAAACGCGATGGATCATTATTAAGTCCTGTTCATCTTAAACAAAGAAAGATACAAATGAAACAGAGGGCAATATCATCCCTTCCTCCAGAAGAGATGCCTTGGGATGTTGATCACCCAACTTTGAAAAAGGATGCATTTCGTTCTTAAACTTGATTCTCTTTAGCAAAAAAAATGACATAGCATTTTCTTTGGTACAAGATAGACTCGAACAAAACAAAGGCTTGTCAAATAAAGAGTGGGAGAGCAACGTTTGATTTTGAGAAAAATCTCTCCTTCCCCCACCAATGAAGTGTGCTGGAACAACATTGTCAAATTCATCAAGAAATTATGTATCGTTCCTAAATTGAACTTGATTAAGTATGTAGATAACTCGTTTCATCTCCTCTTCTTACAGGGTGATAAATGGGGAAAAATGTTGCACATTGATCGTAAAAGAAACACCTTCCATCAAGGCAATAAATGGGCAAAGCATCTAAAGAACAATATCCTCAAATGTGGAAACAATTAGCAATCCCTCTCCTTTCAAAGCAAGATCTTGAAAAACACATCTAATGATTCATATTTAAATTTTTCAAGCTCTTTGTCAATTAAACGCCTCTTCGGAAAGAGCATTTGAAAAAGCATGAATTGAAATTTGTAAATTGTTGTATACGATAAAGAAGTGATTTTCATGGATAAAATCAGGGCCACATAGTCATTTTTCAATCAAAGCCACTTCCTCAAATTCATACCTAAAGAACGGAAAAGTGTAAATGGTGTCAATTCCAATTGCTCATTTTAATAGCGTCTCGAGATTCTTTCTTTCCTTTGAAAATACATCACACTTAAAGGCAAATGCAAATGAAGGGTAATGTTGAGTTACCAAATATCCATGAGGGTGAATCCAAGAAATGTTAGCACCCAAAGGATGAAAGCGAATGAAGGGTAATAATGTATTGTTTCCAAAATTTCAATCCCTAAATATTTTTGCACTAACATATTATTTCACATTCTTTACAGGGTTACCGAGTCACCATGCTACAAGTAAGTACCATTCTTCTCAAAATTAAAATGAAAAAAAAAAAAAAAAAAACAAAGAATTTCCATTATAAAAAGAACATTTGGTGCTTTCCTAGAGACAAGCACAAAAATAAATACTTGAGAAAAAAAAAATTCTACAAACTTTTTGAGCATCATTTTTATCTCAAAATTGTTTTCTTATTTTGTGGGTTATTCATTTTGAATCAAATTTCCCTATGGAGATTGATCTACTCAGATGATCTCAGTAGAGTGAAATTGAGACGTTAACCATGCCAAACAAAAAATGCTTGGGATGAAGAAAGGCAAGACATTTCCAAACACATCCTTCAAACACTTTTGAGAGTTGAGTGAAAAGCCACATTCTCTTAGGACAAATGATTCATTCGCATTGAGCACAAAGATCGAAATGATAAAGGTGTTTCCTTATCAATCCCAAGCATTGCACTAATATCTTGCTACCCATTTGGGCCGAATAAAGATGATCCTTCAAAGTACCCCTGTCGTGAACAACCCTACATTGGGGCAGCATAAGAGGTTACGGTCATGTTGTAGAGTGAAAGATTGAGAAAGATTCTATTACTTTCACTTGCATCAATCTTCTAGTGGTAGCTTCAGAGGAATTCTCATCAAAGCTTGACTCATCCAAAGGTGAAGAAGAGCATTTCATTCTCTATCCAAACACCGATACCCATTGCTTTAACCAATTTGGGCCTGATTGTTCATTTTTGAACCCCAAGCAGTGATCATCTCCCTTCACTGGGGCAATGCATGATGATTGACCACATGCAATTGACATTTATGAGAAAACATGAAAAGCATCTCGAAAGTTATAAGAGCTCCAAAAGTTCAAAGAGCAAAAAGTTCAACAAAATTATGGGGCATGAAAAAGCAGTATGCCTAATAAAAGCAAGGCCAATGCCCATCACGAAAAAAAGCAAAAAAGGCTGCATCTTATATGAAAGAAAAGTTATCAAAATCCAAGTGCATGCATAAAAAATCATCACAAGAGCAAAGGAAATTAGAGAAATAAGCAAAACTCCAGTGCAAAAATGATTAGTCAATGGACTTTTGAGATGTGCTATATTTCAAAAGCCAAATGCTTTCGAAAGGTCGAGTGACCTGGTCACGATACCATGATGATCACCGACTCTTAAAAACCCTCTTGAAAATTTTAAGACTTGAGCCTCTCCCGAGCCAACATTACAACCCTCTTCTGAAGTCTCTTCTGATTGGGATGGTTTGAGTGAAAATGAGAATACCATAAAGAAGCTACTGCTTGAAGGAGTGGAAATAATTCTATCTTGTCTTATATTCCAAGTTCTCAACTTGTAAACCCGATGAAGATAGCGACAAATGTTCATTTATTGGCCTCAAAGCAATAATCCCTTTGTGTAAGCCCATGACCAAATCTATATTGTGATCCTTTCAAAAGACCTTTTTGATTGATCAAATTATGCTCATCGCGAATATTTTTGAAAGCCTTTGACATGAGTTATGTGAGATACCCTCAGCAATCAGTTACTTCCCACGTGAATGGATGGGATCAAGCAGCCATTTTATCGAGAGTGTGTGAGAAACCCTTTCTGACTAAGAAGCTCTAGTTTGGCATGCTTAATGAGCCTTTTTCATGATTCGTAGCCATTCTGTTAAGAACTTGACTTCCAGAGAATTTGATGATTAATGATACATCCCCGAGCAAGATGACAATTCTACGCCACATGATGCTGATTAACATAGAATGTTTTTTTTTTTTTTTAAAAACAGTCAGACTTAGCTTGATTAGCTTGTTCAATTAATTCTGCAACATTGCCAATACGTCTCTTAATGACGTCCCTAATGACATTTGCTCAAGTTGAGTTTGATAGGATTCCTCAGTGAAGCCATGCAATTTCAAGGAGTTAGCGGGTGCTTTCCTAAAAACCAAAGGCTCATGGTCGGCCTTAAATCATGTCATCTCCAAAGGTTTATGGTTATCCTTAAACCATGCTGTCTCCAAAGGTTCATGGTCAACTTTAAACCATGCCGTCTCCAAAGGTTCATGGTTAGCCTTAAACCATGTCATCTACAAGGTTCATGGATTTTCCTCAAATCATGTATTTTCAACTTGGTCAAAACCATGTCATTTCAAAGAGACTTCATTTCATTCCCATGTCATCTACAAGATTCATGGTCAGCCTTAAACCATGCCGTCTTCAAAGGTTTATGACACGGTGAGCTTTTGTACCCTAGAGTCTTCTTCTCTTCTTATGACACCGTGAGCTTCTGTAACCCAGGGAGTCTTCCACTCTTCTTATGACATGGTGAGCTTAAATCATGTCATCTCTTCTTCTTTTCTCATGACAGGTTCCTGGTAGCAACCTTCCCATGTCATCTCATGACACGAGTTTCATTGATTTTCCTTCTTCTTATGACACGATGAGCTTCTATAGCCCGGAGTCTTCCTCTCTTCTTATGACACGATGAGCTTCTATAGCCCGAGGTATTCCCCTCTTCTTATGACATGATGAGCTCCTATAGCCTAGAGTCTTCCTCTCTTCTTATGACACGGTGAGCTTTTGTAACTCGGAGTCCTCCTCCTTTTCTTATTACACGACGAGCTTCTGTAGCCCAAGGTCCTCCTCCTCTCTTCTTATGACACGATGGGCTTCTGTAGCCTAGAGTCCTCATTCTTCCTATGACACGGAATGCTTTTGTAACCCGGAGTCTCTCTTTCTTCTTATGACACGGCATGCTTCTGTAGCCAGGGGTCTTTCTTCTTCCTATGACACGGCGTGCTTTTGTAACCCGGGGTCTTTCTTTCTTCTTATGACACGGCGTACTTCTGTAGCCTAGGGTCTCTCTTTCTTCTTATGACACAGCGTGCTTTTGTAGCTCGAGGTCTCTCTTTCTTCTTATGACACGGCGTGCTTCTGTAGCCCGAGGTCTTCCTTCTTCTTATGACACAACGTCCTTTTGTAGCCCGGAGTCTCTCTTTCTTCTTATGACACGGCGTGCTTCTGTAGCCCAGAGTCTTTTCTTTTTCCTATGACACGGCATGCTTTTGTAGCCCGGAGTCTTTCATTCATCCTTATGACACGGCGTGCTTCTGTAGCCCGGGATCTTTCTTTTTTCTTATGACACGGCGTGCTTCTGTAGCCCGAAGTTTCTCTTTCTTCCTATGACATGACATACTTCTGTAACCCGGGATCTTCCTTCTTCTTATGACACGGCGTGCTTCTGTAGCCCGAGGTCTCTCATTCTTCTTATGACATAGCGTGATTCTGTAGCCCAGGGTCTTCCTTCTTCTTATGACACAGCGTGCTTTTGTAGCTCGAAGTCTCTCTTTCTTCTTATGACACAGCGTGCTTATGTAGCCCGGGGTCTTTCTTCCTTTTATTGACATGACACGCTTCCATAGCTCAACCTGGTGCGAGCTTATGCAGTCAGGGTCTCTCTACCGCCAAGATAATTTAGGTGTCTTCTATCTTTGAATGCAACCTCTTCGAGGCTACATTTAAAGAGCGGCAATTGTTGACACCTAATTTATTTTTTAAAATACATAATAAAAAAAGGGGCGAGAGAGGCCGAGTTGGGCCGGATCCGACCTTGGCCCAGCTCGCCTCTCCTCTACTTCCCCGCATGGGCCCGACCCTTCTCCCCTTCAGCTTGGCCCATCCCAACTTGCCTCCTCCTGTCCATGTCTTCGCGCGTGGGAACTTGCAGAGAGAAAAGACAAGAGAGAGCAGGAGTAGAGGGGGCAGGAGCAGGAAAGCAAAGCAAGAGCAGAAAACAGACGGCACAGCAGGGGGAGCAGAGGAGGAAGCATACGGCACCGCAAGGAGGGGAGAGGGGAAACTAGCAAGAGAAAGGGAGGGAACTAGGGAAAAAAAAGAGGGATCCAAGAGAGAATCGAGAGGGA
This sequence comes from Eucalyptus marginata, assembly GCA_014182565.1. Taxonomy (NCBI): domain Eukaryota; kingdom Viridiplantae; phylum Streptophyta; class Magnoliopsida; order Myrtales; family Myrtaceae; genus Eucalyptus; species Eucalyptus marginata. The sequence continues at coordinate 31,043,618 of CM024594.1, forward strand.
CAGAGGAAAATTGAGGGAAAGAAAGAAGGTAGAAGGCTCAAGAGGCTTACTGGGGAGGCCCTACTGCCACTAGCGAGTCGCCCGACCCTTGCTATCGCCTCCAACTCCTCCGAAACCCAGGTAAGCATTTTGGCGAACATCTAGTGTGCATAGTTTGAAACCGAGCTAACCGGAGTTCGTTCCGCCCATTTCGAGCGAGCTCCGGTCTCCGTAGGTCCTTAGCTAGGTTGTCGTTGGTTGTTGGTTGTTTGCTAAGGAGCCCGCCTCAAGTCCCGATTGGGTCCGGAATCTTGCGACTCCTAAGTGCCCCCCACCTGCTTGTCCAAATGCCCAGCCGAAAACCAAAAAAGTCTTCCCTAACCTCATCTCAATTTTTTAGTCGCCGGAGCACCGCCGCAGTCTAGCCGGAAGCCGAGCCTTGCCCCTGCCTAGTCGAAGCAGACACTTCACGCCCTAGCTGAACATCACCCTCGCCGGTCATCAACACCGCTTCCCCTGTCGCGATCGGACAATCACCGAGCAGGGGCCGCGGGCCAGTGGAATGCCGGCCTCAACCGACGTCCTCGCCACAACTGCCGAAACCCCAGACCTCAGAGGTCGAGGGTTGCTTTCGCTCGCCCAATCGAGGTGGGGCCACCTATGCCGCACACCATCACCATCCCCCCTTGCGAACGGGATCGAGGGTCGAGCCGGGCCAAATTACAGATCCAGCCTGCTCGGCCCCCTTTCATTTAGGCCCGTGAAGGCTCTTTTTAAAAAAAAAAAAAAGGGGGGTGAGTTGGGCCCAACCCCCATTTGAACGTAGACCCGACTAGGGCTGGTCGGGCCTGGCCCATTCGGGTGGGCTGACTGGTCCGCCCCGGTTGGGTCGACCTAGGCGGGCTAGACCCAACCCACCCTGATCGAATCCGACCCGGTTCGCCCAAAAAAAAATTTCCGAAAAAAAAAATATTTTTTTAATTAAAAAATTAAAAAATTAAAAAATTAAAAAATTTCGAAAATCTAAAAATGTAGGGTTTGGTTGGAAATTGTCATGTCTTTCCTTCTTAGTGTAATTAGGCCTTTATTTTCTTACACATTGATTATGTCGCAGGTTTAATTTACATGTTTAATTACCTTTGTGATTGTTTAGTTGCATGCGTTAATTTTACTGCAATTAGGAGCTTGGTTGCTAATTGTCACTTTAATGATTGCGTAACCACATGATCACCTCACATGTTAGTGGATAGGTATAAAATCAATCCAAACTGCACGACAAAATCCCTTTTTTTTTTAAAAAAATGAACAATATTATGTATCGAAATGGCACTAATTAATTAATCGGTGTAATCAAGTCCCCGACCCTAGATTCTCTTGTTACATAGGAAGTCAGGTACACTCATATACCTCACTTGGTTTCTAGCCGACCCCAATAGGCTAGTGATGATTCCTTATTGCAAAATTCTTAAAAACACCTCAATATCGCGCGAGGTATGGGCTTGGGAGAGCCCGTGCCTAGTCATGGGCCTTAGGCCTGTCCTTTAGGCAATACCCCTAAACCTGTTGCCTTCCCCCGAGGGGTAGGTCGCAACAAGACTATTAGCGTAATCAAATCTCTAATCCTAGATAAACTCTGGTTGCATACGAAGAGAGATAGACTCCCTTATTTCGTTTGGTTTCTAACCAACACCAAAAAGGTTAGTGGCAACTCCCATCTCACTTAGAATGTTATAGGCTAAATCAAACCAAAAAATAAATCCAATGTCGCACGAGATTGTTGGGAAAGCCCATAGGTTGTTTTGAAGATAACAAAGACAATCAAAGGTTACTAATGTGTGTATGTGTGTATTGGTTGAGTGTGTGTGCGTGTGTGTGCGTGTGTGTGTGTATATATATATGGTGCCATAATCAGTATCAATTTTGATCCTGGATCCTAATATGCTCTATCACAATCGGGAATGCTTTGTCGATATGGAAGGGTTACTACCAATATCAAGGTGAACAAGATATTGGGCATGAAGAAGTTTGCAAGCTCAAAGGATCTCTACAAAAGTAAACAAGTTGAAATTACCTTGATCAAGGGTGAATAAGCCAAGAGGGGTTGTTTGTGATGGCTTTGAAAGACCAATATGAAGTGAATAGTTGGATGGATCCTAGTGATGGTGAACAAGCCTAGAATGGTAATGTTCGTTGAGACTTGAAAGGACTGCACTTGTGAAGGTGAATAGCTTGGTAGATTCATAATCATCAAAATGCTTGGAAGGACCAGAAGATAGAAGAGCATTAAATCGCCATCAAGACAGTAGATTATTGGCTGGAGAATTCTTTCAAATGAGGTGGAAGACAGTAATAATGTCGACAGTTCAGTGAGTTTAGTGAAGACAAGGAAGTAGCAGTAATGCCAATGTCCTTAGAAGTCTTTGTATGCTGAAGAAGCTAAGGTAGCGCATGACAAAATTTCTGAAACAGAAATTGATTTCTGGCCAGAAATCAATTTCTCAATTTCTATTCCCCAGCCAAGTTTTTGAGTAAAGAAACCTTTTGATAACGACTCAAAATTTCTATTTCTGAAACAACCGTTTGATAACAGAAAAAATTTCTATTTCTATGAATCATGTTGTCCCCATCATTTTACTTCACTCTTCTTGGTGCTTGTGATGGTAATTTAATTTGATAAAAGTTGGTAAATCACTTTAATTTAGGGAGAAGTGCCAAAAAGTCCTAAACCTTTTATCTTTGTGCGGATTTAGTCCTAAACCTTTTTTGGTGCCGATTTAGTCCTAAACCTTTCTATTTGGTGCCGATTTAGTCCTTCCGGCAAATTTAGCTCGCAAAATGCCTACGTGGATACAAAGCCAGCGCCGGCCGTCCTACGTGGATGGACCGGCGCCGACATGGATGCCTCGAAAACAAAACGACGCCGTTTTATTAAAAAAAAATTTAAAATTTAAAAAAAAATTAAAAGTTAAAAAAAAAACCTAGAACCTAGTTTAAAACCTCCTTGTTTTATTGAGAAAATAAAATTTGGCGTCAAACCCGACACACAAGCATTTATTTTCTATTTTCTTTCCTAACCACCCTTTTGGAAATAATCTCGCAACTTTTTTTTTTTTTTTCTCTAAAGCTTTCGGATTTATTTCGTACGGGAGCACGTACGAATTTATTTCCAAAGCTTTAGAAAAAAAAAAAGTTGCGCAAGATTATTTCCAAACAGGGTGGTTAGGCAAGAAAATAGAAAATAAATGGGGTGTCGGGTTTGAACGCAAAATTTTATTTTCTCAATAAAACAAGGATGTTTTAAACTAGGTGCGTGCAAAGTTTGATCGATTAATTTTGAGTACGGGAGCACGTACGAATTTATTTCCGAAAGCTTTAGAGAAAAAAAAAAAGTTGCGTGAGATTATTTCCAAAAGGGTGGTTAGGCAAGAAAATAGAAAATAAATGCGGTGTCGGGTTTGGACGCCAAATTTTATTTTCTCAATAAAACAAGGAGGTTTTAAACTAGGTGCGTGCAAAGTTTGATCGATTAATTTTGAGTACGGGAGCACGTACAAATTTATTTCCTTTAGAAAGCTTTAGAAAAAAAAAAAAAAAGTTGCGCAAGATTATTTCCAAAAGGGTGGTTAGGTAAGAAAATAGAAAATAAATGGGGTGTCGGGTTTGAACGCCAAATTTTATTTTTTCAATAAAACAAGGATGTTTTAAACTAGGTGCGTGCAAAGTTTGATCGATTAATTTTGAGTACGGGAGCACGTACGAATTTATTTCCGAAAACTTTAGAGAAAAAAAAAGTTGCGCGAGATTATTTCCAAAAAAGGGTGGTTAGGCAAGAAAATAGAAAATAAATGCAGTGTCGGGTTTGGACGCCAAATTTTATTTTCTCAATAAAACAAGGAGGTTTTAAACTAGGTTCTAGGTTTTAATTTTTTTTAATTTTTTTTTTAATTTTTTTAATTTTTTTAATTTTTTTTTAATTTTTTAATTTTTTTTAAATAAAACGGCGTCGTGAGGAGAAGGAATGGGGGAAAGCACGATAGTGAGGAGAGGAGAGGAGGCTAGAAGGAAGAAGTGGAGAAATAGTTTCTATTTCTACTTCAGAAATAGAGAAGCTACAATTTCTAGCTTCTCATTTCTCCTCCAAAACAATTTCTGAAACAGAAATCAGTTTCAGAAATAGAGAAATCAGTTTGTGTTATCAAACGGGTTTCTCCAATTTCTCTGTTCCGGGGAACAGAGAAATTGAGAAACTGAGAAATAGAAATTTTACCATGCAGCACCTAAAAGGATCATTGGATGATTAACCGGAAGTCATTTCATGCGGTTTCATTGGTGGATAGCATCAACAAACTACTAATATTATGTGTTCCTTATTATGAGTAAGCAGCAGTGAAGTCCTAAAAGGTGCTCGCCATATGCTTAGTTGATTGGAACGTTGATTGAGATGAATCTGGCCATTACAAAGGCTTGGAGTTCGCATCAGGAGTGCTGGAGATGTATCAAAGTAGTTATGGTAATTTTGACAAAAGACAGACTCTAATAGGAGTAGTCCAATTGGTATGGGAAACTACTATTGTTAGGGCGTCGGTTTGACGCTAGCAACAATAGAACTAACGGCTACTTCATAGAGATGAGTTGCAAACGGTCATCTAAAGGTTAGATGGCTACATATATTAAATATGCAATCCAAGAGAAGTTGCAAGGTTGGAGAGTGAAACGAACAAATTGAGTCTAGAGCTCAAGTCTTCTTTGCTTTGCTTTTGTCGATAGTAGTTGTGATGTTGATTATGTCTCTGAATAGTGAAATTGAGTTGTAATCATAACAAACAGACAAGTGTATTAAGAGTAGTGATTGTGTCGTCATAATGTGGTCTATCTGTTGATAAGAGCAGCACTATTTATTGTAACTTGCTTTGTTGATTAATAAAGGATTACAGCTTGATCGTGGCTATTAGTCTTGAGAATGGATATAGCCTTAAGGATAAAATTGAACAACTATAAGACTTAGTATGCTATCTTTTATCGCTTCATTATCAACATTAGTGACTTCAATATTTATTCATCAGCACCGCACCTGGTTACGTTATTTGTGATCAACATCATTCCTCATTATATTATTATGTTTTTGTATTACGCAAAAGTTCTTTATGGTTTCTCATCTAACCTATTCACCTTCCTCTAAAATGTATTGTTAGCCCCAACAAATGTAAGCATATGAGAGAACCCGTGCCATTTGTGTGACTGCTGGTCTGCCTTTGACATTACCACTAATCATCTTCCCTTTTCCAACCTCAACAGAAATCTTTGGAAAGGTCGCAACAATGATCACTGTGATCACAACTTGTCATCCATGTCTGAACAATTGACACGTGATGTGCAACGCTGGCTAAACATTTTTTTCTGTCTATACTATGTTTCACAAGGATACATGTGATGCATAACAATCATTGAACATTTTGATCTTTCACACGTTGCCCCACAAGGACATATGGCTAGTGGCGCACCTCTAGCTTAACTTAACTAAGCCCTTAACATTGCAAATCAAGGCTTGAAACAAGGGACGAAAAACCTACAAAAACTTTGAAGTCCAAGAATTCATGACCTCAAACCAAGTTTATTTTCCCAATAGGGAAAAGAAAAATATCAATGCCACAACTTTTATATGATGCTAACGATACTAAAATTTTCCAAAAATCATTAAAGTGTTAAAAGGCGATTCCTTAAGTGAATCCAATAACTTAGTTTGTCGGAAAATCTAACATGACTCGCCGGATTCACTTAATTAGACACTTTTAAAAAAATTTTGGCATCAAGTCGGCAATGCCTAATAACCCACAAGGGAAGCGGTTGATGATTTAATCATTCACAAAGCTTTGACAATATGAGAAAATTTTCAAATTCAAAACTTGATAAAACGAGATCGTGAGCCAAAAGCAAAAAATCACAAAGCCAATATTCTAACTTTGCCACTATTTTCCTTGGTATTGTTAGACTCAAAAAGCAAAATCATAGAACAAACATTTTCTCAAAATACTTTCATTTATATCTATAAAGGCCTATTTGTTTTCCTTAAAAAAAGGGCGAGTCAGTTAAATTATCGTTAAGAACAAGCTGGCTTCACTCGTAGATCATCACTTTGTGTAGTCATCATATAATATCTCGAGGACTATGTCCGTGTCCCCTGGAACAACTGATACACAATTTCATTATTTCCTGACAGACTCCAAGTAGAACAATTATTGAAACAACTCTCTCACCATATCCTGATGATGATGAGCTTAAACTTATTTATCTTCTTTCTTACTCAAATGACATTAGGTTAAACCAAAGGACACCTTCCGCCCGAAACTTTTAGTTTTTGATCAGTTTGGCAGCACATTGGGGTTGAAAAGTTTGTACTGCCTCTGCTATGCCGAGATGCGCCATGAGAAGCCAAACGTGGCCGAGCAGCTCTCCTCCTCTGCTCAAGCTTTCGCCGTGTTCAGAGCCTTTGCATTGGTAAGCCACGTATATCAGCAACTTCATCCACACCATGCCAATTTGTCGTACTTTAGCTAGTACGTCCATGATGGGGTGCGATTGGATTGCACCGTATCGTCTTGATACGTTACGATGGAAAGACACCCTTTTGAAAGGGTGTGAGTGAGTCATATAAAAGACTCCGGGATGACAACCGTTGGAACGGTTGGCAGAACGTACGCTCAGAATTCTCTCCTTGTCATGTCCCCTTTCCATCGAGAGAAAAAGAAAGCATTCCATTTCGCCTTTACAAGAACAGTTTGCATTTATGCTGTGGAAATTGGATGCTTTCCTCATGATTACATTCAGACCAACGTGAAGTATTATTGTTTGTGATTCACCCGCAATTCAGCATTCGTTCCGGGGTTAATTGTTGTTTGCGCATTGGATAAAGGTAAGTCGTCTTCCGCCAACTAGAATTCCAACATTGGTATCAGAGCCTAATCGTGATTTTTGCCTTGTTTTTCATCGAATTTTCTCGTTTACCATTTGATATCGAGATCAAGAGTATGAAATCTACATTGTTTGGATGTCTATTGGTCAGAATTGCTATCTGAATTGTCGAAAACGAACCGAAGTGAAGAACGGGTTCGGGGCCGGGTACACCCGTACGATTTTGGCCATTTTTTGAAATATATTTTCAGCCAAAATCAATTTTCAAATATACAAGGTGAAAGTACTCGTCGAGACGAGTCCGACAATGGGTCGAGCACCGCCAGAGGACGCCAGACGTGCCTGACACGCTAGGCACGCTAGTAAACCGGCGCGCGTGATCGTCGGGATCCACGCACGGGCACGCCAACCGGTGTCATGAACGTCACATGTGCGTCGGCGAACCAATGCGTGATGGCGTCACGGATGACATCATCCAACGGTGATGAACCTCCGGATGACATCACCGATGACGTCACCGCGACACAGTTGGCCGGCCGGCCACCTAAACCCGACCGACCCAACCCGAGGCTCGACCGAGGCCCGGTCAACCCGACCTTGACTGGTCCGACGATCAACCGGTCGGACCGGTCACCGGTTGGACCGGTCGGACTAGTCAAACCAGTCTTTGGGCTCGCTGGTGCATGCGCCACACGCGCCGCGCACTCAAGCGGCGCGTGGGGGCGTGTGCAAGCTCCGATTGGAGCGTGGTCAGCAGCGTTTGGTTCGTATGGATGTCCCCTACACTATGGTATAGTTATTTTTCATTTTTGAATTTTATAAATGTATGAAATTGTGTATGGAACCCTAAGTACGCGTATTTTTAAGGTATTAATGCACAATTTATTCATTTGTAGCTAGTATTTTCTCATGTTTTAGGAAATACAATAGCTAGCCTATATGAAAATGATGTCATATATGCTGTGTAGAGCTTGGTTCGATGGTAGCATGTATATAATTTAATATACTTGAAATTTTCTAGTTCAAAGAAAATTCGAACAATGGTAGGAAATCCTTGTTTTTCCATTACATGTTGAATTGCAGATTTTGATTGTAGTTATAGCATGATTGTTTTTTGTACATTGGTTTACATCATGCTATGTTTTTGTGTTAATGGAAAAATGTCGAAATTACATAAGGTCATGTAATTATTTTTCCTAGTGGAAGTTCATAGGTTGGTAGAATTCGAGGGAGTTCTCACCTAGAACTTAAAATTTGCGTAAATTAAACTAATTAATAATAATAGAACAATCATACATAGGAGCTGATTGGGAACATAGTGAACTTTCGTTCCTATGTCTTTTGTTGAATTATCATTAATTTAGTTTGTCTTTGCTGCAAATTAAATATGTGCGTTACTCTAAAAAGTGTGCTAGTATTGATTCTGCGTTTATTATGTCAATGTGTTATAGCAATTGATTATGGCTTCGGCATCCAAGACCATTGTGGCTGACCTCAATAAGGGTGAGAAGCTAAACAGTGACAATTATGATATTTGGAACCAAAAGGTTCAGTACATCCTTGAGGAGCAAGAGGTTTTGGAAACCCTCAACCACACCATGGATGAACTTGAGCATGGAACTTCAGCTCAACACATGAGAGATCTAGAAGCTTATCAAGCTTGGAAAAAGAAAAATAGCATTGCTCGCATCACGTTGCTGAGCTATATGCAAGATGATCTCATGTGTGAGTTTGAAAGTTATGATAAAGCTCAAGCTATGTGGGTTGCCTTGAAAGATAAGTTTGGGGCTACATCTGCCACTAAGCTGAGAAGACTCACCATCAAGTTTAACCCATACCGAAAGCGCCCAAATGTAACGATGAGGTAGCATCTTCGGGAGATGTCAAATATGATTCGTGAGCTGAAATCGGTAGGTCACTCCCTTACTGATGAACAGCAAGTTCAAGCTGTTATAAGGCCTCTTCCTGACAATTGGGAGCATATGAAGGTCAATATGACGCATAATGAGAATATTGTCACTTTTGATGATATTGCGTCATTTGGAATTAGAGGATGAGCGCCTAAAGGCTGCGAGATCCTCTACTCATGCTTATGTTGCTGAATCGAATTCGCGCAAAGCTTCGGGCTTCAAGCGCAAAAGGAATTCTCAATTCAACAACAAAGGAAAGAAGACTTATCGGGCACTTAAGAAGGCTAAGACCTTCCAACGCAAGAAGCGTGGTGGGAAGAAGGACAAGGCCAAGATGAAGTGCTACAATTGTGGCAAGATGGGTCACTTTGCTCGTGAATGCATTGAGCCGAAAGAGGTACCCTATTACTCCATTGCTTTAAGTAAGAGTAATGCTTTTGTTTCAAGCACTGCAATGCTTGCTGAATCTCATATAATGTGGACTGTAGACTCAAGAGCAACAGACCATGTAGCTAGAGACCGAGAAGCATTTGTGGAGTATCGTCGAATATAGCCTGGAAGAAGATGGATATATGTTGGGAATAACTCAAGAATTGAAGTGAAGGGTATCGGCACATGTAAATTAATTTTACGTGGTGGTCAAAGCCTATTCCTACATGATGTCCTCTATGCTCTAGATATTCGACGAAACTTGGTCTCAGTAGTTGTTCTTCTTAGTTTAGGTTATGTATTGAATTTCCATGGTGATTGTGTTGACATTTTGTATGGAACAGCTTATTATGGTTCAGGTCATGTATCGAATGGTTTTATGATGTTAGACATTAACTATGATCAGTACAATATTAATGTCGATGGTTATTTTTCTTTAATTGCATATTCTAGTAATATTGAGATTGATGCAAGTACATGGCATGCTAGATTATGTCACATTGGGTTGCAAAGAATGCAAAGATTAGCTAGAGAATGCCTTTTAGGATCACTCACTAATGTTGATCTACCCGTATGTGAACATTGTCTAGCGGGAAAAGCAACTAGAAAACCATTCGGTAAAGGGACTAGAGCCAAATTTCCATTGCAACTCATACATTCTGACATTTGTGGTCCTTTGAATGTGAGGGCGAGGCATGGAGCCTCATATTTCATCACTTTCATAGATGACTTCACGCGTTTTGATTATGTCTTTCTGATCTCCCATAAGTCAGAAGCATTAGACTGCTTTAGACAATATATAACGATGGTAGAGAATCAGTTGAACAAAACAATAAAGGCATTGAGAACCGATCGCGGACGTGAGTATCTATTGGAGCAATTCAAGGCTCGTTGTAATGAAAAGGGAATTGTACGATAATTGACTATTCCTGATACTCCACAACAAAATGGGGTAGCTGAGAGAAGGAATAGAACCCTAATAGAAATGGTTAGGTCTATGATGGCGCAAGCAAATTTACCTATCTCCTATTGGGGAGATGCATTATTGACTGCTGCCTATGTACTTAACCGAGTGCCCTCAAAATCGGTCACTTCCACCCCTTATGAATTATGGACTGGTAGGAAACCAGACTTGAGTATTCTACGTCCATAGGGATGTGCAGCTTATGTTCATGATTCTTCCATAAATATGGCAAATTAGGCCCTAGAGGGAAGAAATGTATCTTTATAAGATATTCTAAACACTCCAAAGGGTACGTGTTCATAGGTGAACAAGCTAATGGAAGTGTGACCGAAATGGAGTCACGAGATGTCACGTTCTTGGAGAACGATTTTCCTAGTAGAGGTGAGATTAATAAGGACTTCCAATTATATGAGATAGAAGATCTTGATAACACACCCACTAATGTTGTAGAGGGAAATGAAAATTACCTCAACACACAAGATCTAGTGGGAGTGTTGCATCGCATGACGAATTGAATTCAAGAAAAATTCAATTGCGTAAAAGTAATCGTAAAAGTATTTCCCATCGTCGTTTTGAAATTGAAGAGGAAGCATTTATGATTACTCAGAAAGACGATGCCGAGCTTAAGACTGTTCAAGAGGCTCTCTCATCCTCTGATAAGGAAGAATGGAGAAAAGCTTTGGAAGATGAGATGGAGTCAATGAGGGCAAATCACGTCTGGGACTTGGTTAATCCACCACCCAATCGCAAGGCCATTGGAAACAAATGGGTCTTTAAGATTAAACGAAGGGCGGATGGATCCATTGAAAAGTATAAGACTCGTCTTGTGGCGAAAGGTTATACTCAACAAGAGGGTATAGACTATGAGGAAACCTTTTCACTAATTGTAAGGTTTGCCTCAATACGCCTTATTCTAGCCATCGTTGCACATTTGGACCTTGAACTACATCAAATAGATGTAAAGACGGCATTTCTCAATGGAAAACTAGATGAGGAAATCTATATGAAACAACCAATAGGTTTCATAGCTAAAGGTCAAGAGCATAAAGTTTGCAAACTTCATCGCTCAATATATGGCCTTAAGCAATCATCTAGACAGTGGTATCTTCGTTTTCATCGAGCCATAACAACTTTTGGTTTCACGATGATCGAAGAAGATCACTGTGTATATGTCAAGCAGTCCAAAGATAAATTTGTGATTTTATCACTTTATGTGGACGATATTCTGTTGGCTGGAAATGACAGGGTTTTGGTTATCGCCATAAAAGAATGGTTGTCCTCCAATTTTGAAATGAAGGACATGGGAGAAGCTGCTTATATATTAGGAGGTAGGATCGAAAAAGATCGATCAAGTTTACTTTATCACAAAAGTCTTATATTATGAAGATTCTTGAACGTTTCAATATGCAGCATTGTAATCCCATTGATATCCCTGTCATGCAAGGTGAAGGCCTAAGTACTGAGATGTGTCCTAAGACTCCAGAAGAAATTAAAGTAATGGAAACTGTTCCTTACGCTAGTGCAGTCGGAAGTTTGATGTATGCTATGGTGTGTACTTGACCCGACATATGTTATACCGTGGGATTGGTGAGCCGATATCAATTAAATCCAGGTCAAGCACACTGGAAAGCAGTGAAAAGGATCCTAAGATACTTGAAAGGCACTATGGACTATTAACTTTGTTACCAAGAGAATGATTTATGCCTATTTGACTATTCAAATATTGATTGGGGTGGAGATCTAGATGAGCGTAAATCGACTTCTGGATATGCGTTCTTGCTCAATGGAGGTGCAATTTCTTAAAATAGCAAGAAACAGACAGCATAGCCTTGTCTACTATGGAGGTAGAATTTATTGCATGTTCTGCCGCAATGCAAGAAGCAGTATGGCTAAAACGTTTCTTGGAAAATTTAGCCACTGTCATTGAGGTTCCAAGACCGGTGACAGTTTATTGCGATAGTCAAGCAGCCATTGCCTATGTGAAAGATCCCAAGTATCATGGAAGGATGAAGCACATTGACATAAAGAACAACTTCATCAGAGATATTATAGCGCAGAAAGAAGTGATCCCACAATACATTTCAACCAATATAATGGTTGCTAATCCATTTACGAAGGCTATTCCTAGAGACATATTCTTGACCCACAGGATGTCACTACGATTACGTAGAATGTGATATGTGTTATTATAGAGGATTATTAGTTTATGTATATGTGGACATATGTATTGTACTTGTTTATTTATTAATGACTTGATATTTTATCAATTAGTACAAATACATTATGAGATTAGCACATACACACATATATTATTGAAAAAGTATGTCAGCAGGCAATGATTGGCTCATTCACACGAGCAATCATCTCAAGTGCTATAGTTAGCACGTTGAGATGAGACGTTATGTACAAATAAATGTTGAAGAGCAAGTATACCACCCATGGTGACGGCGTAGTGGTTGAGCGCAGGTTCCTTTCAGGAGAGGTCCTGAGTTCGACTCCCTGCGCCATCTGCCTTGCGAGAAAGGAACCCACGACCTACCTAGGGCAGCAAGGGTGGTGGTGACTCTACTGCTCCTCCAGGGTTTACTCCGCCGCGAAGTGGCGCACGGAGGTTCCCTGGGTACCAAAAAAAGACTGAACATGATAGTCCCACAATCATGTATGCTTGAAAGATGCCAAATGCGAGTACTTAATTGGGCGCTATAGAAAGCGAGCTGATATAGCACTCGAGCTAAACATGAGTACATGAGGAGCATGTGACTATGTTTAGGCTAAGATCCGTAGAGTGGATATATTTAGTAAATGACATACACTCTTATAGAAAAAGAAATCCACTATAGTATGTAATTCATACTACATGTACATTGTACGACCAACAAGGGAATGTGAGTAAAATTATCCATATTTACTCATCATGTGAGCCCTTGAGGTAATTTATAATTTACCTCATTTTGTGCCCTATGTTACTTCTGACTATATTCTTGAAGTGAAAGATCAATGTTGCTACTTTAGCATGTTATCGGCGGTCATGAATGGATATGGCCTTATGGGACGTGTCTAGGAAAGCAATTGTTCTGAAATGGAGAGAGGCATGAGTGCGAAGGAAGACTATTATTGTTTTACATCTATCACATGTATTTACTGGTCGACCAATTATATCGCTCTCTGAGCGATATAATTGTAAATACATTGTGTTTTTTTTAGAATAGTCAAGTATAGCCTTTAAGGGATATGTATACTTGGATTGATGTAACAAAATATGTCTGGGGCACTATGAGACATCGATTGTTTATTTCTTTTCGGGGTTGTAGCCATTATGTCATCCCTAACAGGTGCATAATTTGAGTTCCCAAGTACAGGTATACTCACTGGTCGTAGGCTTACTTGCCAATATGAATTGTTTTGTAAAGTTGATGAATATTGAATGCCTTATATTTTTGATAGAGCGCTATCAAGCCCATCATGTCCGAGTGGGAGATGTTGTACTTTAGCTAGTACGTCCATGATGGGATGCAATTGGATCGCACCGTATCGTCTTGATACGTTACGATGGAAAGACACCCTTTTGAAAGGGTGTGAGTGAGTCATATAAAAGACTCCGGGATGACAACCGTTGGAATGGTTGGCAGAACGTACGCTCAGAATTCTCTCCTTGTCTTGTCCCCTTTCCATCGAGAGAAAAAGAAAGCATTCCATTTCACCTTTACAAGAACAGTTTGCATTTACACTGTGGAAGTCGAATGCTTTCTTCGTGATTACATTCAGACCAACGTGAAGTATTATTGTTTGTGATTCATTCGCAATTTAGCATTCGTTTCCGGGGTTAATTGTTGTTTGCGCATTGGATAAAGGTAAGTCGTCTTCCGCCGACTAGAATTCCAACACAATTAAATCCCATTTCGTGATGAAGGTAAACTCAGTGTTTTTTCGCTTTGGGTCGAAAAAATCGATGTTATTCAACTGGAATGCAAGACGGCACACGTCAAACAGCATCGACCTTCTTCCGACTCTGCACATGTTCCTCTCACGAAGGTCTATCCTCATTTGGAGCAGAAGATGTCAATTGTGTAACGACGAGTATTAGGCTACTTTGAGCTTGTTTCTCTAAAATGACATTATTTATCTTGTTTCCAATAACATAAAAATTAGATTTTCTTTTGTTTATTGTTTCTATTCAAAATCCATTCCCCAGCCACTGATATGTTCCGGGGAAGTTATGTTCTTTTTCTATTCCGGAGAAAAAAAAACCAAAAAAAAAATGATGATTATCAAATATGTCCTAAAATAACAACAAACTCTACAATCCCTTCATCTTTTTGCTCCTCCTCTCTTTTCCCTCGCCCAACTCAATCATTGGCGCTTTCTTCGGCTGAGCTGTAATCCTTGGTGGCTCGTCCCTACGCAACGTGCTCTACCCTTATTGAGTACCCCCTCCCCTCCCCTCTTCTCTCTCCTCCTCACGCTCGACCCCCTTGCTCTACAGCCATCGCAACCACTGGTAACCTGAGATAGGAGGTCGCTGATAGTCCAACCTCAATGTGGGCGTGGAGCTCGACATCGTGGCCATGGCAAGCTCCAAGCAGACCTCGCCGTGGCCATGAGCTACTGCTCAAAGCAGAAAGATGAATTTTGAAATTCCCCTCGACATTTTATTGATTGAGAGTGGAACAATGTGAAGATTGCACCCACCTTTTTCTCTTCATTGACCGGTTGTCTTTGACTTCCACACCTACTAAAGGCAAAGAGAATGCATACAGCGCTGGTTCTATTTTTGTTTAAGTGAGCCCAGATTTTATAGATCTATTTGTTTTTTTAATATAATAAAGCAGTAAAAATTTTCCTGAATTGTTTTTAGATAAAGAGAAAGAAAAGTTCTTTACCAAAAAATGCGAAATGTTAGAAAAAGAGCTCCGATGCCGGGACTTGAACACGGGTCTCTCGGGTTAGAGCCGAGTATCCTAACCAAATAGACTACAATGGACTCGCCCAGATCACGCGAACTGAATCTACATAACGTGAAGTGAAGAGAACCCAACCCAGAGTTCAAGAGGCAGCCCCTCATAAATTCCTCGCTCTCTGCTCGTCGCTTACCCTCCTCCTAGCCGTTGCAAATCCTCGTCGGCATTTTCGATTCGTCTCTGAGAAGAAGATAAGCGCCAAGAACACCCAGCACTCTCCCTCATTGCGTACGATCCGGGTGTGGTCTCCAATTGATTTTGCTCCATCAGTTCCGCTGTGCTCGTCCCATGCGCCACCCCGAAGCTTGTCCTTTCGAGCTCGTCGATCCTAGGACGAAATGGGTTTTGGTTTTTCTTTTCGGTCTTTTCTTGATTGTGGGTAGATAGCTGAGGACTTTGTTGTTGGTCCACGGAGTTGCAGTTAACCAGCATGAACAAGCAAAGCCCACTTCATGGTTGCTTCTGAAACTTCCTCGTTGGTTAAAGATTCATCGTGAAATGAACATGGTTTTAGTTAATTTGAGCTGGGGATTCCTTACTTTTGGCTTCTTGGGCCGACGCACTGTATAAGAACGTGCAAGACCCTGCTAAAGCGGCGGACTTTCTTGGCCCTCTGAGATCGTATCTCGTCCTTGAGCTGTGATTGTTGAGGCTGTCCATGATCTCTTGGGATAGAACATCGGGAGCGTTTGCTGTAAAAATACAAGTTGTTCGGTCTGGACGAAGCTAGAGTTTAGTGTATTCTTTAGGCATAGTTTGGTGCAGCATATGATCCTTGTAGAGAATTTGATGAATAAGAAGTCCATGCTCGGTACCGTCAGGTTGACACTGTCTTTATAAAGTGCAATTGGTGTAAATGGATGATGATGTCGACAGGCAATCTCTTATGACTTGAGAGTGTCCCGGCAATGCCATTTCTGGACTGTCCATATAGAAATGGCTAAATGAAGGGCGATGCGGTATTCATTATTTGGTGTTGTTAATGAGTGCAGTGAAACGTTGCGCTACTCATTTTAATCCTGTTAATTATATGCACTCTGAATTTGAACTTTGCAGACAGATTGCCAATAGCTAACAGACTGAATCAAAGATGACTGTCTCTGGATTAACCGTTGGTCCATCAAAATGTTTCTCGATACCTGCTCGAGGTGCCAAGTCCTCATGTGTAGAATTACCATTCCTTATTTCTATTGCAAGACCAAAAGGAAAGTTCCGGTCCCTGCATGGAGGAAGGTATTGTTCCCTCAAGGAAACTCTCATGGTTCATGAAAATGAACTATTCAGTTCTTCGCAATTTTCTTACCTTATTTACTGGGTTTGTTCGTTGAAATTTGCAGCAGACATCAAGCTCTAGTAATCAGGTCTACATTGGATGCTTCTTATAGCAACCTCACTGGTATCAAATGCTTTATCATTTATCAACAAAAATTTGATTGTTGGATTAGTTTTTTTTCTCTCCCATTCTAGAAGCTATTGGAATATTAAGGTGTTAGTTTGATAGAGGGAAAACAGTTCCTCAGAAACACAACTTTGGAAAAGCTTGTGAAAGCTGGTGACTATTTTTAAAAGAGAGGTGTAATTTGAACTGATTAGAAGATTATACGAGTGACTTTTTGTTCCTTACTGTACCTAATATTTCAAGTCAAGTGTTGATCATTTGATCTGCCTTTGCCTTTTGGATAGAGGCCGCTGCTATAGTTGTTTACACTAGTTCAAAATGAATTAGGGAATGAGTTACTTAAAGAAAGCAAGATATATGTCCACTTTGCTACCATCTTTACTTTAAGCTATCGTACCTGTTGGCATTCTTTTATTCCTCGAAGTGAAATTTACATTGGGGAACATTTTCCAGGTCATTTGTTTCTCGTGCCATATATTTTCTAATATTTGAGATTTGCCCTTTCCTGAGTTCTGTCGAACTATGGAGTCAAGGCATTACAGAATAAAAGCACGAAGATAGGTGTGACTCTTTTTTATGGTTATCTATCAAAATGAGCATGTCATTGAACTCCCATGCAGAATGCAGATTTTGATGGTTGTTCACCATGTCAAGCCCAGTAAGATTAATAGGTCATTCTGAAAGGATCTATAGTACTTAATGCCGTTTTGTATTTGCCTGTTGAAACACTGATTTTCACGTTGAGTTAATTGATGTTGTGTCATGGCTAATAAAAATTGATGTTTTATCAAGAAAACGTAGAGCTAATTAATGATACGATGTGTCATGTTGTCCTCCACATCACTTCATCCTATTTTACTGGCCTCTTCAGGTTCAACCGTCTTTCCTAGAATAAATGTAAGGGACCCGTATCAGTGGCTTGGAATCAGTAAAGAGGCCTCCAAAGATGAAATTCAAGCCGCAAAGAATTTCCTTGTCCAAAAATATGCAGGACACAAGCCCGGTTTGGATGCAATTGAATCTGCACATGACAAAATAATCATGCAGAAGTTCTACGAGAGGAAGAACCCGAAAATTGATGTCAAGAAAAAGGTCAGGGAGGTAACTCAATCCCGCGCAGTGCAGGCTGTCATGGGCAGGTTTCAGACTCCATCCTCAAAGTTCATCATAAAAACAGCTGCCGCATTTTTAGTACTTGGACTTCTCACTGTGCTTTTTCCAACGGAAGAAGGCCCCACTCTTCAAGTAGCCATATCCCTAATAGCTACCATATACTTCATACATGATCGGCTGAAAAGCAAAATGGGAGCTTTCCTTTATGGGTACGTAGATGACATACTATTAATGTTCTTCATCGATTTCAGTTAAAAACTCTCTCTAGCTATTTATTTATTTTTAGTTCTTATATTCCTGGCCTGATAGTGGTTTAACTCATTCCTCACCATACATATATCCGTTCTTGTCAATTGAACTGCCCCATATGTCGAGTGCTTGAATGGATGGCTTGGATTCATGCTTTATCTCCATATGCAGGGCTGGTGCCTTCATTTTGTCATGGCTACTGGGGACATTCTTGATGGTCTCCATAATACCCCCTTTGTCTAAAGGACTGCGCGGTTTTGAAGTAACAACTTCACTTATAACCTACATTCTGCTCTGGGTTTCTTCTGCTTATCTGAAGTAGGAAATTTGGTGACCTTCGAGAGGACCCCAATTTTGGTTGAAAGTGGCCTAATATGAGTGTGTTCTTGGTTTCTTCAATCTCCAATTTCATTATGGCACTTGATGGTAATCATGCATCCATTGACTGCGCGAGCCTCCTCCATTTGCCTTCTAACATCTGTTCGATGAACTTGCTGGTACAGGATCAACAGTGTTGAGATGGCTGTTTTATTGTTTGGAAAAGGAAAAAGATGTGAAAATGAAATATAGTGACCTTTTGAATGGCCAGTTTTTGCATTCCATTCTTCCGAACTCATCTTTGTGGGGCATGATGTCATGCGAGCAATGATGCTTGACGTAGTGCATCGAGGGAAGTTACAGCTTCATGATATTTGTTGAAAGAAAAAAGAACAGGTTTACAAATTATGTGACAATCTGAAAGTGATTTAAGTGTTTTATTCATATACCCAATAAGAATCTTGCAGATCAATTTGCAAATTCAATGTATATACCATTCTTAATATCAACGAAAATGCTACGAAA
This sequence comes from Eucalyptus marginata, assembly GCA_014182565.1. Lineage (NCBI taxonomy): Eukaryota > Viridiplantae > Streptophyta > Magnoliopsida > Myrtales > Myrtaceae > Eucalyptus > Eucalyptus marginata. The sequence continues at coordinate 31,062,371 of CM024594.1, forward strand.
ATGCAAACTTTGCTTTTAGTAGTTTCGAACGTGGGCTTCTATAAAACGGGATGTCTCATTAGGTGATTTTCTTATCGTTATTTTTTCTTAACTAATGTGACCAAGGTAGCTGCGCAACGCTCAACTCAAATCTTCTACCAGAATCAAAAGAACCTCGCCAGGGCATGTGAAGGGGACACAGGATGATTTGCTTTTTCAGCGTGAAGGTGAACTCACTCCAACTCAGACTCGACATAAATACACGTGCAGGCGTACCTTATATAAAGGCAGAAGTGGCAATCGGTTTGAACGCTAATCCCCATTACTGCAATAAAATCAACAAAAGCAGAAGAGTCGTCTTTCCATACTTTTAACCTGATCTGATGCTAGTCTTTCAGAGTGAAGATGTCTAAGCATTTCAAGCTCGGCAAACCAGCCCTCATGGGGCACAAACGATTTGTTTTAGACACTAGTATCAGAGACGGTCAAAGAAAGCAAGACTGCCGTGTACCTCATCACATCACATGAATGGCAACACTTCAAAGAAGGGAAGATGGGAAGCAAGAAGATTGACCTTGAAAATAATAAAAATGAGTTACTACAGCACTTCTACATCGTTGGAGTATTTATTCCATATTTACATGTCAAGGTATGGACAGAACAATTACAGGGGCGAAGCAAAGGCAAATTATCGCAATTGTCGATTTGCACCAAGTCCTGGACAGACAAGTGCAACTAAGCATGAGCAGGATGAGGGTTACAGTACCCTTCATAAATTAGAATTAAGCGTCTCCTGAAAAGTTTATCATGATATCACGGTTAGGCAGAGGACCACCTCCCAGACTCACGTACACCATGAGCATGCACTTCAGATAGAGCTCCTACCACTGTTCTTGCACTCAGACAGCCACAAGTCTATGTTTTCTGTGATCAGTTGCCTTACTTTGGGGACCGCATCTGGGGAGCTGCAGTTCTGGACATTGCCTGAAAGAAGCATGACACTCAGACAATGTAAACTGGGAAAATTTTCTTACTTAAGCCTAAAGTATTTGAATTGCACACGATATTTGCTTTTCCTAAACTGCAAAAATACATTCAAACATAAGTCATTCTAATTAAGGGGACAAGGTTTAATGTTGATGTCAACTCAACCAGAAGCTAAGGGCCTATTTAGTAACACTCCGGAGAACAACTGATTATGTTCTTTGTTCTCCAAAACAAAAAAACAAAAATAGAATCCGTTTGATAAATTTTTTTATTCCCAGGAACAAAAATCCGTTTTTTGTTTCCAAAATATATTTGAAACAAAATCAAGAAATTAAAAAAAAAAAAAAAAGGTAGCTTTTTGTTCCTGAGAACAATTTCTAGAATCAAGTCCATCTTTTTCTTTTCCTTTCTTTGTTTCTCCTTCTCTCCTCTTCCTCTTCCTTCCAATCCCAACCGATCACCGGCAGCCGCCACCGCCACTGCCACCGTTGCCAGCGACCGGCTGGGGAGGCCTGTTAGGCAAGGGCGAGGTCTGGCGAGGTCGCCAGCCACTGCCATGGCCGGCAACTGGCCACAAAGGAGGAGGAAGAAGGAGAAAAGGAAAAAGAAAAAAGAGAAAATAAAAATATATAATAAAAGTATCAAAAATTTAACAATCCTACCAAACGCATTTTTATCCCTAATAAAAATTTTGGATAGTTACCAAGCGCCTTCAAAAATTCAGAAATTATTATCGGGAACAGAATTAGAAAAAATCATTTCTACGCAAAAATTATTTCCGAAAATGTAATAGTTATCAAACGTGCCCTAGGTGGCCAGTAGTTGGGAAAACTTTAGCAAGAGATGCTATCAATCCTTCAATCCTCACTAATCATTGCTCAATCGCCACGCCAGGTTGAGAGAGTCAACCGCACAAACGCTATCCTTGAGACTAGGACTACCTATTCTCAACAATTCTATTATATTTCATATCTTCAAATAATTCACCTAGTGCAGCACTTCATTTTCATCTTCTCCTTCTGCTCATCTCTTCTAATGTCAGGAGATGGCAAACAGTTATTTTTTCTCTGTATTTTTCATTTCGAAATTTGTCCTCATAAGGGGGGAAAATCATGAGTTTATTGAAGAAATCAGATCTTGAAACCGTCAGGACCAGCAGAAGAAAAGCCAAAATGAGAAGAAAAAGGGCATGGCATGCAGCAATATCAGCAAGTTATTTGTGCAAGAATCAAACTGAAATTCTATTTTCCACAGCAACAACATTCAGTTCTGCTGTGATTCACACCACTGGAAAATGCAAGTCTCCCAGTGGACCAGCATATAGTAGTCACAACCATGAACATATCGTAACTTTATGCAGCATTTAAGTAGGTCTGAACCATCCATACCTTCAAGGCTCAGAGGAGACTCTGGGCACCCTCGCACGTCAGTTCCATGTCCACAATTATGACAGGAGATGAGGTAGGAAGGCACTGACAACATTTGAAATTCAACAGTAATTTCAGTATGGAAGAGAGTGACACAGAGAGGTCCAAAAAGCATAAGCGATGGAACCCCATATGAACATGTAACTGCAGATGTACTAGACCAAGGAAGTATTATGTGGGATAATCTCTGAGGTTACGTTTGATCGTCCAGATTTCTAATCGGGATAGGATAGGTTATGAAATCCTGGGATTTTTTTATATCCTATCCATTATTTGGTGAATCCCAGTATTAAAGTCGGATATGTTCACATCATATCATGTGTATTTTTTTGTTATAAACGACATATCATTATAAATGAACCTAAACGTTCATAAATGGAGATGGTGAAAATCTCTCGTAACACTATTTCTTAATTTTTCTATTTTTTTATTATTTTTCCTTTTTTATATTATTTTCTTTATTATTTCTTTTTTCCCCTTTCATCATTCTTTAATAAAATTTTATCAAATAGTAAACCGTACTAACATACCTAAAATATATAATAAATATAAATATTTAATTTATAGATTGAATGTTTATTATAAGATAGAATTAAAATTGAATATATAAATTAAAATAGGATTAATTAAAAATAAATTTGTATTTTTTTATTTTTAATTTCTTAAATTAGAATTCAAATATTATTTATATTGAAATATAATTTCAATTTTATTAATTTAATAAGTTTGTTATTCGAGAAAATAACTTTCTTATTACACATTAAAAATCATATCCACATTTATCCCATCTCCCCACTGATAATTTTATCCTGTCTATATCCCCCTTATATCCGACTTTATCCCGTCCCGAAGAAGAGACCAAACGTGGATGGATAAATCATATCCTATCCCGAATTTTATCCCGACTGCCAAATGCAATCTAACAGTATATAGAGGCACTTTATTGTATATTCTTAACCAAAGGCATTAACGCACAAGGCAATTTTTCATCATCATTCAGTCTAACAGCACGACACCATAAATTGTTGTGGATGTAATTTACAATAAAAACTATGGATATTATTGATATTTATGCAAGAGAGATAATATCAAAATGCGTTGGGAAGTTTAGGCTTATGTCATCATCTCATGGAATGTTTGTTTTAAGCATGTTGCTAGCTTGAAACCAAAGAGAAACTTCACAATCATGTTCTACTCTTCACTAATTGAAACCAGTGGCTAACAAAAACTGGTAAATGGTTGTCTGAAATCATGGGAACTCACTATCTGGTGAAGAGATCTGTTTTGAAGCATGCCGCCATGGATCTTGAGAGCCGTTTGTGAAGATTATCTTTGAGCCTGGCAAAGTTACACCTTAATGTCAAAAGGAAGCACACAAGTTTCTTTTGATAAGAAGTATAGTATATATACAATGTGTACCTATTTCCTGACAGCTTACCCTTATAGGAAAAACTGTCGCCTGAGGCTAAGATAGTATTAGAGCACGATCATGAGTTCAAATCTTTACACTCTCCTATATTCATTACGCGTATTTGTCTGCTCCCTAATTATCCCGTGGATGCGTAAGGCCTTACACTCAAGGTGCAGCACAGAAAAAGCATGCTAGATATACATTATGAGCCCGTTTCTTGACAGCTTCAACTTTTGGGACTCATGAATAGATAACTTTGATGAAAAAAAGCTACATGCAGATTCCAGAATATGCTCATAATGTGTCATGCGCTATTATATTTCATTTGGTTTATTGTCACCCTTATTTAACCAGATTCATCCTCAGCCCTTGATATGACTTTTCATTGATGCCTATCAATTTATGCAGAAAGACTCCAATAAACAGGATTGTAAGCATAAATTGAAGAATGCTAATAACAAATACAATAGTCTCAGCTCGATCGTCAGTTATAATCAGTTTACTTATAAGATTCCCAGAAAAAGGGAACAGACACTGCATGAAACTGTTTAATCCATCCATCTGGGCTTTTGTAATTACGTGTTCCAGGTTCAGGTGTTTGATTTTATTTGTTGATTGGCTTTCATGAAAAGGATAAGCTCAGGAATTGCCAGCCAGGAAAGCCGAATCTCCTAAATGAGAAATATTGAAACTCTTCGATTAAAGGGGCATCAAGAACCACAGAAATGTCCAGTCAATTCTGGAGAGAGAATCCATTTGATTCTTAGACGCATGGATAACGAAACGCTAACGAGCCAAACTAAAAAGATTAGTGCTCAGACCTGCTATTCTTGTGCCTCCGTAGTATAAATTTGTTGCATCTACGTCAGGATATATTCCCTCGCTGAACACATTCTTGCAAAGATCTAAATGGTATCTGCTGCAACACAAGAAATATAGACTTGGATATTAAATTACACATAGAAAACTAATGAAACAAGGAATGAAAAGTATGGAGATGAGAACACCTTGTGTCAACTTTTGACGAGCGGACACTGTCATTGGAGGGGGCCACCTTAAAGTATGCAACTTCAGTGCAAACTTGGTACCACCACAACCGATCGCTCCTATCTTCATTAAGAGCTGTGTTCTTCAAGTGTTTTTTACTATAACTAGCGCTATCTGCATAATTGTCTTTAACATATTTGGCATATGCAACCTGCATATACATTTCAATTTGACCAAATAAAACTCAGAACAAAAGCTAAAAAGGAGGAGCACGCCCTCAATTTTTTTTAGGCATCCCAGCTTAACTTAGATAAAGCTTGCATCACAATAATACTGAAAATCTGTTTGCACAGCTACTCCACAGAAAAGAATTTGTAGGCGAGTGATGACAGATATTTAAATAAAGTGGATTAATGATTGACTATGATAAATTATTGCACTTGTTCAAGAGGCATCATAAGACGCAAATCACTCATAAATGTCTAATGGATATGTGTTGCTAAAAATTGGGAATCCTACCACATAGGTGAAGATTAATTTTGTGGAAGGCATAGAAGTAATGGCAAACATCCTACTGTCCAAGGAAAAGTATATATGTGGAGAAATTTCATTGCCTCAAGGTAACATTTTAAGAGGCACATACACCTGGAGCATTTACTTCCATAAAAGCCCTAGAATACAACAAAAGAATGAGGTTAAGGCCGGAAAAAGTTTCTTACCACCAAATCCTCCTCTTACCACCAAATCCTCCCCATCCTTCTTAGCTTGAATAAGAGGGGAGCACCATTTATCAGGATTTCCATATTGGAACTGTGGAGGATGAAATCGTGAATATCATTACCTTGTAAAGCAACAAAATAAACACAAATGAAAAACGATATGCTTACAGCTGTAACAGCAGCGTCTGCCAGAAAATACTAGAAGTCACCATCGATCTCAAGCTGCAAAGTATGAGAAATTACTTTCAAAAAGAAGAGGGACCAAAAAGGATTCCACATTGCACAACAGCTAAACACATTTCTGAAGACATAACCACCATAGTAAGGAGAGAGGAAGTCGAACCTCAGCAGCACCAAACAACTCCTTCAATGCCTTTCCATTTGATGCAAGCTGTTGCTCGACAAGTTGATTTACTTCCTGCAATGCAGCCTTACATTCCGCTCCAGCTGAAACACCAATCTAAAGTTGGAAACAACAGTAGAAAGTTTTATTTAATCGGAGAGAATTTCCAAGTATTTCTCGATACAGATCAACTGGAACATCGAAAACAGCAAGCGGACATCAAAATGCACCTCGCAACATATCATAATCCCCAACTTCTTGGCCTACTGGCAAGTGAAAAAGGACAATACTGGCAATAAAGATTGTCCTCACCTGCCGGTCAAATTCAGGGAAATTGTACACAGTTTGAACAACGGCAGAACTCGCAAGACTTCCGCATGTCAAATGAGGAAACTTAAGACGAAACCACGCACTGAGAGCTCCAGAATATGAAATGCCAAAAACAAACCAGGGGTTTCCGGCATCTGTTCTATTGAGCTTCAGATTTACTGAATCCTGCACATAGTGTCAAAGCAACTAACTAGTCAAACCGCTAGCATAAATTATGTGAAAGGGGGACTTACTTCAACACACAGAAGACTTTCAAGAAGAAATGCTGAAAGTTTCATTCCAAAGAATCTAGCACATGACGTAGCCATATTTAATCATTCAAAAACTGCATTGATCGATAACGCGCAAAAAGCAAGTCCTTCTAAAACATCAAACTAACTTTTTGTGCAATCAAAACTTTAAAGGTCAAGCATCACTTGCAAACACGTGACAATCAAATTATGATCTGATATATACAGGAAGGACAGTGTAAAGCCAAAACTTCTCATTCCAGCAAACCTTGTTTCCATATGCAGTAATACTCGTCAGAGCCGACACTTCACACTTCAATCAAATAAAAATAGAGGCAGGTCATCCAATTGCTCAGAGTGATAGTTCTCACGTCATGTGCATTGCAAGCAAATGATACCTAAATCAATTTCTTCCCCCATGTGCTGAATTTTCAGTCAGCTCCGCATCAACATATTTTGGCAAGTGAAAAAAAGGACACTTTGACCACATACCGGTCATAGATCAAAATAATACTAGTTTAAATAGTAACAATATTACTCCATTGATGATATTCCCAAGTTTCAGACCATCACTCTTCTGAAAATCAAGGTTTCTTTATGAAACTTCTATCACCATTGTCATTCATGGCTAATCACATGCTTATCAGATTCAAAAAGTTGCCTGATAAAATTGACAAAAGGAAGCCAAGTCAAAGAGTGCCTGTTTAGATGATAAGTATTTTAGGTTTGTTGTTGTCAATGAGTTGAAAGGAGAACTCTTCCCATAGCACCGATGCTCAAGTGAAACCACAGCAGCTCCAAATTTCTTTGCCAAAACCTGCATGAATTAACAGTGGGAAAATTTTTCAAAGAATCACAGCTTAAGCCATAAAACTCCAAATCCTTAACCGGTAACATTAGTTTTCAGATTTTCTCTATGAACGTGCCAATATAATTAGGGGTGAATAGTTCCAGATTTCGTAAAGGTTCCACTTAAAACTTGGAACCTATCCGTTGGAATAAGTTCCTCATTTTTTGGAATCTAGAGCCTACCTTGCATACCCTGAAATCTGGAACCTATCCTGTTACACGTTCCCAGGTCAGTTCCAAGGTCTACCCAGGTTCCACATGTATTATTAATTGAATAATTGCAGTAAATTATCACCTTTAACAACTAGCACTCGCTGCTACAATTTATTGACCATAATTTATATTTAGACACACGAAAAATATGACATATTAACCAAGTAAAAGTCTTAGTCATAACATGAAAGTTCAGACTAGTGATTCTAGATTACATACTCATCATCGAATATCATGACCACAGGATCGCGAGAAGACAAAGACCAAGAAAAACACAAAAATTTGTTCCAAATTCTAGGTCACAGATTCCAGGTTCTAAGTTTCAGGTTCTACCAACCTAGAACTCGAAACTTACCCATCAAAATAAGTTCCCAATTTTTGGAAACTGAAACCTACCCTACATACCTTGGAATCTAAAACCAGATAGATTCCCACTGATCCAGTTCTCAAGTTTTAGGTTCTACTATGAAACCATGCTCACCCTAGATATAATGCTTAGTGGGATGCTAACCACTGTGATTTGACAATTGGCATGCTTATGCTTTTAAGTAGCACTTACACTGATGTAGTCATTCACTATCCCATTACATGCAGATTCACCGCAGATTTTCAAAAATATTGGTCTAGTCGAGGAACTCATAGTAGAGCTGTGCAAATTGACGATGATCCTGAGAATGAAAATTCAAATTCCATGACTTGGCAATAGCATGATGCCCTTTTTCCGAAGATCCACATGTTGAGTCGCTTCACAACAATCCACAATCAGAACCATGACATAACAACTACAACTTCAAAGTTAGAAGACAAAGGGCACAAAAACTTCGGTGTATGTCCAAAAACACGATGTAGAATCCGTTATCGAAATCACAGAAGCATAATGTGTAAAAGTGCAATATGAGTTTTAGCAATTAACAAATATTAACAATACTTAGAGATCAAACCCATGCAAAACATGGTCAAGAGCATATGTTGTCAACTATTGGCCTTCTGCACTTATTTTGCAACCACTAATATTGTGTCATCTCTCGTCTCAAGGAATGGGCCACTGAGAATCTCCCAATTCTCGAGTGTATTTCGATGGAGAAAATATAGAAACATTTGTTCGAGTTCATAATAAGTGGGTTGCCAATAAAATTCACCAATGATTAAGTTAGCAAAAATATACTTTATTCAAAGTATCCGATCAATCGTTACCCCAATTCCCAAGCAAATCGATCGCGTCCTCCAAACTCAATCAATTCAAAGTTCAATCGGATTAATTTTCAAAACGGAAGCAGGAATCTACTATTAGGGAAAGAACTGATGGGGTTTTGCATCTCAAGCAGCTCATCCCCGAGGGACACCAACCACCAAGCATCAAGCGACCGGTTACACGCTGATCCACATGGAGTCGAACGAAACAAAAAACCAAGAGAGAGAGAGAGAGAGAGAGAGAGAGAGAGAGAGAGACTACATAAGGAGAGAAGTGATCGAGGGTTTGGTTGAACCAGAGCTCATCCTTGATCAAGTAATATCCGACGTCGTTGCTGGAAGATTGGTGAAGCAAAGTTCAGTCCTTCACGTAGCCATCGCACAGAGCCACGAGCATCGACAAGAAGAGAGGAGTCAGTATCGAGATCGGGCTCATCGTAGTCCCCATGGAAGTCGCTTCTGCTTCTTCTCCTCCTCTTCAAAGAATCGGTTTTGCGGAGGAAAGGTTGGCTTTTCTTCGTTGTCTTGCCAGATGATAATCGGATAAAAATATCATTTTTTTTTTCAAGGTTCCATGTATCTCGAATCAACCTTTAAAAAAAAAAAAAAAAAAAAAAAACCTTTAACTTCAAACCCAAACCTATCCTAAATATTTTTTCGTCTCATGAGAAAGATCAACTTTTGATCCCGTTCCAATTCCATCATTTAAACTTTTTTTATCTCATAAAAAATCACTGATTTTAAATATAATTTTAATTCTATCTTAATTTTTTTTATTTCATAAAAATTCTCAATTTTTACTTGAATCTCATATCAATCCTGTTTATTGTCCAAACAAATTTGTTTCAATACTCTAGTTTTTTTTTTTCCCCAAAATTTCATATTGAAGACAATATTATTTGGAGGTGAATTTTCATGTCAGCCTAAATGACGTTTCATTGAATTTGAAATTTGGGTTAAAATTAGACCAATTATGGTTGACTTTTTTATTGCTCTAATTCTTAAGTAAGTCTTCCTTCCATCTTACTATGGGATCTTCGATTTTGCACTCAGTCTTCAATCTTCAGTAAAGCCCATTAGGGGAAATCTTTTTGTAACCTATTTGGCCAAATGTTGGTCTTGGCAAAGCTAAGAAAACCCAAAGCAGGTCTCTAGCTACCTTGAACTTTTAGGCATTTTCGAAAGGCTACTTCCATCAAGAAATTTGGCCAATAGCCTTTTTTACCCTAAAAAACTGATTAAAAGTTTTTAAAGAAGGCTTAGAATTCATCTCGTCTCAAAAAAAGTTCTAAAATTATCAATTTAAGTTTGAATAAGGTCTCATACTCGTTGTAACCTTACCTTGGATGCATCACATATGGTTCGGCTAATGGATTAATAAGCTTAAACCCATACCAGGTTCAAGTTATTAAGATTAAGAGTCGTCACTAATCTATTTTATTGATGGGTTGATTAAAAACTTGTAAAATTTCCATTTTGTCACCCCCTTTAAAGTTCTATGAACAGTGAAGCATTTTTTTTCCATTTATAAATCAGGAAACCACTTCATTATTTAACAGCTTATTTTCTGTGGTTGTATCCTCTTACAGCTCAAGAAAGAGATTGCAGAGTTGTCCCTACAGCGAGACCTTGCTCAGTCCGAGGTTCAGGATTTGCATCGATTGGTTGTGGATCCCAAACCTTTGACTGTACCGGTAATTCTACTTTGTTAGATTCCTTGATGGTTTTGCCTTCCTCAACTTATAACACCGATTGTTCCTTAATGAATCTTCTGGTCATTTAATACATCAGGTGGATGCATGCAGTGATGCATGCAGTGACTACCCTAAACTTCGCGTGCGAGGTTCATGGGAACTCAAGGGTCCGATTTTAGATGCTCAAAACCAAGCAGATAATGAGTATGTGGATGTTGGGATCATACCATTTGATTCATGTCAGTATTCTGATCGACACAGTCGGAGTGATTCAGATGGGCATACAATCCACATTCCTCACTTTGAAGAGAACTCCTTACTATCTGACCCCTCTTCACGCCTCTCAATTCAGTTATCTCACTCCAGGCGAAATAGCCAGAGGACATTGGAGAATACACTGACGAAAATTCTGAGGACTTTTGCAGAGAAGTACGCTGCATTGAGATGGAAAAGCCAAACTCGAACTGCCATGGCAATGGTGGTATGTCATCAGTGGAGGAGAAGGAAGGCATCTCAGACTATACCGTGGTTGAGGAAGGTGATGAGGAAAAAGAGAAATTGGCATTACCAACTCTGGAGGAAACTAGACAGCTAGACAGTGTTCCTCAAGATTATGTAGAACCTTCCTTTGAAAAACCATATTCATTGATGCAGGAGAAAGAGTTACCTACATCCAGAAGTTTCAAGCTAATTAGAAGTAAAAGCTGTGAGTCAGGCCTTGTGAATATTTCATTTTCAGTTGAGGAGATGGAGATGAACCATAGCACATCTCCTCTTCGATACGATAAAGAATATTCTGGAAGATCTGAGAGATGTCAGAGAAAGTTTCCTTCATTGAAGTATGGATACCAAGAAAATTTGCCCAGTAGTGGTTCTCATAATTCACCGGAATTCTGTGGATAATGAGCTTCAAGCAGAGATAAATCGGACAGTTGAGAAATGTGACAGCAGTATGACTCCCGCTTCCGAAATTGAGGAGTCCATTGCTCAGCGGGAGGATCAACCTGGTCAGCATGGGGTGAGATTTGTTCCCTTACCTTTCTGTGTTTTCTTCATCACAGGCATATTTGAGCTATATATAATGAACGATATATTAATTATTCTGGAGGACCTTACAAGATTTTCGTTTTCTCTGTTAGAATTAAAATATAACGTAGGAGTAATTATGCTTTGTCCATATCAAAGAATGTTATGTCCATATCAAAGAATGTTATATCTCTGCTATCTGATTCAAATATTTGGGCCTCATGACTCAAGTGGATGTGAGTTATTAGGGCTTGGCCTGCGTAGGTCAGACTGGGCTTCTTTTACATTGTTTTGGAGAACATACTACGGACAGGGTAAAAAGGCCACGGCTTTTGGGTGCTTAAAGTTTGTTAAATATTTTTAATTAGAAAATTTTGATTCGTCTAAAGATAGCTTTTTTGTGTGCAAATATATAATGACTGATGTAGTGATATTGCTCAGCTGTGGTTTCAGCTATATGAGTCTTGTCACATAAATGTGGACGTGCAAGTAAGTTTGAAGTACCATTCACTTGAATATAAAGTGCTTTGAAATTTGGAGAACTTACTCAGTGTTAGATTACTATGTTTTGTCAACATGTGCACATTTTGCTTAGTGAGGACTCTTTTGTTTGATAGGTTCATGATATAAAACCAAATGTGATTGCACCTATTAAACACGTTAAGGATGTTGGCCTGGATCCAATTGAAGATGATACAGAAGGTTCTTTGGAATGGTTTTCACACTTCAAAAGCTTGCAAAAGGAGATCGTCAAACTGTGGAAGGAATGCAATGTCTCATTAGTTCACAGGAGCTACTTTGTCCTTCTATTTAAAGGTGATCCGACAGATTCTATATATATGGAGGTAGAGCTCAGGAGGTTGTTGTTTCTTAGGAATAAATCTGCCAGTTGTAATCAAGCTCTGGAAAGATGGTCAGACCTCGACTGCTGCTTTGAGGTACTGAATTTAAATTATCTGAAACACTCGCTGCTTTTGTTAAATTCACTGTAGGAACATATTAAGTCTGGAAGTTTATTGTCCTGAACAGCATACGAGATCTTCGTCGTGAGAGGCAGATGCTCGCCAAGCAGTTGCAAAAGAAGCTCACCAGGAAAGATAGAGAGAGGCTCTTCCAAACTTGGGGGATCAGTTTGAATACGAAGCATAGAAGTTCGCAGTTAGCCCACCGGTTGTGGTCCGACACAGAAGATATGGACCATATGGCCGAGAGTGCCAAAATTGTAGCAAAGCTTGTTGGTTTTATTCAGCCAGAGGAAGCTTCCAAGGAGATGTTTGGCCTCAACTTTACTCCTCGGCGATCAAGCACAAAATTGCGCAAGTGGAGAAGCACTATGATGTCTTTCTTGTGATGCTTTGTTTTGGATACTTTTACTTTTGCAGAATCTTGATGAAATCGTTCCATCAACTGTCTGAGATGGCTCGACTTCTTTTTAACTGGCAATACATATGTGATTTAGATGTAGCATATCATTGTACAAAAGCCTTGTAATTTACTCATGAATGTATGGGGGCTTGTAGGTCCTCTTACCGGTCTAGGCTCTTCAATATAAGCATTGGCGCCTGATTGATGTTAGTTGGACTAATAAAATAATTGTTTGTCTCTTCCATCCTCTTCCATTGTTTATTTATTTATTTAAAAGCTTTTTGCTGATTAATTTAGTAATTTAACTCATGACTCATGCGGCATGCATTCACTAATTGTGATTCCTCAACTTCATTTAAGCCTTTTTATTTTTTTTAGCTCTCGTGCTTTTCTGACCTCATTGGATTGAGCATACGTTGACATAGATGCCTAAGATTGAAATATCTTGCATTGGGTATATGACATCATGTCAGTTCATCACATATAATAATAGTTACACGAAATTATTTTGTTTGCACACTTAGAGAGAAAGGGAGAGGTTGGCGGGGTGGGAGAATGAGACATAAACATATATTCAACTCCATAGATTATTGTAGTGGCTTGTATTCAAGGAAGAGCGTTCTCGTCATCATTATTAGAACTGCAGGAAACAAGAAACCTCTAAATAAGTAAGCTTCACACAAACACATAGATTTCCTAATAGTACTTGTAACGGGAAAGAGAAAGCAAGCCTTGTAGATTTGTTGCCACATGAGAAGCTTAAATGATATGCTAAGTGAAGCAGACATCTTAATTTGTGTAAAAAAATCTGATTATTTCTTGTTAGTGTCTTGTATGTGAGCTAGGTGAAAGGCTTGCTCAATGTGCGTTGGCTACGGTACGGTTGGTTCCAAAGGTTACTTTTGAATCCAATATTATGTTCCACAAAGGTTAAAGATACTACCCATGTGATTTTGTTTTATTTGGTAGGACTAACTGTGGCCTTCATAGTTTCTCAAATAGAGATGTTAAAATGGGTCATAGACCCATATATGACCCATTTAAATCATAAATGGGTCACTTGTTTTTTATAAAAAGTAGTTAAATGGGTTTCACAATTAAAGGTTCAAGATAGGTGGATCTTAAGTGGGTTTTAAATGGGTTGGGTGGAAAACCCATTTTTAACAAAACCTTATAATCTCTCTTTCCCTCTTTAACTTTATAAAAATATTTTTTTTGTAAAAATCGAAATTATAATTTTTTTTATTTTAATTTTCTCTTTTCTTTTTTTCTTTTTTTTTTTTCTTTTTTTTTTTCTTCCTCCTTCCTCCTTCCGGTCGTTGGCATGCCGATGGTCGGCGACCGGCCAAGCGAGCCTCGAGCTCACCAAATCCGGCGAGGCGGAGGCCTCGCCGACGCCGGCAAGGCTTGAGCCTCGCCGATCCGCAAGACTCGAGCTCGCCGGAGTCGGGCGAGGCTCGAGCCTCGCCGGTTCCGCGAGGGGCGAGCTCGAGCTCGCCCGACATCGGCGAGCCTCGAGTTCGCCGAATCTAGCGAGGCGGAGGCCTCGCCAATGTCCGCGAGGCTTGAGCCTCGCCGGATCCGGCGAGCCTTGAGGCTCGCCGATGCGGGCGAGCTCGAGCTCGCTGATCCGACGAGCCTCGAGGCTCACGGACGCCGGTGAGCTTAAGGCTCACCCGTGGCCGCCGCGCCGCCGTCGTCGTGGCCGGTCGCCGGCCGTCGTCGTGGCAGCGGCCGGCCAAAGAAGAAAAAAGAAAAAAAGAAAAGAGAAAAGAGAAAAGAAAAGTATATTTAAAAAATAAAATAAAAATAATTAAAAATTTAATTTTTAAAAAATAAAAAAATAATTAAAATTCGATTTTTAAAATAATTATTTTAAAAATTATAAAAAATTTTCATTAAATTTGTGTTGTATAAAACTATTTTAGCAATACAATTTTAAAAATTGTCCATTAAGAAATAAGCTTGAAAGAATTTTAGTAATATAATCTTTAAAAATATATATATATAGGAATAAGTTTTTCTAAATTTGATTAAATATGAAAATATTTTATTAATATGGGTTGGGTCGGGTATGGGTTGGGTATGGGTTGGGTTGGGTATGGGTTAGAAAATTTACATTATGCATAAATGGGTTATAAATGGGTTAATGGGTCAATTTGGGTCGAACTATTAATGACCCGACCCAAACCTGACCCAACCCACCCGTTTAACGGCTTTACTCAATATGTATTGACTTAGTTTTGTGAAAGGAGTCAATGTAATTCTTATCCAATAATGAGAAATTGTCAAGTCTATAAAAACATTTTCATCACCATGTGTAAAGAACATGTTCCATACCTGATATTGTTGTCCAGATTCAGCCTCTTGGTGCTTTTCATCTTTCCTTTTTGGGCCTTGATAAGTAATTATTGAAATTATCAAGTCTATAAAAACAATTTCCTCATCATGTGTGAAGAACATGTGTGAGACGTAACATCATCCCATACCTGTTGTCCTCATTCATTAACTTCTTTTCAACTGCAGGTAGAAAATCACTCCTTTTTCGTCCCTGATAATTAATTATTGAAATTATCAAGTCTATAAAAACAATTTCATCATCATACTAAAAAGAACATGTTTGAGATTTAATATTATCCCATACCCGTCGTCCTCCTTATCATCCGAAGATGTGGGACTCTTGGTGACTTTTTGAACATGCAGTTTCTCCTCTCCTATTTGGCTCTTGAGTTGGTTAACAAGATCCTCCTTTTGGGATGTCACACATATATTCTCCAAATCCTTGCACTCGTTGATCCCTTCAACACTTGTCATCGCATGAAGATGCCTAAACTCGAGTTCTTTGAGATGTAGCATTGCTCCTGGTACAATAATCACCTTCTTAAGCTTAGGCAGCTTCCAAATCTTCAAGATCTTGAGGCTTGGAAACCCATCTTTGGCGAAGCTCATGATGTCGCATAGGAAAGAGTTGGCCAGGAGCCTGAGTGTCCTCAGGTTCCTCAGAAGAGCACCCAACTCGGGCATCATGTCGGTTTTCACATTCGAACCCGACAGGGTCAGAACCCGGAGCGAGCCGGGCAAGAGCCGTGTCCAGATGGGTTTGTTGAGCTGGCCCAGCAAGTAAAGCTCGAACAGTTCGTGATGTTTAGACAAATCCAATCCCGGTAGCAGGCCTATCTGCTTAGGCGCGGGCTCGCCTTCTTTCTTATCCGCGGTCTGGGCCGCGGGCTGGGCCCCGGGCTGGGACGTGGGCTGGGCCGGGGTGTCCCCTTCTTTCTTAGCCGCGGTCTGGGCCCCGGGCTGGGACGTGGGCTGGGCCGGGGTGTCCCCTTCTTTCTTAGCCGCGGGCTGGGCCGCAAGCTCTCCTTTTTTCTTATCCTCGGGCTGGGCCGCGGGCTCACCTTCTTTGGTGGCTTCTTTCGATGGTTGGGCTTCTCGGATCACCCCAAAGGTCAAGGACTGGAGACTGGTGAGCTTGAAGCTAATCCAATCAGCTATTCCTGCAGCGCCTGGGGTATCCTTATCCGAGTGTTGCAAGAAAAGCTTGAGCGTGGTCAAGCTGTTCATGTGGCCCGTCATGGAGTTCTCCTTCGCTTCACCGGTAACCAGTCCGCTTAAGGTTTGGAGTTTAGTCAAGGCCATAACATTGTCGCCACAAGCCTTGAGGATCTTCTTCAAGTCGATGTAGAACCAGTTGAGATGCAGGTGCCTCAAGTTCCTCGCCTTCCACAAGGAACTCGGCAGGGAAGTGATGTGAGTGTGCTTTATGTCAAGAGTCTCGAGATATTGGAGATTCGCAACCTCACTTGGGATCGAGTCCAACACCGTGGATCTCAGTCCCAAGTACCTTAGGAGCAGCAGCTTGCGAAGCATACCTTGCAAGGACGGCTTATAAACACCCTCCAAGTCAAGCACCCTGAGCAAGCTATAGTCAGCCTTAGAGGTCATGTTCCCAAGGAATGTGCTGATGTCCTTGGTAAGCATGCCTCTCCTTAGGTAGAACGACAGAAACGAGCGGACCTGGCTGAGCTTCAAATTGGGTGGGCTGCTGTCGTGGCCGCCACTGACTATTTTCGTGTGCTCTGCGAGCCACCTAACCTTGGTCTTCTCTGGAGGCGCGTTAGGCAACTGTTGTTGCTGGCTAGTTGGGTTGAGCTCATTCTTACCTCTGGACTTGCTAGCGTTATGTATGTGGAGGAACCCCGTGCTAATCGCGGCTGGGCAGATCAAGTCATATAGAGAGGTGAGCATTTGGCAAGCTTTGGGGGATCCATCCGCCCTCCAGCTCACCACATCGATCACGTTTCTATCTGCGAGCTCCAGAATGAAAGTCTCTCCCACTTCCTCAGGAGTTATTTCCGTTCCTCTGTTGCAAGAATGCGAATCCAATAAGCCTTCAGCCAACCACAGCCTCACTAGCCTTCTCGTCGGAATTCGAGATGCCACGGGGAACAAGGCCATGTAGATGAAACACGGCTTTAGATAGACCGGCAGTCTATGGTAACTCAATTCTAGTAGATCTGATACTGAAATCTCAGAATTACTACTCGCCAACTTTGCACGTTCCTCCTCTGTAGCATACGACAGTAACCCGCCGAGTAAGGATACACAGAGTGGCAAGGTGGGGATCCGCTCTAGGATTTTATCCTCCTCTCCTCGGAGTTCTCTACGCAACTTCTTAGCAAGTATCTGCTGGCTTTCGTCATAGCGCAATTCTCCTAGCTCGTCAGAAATGAACTCGGCGATCCTTTGGTCTTTAATTATGGTAATTATGTGGCCCTGCCAAGAGCTCGGCTGGATGATCATCGCTAACTCTTGCAAGAGTTCCAAGTCAGACGCGCGCACGTCATCCAACACTATGAGGAACCTGTTATTACTGGCCAATTTCTGGCTCAGCATTTCCTTTATCTCGTCGAAATCCATCGCGCCCCTTGCCAGCTTGTCCACTTGCGTCAGTATCTCGAACAGTAACTCCCGCTGGTCGTTGATGGCCGGGACGTGGACCCAAGCTTGCGTATCGAAGCCCAGGTACATTGCTTCCCTGTAGACCCATCTCACGAGGAACGTCTTGCCGGAACCTTTCTCACCCCGGAACGAAATCGCATGGACTTCCTTCTCCTTCGCTTGATCCCTGATCTGCTTTACAATTTCCTCTTTCCGAGTCCCACGCCATACGAAGTTTGTCGACGCTTGCTGGTCCCAGAAATTAGTCAGTCTTGCCAATTTTTGGCCTACCCATCGAGCACTAGCAGGTTCCTTTTTCGTCTCGCCCCCGGCCTCCTTCTTGTCTGGCAAGTACTGATCTTGACACAACTCCTTCATGGCCTTCACCAGATTGGACATGTCCCTCCACAGCATGCACTTGTGGACGAGCGTGCCGAGCGGCCTCGCGGCAGCGTGCAGGGCCTCCTGCCTCCCGCGGGCCACTTTGAGGTGGAACTTGTCGATGAATTCCTCAGCGTCGTACAGGACTCGGAGGAGCCGCTCCGCCCACTCCGTGCTCTTGGCCGGTCTGCCTTTACTGGAAAAAGAATCCTTGGATCAAGGCCAGGTTTGCCTTGGCGTCCTTCACGAGGGTTTCCACCGGAAAGCACCCAACCCACTCCGGGCGAGAGAGAAGGATATCTAGTTTCTGTGACACGATCTCAGCGGCAGCTTCAGCGGCCATCGTGTAGCTTATCTTGCCGGAATCAGCCATGGGTGGTCAATATATCTGTTTCAAGCAAGGTCGTGTGTGTATGTCGGCTTGTTTGCTTGGATTGAATTGGCATGTGGGAACATCTTAGTCCCTCTCTCTATATATATGTTCTTCATTTTCCTATGCTTTTTCCGGTATGGCCTCTCCTGTCTACAACAAGCTTTGTAAATTCTTTGCTTGACGCGACCCAAAAGAAAGAAAAAAAAATATTCTTTGCTTAACCGTGAGACAGCGGAGAAAGTATCTGTCGTAATAATTATGATAAAAATAAAACTGGTCGGGTAAAGTCCTTTGCTCGTAATATCTATGGTGTCCCTGAGGAAAAGAAGAAGAAGAAAATCTATGGTGTCCCTTAATATAACAGTTTTACACATCCATCTCAGTATTCCTTCTTTGCTCTCATGCGTGAAAATAATTAATTCAATCGGCGTTAATCGGACTAGGAACTGCAGAGATAACCCAAAAAAAAAAAAAAAAAAAAGCGTCAAGAATTCAATATTTTAACCGACCAAATATTTTTTAATGAAATTTCCACCTAGCTTAAAAATTTTAATATTGAACGGGCATAATAGCTTGAATAATGACATATCAGACACGCATTGGACGAAAATACTTAATCAACTAATTGGATAATCGAAATCATGCCAATAACTTTATGTCAAGTGTCCATCGCAAAGGAGAGTTTCTCCGGTAAATAGAGGGGTACTCCCGTGAAGCTTCTCATTTCAAGCGGAAAATAAGAACCATCAATTTATCTTATTGACAGGAAATTAATAAATAGTTGAATTTCCGCAGGTGATTAGCGTATCTTCTTTCTATAATCTATAATTACCGGGTGAGAACATTCATTGACTTATCTTATCTAACTAGAATACTAAAATCAATATAAAAACATCATTACTTTTCCTCCGAATTTCGACAATTAAGGATTCGGCCTTCAAATTCATGGAGATACTCAAAGTTAAAAAATTTTCGAATTTACAATACACAATTTTACGGATTTTATAATTTAATTGCACCTCATATTCGCTATACTTCAACGTGCTTGCCGAAGAAGTGAAGCCCGTGCTCCTCCATGCATCATCAACTTGTCCATAAAAAAAAAAAAAAACACTTTCTCAAAGAGAATATTTCATCATCTTACGTTTCGAATGACGTGCTCATGTAGATATTACGTCGTTAGCACGTATTAAACATTGCACGGTATAAATGTTATCACGTAAGGTGGGTTAGGGTGTGTGCTCTTTGTTTTGTTGTTCGACATTTTCTTCGTTGGTTTTCTATGCTTTTCTTCTAATGGTTCGCCTCTTCCTTTCCTTTGATTGATTCTCGACTAATCCAAATCTTGACCCAGGGACAAGAAAGTATCCGGTGCTTTTTGCCATTGATAGGTTACATAATTAATAAGCCAGTCAAGATTTGGATTTTGCTAAATTTCGGATTCGAAGATGAGAGAAGGGACGCTGAAGATGTACTCCACTCCGAGACAGCAATGCGCCCAAGAAAACATGAATTCATCTTCTCCCTCAAGCAAATTCACACCTAGACCAACAATTCTCAGTGTTTCGATGGCCGGAACAAGAAGAGATCCTGGCCAAGCCTTTTCCCAAATTATGTCAATGCTCTCCGGGTGCAAAACTGGGTAATACTAGATTGCAATCCTTTGCCATCATACGAAGCAAAATCTGGAGCTCAAATTGGGTCACAAGAGTTAGACCTTAGCTCGCGGCAAAGGCCCTAGGGTCGACCGTGTTAGTTACGCCAAGGCCTTAGTCGTAGAGCAGCTTCTTGACGTAGGAGGAAGAAGGAAAAGAGAGAAAAGAAAAAAAGAAAAGAAGGAATCTAAGAAAAAAACATGGCACTTGACTAGATATGTCTCTGCCATTGCTGCAAAAAGTGGCACTTTTATGCCTATTCGAAGCATAATTTGAGACAATGTTCAGACATTTTTTTTAGAAAATAGTCTCATTTCAGACTTTTAGGTGAAATTTTCCCTTAAAAACATTGTTAATAACAAACTATACTTAAAATGCATACGCCACCTAGAAAGTGGCTAGGTATAGTGAGACTGTACTTACATATGCTAGGTAGGATGCAAATTTTAGGTGAGTCTTGCAAATATTCCAGATTTCGAAAGCGGTAAAAAGTTAAAACAGTGGAATGCTGCTATATTCATAAGAGCCTAACTTTTTCCTTCCCTCGAACTAACCATATTCCTTGGTCATTCTTTGCTTGGAAATGTGTTATGAGTATGGGATGCTTGTACTTTTCCATGATCTTGGTTTTCTCCTTTCCACAGGAAGGTTGACATATGCACGTCATTCCTCGTGCTACTTTCTACTTAAGCCGGAGAATGTGGTAAAAGTACCCGATGGAGTATGTTTAGCATTTTGTTCAATTATTCCCTAAAGAACCGTCTTGGTCGCTTTTGATTTCAGATGGCTATTCACTGATCAAAATATAGTGATATCAATTAACAGTGATGAAAGTATGTAGTTTATATACAAGTAGACTACTAAGAGCAAGACAATGCTCTCACACCATTTCATCGACTGGATGATTTTCGAGGGCCTATCTCATCATGTTAGGTAAATAGCTAAGATCTCATCCACTCAATACCCCAATACCACACAAGACAGCAATCTCTACAGCAACACATAATTTGCTGGTCTATAGAGAACTAAGTTCGGCTTTATGAGAAGGGGATTTTTTTTATTTGCTGGAAATATATCTCGAGTTTGAGCTTGTCAAAAAAAAAAAAAACAGACCTAAATGAAGTGAATCACATGCATTTCTTGGGTGTGGAAATTAAAAAGGAAAAAAGGGGCAGACAAATTAGTTTTTCATGTTGAAATCGGCCAAGGAGGATCAGAAAGGGAAAGTCTTAACTTGGACTTTGCTGACCGTTAACAGAATTTGGATTTTGTACATTGAATATACGTTTTCATCTTGAAGGCAGCTACTGCGCTTCGAGTCGCCATTTCATATGTATAAATATGTGTGTGTGTGTGTTTATGGGAGCTTGATGTGCCGCGTTGATGTGCAGGCAGAGTGAGTCATCTTGCGGTTCTTGCAGTGAAGGTTTTCTTCATAAGATTACGTCAATAATTTATATATTTGAAGTACATTAAATCTTTTGACCAAAAAAAAGTACATTAAATCTTGCAAGTGAGATTTGTATATTTCTCTGCGAGATTAAGTGAGAGATTATTTCATAATAAATTAAGAGAGCTAAAGGACTATATGAGTTATTGCATATAATTAAGGTTGAGAAAACACCCTACTCAGGTATGGTTGTATCTCCGTCGTATCACTTAATTTACAAAGTGTGTTGACACCTAATTTTTAGTTGACGCGTCATTAAAATGTAAAAATTAGAATTTGGGTTTCTGATCGCGACGGAACCCTATCTCTCAACCAAAAGTGTCCTTTTCCATTTCTTTCTTTTGCATTTGTCATTTTAAAGTAATTTTAGCTCATTTTCAAGAAAAACTTGAAAAGTCAAATGGTTTACTTTCGAGTTGATTTTTTGGTTGACTTTGACCAAAAGTCAACCACGGATCAAAAATTGACTTTTACCCAAAAGATTCCATTTAGCGTTAATTTCACTTTGTCAAATCAATTTCTTGAAAATTCACAGATTTGACAAAAAAATCGACATTTTAGGAAAAGTCAACTAAATGGTTGACTTTGGTCAAATCTTTGACCAAAAATGGAAAATATAAAAAAAAAAATGCACAAATGCATTTCTTTTAATGCCAATTTGACTTTTGTGTTAAAGATTTCACAAAATTCAATTAAGAATCTTGATTTCTGAATTTTTCAGTTTTAGATTCTAAATCGACCAAAAATAAAATTACTTTTATTCTAGTCATAATTAGGTGTAGTTCTTTCTTTGACATTTGGTTTAGGGACTTTCAGAAATCTGTTTATGCATTTAATTTCGTGATTTACTAAGTCAAAATGTGAATTGTCGTTTTGAGCCCTAATTAGGGTATGAAAATCAATCATTCATAATTTGCGAACGGACGATTGTTTCTCACTCATTTTCTTAAGATAAGTATAAATTTGAAATCGATTTTGTGAAATTCGCACCATAACTCATCAATTTGAAGAATTTTATCCTCCCGAGCATAAGAAAATCAAGTAATTAAGCTTCAATCATCAAAATTTGAATTAACCCATTCATGATTATGGTTTAATTTCATAAATCTAGGTCCAATTTTACTATTAGGTCGAGATCTATTTTTGACCTAAGCTTGAACGCTTCAATTCAAGGTCAATTTGAATATGATAAGTGATTTTACATATGGGTAGCTCATTAGATAGAGCAATTATGATACTAATTGAGTTTTTTTTTTTTTGGTCGATCCTACGCTAATTCTACTCTAACACTCACTCGACTTTCGCCCTACCTCTCGCGGCGGCGGGGTCGAAACCCACCGCCGAAAATGAAATCGTCCCCACCCCAATCCCCGAGAAGGTGGGGATTTGAACCCCAACCTCTCCCTTCCAAGATGGAAGGGTGGCCACTGCGACAACCCCCAGTGGTTACTAATTGAGTTCAATTTTAATTAATTTGCAATTTTGCCCATTAAATTGTAAATTTTACCATTTTAGCCATTTAGGCCCAATTCAAAGCATTCATGATTTTGACTCGTTGTTTTTCACTATAATCATTTAATTAGATCAATAAAAGACCCACAAATCACGTTCATAAGGTTTGATTAGCTTAATGGTATCTTAATTGACCAATTTCTTCTTAAAAAGGATAAAATTTCTTTTCAATTTGGTCCTTTGTGGACAAATTGCATAAATCTTAGACCCACAGGGGTCCCAAGTAGACAAAATAGCTGGAACCAAACCAAATTTGTCAAGAACCAATCAAAATCCCATTGAACCAAACCGGACCGATTTGATCGGTTTTGATTGGCCGCCGGCGGATTGGTCGGTTCAGTCCCTTTTCGGCCAATTCCCGACCTCCGGAGACCGGTTCGGAATTCTCTCAATGTCAATTTCACTTATGAACCTTCAATTTTCCAAAATTTTACATATTGATCCTCAAATTTCATCAAATTGCAAATCAACCCTTAATTGGACATTTTGACGCAATTCCCGATTTTGGCTTTTTTTTTACAAATCGAATCCACTAGATCAATTACTCGACACCTCGAGATCATGATGGAGCCTTCGAAATTGATTTTTGACCATTGGATCGAAATTTCGACCGTCGGATCGAACCGATTGCCGAAATCGCTTAATTTTTGGGGGGTATATAAATGAGTTTTCCCTCCATTTTCTAGGGGCTTTTCATTTTGCATGAAATTCTCTCTTCTAGAGGCTTCTCTCTCTCTCTCTCTCTCTCTCTCTCTCTCTCTCTCTCTCTATTTCTCTCTATTTCTCTCTGTTTTTTGCGCCAAACCAGGGATCCCTCTCTCTCTAGTTTGGTCCGATTGGATCTGTCTTCGCGGGCTTTGCGCCGCTGGTTTTAGCCCCCACCGGCGGTCTTTAGCCCTACACCACCGTCCAGCCCATTCGTCCTTCGTTTCCAGTGGTGATTGGAGCAAGATCAAGCTCCGATAAGAGCCAAATCTCTCTGTCTGAGTCCGATCTCCTCCGGCGGTGTCCAAACCGATCCAGTTTTGGATCAGTTTTGTTTTGGCGCCTAAATCAGCGGTCCAGCCGCTTCCTAGGTGATCCACGATGTCCATTCGTCAACTTTGAAGTTCTGTTTGAGCTATGGTGGTGAAGGCTTTGTCTGATTGCGTAAAAAATTTGACGAGAATGCAAGAAAGGTAAAAATCTTAAACTCGAATCCGATGAAGCGAGGTCGGCGTATCCAACTGGGGCTAGGATTCGTGAGTAGATTTATGAAATATGTTTAGATCTGAAGCTTATGTGATCATTTGATGATTTGCTGAGATCGAGGATTGATTGAGAACGATTTTGTGGTTGATCGAGTGTTAGATATATGAATATGTAATTTTTGTATGTCTATAGCTAGGTTACTTTTTGGCCAAAACGAGGTCCAAAACGATCTTATTTCAACTCGAGTTCTCTTAGGATTAGATAATAGACATCCCGAGCTTCAAAACGATAGGTCGTACGCTCCAATCAAGCATCATTTGACCTCAAAAACATCTTCGAAGATGAACGATTCTGCTGTAGCTTAGTTGAATTTTCGATTATGTTTTTGCTCCGAAATGAGACTTTACTATTTTTGTGTAGCCTTCTGTAATGATTTTGGGACAATCTTGCTTTCATGAGTTTTGTTTCAAATCCTTTTGTGCACATCCTGTATTTTTTATTTTTTTTAATTTTTTATGATTTTTGAATGTGCTTAATTAGGTCAGATGTACTCAGATCTAAGCCTTGGTCGATTTGTTCCGTATTGATATATGATTTTGCCATTTTTGTGTTAATTTTTTTTTTTGTTGAGTTCTGAAATAACTTTCTTTCATGAAAGTTACTTGTATTAGTGTTGTGCATATCCTGTATTTTTTTTTTTTTTGAAATTGTTAGGCATGTTTAGTTAGGTCAAAATCACTTAGATTTGAACATAGGACAGTTTGTCCTACATTGGTCCGAATTCTGTTTTGATTAATTTGAGTCCACAAATGCACCTATTTGGTCTCAAATCCTTCATGAGAGTTGAAATACATGATACATATGTTCAATTGATGCATGCTTTGTAAAGTCTTGACATTGGCAAGTGAGTCAATCCATGAGTTAAGGTTAAAACGTGTTGCATTGGTATATAGCCTAAATGTACATCTTTGTTTTGTCATTTTTACTGTGATTCGTGTGATCATATTTAGGTTTTGAATCCTTAATGAGAAACGTTCATCATTGCATGTTCTATATGCAGGATTTTTCGTAAGATTTTTGCACATCTTGAGATGGCGGAAATTGTCCATGTTCTGTGAAATCAATGTTGAAATGAAATCTTGCCATTTATGTATCTTACTATGCTTGTTTGATACATTTAGAGACTAAATTTTGAGATAATGTCTTCTTGACACTTAAACCTCATGTTACAAGGCTTGAGTACATGTTCGCATCATTGCATTTGAGTGTCATTTTGCATGTTAGATTGGTGCCGCAAGAGCATATGTTCATCAAGAAACTCTCAAGCATTTTATCAGGAATCTTGAGTCATCTTGTTTTGTCATTGAATTGTATGACATCTTCTCATGCTGACTTAGGGTTAGATGATTACCCAAATTGTTTGTCACATCTAATTCTAAGTCACATGTGATTTTTTCATGCCATTTGTGTACTACTTGAATGATTTTGAGATTTATTAATGCATGATTGTGTTTTGATTTTTAGTTACCGAGCATTCCTTTCGAAATCTTGATCTTAGAGCACCTAATTGACCTAGTTTGGACTCAAACCTTTCTAGGAAGTTGAAAAGCACACTTAGAAGTTTCCAATGCCGTTAATTTCATGCCATTCTCTCATCATTTGGACTACTTTCTATTTTTTTCAAAACTAGATTAGAATCTGGACATGGGATCAAATTTGGACTCTTGTTCTAACCCCTGTTTAATAGACTTTTGATATTTTTGTTTCATTTTTTATTTTAGAATTTTGCACTTGGTCTCTTTACAAAACTTGTTCGTCAACATATTCATTATGTTGTGTGAAAATTTGGTGATTTTTTAGACTTGTTTTGATAGGAAAAATCCTTACGATATTTGCCGAGTGTCTTACTGATTTGACAAATTTCTGATATGCTGTTGCTCGTTGTCCGATTTTTGTAAAATCATGTGTAGCTTGTTTAGAAAAGCTTCCTTCACAAAATTTGTTCATTATCATGTCGTACATATTAGGAAATTTTTTCATAGTTAGATTGTCAATGGGTATTACTCAATTTTGTTGTCTTTACATGCTTGTTTTGAAATTTCTTGATATAAACATGATTGTGACTATTTACTTATACCTTTTAAGTTAGTTTGTGCATGAAATTAGGCCATGCCATCTTCATGAGAGTTGTTCTAAATGCTTTGATCTTTATTGTTAAATGATTGGCATTTTCAAAATTGCATCTTTCAAAAAATACTTTGGTATATGTGATGTTTCCCAAAAATAATTTCTAAGAAATTCTTTTCCAAAACTCAATTTGGTTTAAGAAAAAGTCGTGGTTTAGACCATATTCAAAATGTTTGTGATACTTGTGAGTGCATTTATGCGAGCTCTGGACTAGCCTTCACAATTGAATGTGTTCCATAGCCTAGATTTTCCTTAATCTTAAATATTTTCAAACTTTTTTAAAATCTTGATTTGATATCGTGAAAGTCATGGTTTGAATTATATTCAAAATGCTTGCGATGCTTGTGAGTGCATTTATGAGAGCCCTGAGCTAACCTTGGCAATTGAATGGCCTTTATAACTAAGACATCACTTTGTCTTAAAATCTTTCATGGATGGTTTCAAATATGTTTCTTAAAATATCACATGTACCCCTCATACATATAATCACGCTATTTATTATAAACATATGTGTTTGTGATTGGCACATGACTTTGGTAATAAGTGATCCACCAATGGCTCACTCATCTGTTTGATTAGTTAAGAAATAAGGTTCAAAAGACCCTCATGCATGTTTAAATTTTTGCAATGCATGTGACTTTTAGATGGATGGTAAGATCGATGCATGATATCGAGGGAAAATCTTGGGATCACGTAGATTGCTTGGTTAGGAGGCTTATAAGCGTTATTAGCCATGCGAGAACACAATTGGTCAACAATTGTTATAAGTCACAAAAATGGATTGGGTAGGTGTCTTAGTGGGACCCTCGCATGAAAATTTGACTTTCGTATTGAACTTTCTTTAAATGATTGATCTTGACATGATGTCATGTTTTTTATTGTTTTGATGTGTATGTTTGTTTCTTTCCATTGTATGCATCTAGTTATAGGTTTCTAGATTAGGTTTAGATTAGGACCTCGAAGATGGAGAAAGCACGAAGACGATGAAGGTTGATGTCCATTCTGACCATTATCATGTACTATTCATTCCCCCGACATATATCTCGGGTTTCATTTGTTGTATAAAGCCTGACAAGTTGTGGGTTTTATCTCTTACTCTCATCTTTTTCAATTGTGTTTCTCTCTTACATTTTCTAGGATTGTATGATAGATTTACTGCTTTCGTTGATTGTTTACTTACCGTTTTGTAATTTCAATTCCATCGATTGCTTTCTTTTCTTGTTTTCTAGAAATAGAATAGTATGAAAATGATCAACCATGCATGATCACTTAGTTTAGGACTAACGATCCCGAAAATGTAAGAAGAAACACATGGACACATTAGGAAAACACAATATACTATTTAGGTATCGAAATGACGCTAATAGAAATATTAGTGTAACTCAAATCCCTAAACCTAGATATTTAGTTGCGTAGGATCGAGGGAACACTCCCGACCCTTGATTGGGTTTTCTAGCCGATCCCCAAAACGAGACTAGTGGCGACTCCCGTCTTATTTTTAGGTTGTCATGAACAACTAGACCGTATAAATAATCTCGTCGTGCAGGGTACGAGTTTTGATGAAACTCACTATAGTTTAGCATACTCGATATGAGAGTATCCCAAATGATGAAGTGATGTCATCCTTATGGGCGAAGCATACTGTCGAGAGGGTTACCATGGTAAAAGTATTCTTAAATCTAATATCCATACCCGATCTCTTCTCTTGAGGTGTGTCGCTTGTGTGGATATGGATCGTAACACTCCGCTGTCACACGGGGTATGAGGTTGGAAGAGCTCGCGATCTCGTGAAGTAAACTCACGAAAGGCTTAATCTAAAGGGCGAGGTGATGATGTCTTTGCCGTGCTCCTAAGAGGGAACTCTTGAGATCGAGTACCCCTAAATCTGACCTTTCTCCTTTTTCTCTTCTTGTGATAGTGAGGGATCGAGGGCGGCAAGATCGGGTTATGACACAGTGGAATCCTGTGCCGCTCCCCTAGTGGATATAAATCACACTAGCTAAACCACATAAATCGGATATCATATTTATATCATTGTTCTGTTTATTTAATTGTTTGACCACTTGTCTTTGCAGTATTGTTGACACCTAAATTTTGGCGACCAGTTTAGTCATTTATTGCATTAAAAAATTAGGGGTGAATTTTATCCCTAAAAAAATAGTTAATTGCATATCATATAGTTTTAGGTGCATTTATTTTAATTCGCATTTACATTGGGCCGGTGACGGATGGATTCGAATTAATGCTTCAGAAACTTTAATTTGATGAGTCGGGCTAAGCCCACGAAGAGAGCAAATTGGCCCAAGCTCGTATCCTTGGGGAGATTTTACGGATTTGTCTTTGTAAGATTTCAGTTCAAAAGCAAATATTGCGTTTGAAAAGGCAAATATTGTGTTTGGAAAAGAAATTTTTGTGGATATGGTTTTGGAAAATTAAAAACCCTAATCCGTGGCCTATAAATAGATTAATACGCGTAGGGTTTTGAGGAGGCCACACATATCGATACACACGGCCGTATGTAGGGGGGGCTTCTCTCGAGTTTTAGGTCAAAAAAATTCAACACGAAAAAGAGAAGAAAAGCTTTAGGTTTTCTCCGTTCGTTCCTTTGAAAGAAAAAGAAAAAGAAAAGCTTTTTGGGAGAAAAGCCAACAGCAAAAGAAGCTTTTGCTTCTGCAGAGAGAAAAAAGGCAGCAGAAGGTATACGAGAGGGATGTGGGTGTGACGTCTAGCAACAGGGAAAGGAGGGAAAAAGCAATCACTATTCATCTTCTTCCCCCTGCCCGCATCTGTCGTTCGCAAGTCTAGCACCGCCGCTCCGCCGGTCTCGCCACGACGCACAGCCCTATCGCCGACACTCGCCGCTGCTACCTGCCTCTGCAGCAGATCTACGTCTGTCTCCGCCAGCCTCCACTAGTGACCGACGTTGCTCTTGTCCGTGAAGCCCACGAAGCCGCCGCGCCGGCACCACCTCCGCCGCCACCTCCGCGCTGCCGCCCGCGCCGCCGAGATCCTCCTCACCGCGAATCTGTGCCGGTCCACGACGTTACTGCTGTTCGCTTTCCCGGAAACCGCAAAGCCGTCGATCACAGCCGCGTCCTGCGTCGCCTCCAATCCGCGCCGGTCCACGACGTCGCTTCTGCTCGCGTTCCCAGAAGCCGCAAGCCACTAGTCCCCACTGCGCTCCGCCTTGCCTCCAGCCCGCGCAGGCCCGTGACACCATCGTTGTCCCGATCTCACGCTTGGGAGCCCCGACGACGGCAGATCTGAGCCGATTGTCGCTCCACCGTCGAGCAAGCCTCGTACCACGCCTCCGTGCTGCTGTACCGTCCGCGACCACTCGGTGCTCGACAACCTTGCCTGTTGCGCCATCGCTGTGACTTCCTAGCAACGCTCGCGCCTGCAGCCCCCTGCTCGTTGCTGGCCTCTACTCGCCGTCAATGCGCCTGCTGTGCCCTCGCC
Source organism: Eucalyptus marginata (assembly GCA_014182565.1). Taxonomy (NCBI): domain Eukaryota; kingdom Viridiplantae; phylum Streptophyta; class Magnoliopsida; order Myrtales; family Myrtaceae; genus Eucalyptus; species Eucalyptus marginata. The sequence goes on from CM024594.1 coordinate 31,092,274, forward strand.
GGAGTTCCTCCGACGACTCCCCGCCGGTGCTCCGAACCCGCCAAGATTCCTTTTTTTTTTTTTTTCATGAAAAAAAGAGAAAAATCAATTTAGGTATATTTTCTTTGTTTTATTAGGCAAGTTTGTCTTTTTTTTTTTAATTATTATTTTATTTCTTGTTTTCTTATTTGAAATATTTCCTTATGCATAATTGGAAATTTTGACACATCACCACCCGATTCGCAACCGCGCCGGGTTTTTTATTTCATCTATAAGGCTTTAGATGAAATAATTAATCAAGCGGGAATAAAATTGATATTTTGATCTTTAAGGCTTAAGATCAATTTATTGATTTTACTAGCGAAATATTATCCCTTGATCTGAACGATGTGTGATATTTTTGATGATTTTGAATGGTTTGTCTTGTCTTGATTGCTTTATTTATCTTGAAATATGTTTGAGTTAGAATATTGCATGCTTTAGGGTTATTTGCATATTTAGATTAAGTATTTTATTTATCATGAATTTTTGAAATAATAAAAAAACATAAATTTAGGATGTTATATTTTTGTTGCATTAGCTTAAATTGCATGTTTAATTATTTGACATTTTTTTAAATTTCAAAATTAATTTAAAAAAGAAAAAAGAAAAATCATCATGCATATGTCAGGTAGAATTATGGCATCCTTTGTACGTCATTGCACATTAGGATAAAATTGCATATTTCATTTTAAGTTTAGATTGATTTAGATAGACTGCATCTTAGGTAAGAGATTGCTAAGTTAAGATAATATCTTGGTTTTAATTAGGGTTTAGCTTGACTTAATCCTTAATATAAGTTGGATAGAATCTTAATTTAGTTAGACAATTTTCACGTTTTTCCTAATTTCGAATTTCATGAAAAAATACAAAAAATGACTTAGGATAAATTAGTTTCAATCCCTAGGATAGATTGCATTTTTTTTAAGAAAAAGAAATAAAAAATGTCATGTGCATGTCATATAAAATTAAATTCATGAAATGCATGTCATTTATGATTGTTGCTAGGTCCATTTAATTAGAATTTGCTTGTTACTAGAATCTATGAAGCACGGACACGTTGTCCGTGCTTTCATATCGTGTCAGACACGTGTCGGAGTGTGTTGGATACGTCGACACGCTTGGACACGGTTGGACACGCTGTCAACGCATGTCGGATTTTCCGACACGCAGTCAACTTTTCTCGATATGCGTGTCGACGCGTGTCCGGAAGACTGATGGAGGGTGGAGGCGAGGGAGGACGAGGGAGCAGAGGTCGCGAGCAACGGCGAGAGACGGCTAGAGAAAGAGCCGAATAGAGAGAGAAAGAAGAGAGAAAGCAAGCTCCCGCCGTGAGAGACGAAGCCACGAACAGACCACCGCGACGGCGAGAGATGGCCAGAGAGAGCGGTGAGGGTCGCTATTGTTGCGATGGATTGGCGACGAGGAGGAGGAGGAGAAGGATCAAGAGGAAGACAAGAGGAAGGGGGTCGTGCGTAGAGGAAGGTGGTCGTGTAGCGAGGAGGAGGAGGAGAAAGATCGAGAGGAAGAGGAGAGGAAGGGCCGAAGGGGTTGTGTGGCGAGCGGTAGAAGGAGGAGGAAAAGGAGGGTAACTAGGGTTTCTCGAATTAGGGTAACTTTACTAGCTCAAACGCCCTCGCTCCCCGTAAAAATCGCAACTTTAACGGAAAGAAACCTGACGATTGGCCCAACGAAATCCCACAGGACAAGCTATGGAGCTACACGAATCTTCGAAACGCCCCTGCCAAGGACACCCCCATAAAAGCTAAACACCACCAGAGAAGAGATAGTACACGCTACGCATTGAAGCAGCCCCGTACGGAATTGGTGCGAAGCCCTCGTAGCTTTTCTAGGTGGACTGCGAGAGAAGCAAAAGAAAAAAAAGAAAGAAAAGATAAATATTGGGGGTTGCGAAAATCAAGAAAACCCCAATTTGAGAGACCTCACGGAAGAAAAATAGTACTTTTGAGCTTTGGGGGAGAGGAAGTGAAGGCTGACAGCCTGTCTGTCAGTGGTGGGGGAGGGAAAAAGTAAAACAAATTTGGAGTGGAGGGAAATGGACGAAGGAAAGAATGGGTGGATTTTGGGGATTTTTTTTTAATCGGAAAATTAAATAAATGAAATTAAAAAATAATTTCGAAAAATAAAAGTGTTGAATTTTGAATAATGATAAATTTTGGTCATTTTAGAAAATCATGGATTTATTTAAATAAATTGATTATAATTTCTTATTAATTATTAGTTTCATCAATAACTTTTGTTAAAGTTAAAAACATGTTTCGCATTAACTATGAATATATCTTTTAAATTTCAAATGAATTGATTTATTAATATTATTAGTGTAAATTTATTATATGCTCTTTTTTAATTAATTAATTTTTCAAATTACTTAAAAATGAAAATATTCATTTAATATACAACGTGTCGCAACGCGTCGAATTCTCTATTTTTTAGAAATGACGTGTCGACGTGTCATGTCGTGTCGTGTCGCGTGTCGGTGCTACCTAGACTAGAATTAGGTCATTTAGTTATGTTGGATTGCATAAAACATGATTCTCATTAATTAAATGAAAACAAAAAGAAATTGCGTGTTAATTAGAAATTATAATCCTATGTGAATTCTGATCTAACAACGCAGATACTTTCGTTGCTATGAGGTAAGTCTTGCAATTTATTTACTGCTTTCTTGGGTGTTAAATTGATGGATTGCGCGCCTGTATGATCACCTCACATGTTAGGGAAATAGATTTAAAATCAACCCAAACTGCCTGCAAATTTTTTTATGAAAATAAAAAGAAATGGTACCGAAAGGGCATTAGAGAAGTCTAGTGTAACCAAGTCCTCGTACCCAAAGTCTCTGGTTCGTAAGAGTAAAATAATCCTCCCATTATTTTACTTAGGTGTTTAATCGACCTATCGTAAACTGATTAGTGGCGACTCCTAGATAAAATCCATTTGCATGTTAAGAAATTTGAACTTAAGTTGTGAATTGGTATGTGCTTGGGAGAGCCCGAGTTAAGTCTAGGCTTAACAATCCATTAGTCAAACTCTAGGTGGTGCACCCGAAAATTTGGTCGCGACAAATATTATCATTGTCAAAACTTTCATTTTGTGTCTTGCTATGTTTAGTCCATCCTATCATTATGTTTTGCAGTGTCAACCCATAGATCTAGCTTTCATCTATAGCAATTTGAAGCTACGTCCTTCGAATAGGTTGATGGGCATATCGTTTCCCCTATAGTTCTAGGAGTCAGGGTGTGACCCTTATACCTGGCCTTGCTCTTTCAGTTACAATTTTGTTCCTGAAACAGCAAGTTTGGAATTTTGATGGCAATAATCAAAGTTAAGTTAACAACCAAATGCAAAGATGTTGGGCTTAATGTGCATCTCATCACTCCACTAACAATAGTCCTGAAAGATGAATGAGATCTGTCCGTCGCACTTCATTGATTATCTAACAAATATATAGGTACATGCACGTGAGGAAGTCAAGTATAAAGAGCAAGTCGCTTGTGGAAGTGTGCAAAATCTGGCTCCGACACGAACTGACTGTTAAACAAAAAATAAGGGAAGAAATTGGCATACAATTGTAAGACTCGGTGTAAAAGAAGAAAAACCGTGGGCACCTCTTCAGCTTGGAGAGAAAGATCCATATTGTCTATGACATCCTATTGACCAAAATAAATGAAGGATGCGTTTGGTTTAGTATTTTCAAGTGGCTTTCAATCTCCAAAGCCCCTTGAGGAAATACCAAACCGTTTGGTGATCATTTTGACGTAGCTTTCAAGTGAAAATCGGCATTAGGAAGGCTAAAAGCCCAATGCTAGTAGGGATTAGCATTGGACTTTTAGTATTTGGCCAAATGTTGAAACTCATTTTTTTATTCAAAAACTACCCTCACTCATCCTTCAAATTTTTGATTTTGCCCTCATTATTATTATTTTTAAATGCTAAAATAATGCTAAAAATCAAATATATATAAATGCTAAAAAAGATCAAATATATATAATTTATTTTAAAAAATAAATAATATATATTTGATTTTTTTTTAGCATTATTGTCAAAATTTATATTTAAAAATTTGCATACATTATTTTTTTCAATTTTAAACAAATAAAAATTGCAAAATTCCGAAGAAAGGTTTGGTTTTTTTTTTAAATTATATATATTTGATTTTTTAAGAATTATTGTCAAAATTTGTATTTAAAAAGTTGCATTCATTATTTTTTTAATTTTTTTAATTTTAAACAAATAAAAATTAAAAAAATTCCGACAAAGGGTTTGGTCTTTTAAAAAATTATATATGTATTTAATTTTTTTAACATTATTGTCAAAATTTATATTTAAAAAATTGATTCATTTTTTTTTTCAATTTTAAACAAATAAAATTAAAAACCAATATTACTCATCCAAAGGGCTTTTCAAATGTGTTTTTTTATTTCATTTTTTATCAAACGACATTTTTCTCAAAATTGTTTCTCAAAGCATGATTTACCAAACGATCTTTGCATTTACCCAAAGTCTTTTAAGCTAAATTGCTTTGCATTTTCTTAATGGGTTTTTAAAATGTTAAATCAAACGCACCCTAAGAACTTCTTGTGATGGTCTGTTGCACTGCTGAAAACATGATGACCGCGACGAGCGAAACCATCCCTCAAAGCCAGAAAAGCTGTCCCTAATATGTGTTCTTGATGGTCCGCCACTCGTCTACTCATACACGTGTTTATTGGGGACCCGACACGGCCGGTAAAGGATTATATTAGAGACAACCATCCTGCTCTTAATAGTTTCTGTAAATAGAAAGTCGTTAATTTACCTGAAAAAGAAAAAAATAATAACTAAGTTCCTGCATGTGATCAGCGCATCGTCTTGCTACGTTCTATAGCTAATGAATGAGAACATTCGTGGGCTTATCTAATCTAATATGGAAAAGTAAAAGCAATAAGAGGAAAATCATCACTTTTCTTCTGGATTTCTGCAATTAAAGACTTGGCTTTTAAATTGATGGAGATACCCAATGTTCACTACTCTTGGCATATAATTACAAAGTTTACAAATTTTAAGATTCAATTGCACTTTAGACATCAGTTATATTTGAAATACACGCTCACTGAAAAATTGAAGCCTATGCTTATACGCATATTATCAACTTGTCCATATATAAATGCTTGCTTTAGTATCCGGTGCTTTCGCCACTGATAGGTTAAATATCCGGTGCTTTTGCCATTAGCAAGCGTTTATGCGCTAAAGCACCCGATACTTTCTTGTCCTTGGGTCTGATAGGTTACCTGTCAATGGCGAAAGCTCTCCTTGAGATTGATTCTTGACCAAGCCAAATTCAGACCGAGGGGCAAGAAAGTATCCGGTGCTTTCGCCATATCCGGTGCTTTCGCCATTGATAGGTTAAATAATTACTAGGCCAATCGAAATAGTATTTTTGCTTTAGTCCGAAGACTCAAAGAGATGAGGGCGAGAGAGGGCGCATTAGGTTCAGACTTGAAGATGAGACAGCATACAAAGTGGATATGTTAGTAATGTGACGAATTGTTAGTCGATGTTAAATATGACGCAATTATTTTAATTTTAACCCTGTAACTCACCACCTCATTTAGTATGTCCATTGGCACTTACCAAGATTAAAGTTTTAGGCGAGTGTTGCAAAAAATTCAGATTTTAAAGTAGCAAAAAGTTGAAACAGTGGTAACAATTGAATCTATAAGAACATATCGTTCTCCTTTCCTGAAACTAACCGAGTTCCTTAGACGTTCTTTGCGTGGAGATAAGTTATTGGTATGGGATGCTTGTGCCTTTCAAATAAAATTACAAAAAAAAGTCTTAAAACTATTGTACTAATACTGATTAAGTGGTGAACCTTTTAGTTTAGCCAAATTAGTCATACACATTTACATAGTTTGCCAATTGAGTCCTCCAAGCCAATTTCAACCTGAAATCGTTGACGTGTACGCTTGTTGTCACGGCACGATCAATACTAACATGAACAACTTTTTAAAAAAGTTTGAATTTTTTTATTAGTCAACTTTTTTCTTTCTTCATGAACACTAGCCATTCTACATGGCACGATTGGCGCTAATGTGAATAATTTTAGAAGAACTAATTTTTTTATTATTTTTCTTTTTTTCTTTCTTAATCATTGACATGGACTCCGACTGCCTTATGTGGTACGGCTGACTTTGATAAGGACATTTTTCACAATTTTTTTTAAATTGATTTTTTTTTTTTCATTTTTCTCTCTTTTTTTCCTTTCATTTTGGCCAACGAAGGCCAGTAAGCCTCGTAGGTTGTGGGCAAGGTGGCCCTTGCCCATCGCGGCCAACAAGGGCCTTCATAATTGACTAGGCCGTAGGTGAGGCTATCATGGCTGGCGAGGGTTGCCAGCTAGGGGTGACCATGGTTCCAAGGTAAAACCTGGAGCCTAAGAACTGAACCAATATGAACCTATACGATTATTGGTTCAAAGGTATGCAAGGTAGATTTCGGGTTTAAAAAATTGAGGAACCTGTTTTGATGGATAGATTCTAGATTTTAAATTGGAAGAACATAGAACCTGGAACCTAGAATCTGGAACAAGTTTTAATATTTTCTTGGTTCATGTCTTCTTGCGATCCTACGATATTCCTTGTTGGTCGATAATGTGTGTTTATTTTGGAAACACTAGCCTTAGGTTCCATTTTATGGTTGAAACTTTTACTTTATTAATGATTATATTCTTTGTGTGTCTAAATATAAGTTATGGTCAGTGAGTTGTAGTAGCAAGTGGTGGTCATTAAAGGTTATAATTCACTACAATCGTTCAATTAATAATATAAGTAATACTTGAGTAGACCCTTAAGCTTGTAATAGGATATGTTCCAAGTTTTATAGTATGTAAGGTAAGTTCCAAGTTTCAAAAAATGAGGATCATGTTCCAATAGGTAGGTTCTAGGTTCTAGGTTCCAATTGGAACTTGTACAGAACCTGGAACTGCTCACCTCTATTGCTTACCACAATGAAAAGAAAAAGGAAAAGAAAAATGGTTAATACTACAAAAAACCCCAAACTGACACATACTTGACAAATTTACTTTAAACTAATTTTTTTTCTATCAAAAACTCTAAACTGGTATACCTGTGACAAATTTATTATCTGTTAATTGATACGTTATGATAAATGGAGGGTAAAACCTCAAATTAGTACACCCATCAACTGTTGCGTGTCATCTAACTCAGCAATTTAATGGTAAAATTTAACGGAAACTAACAGAGTGTAAATTTGTAACGGATGTACTAATTTGAGGTTTTTCGTGATATTAATCCAAAGAAAAAAAATAAAAGAAAATAATTCAAAAAAATTTTAAAAATTACAAAAAATTGTTCACATTAACGCCGGTCAACATTCATGTCAACAATTTCTAGCCAAAAGTGGTTTAAATGACTCAATTGACAAATTGTCACAAAATTTAGGACGGAATTGACTCAAATGTAGTAGGTTTAAGAAATTTTTGGCAATTTTTCCGAATTATCCTTTCAACGGCGAGGTTGGAATGTGGACGTCATTCCTCAAGGTGCTTGCACTTTTGCAGGAGGATACAGTAGAAGCACCCAGAGAATTAGGTTTTAGTATTTTGTTCGTTATGCACCGGTTAATTGTCGAGGGATTATCTTATCATCTTGGGTAAATAGCTAAGTCTCAATTCAACATACCAACGCCACACAAGGCAGCAATCCCTACAGGCCACTGCAATATATATAGTTTGCCGGTGTATAAAAAACTAAGCTCGAATTAACGAGAAGGGACCTTCCTTTATCATTGTCAAAACTTTCATTTTGTGACAGCTATCACATTTAACTGCCGTATCATTGTGTATTGCAAATTGCGATGACAACCGGTAGATCGACCTTTCGTCTGGAGAAACTGTTTAAGAACGAACGGCGGATGATGATGTGGTAAGGGGGCACCGATCAACGACATCAATGGATGAGATACGTGAGAATGAGGGATATCAGCATCAGCACGAACGTTACTCCTTGTTCGATTGAAGTGCCTGCATGTCTAGTACCAACAACCACGGTCGATTTCTCTCTCTCTCTCTCTTCCTGTTTTTCGGGTCAAACATCATTTTTTTACTCTTACACAACAAATTTGCTAGTAACTATTTCAGATTTGAATAAGCTGAATAGAAAACCAGCAATATATGCTCTAAATGGTACTTCTGAGAAATTGTTTCTTGATGAGAGGTTATCATAATCAAACAATTCGATTATGTAAGAGTTTTTCTTAGGTGTGCTAAAGTAATTGAAATTGAAATTTACCATTTTACGAGGTTAGTCTAAAAATGTAGGATATAGATATTCTTAATTAGTCCAACTTGTGATGAGAGGGTCTTTGGTTGTATAAATGCTCAAGTCTCTCATTTAATTCGGATGCATAAACAACCTCACATAAGGAATAATTACAAAACGTTATTTGTGAGGGGTAATTTCATTGAGCTAATGTTACGTAGGGTAATTGAGGAGAAGTACTTGAGTTTTGGATCGTCGTTATTCTGCATAAAAAATAATGGATTCCAAATCACATGCACAAATCTCTTTTTCTCCATTATTGTGTTCTTGTTTTCTTTCTATGGATTTTGGTTGCTGCTTTCGCAGTTTGCATGTGGTATCACAGCCGCCATAGTCTAGGGCTAGAACCTTCAAATTTGCCTTGATTTTGGGAACCTTTGTCTAATGAAAATTGATTTTGATCACATAGACGGAGAAGTCTCGTTGAGACGAGAACTTTGATAGGTTGCATGCCTCCAAGGGACGCCACATGTGTGGCCACATGTCGTTGTGGCATTAGCATGCATTGCCCGCATCGCACGCGCTAGGGCTGACGTCGAGGATAACATCAGTGATTTGTCGATGCAGGTTGACTCAATTGATCATGGGTGACCCCACCCGTTGACTTGACCCGAGACCTAACCTAGTTGACCATTGACTGAATTGGTCAAATTGGGTGGACCCTACACACTCGAGTGGCATGTGAGGGCACATGTAGGCTCCTTTCAAAGTGTGCTTAGTGTTGACGTTCTCATATCGTAATGCTCTACAATGTGGTATATTCAATTTACATGTTTGATGCTTTTGAGGATGTGAAAATGCGTACAGAACCCTATATACGTATATGTTTAGGGTATTTTTTTTTGCATTTTTTTCCTATATTTTTCTAAGTTTTCGATCATATAGATTCTAGCTCACCTATATATTATCATATACAAAATGTATAGAGTGTGATTCATTGATACATGTATAAGGTTAACATGTATCAATGAATGGAGCAATGTAATTGGCATGGCATATGATTTTAGTGAAAAATTGCCCATGCATTCAAGTCTAAAATTACATATATGGTAAATATGACGCATAAAATTCATGTCCCTGGTATAAGAGAGTTTCAATGATTCAATTGGATTGTAACCGTTAAAGTAGTACACTTTATTGGATTTGAGATATATCAGTTTTATATTGAGATGGGATGTCTCATGTTCAAATGTGTAGTCATACTGATATCTCATGTTCTGATGCGTAGTCATACTTCTAAAGAAAGTGATTATGTATTGGTTCATAGGGGAACATATGTACATATATTTGAGAAGTGAGTGATCCTAGTGGTTTATACACTCAAAAGTAGTGAATTCACGAAGGTTAGAATATATTCTCATAGCCATCATCATGTGGAAAGTACACAACTGCATGTTATGTATTCTGCAAAAAGGTAATTATATGATGATCTATGTAACTCTCAAGATGTGTGCCTATATGATTTCAAATTACACAGTGCTGACATGATGCTAATTGTATACATTACTTTTTTTTATAGTCACATTCTATTTAAATGGCAATTCCATTATGATTGAGGTTCTAGTTCAAATTTTAAAAAATGAAAAGATGATTTTCTATTGGGAATGGAGTTGGTAGATGTTCATGTTGATTGAGAATAAACCAGCATATCTCATTGCCACCTGTATGGAACCCGAAAAGCACACTTTGCCACCAAGGGTAAGAGCTATCAAATTTGCTTGTTATCCATGAAATGATCCATTAAGGGACACTTGAAGAATGATTCCTTAGCTAACTGCACTGCTAGACAGATGATGAAAGCCTTGAAGGCCAGAAATCGTGTCTCATCTAATATTAAGATTAGAACACATTTGCAAGGACTCTTCAACATGATGTATGATGGTTCTGGTGGAAATAGGGATTACGTCCTAAAGATGGTAGACCTGCAAACAAAACTTTCAGCTCTTCAATTTTCTATTCTTGATATCTACATTTTGCATCGAGCCCTCAATACCCTTCCACTTGCTTTTGGGATTATCAAGACTAATTACAACTCACTTTTGGGGCATTCTCCTTCATGAAGATGGCATCAAGCCGATGTGGGACTTGAGGAATAGAATACAAGGATTTCTTTGGGGAGAAATAACTGGGATTTGAAGCATTCTTCATCCCAAATCAACCGATTCATATACTGCAAATAAATATTAATTATTATAATTCTCATCTTGGGTGAAGCAATGAGCACTTGACCCAAGATTATGCCTACTCAATTAATGACTTGATAGCTAGGGTGGTGGCATAGGAAGAGAAACTGAAGAAAGAAAGAGGACACCATGTCTTGTCTATCTCCAATTCTAGCAATAAGAAGAGAAAAGATCCAAAAATTGCACCCATAAAAAAAACTAATGAAACCATTGGTCATTGTGACGATTTGGGTCCTAAGAAAGCATCCTTCAAAAAGGATGGTGACCGTTGTTGTAAGTTACTTTGGCGCAAATGCATGTACCATTTCTCTACAGTTGGATTATTGTTGAGCCACAGGGCTTTTTAATGCTTGAATTTGGTAACTTCCTGAAAAGTAATGTTTGCATTCTCAAGCCTGTTTCCACATAGGCTAAGAGCAAGTAAATCCTTGCCATGCCCTGATCCTCGGGCGTGTGCCCATCCCGGCTTGGTCGATTAAATAGCGACGTCCTAGGACGCATCGCCGACCCATTCATTTTAATATGCAGGCGGAAGTAGATAATTAATCCCTATACAATAATATGATGGGATAGGAAAGTAGGGCCACAAATTTCGAACCTAAAAACAACAACCACACTTATATACATCACAAACCAGAATGTATAATTACAATACAAACGATAGGAGTTAGGTTCTACACAAGCCAGTCAAAAAACAAGGTATGCAAACAGGGATGGGGATTTCCAATCCACTATGGGTCCTCATCATCCTCGATTTCTCCTTCTTCCACACTCCAACTGGAGCCTACTGTTGAGTACACCGGAGAATCTGGATCTTCAAGCTTAGGGTCCTTTGAGTCCACCACCGAACCACCCTTAGGGTCTGCTGTACCCTTTCCAAAAGCAACCTTCATCACATACAGAGGTATCTCAGATTCCGGTATGGGGCCCTCTCTCTGTCCATTATGATACAGGCAATACCATGCCCTGTATTGATGGGGCACCTTTTTGGGTAGACCCGCATCAACCCAGACTATGGACTTTACTAGTTCATACTGCAGCCCCTCCGAATGCCCATGGATCGGAATATAGTACTTCTGTTCTGTGATCTTCTTCGGTTGTCCAAAATATTCGAGTGGAGTTGCCATTTAAGGACCTGAAATGTTATCCCACAACGGGGTGAGATGACATCTCAGCGAGTTCAACCCCCTAAGACCCTACTAGGAAGAAAATACGCCCTGAGGGCTGCCTAGGCACAATCACGAGTCAGAGGACTTACCTCAGCCTCAATTCCTTCCTGCAAGTTAATACAATTCACAATTTCATCGAGTCATATCAACAAATTAAATCATCAAATCAGATCAAATCATCGATCAATCGACTCAGTTGATTCCATGTCATCAAGACCCTTTCTCGGTCATTTCAATAAATACTATCTATAAGTTTGACCATAATTTAGGATTGCTCACATTAAGCTTATAATGAATAGTATAGCTCACTAGAAGCTGCCAGATCCACTGATCTGATATTCTAATTATGCTCACCAGAAGCTGCCAGATCCATTGATATGCTATTCTAATTATGCTCACCAAAAGCTACCAGATCCACTGATATGCTATTTTATTATGCTCACTAGAAGCTGCCAAATTCATTGATTTGCTATTCTAATTATGCTCACTAGAAGCTGCCTCATATACCGGTCTAATCATCTGACCATTTTTCCATTTTTGTCATACCCAATAAAAATACTCGTGTGTGGGTATACAGTCGACCTTAGCCAAAATACAATTTTCTGCCACTTGAAAATCCCACTAATTTCAACAGTCCACAAATCCATTTTTGGTGCTGTAAACCGACACCCGGTGATTTTCTAATTAATTACTGAAATTAATTAATTTTGGGATAAATATCCCCAATCACCAATCGCACTCAATTTGCATAAAATAACAGTCAATTAAATAAACAAACCACATCACTGCAATCGGCATAAAATTCCGGTCATTGGTTATCCCGATTTAATTTTCGAAAAACAAATAAATAAATAAATAATTACGGAAATTAATTAATAAATGCCAAAAATAAGACTTAGGCTCGTAAAGTCTAATTAAAAGCCGAGACGGGCCCGGAAAATATCCGAACCACTCTAGATAAATATTAGAGCTTGTCTAGGCCCTAATTGCACTAAACTATCCACCTAACATGCAATAACAATTAATTAAATTGCTAATCTAATCTAACTATCCACCTAATCCAAGCTTAGTCTAAACTAATAAACCCTTAAAAGTTATTAACTTACTAAGCGAGGATTAGTGAGTTAAACACACTTGTTAATTGATCCGCTCGGATTAAATTGAAGGGGACGTGGCGAGGCTCGATCTACTCCAAAGAGGGCTCGGCAAACGGGGTCCGGAAACGGGCCGAAATAGGCCAAAACCTTGGCTGAAAACCCTCTGGGTTCTGATCTGGTCTGGGCTGAGAGAAGGCTGAACGGGAGCTGGTTGAAGCGGAGATGGGTTGAGATGGCCGAAGAGGGTCCAGGCGGGGCTGAACAACACCTCACGGGGGTGGAGGAAGCTTTGGCGACGGCGGTACGGCTCGAGTAGCTCCAGAGGTCGCCTAGGATCGTGGCTGGACGGTGCAGAGGCGGAGGGTGTGTGCGGGCAGGCGGCGGTGTCGCGGGCGGCTGCGAGGGGCGCGACAGTGGCGAGCAGCGGTCCGGCGGGTGGCTGGGCTGTCCGGCGGCTTGCTGGCTTGGCTCACTGAGTTTTTGAGGTCTTCAAGGGTGCTGAAGAAGGGGGGCTCGATGGAATGGGAAGGGGAAAGGAGGAGGAGGAGACAATGGGCTAAGGAGGGGACCACCTTGGCTTCTATCTCATCTTCTTGTCCCCTTTGGAGGTCCTACCATGCAAGGCTGGCTTGCACTCAGATTTTCCAGACCAGAACCCTTCTAGAAGCCTTTTTAAGTGGCCCACAGTCATGGCAAGGGGGGGTTACGAATTTAGCTTGATTTCCTTCAATTGGTCACCACGGTGGCTCTTGAATCAACACCAATCGGCCTCTATAAATTCAACCAACATAACAACAATCAAATTGACATTTTTCCTCGCCAATTGATCCTACTTGCATCCCAATTTCGAGATAAAAAACGATCATCTGAATTTTCTGGACAAAAACAATCCTACCTCGACTTTTTCCCAAGAAGTCTTGGTTTGCAAAAAAATCTTCGGAGACTGAGTCGACATTCCTAAAATGATTTATGACATGACAGAACTTTCAATTTCTGAAATCGGGTTCAAATTTGCGGTTAATTTTGATCTGGTGCAATTTTAGCGTGACCTAGGCTACTAGGTAGCTTTTAGAAATTTTTAGTGCAAATGACCCGTGGTCGACTTTCTTCGAGCCACAATGAACCCATTCGACACATTGGCGACTCTCGGTTGTCATGAGAATTTCGAGGATTCAAATATGGACACAAAGTACCAAAAAGATAGAAAAATCAGTCTAGTGCCGATTGATGAGAATTTTGCAATTTAGTGGAATCACCAATGCTTAATCATATATCTCAGTCGAACTGACCTATTTTCTGATCCCTAATCGATTTTTAACTGTGCCGTAATGGCCTCAGCAGATGAGCACGGTCAGTAGCCGATTCCTGGTCGAATTTTCAAGTTTATTACGTTAAGATTCTTTAATGGCTTTCCTAGATAGTCTAGTTATCTTGAGAGTGATCAGCTCTGAGAACAGCACTATAGGCGCATCAATGAAAGGCCCGATTAATTTAATTGAAAACAGAACTGAAAATTTGGGATGTCACAATCCTAGCGCAAGAAAAAATAAGCATGTAAACCATAAATTCATCTCATTAGAGAAAGCTCAAAGATGGTACTAGAGATAATCTCTGGAGCAAGTACGTTGTAAGGAAATGATGATTGCTTGTGCATATACACGAAATTTGGTAATGTTCATTTTCAGTCTATAGATAAAACATGATAGAGTTTATCTACCATAGTTATGGAGATGAGATTGCACAACATACAAATAGTCATGCATGAACTGATAATTCTTAAAGGTTCCAACTACACTAGTATCATTTAATTCAGGATGAATGTAGTTAACACCGACCGGAAATTTAGCAGAAAAATCGAGAGATAAGAGCATCTCCTTATCAATGTCAAGCTCATTGAACTCCAACCATCTGACAGTTCATTATTCTCCTCCTTCTCTTTTGCTTTACACAGTTCATGTTCCAGTAAATCCTCAATGCATATGCTGCCAGAGTCCTCTATTGAAGTCCCTCCCTCAGATTCTTCATCTACATTCAGATCGCCCTCACAGCAACCCTCTGAGCCAACCCCATAACTTCCTGATGCTGTAATTAATGCAATTTTATGAAGACTCGTGCAGCCAAAATGAAAGCAGTCCTGAGGTTTTAAAATTCATTGTTTCAGAGTAAGAAAACCAAGTAGGATTTGCAGTTGAACTAACCAAAGAAAGAAGTTCACGCATTAACTTATTCTGCATATTATTGGCAAAAAGATCATATCACCCTAGAAAATGATTCTCTATTGTACACGAACACTATTATTATAAATAAATAAAAGAAAAGGAATGTCGGCAAAATCACACCAACTTTAAACTTTACACGTACAATTTACAGAAGTCTTGTCAACCTTCCACTAAACTCAATTTACATTCTCAATGACAATTCTACAGTCAAAACACTAGCTTCACAAATTTTGTTCCTATATGAAAAGCTTCATGTTTTTAACTATGAAATGGTATGTGAAGAAGAGGTCTTAACTAGTGTGAAAAAATCTCGTAATCTCTTTTTGAGTGTCTTGTGTGTGAGTTGGGTAAAAGGCTCATTCAACATGCGTAGGCTACAGAGAGTAAGGTTGGTTCCAAAGGTTACTTTTAAATCCAACATTAGATTCCACGAAGGTTAAATGATATTGCCCTGGCAATTTTGTGTTATTTGATAGGATTCATTGTTGCCTTCATAATTTCTTAATTTGTATTGACTTGGTATGGAAAAATGAGCCAACGTAATCCTTATCCAATAAAAATCATAATCGTAATCAACAATGAGAAATTATCAAGTCTTTAAAAACATTTTTATCACATTGTGTAAAAAAAATGTTCCAAACCTGTTGTCGTCATGAGCAGATTCGAGCCTCTTGACGTCCCTTTCAACGGGCAGATAGAGAAAACTTCCATTTTCGTCCTTGATTTTTGTCGTTCTTTTTAATAACCAATAAGTTATTATTGAAATTATCAAGCCTATAAAATAATTTCATCATCATGCGTAAAGAACGCGTTTGAGATTTAATACTGTCAAAAACCTGTAGTTGTCATCCGCAGATTCGAACCTCTCAGTGTCCTCTTCAACATGCTCGTCCGTAATTTTTATCATTCTTGTTAATAACTAATAAATAATTATTGAAATTACCAATATATAGAAACATTTTCGTCATGTTGGAGATTTAATATGGGCCCATACTGTCAGCCTCGTCATTGTCCGTAGATCCGGGCGTCTGGCTTCTTCTATTTTGTGCAGGTTCTGTTCATTTCCTATTTCGCCCTTGAGACGGTCGACAAAACCATGAGCACCATTTTTGACTACCACATGTATAGTCTCCAATTCCCGACACTCGTTGATCCCTTCAACATTTTTCATCGCATCGAGGTGCCTCAACTCAGGTCTTTTGAGTTGGAGCATCGCTTTTTTTTCAATGATCACCTCCTGAAGGCGAGGCAGCTTCCAAATATTCAAGAACTTGAGGCTCGGAAACCATCTTTGGCGAACCTCATTTGAGTGCCTAGGAAGGAATTGGCGAACAGCCTGAGCGTCCTCAGGTTCTTCAGGAGATCACCCAACTGGCGCATCATGTCTGCTTCCACCTTCGAACCCGACAGAGTCAATAACCTGAGCGAGCCAGGCAAGAGCTGTGTCCAGATGGGTTTGTTGAGTTGGCCCAGCAAGTAGAGCTCCAACAGGTCCCGATGTCGTTCAGCCAACGACAGTCCCGGTAATGGGCCTATCTACGATTTCGTGGGCTGGGCTACTTCTGCCCGCTCGGCTACTTTCGGGGCTTCGGCTCCTTCTTCCGCTGGCTTGGCACCTTTCGCGGCTTCGGCTCCTTCGGTGGGCTTGGCTTCTTGTATCATCCCAAAGGTCAAGGACCGGAGATTGGTGAGCCTCAGGCTAATCTAATCGGCTATTGTTTTCCCAGCAGCTCCTGAGGTGCCGTCGCTCGAGTGTTGCAAGAAAAGCTTGAGCGTGGTCAAGCTGTTCATGTGGTCCGTCATCAAGTGCTCCTTCACCAATAACCAGCCCGCTTAAGGTTCGGAGTTAGTCAAGGCATTGACATTGTTGTGACAAGCCTCGAGGATGTTCTTCAAGTCGACATAGAACCAATTTAGATGCAGGTGTCTCAAGTTCCTCACCTTCCATAAGGAACTCGACAGCCAAGTGATGTTAGTGTGCTTTATGTCCAAAGTCTTGAGATAGTGCAGATCCGCAACCTCAAGTGGGATCGAGTCCAACACCGTGGATCTCAACCCTAGGTACGTCAGGAGCACCAGATTTGGGAGCACACCTTGCAAGGATGGCTTATGCACACCCTCCAAATCAAGCACTCTTAGCAAGCTATAGTCAGTCTCGGACGTCATCTTCCTAAGAAACGTGCCGATGTCTTTGGTCAGCACACCTCTCCTCAGGTGGAACGCCAAAAGCAAAGCTTATGTGGCGGAGGTTCAAATCGGGGTAGCTGCGGCCACCGACAGTGACTATGTTCGTGTGCTCTGCAAGCCACCAAACCTTAGTTCTTTCTTGCGGTTGGGCCAGCAGCTGCTGTTACTGGCTGGTTGGGTTATGGTCGTTCCCGCCTTCCGACTTGCAAGCGGCGTGTATGTGGAGGAACCCCATGCTCAATGCGATCAGGCAGATCATCTCATGTAGAGGAATGACCATCTAGCAAGCTTTGGGGGATCCATCCTTCCTTCAGCTCAGCACATCGATCACATGTTGGAAATTTCTATAATATGGGTTTACATTAATTAATTGATTTTCTATTTTAAATAATCGGGTTAATAGATATTCTAATATTAGATAAACCCTTAAGTGATCTTATTGAATTGAGTTTTGGCATCTATTAATAACGAGCCTAGCTGAGCAGTAAAGTATAGGCAAGTGTGTTTAATTGAAGCCCGTAATGGGAGGGGCTCCGTTGACACGCTATTAATTAGGGTTTGTTAGGTCCCCTCTCTAGCTTATAAAATGGTAGGTTATACCTATCAGTTGCTTAATCTCATAAAAAATTGCTATACTAAATAGATCATAGAGAGGAAGATCTGACATTCCAATAGATTTCTGATTAAACAGATTGATTTATTTTTCTTCAAGTGAAGCAATGGCTCAAATAGATACGTTTTAATTCCGCTGTACTTATTGAATTTGGTGTTTTATAGTCATATATGGATATGATTGTTCTTGATTAATTAGTTGTTTATATGGATAATTTTCTACCTCACATTCATATATGTGAGCTCCAGAATGAACATCGCTCCCACATCCTTCGGCTTCCTTGTCCTTTCCCCTTCTATGTCGTAGCAATGCGAATCCAATAAGCCCGCAGCCAACCACAGCCTCACCAGCCTTCTTGTCGGAATGGGGAATGTTACGGGGAGCAAAGCCATGCAGATGAAGCACGGTTTTAGATGGACTGGCAATTTATGGCAACTCAACTGTAGTATATTTGACAATGTCATCACAGAACCATCTTTCGCCAACGCTGCTTGTTCGCTCTCTGTAGCATTCGACTGAAACCCACCGAGTATGGATATGCAGAGCGGCACAGCAGGACACATTTCTAGGATCTTTTTCTCCTCATCTGAGACCATCTGATACTCCATGCGACTCCCAAGCGAGCATGCGCTGGCTTCCTTTGACCTCCACATTTTCTAACTTGATCGGCTCTGTGTCTGATGTATTCATGTACTGGGCTATCTTATCGTCCTAAGTCGTACAAATTATGTGGCCCTGCGAGGAGAACGGGAGGATCATCGCTAACTCTCGCAAGAGTGGCTCGTTGGACTGCTGCACTTCGTCCAACACTATGAGAAATCTCTTCGTCTTGGCCAATTTCCGACTCAGGATTGTCTTTATCTCCCTGATATCCATGTCCTTCATTTCCCTCGCTTGCTTCTCGAGTTGCTTCAGTATCTCGAACAGGAACCGCCGCTTGTCCATGCCGGCCGAGATGTGGACATAAGCACGCCGCTTGGAGTTCACATACTTCGCTTGGCTGTGGGCCCATCTTGCGAGGATCGTCTTGCCTGTGCCTGACCTGGCCAAAATCGAAGTGCCTAGGATTCCCATTCCCATTCCCTCCCCCGGCCACCATATTTTGATAGAAATGAATACAACGTTTGGAAGAATAAAATGAAGGCATTCCTAAGATCCAAAGATCCCTTGCAATGGGATGTTGTGGAAAAAGGAATCAATCCCACTGTTGCGTCTACTTCAAACAAGAATGGCAAAGACAAAGAACCAAACTCCCTACTCCTATGTCTTGGACGGAGATGTCCAAAAGAGAAGCTCTTGATGCAAAAGTTGTTTATTCTTTATATTGTGCCTTGTCTCCTGTTGAATATAACAGAATTTCTTCATGTGAAACAGCTAAGGAAGTCTGGGATAGACTTCATGTTACTTATGAAGGGACTGATCGTGTAAAAGAGACAAAAGTGAACTTCTTGCTCGGCCAATATGAATCCTTCAAGATGAAGCCAGGAGAGTCGATTGGAGATATGTTCAGTCGTTTTACAGAAATTGTAAACGGTTTGGTGTATCAAGGTCATCCAATTTCTTCCCCAATGAAGGTCAACAAACTTTTGCGAGGTCTCTCAAAAGATTGGAATCATGTTAAGACCTCAATTCGGGAAACTCAAAGGATTATGCCACTCTCCGTTGACGAATTGATTGGCACTCTTCAATCCTACGAAGTGGAACAAATTGTTGATGAAGATCCCGAAGGTAAGAAGTCCATCGCTTTAATATCTAACGCTGATTCTGATGATATAGATTTAGAAAATGACATGGACGACGAAGAACTTGCTTTTATGATCAAGAAATTCAAAAAGCTGAGTAGAAAAGGAAGGGAATTCCGTGGAAGAAGACAATACAAGCAAAATGAGCAGAAAAGAACCATGAAAGAAGATGATGAGTAAGGAAATATATGCTTGATGGCACATTTAGAATCAGAGTTTGACTCAAACACAGACTCAGAATCAAAGTTTGACTCAGACACAGACTCAGAATCCGATGAGGAAATCGAGGTAAGCCATTCAAGAATTCCTACTAAAGTTCCTAAGTATATAAACGAGCTTTACTTAAATCTCAAATCTTCTTTTTAAAAAGATTTCCAAACTAAAAAGGAGAATTCTTGGCTTAGGCAACAGGATCTTTCTCGAAAAGAAAAGTTTGAAATTTTGCAAAAAGATTTTCTACAAACAAAAGAAAGTCAAGATTTTCAAAGGAATTTTCAAATATTTCGACAAAATTTTCAAAGGGTTCAAAAACTTTAGAGCATATTCTTTCCATACAAGTTCCTTACTATAATAAGTCGAGACTTGGTTTCAATAAGGAAAGTAATTCTTTAATTGATTTTCCTAAAGTAAAAGAGAGACTTAGACAAAGACATTCAAAGGCATTTTACAAAAATCATTTTCAAAAAGTGTTTACAAAACCTGTTGGTCAAAATGCTCTTAAGTGTTCAAATTGTGGAGACTCAATACACTTTGAGAAAGAATGTCCTAAAGTCTGGAGACCTATTAAAAAGATTGGGTAAAAACAGCATACTCTACTAACTCTCATGGACCCAAGAAAATATGGGTACCAAAGAAAAGGTAAGTTGTTTTTGCAGGAAATAAAAGAAAAGAAGAAAGAGAATTTGGTAAGGAAGGTATAGTACAAAATTTAAAAATTCTGATTATATTTATATTCTCTTTGTGCCTTGATTGATTTATACTTTATTATGACCGTATTCTATGATTGGTTTTATTGAAGGAAGAATCGTGTGATTATTTTTGATATCCTGCTTAGAGACAAATGAGTTTATTTGGTTTGATTTTATACTCTAAGATTTTGTCATATTAAACAAAGTGAAAATCTGTTCTACGTGATGTTAATTATGCAAGATATTCCTAGATACTCAAGGATTTCATTCTCCCTGATTTTATTGTGCTTTGACTAAGCAAGAATTTCTTTTTCAAGTTATTATTGTGCATAATATTCTTTCCTTAAATAATATGTTATGATGAGTTTGGAAAGAATATTTGATTATGGAGATTTTATATTTTGCTCTAACAAAATGGATGGATCCAAATTGATGGATACCAAAAAGGAAATGAGTTCATTGTAGGAAACTATATAAGGAAAAAATGATCGCGAATCTACGTAAATTTTGGTGCAATCAGAAAAGTATCTCACGCGAAGATTGGTAATGATCTTTTTTAATCAATGGTATATTTCAAACATATACCTTGGGTAAGAGAATATTTTTTTTTATTATCCCGCCTTGCAAATTTCTACGTGCATTTATCTTGATTTTGGACAATTGCTTATCATTTATATTGCAAATATTTCTTCTCATAAATATAAGGCATTGCAATATTTTTTTACTTGATTTGGCACTTGATAGCGATATCATCTTTATTTTTGTGAAATGCAATTATAATATTTTGAGATTTTTGCTTAAGGAAATCCCTTTGATCTTCAAAGATATTATTGCATATTTATGGATACTCTTGCTACATTCTTAGAAGATATCTTATATCTAGCAAGTTTTGATCCGTAAATCAGAGGAAGGTATTACGTGACATTTTTGCAAGGATTATTATCTGTTATACAAGAATTTGCAGGTAGCAAAAGAATCTTCCATATGGATTTTGGAAAGCTCGATTCAAAAATCGTGAAGATTCTATACTATTTTCTGGAGGTTGAATGATTCTCTTCCTTGTGCAAATTTTTTGCAAATTGTTGAGGAAATCCCTAATGTGTCGTACGAAAGGTTGAGTAGTTCTGAATTTTAATAATTGATAATATTATATATGCTATTCAATTTATTTAATTGAAGAAAGGGCATTATATATTACGTGGATATTATTACAGCTTACTTGTGCAAAAAGTTCATTAAGTTTATGCAGGTTGAATTTGAGACAAGCTTGATTGAAGAAAATAAATTCTTGCCTCGAATTTCAAAAAGCAAATGTTCGTTGTGGATATTGTTGCTACGAAGGAAATAATGGAAAAATATTCTACTCAATGTGCACAAGCCACAATTAGTGCTATTCGCAAATATTGTCATGATGACAGGGGGAGGACGTGAATCCAAAAGGAAAGGAAAATAATCGTGATCATCTAAAAAATGCAACAAATTGAGGGGGAGCTTTGATCAATTATGGAAAAATCTTTTTGAATTGATCGTGATCTTGTTATAGAAGGAAGGAAAAGGTAAATGTGTCAGAATTTAAGTTCTACGAAATCCGGTTAGTGCATCTTTTATTACCTTTTGTCATTTACATATCTCTTATTTACATTATCATTTTATTATGACAAAAAAGGGTAAGTAAATTTTATAATGCATCAGTGATTTTTATTTGTTGATATATATGATCGAAGTGAGCCATATTACATATCTTTAATATTTGATTTACTTTATAAAAGCTGACTTTTGGAAATTATGTTTCATGCAAGACATATTTGTTATCATTTTATATTCTCTACGTGATACTATTTCTATCATTATCGTTTTTTGATTATGACAAAAAGGGGGAGAGAATATATAAATATGCATACATGTTGATATTATTGCAGAATATTGAGCTGCGATTATTTTTCTATATATTGTTATGCTCAATCTATTTGCTATCTTATGCTATATTTTGATTTGAATTACATTGCTTTGATTTATCAATATTTTAGAAAGTGTGATTACACATTTGCATATTCAGAGATTGTTTTGTCATCATCAAAAAGGGGGAGATTGTTAGGGAAATCCCTTATGATGTTTTGAAGATGACAAAATAAATCAAAGGCTACTAATGTGTTTAATGGTTAAATAATAGACCATGCAGATGATAGAACATGTAAAGGATATTGTCAAAGTCTGAAGACGGCCAGAAGACTAAACGTAACACAAGTCCAAAGTATATTCTAAAGATTTCTAGACTTCTGTGTCAAAGTCTGAAGACTGCTAGACTTCAGTATCAAAGTCCGTTCTACATCAGAAGTCTGCTCACTCTGACAAATTCCAGACTTAACGTGAATGAAGAACCTGAAGACAGACTCTATGCTGAAGCTGAACTTATTCAGACTGTGTCCAGATCTTAAAACTAAATCTGTTCACAAGCAGAATATGTTCAGACTCAGATTGTAAAGTCTATTGCACTCAGACTTAGATTGTAAAGTCTATTGCTCTCAGACTTTACATCCAGAACGAGACAGATCGTAACATAAGCCCCAAAATATAACGGCTAGTGATCTGGTTTGGATTCTACATCAAGATTGATTTGATTGACTCAATCTAATTGATTGACAATTGGATCTTGAAGACAAGAACTTTCTATACGAAGAAGCTCTACTTATGGAAACCAAGATTCTGTTTGTATGGGCGATCGGAATCAATTTGGGATTTTACTTTTATCACTCAACGGCTACCAAATCTTCTAGATACAGATCTGTCCAATGGGTAGATTGGAAGACGATCCTCAAGATACTGTCCAACGGCTAGTTTGGAAGTGAAGGAGTATTTAAGGAGATCAAGGACCGAAGAGCAAGTAAGAGACGGAGCGTAGAATTTATAATTCTAAAGTCTGAGCGACCTTCGATCATATACTTGTCTCTTGTGAGCTTAAACGTTTGTGATCGTGAGAGAAATACCAAAAGAGTGACTTAGTGAGATAGTGTGATCTACTACTAAGTGTTTGCACTTAAAATTGTAATATCTTGTTGATTGCATAGTGGAATCCAACAGAA
This sequence comes from Eucalyptus marginata, assembly GCA_014182565.1. NCBI lineage: Eukaryota > Viridiplantae > Streptophyta > Magnoliopsida > Myrtales > Myrtaceae > Eucalyptus > Eucalyptus marginata. The sequence goes on from CM024594.1 coordinate 31,115,829, forward strand.
GGCTGTTAGCGTGGGAGAGTGGACGTAGGCTTGATCTAAGCCGAACCACTATAAACTTTGTGTTCTTATTCTTTTCCCTGAACTCCTTTATTTTGTTTGTAGTTCTATTTAACTGCTAAAGTCTGAACTCGTTTCAGAAGAAAAATATTTATACTGTTCTTTGCAAAAAATTTTCTTCACACCTATTCACCCCCCTCTAGGTGTTCATACTAGCCATTTTAGTGAACACACTCAAGCATGCAAACATGAGCAAACACACAAAAGAACATTACAACAACACATGGCTTACAGGGGTGAGCACACCACTAAACTCGACGATGTAGGTTATTACCCTAGCCAAGAGTTAGACATTCTACTTACCTTGGATGAATCTTGATGAACTTTAGGTAATTTTACCAATAAAGGGCCATCCGATGAGGCAATGGGCGAGCAAGGCCGAGAGAGGGAGAGAGGGTGACTATGAGAAGGCAAGAGAGAAAGAGAGAGAGCAAGTGAGGGAGAAGAGATGGGGTGGCGTGTGTGTATTGGAGGGAATGCCTTTATTTATAGGTAAATCTCTCATCATTACCCTTCCAAATAGACTAATAGGATTTCTTTGGGTGGCAAGCCTAGGTTAGTAAGGTGGCAAGGCTAAGGAGGAAGATGTGGCTAGCCTAATCCCTAGGGCCACACTTGTTCCTTTTCTTATTGGGCCATTTGGGGGTTGAGTCATCTTTGTAATGATGATTATATTAATTAGGGGACACTTAAGCCTTATGACTCAACTTAGCATTAATGCACTATGGTCCAAGAGCATTTAATGCATCTTTATCCCAATCCAAAAAGACTCTAGATGACTTGCACCTCAAGTTGGGCGTGCAGCCCCTTCCTCTCCAAGTTTGGCGTATGACCTCCCATTCTAAGTTAAAGAACAATTTCAAGCAACTTTTGAAATCAGTGTCATTACCTTATCAAATGGACTCGAAAAATTATAAAATTTTAATATGTTGTTTAAAAGATCTTAAGAAACATTTTCATAAGGAAAATTAGCCAAATTCGTGCTGTGGAAAGAGCAGAAATTCACTGAACACAACCCAAAATTCGTCCGTCGAGCAGATTCAACGGTCAAAGAGAGAGAGTCATTTCTAAATCCAAATATTTACAAAACATTTTGAAATTTTAATATGTTTTATATATGGATGTCCTTTAAAAATTTTGTGAAGGAAGTATATTCAAATTCGAAAGGGAAAAATTTATAAAAAATCGAGAAGACAACCTGGTCATCGTTTTCACTACACGGGACAGGTTCTAAATGGTGAATCGGTGAATGATTGGGCCTTCGTCCCTACCATTTCACCTTAGAAAAATATGAAATTTAATTATATTTTATATCAAGATGTTTAGAACAACTTTCATGAAGTAAGTTTCTCCAAATTCGAAGTAAAAAGAGCTCTGTAAAATTGGAAAACGGCAAAGGTCTAGAGATTTCGAGAATCTGAAGAGTCAAAACCTATGGAACCTTAAGTGGCAAGCCTAAGGAGAAGGGGTGACGCCCTACTTGATCTTCAAGGTCCCTTGTCATCATTTTTCTAGGCTATGAATCACTCCCTATCATTAATGAGCTTATGACTCACCCCCCTTCTTAATATATAACCATCCAAATTTCATGATTACCTTTCAAGAGTAAGACTAATTGTGCCAAGTGTCATACTTAGTCATCATGCATTAATAGGCTACCTTCCAAGCACATTAAATACACCAAGGGAAATATCAAGTTAGAAGGTCATCTCATTGGGCGGGAGTCAATCGAGCCCAACCACGATCGACACTTATTTGGCCCGAGGTTCGTGCCTAAGCCTTGATCGAATAAAGCCGAATGCAACTAGGCTTAACTGGTTAAACCAAGTTCGGACTTCTCTCCCTAAAGGGCTCGAAGTTGAGGATGTTACAATTATCCTCACAAAGGAGCGTTTCCTAAGCACTAAGGGTGAGGGGCCATCTCATTGAGCTAGTGACATAGAGGGCAATAGAGGAAAAGCACTTGTGCTTGGATCGTCACGCTTCTGCATAAAAAATGATAGATTTCAAAACAGTGCATTAAATTTCCTACTCGCTTATATTTGTTCTTGTTCTAACTATGGAAATCGTGGGATTGCGTTTTTCACGACTAACACGTGGTATTAAAGCAACCATAGATTAGAACATGAATGTATAGGTTTTGTCCTTTCTCATGATTTTTTTGTGAGCAAAAATCGACTTTGAATATGTAAACGGAAAGAGCTCGTCGAGAAGAACAAAACCATGGGTGGTGGGCCGCTGAAGGAAGTCGCACATGCCTCCACACACTGCCAAGGTGTCAAGTACGCCCCCCATGCGCCCTCACTCGCCTTCACCCATGCTCAAGCACGAATGCGGCTGGCACGCGCACTGCATACGTTAGGGATGACGTGATCATGACGTCAACAGACCACGTGATCCAACAACATGACTCGATTCGGCAATTTGACCTACTTAACTCGGAGACCTAAATTGAGATCCAACCCGTTGACCCGCCTGAATCGGCTTACCGTTGACTAGATCGGTCGATTGGTCAAATCATACGGTCAAATCGGGATCCAATCAGAGCGGAAAGCAGGGCTTTGAGACTACCCCCACGTGTGCTCTATGCGCTGCACACTTAGGTGGAGCGTGCGAGCGCGTGGAGCTTCCGATGGGCGCATGGTCAGCGGCTACGTGCTCGTACGATGATTCTCTACCTTGTGATGTATTTATTTTGCATGTTTGACGATTTTATGGATGTGAAAATATATACGGAACCCTAAAATACGTGTATTTTTAGTGTATTTTCACATATTTTCTTGTATTTTTCTATGATTTTGGAAATACAGATACTGGTTTATAGGTATGTCATCACATAGATATTGTGTAGATTGGGATTCGTTGATAATATATATATATATATATATATATATATATATATATATAAAGTTTAATTTGTATCAGTGAATAAAGCAATATAATTGGCTTGATATGTGATTTTAGTCATAAATTGCCCATGTCACTAAAGTTAAGATCGCGTGTATATGGTGTATGTGAGAAGTAAAGTTTATATCCCTAGCATGCGAGAATTTTGAGAATTCAATTGAGTTTGGCACACTTGATTGGGTTTGAAAAATATCGGTATCGTATAACTATGGGATGTCCCATGTTCTAATATGTGATCATATTCCCACATGAGATGATTGTGTATTAATTCATTAAAGGATACATGATAGTATGATGGAGGGGTGACTAATCCTAGTAGATTATATACCCAAATGTGATGAATTCACGAATGTTGAAATATATTCTAATGGCCGTTGTCATATGAGGAGTGTACAACTGCATATCATGTATTTTTCCCAAAGGTGATTATGTGATTATACATGTAACTTTCTGAATGTGTACTTGTACGTTAAGTTACACAGTACTCACATGATGCTAGTTATATATGTTACTTGTTTTTTAGTCACCTTTTCTGTAAATGGTAACTTATTTACTATTGAAGTTCTTGTTGGTTCAAACTTTAAGTGATGGAGAGAAGATTTTTCATTTGGTATGGAGATGGTAGATGTTCATATAGCTCTTACTGCTGATAAGCCGACAGATCTTATTACTGAAAGTATGGAGGCTTAGAAAGTACAATTTGCTACTTAGGAAAAGAGCAATTGAATTTGCTTGTTGTCCATGAAGCGTTTCATTCAGGAACACTTGAAAAGTTGTTTGCCTATAGACAGCACTGCTAGACAGATGATGGAAGCTTTGGTGGCTAGAAACCGTGTCTCGTCTAATGCTAAGATAGGGATACACTTGCAAATACTCTTTAATTTAAAGTATGATGATTTTGGTGGAATTAGGAATTATGTTTTGAGGATGGTAGATCTGTAGACAAAACATTAAACTCTTAATATTGCTATTCATACTACTTGTATTGTACATCAAGCTTTAAATACTCTTCCTCCTCATTTTAGGATTATCAAGACCAATCATAATTCCCAAGATGAGACCTCATCAATTTATGGCTTGATTGCAAGGGTAGTGGCAAAGGAAGAGAAATTGAAGAAAGATAAAGGGCATGTTGTCCTTTATGCTTCTGGTTTCGAAAGTGACAAGTGTGACATCCTCAAAATTCAATCGGGATACAATAAGGGGTTTACTTATATTAATGCACAATTAGTAGAATTAGACTTTGAATTGGTTCATGAATCATTCAAGAGTGTTAAATCTATTGGGAAAGGCAATTTGGGATTTCATTGAACGACAGGAGAACTTAATCATTGATTGACAATTCAACCATAAGGATCGATGAGGGACAATCTTAAGTCGTTTCAATAGATCGTTTTGATAGTAGTATATAATTGAACTGTGGGTGATTCGGCACGATTATTATATTATTTACCAACGACCCTAAACCAATTCCAAATGATCGTGTATTTTGGAATGAGTAATTGACCTCTCATGATTACATGACAATCGAGGATCATCCATGAATTGAAGAGACTCAAATGTGGATTGATATTGAATCAACCATGGGTCAAACTCGTAAAACCCCTAAAGGATACCTGTTGGTTTTAATTATGATAAGTCGCATTTGATAGATTTCAACCACATATTCTTGTCTGGTTAAGGATATCGGACTCTAGAGGATTAAGTGACCACCATTAGACATTACTTCATCAAATTCCTTAATTATCAATAAAACCTGAATTCTTGGATAAGTGAAATCAGGCCAGAAATTGGAAGCCCAATGGGCTACACGCCGGAGTTAGGCCCAAATTGGACGAGTCAAGCCCGAACCCAAGTCCTATGTGTGTGAATAGTGTGCACATTGCTGGACTTTCACTATTTTCCAATTTTATAGGGCTTTCTATGTTTCAAATCTCACAAAACTTCCTCACGAAATTTGTTCAAAATATCTTGATCTACAACATATTTTAATTTCAAATTTTTCTGATGTGAAATAATTGGTACGAAAGCCTATGCTTTTATCATGTGAAAACTACCCAGTGCAGTAAAAATAATGACCTATTGGTCTTCTCGATTTCTTTTATATAAATTCTTCCCTTTGGAATCTGAACATGTTTCCTTCAACAAAGTTGTAGAGGACATCTATTTCTACAACATACTAAAATTTCAAAGTGTTTTATGAAGATTTGAATGTCAAAATGGGTTTTCTTCTACAGTCGAGATTTTGGGTTGCCTTTGGTGATTTGCTGCTCTTTATACAAAATGAAGTAAGCTTGGATTCCTCATAAAAAATGTTATTTAAAGTCTTCTCTATAACATATTAAATTTTTATAATTTTTCGAATCCGTTTGATAAGATAATGATATTTAGTTTGAAAATTGCTCGAAATTATTCTTCACACTGGAGGATGAGGGCCACACGCCCAAAGAGTGGACGGCCCAAGGAGTGGGCAGCCAAGGGAGGCCCACAGACCCTCCAAGCTCATCAAGCCTTCCTTTCACAAAATCTTGGCATTTAATGCAACCAAGGATGTGAATAGTGCACAATCTTTATGAAGTGACCGAAATGCCTTTCCATTGGACTAAAGACAAAAGGGCAAAGTGGGAAATTGGAAATGGAGGGGACGGTACAAGCAAGAATGGGCATCCAAGAGCTTGAGGGAAGCCACCTAGCCTACCTAGCTAGTCTAAACCTAAGCCTATCCACTCAAGTGCCTAAATCCCCTCATTAATGCAAGGATTTTTGCTTATTGTACAAGCCTTCTCGATTGATTGATTGATATGAGTCTAAGAAGATGTGAATTTAATGGGCATTAATGGACAAGATTCCCCCCCCCCTCTCTCTTTCCCCTCACCGGCAACAACCTCTCCCTCTCACTTTCACTTTCTCTCTCATTCTCACTTGAATGTTTGAAGCTCACAATCTCTCCCACTTTGCCATAGCCGAACCTCCCCTCACCCATTTGCGTCTCTTTTACAAGCTTTTCTCTTCATTTCCCTCTTGGTTTTTCGTTATCGGCAACCGTCCTTTGAACCCTGACGCCACACTGCCCTCCGCACATCGTTTCCGTCGCCATAGCCAAGCTTTTGAAGTTGTGGAGGCCGCTTTCCAACCCCCACAGCAGCTCCTTCTTGCTCATTTCTTCTTCAGTTTGGTCCGTCGCAAAGCCCGGAGGCCATGCCAACGCTAAGCCATCGCCAGACCGCTACCGCCAGATCGCTGTCTAGCTACTGTCCAACTTTCTTGCACCCTGCAGATGTACGACCAACAGTCCTTGGCTGTTGTTCAGCCTTGTTGCACCACTCCTGACCCTTTATGAAGCTTGGATTCATTTGTGAGTGGCTTTCTAGCCATTGGTTAGGGTTGTTGTTGCATTTCGGATGTAGTTTAGGGTGAGGTTAGGTTTAAATAGTGATTTATTGATGTGATAAGTGGGTTTTATGTGATAAGTAATCATTGGGTTTCGATAGGTTATCTCGATAGGTTATCAAGTTTTGGAAAGTTATCGAGGTTTGGGCGATAGATTATCAAGTTTTGGATGATAGGTTATCATGTTTAGGGCGATAGGTTATTGACCTTTTATCGATAGGTTATCACTTCTTGGTTCGATAAGTTATCGTTACATGATAAGTGGTTATGCAATAAGTTATTAGGATATGAGATGTGGATTATAATAAGGTGTTATGATATGTTAAAATGATGTAATGAATTATTTTGTGATGACACGTGATGTGTGATTTGTTGCGGTGATAAGCAAAGACAATAACTTATATTCTACAATTGAGGAGTACTTGTAAAATATGATTTTGAAAGGTTACATGCTAAGGGTGTTCGGTTTAATATTGTTATTGGATGTGCTTGTTCTATATGATGTTATTTACTATTAATGGCAATGTATTATATGTGTCCATTGGAAATAGTTGCTATACATATACACATATGTTATGTTCATTGTACATGGTCGACACGTGAGAATACCCCAAGCCTCCAAAACGAGATATACGATGGTTCATTGAACATGCAAGGGAGCACGCTAGGTCAAGTCTCTCTCCTGAGATCGGCGATATTGAGACGTATCGTTCCCGAGCCAAGTTTGATACTAGGTCGGTGATCATGTCACGTTTTCTTGGCCTCGGTACAATGTTGAAGCGTATCGTTTCCTATCCGAATTAGACTTAGGCCGGTGCTCAACGTAACGTGTCAAACTATGGACTCTCATTTTGTGCTTGACATATTTTATTGATGTACTTTCGATAGATCATAAGACACACTTCGCTTGACATGCCATTGAGGCATTCATACTTGGCTAATGAGAAAGATAACAATGAGCGTGAGTGATGATGTGCTCATGTGATCATATAAAGACCCCGATGTGTTTTACGCGGGGTGTGAACCCGTCCTGATGCGTTTTACGCGGGACGATGCTCGATTAAGTTCAGATGCCCCCAAGTCAACGGGATGCCGTTTGTGGATGGATTTTGGAACAAAGCTCCTTACAGGAATGATCGTCCTAATGCGTTTTACGCGGGACGATGCCGTTTTCGATGGGGTGAGACAATGCCGGGTTATGCCGGATGACTACGAACCTTCGGGTTGGCCATGGGTCCTGAGCGGCCATAATAATTTAAAAGTATGGTCTCGAGGGTTACATGATAGTATGAGATGCCATGCAATTCTCGAGACGCCACGTGTGTAAAGTGCATGAATGCTGAGTGCATATGATGAGAATGATGCCATAGTCTACACATATGTGGCATGGATATATATGAGTTACATGAGGAAAATGCATGAATTAAATGTCATTTCAATGACTTATATGGCACATGCATGCTTTGATCAACCCTGTTTATGAATTGAGAGGCATGAGAATATCCTGCAAGTCAATGTTTGAGTCAGAAAGCACGGATAAGTTTGTGAATTTGTACGCCTTTGATTAGGACTCGAGAGATTTAAGTTGCTGCATGGTGCCTGAAATTATTACTATTCATGCCTGGATGATTAAATTGTGAACATCATATGCTTAATGGAATGGTGCACTCACGTAATGATTGTTTATACTATAATTGGACACGTGAGAGTGTCGCATGTTGAGTGGCTTAATCCCTATTAATAGATAATCCAAAGCGAAGGCTTTGCTATTGGTATGCAATCAATAGATAATCTATGTGTTTAGGGCATTTCTGAGGTGAATGGCTTCCCTATGTGAGGTCTAGGGAGTTCACTTGCTGAGTTTATCTCATTCCTCATTCTTTAAATTTTTCAGGCCCTAATCATGGTTATCCAAGCCCGAGCCAAAGTGCCTTGAGATGGACGTGTACTAGACGCATAAGGGATACCACTTTGTGAGGTGGCCCTCATAAAATAAGGGTGCTAGGTTAATCCTAACCCTGATACTTGGACAAGTATGAAGGAATCCGCTACGCGGACATGTAAATGTCTAAGCTTTGATGTAAGAAAAGATTATGTTTGATGGTAGAAGCATGTATATAAAAGTGTGTTCTAATGTATGCCTTATACTATCCCTCTTGTTTGTTAATGGTTGGGAGATGTTTATTTTGTTTCCGCTTGTGTATAATCAAAAGATAAAATGAATGGCTTGGCAACGCATCCTAGAATGTCGCAAGCAAATGACTTAAGTGAAAAGCAATGGCACAGGTTGTCGCGAGTCCGGAATGGGTCGGGGTGTGACAACAAGGGTAAGAGGTTCAAAAATTATAAGGGAAATTCTGAAGCTGCTAGTCCTTCCAATCATAAAGGAAATTCTGAAACCGCTGGTCCTTCTAATAGCTTGGGTCCTAAGAAAGCACCCTTCAAGAAGGATTGTGTTCTTGACTACTTTTGTAGGGAGAGAGAGCACGTAAAGAAACAGTGCAATAAATATAAAGCTTGGTTGTCCAAGAGAACCAAGAGTGAGCCTAGAGGTAATGATTCTTTGATATTTGTTAGTGAATTCAACTTATTTGAAGCCCCGTCCAGCTCTTGGTGGCTAGATAGCAGTGCAACTAATCATATTACATTTACCATAAAGGAATTCACAAATTGAAGGATGCCAAATTAGGATGAATCAAAGCTTACCGTGGGAAACAGCATTAAAGTCGACGTTGACTTTGTTGAAGATGTTATTTTGATTCTAAATTCTGGTTTAAAGATGATGTTAAAAAACACTTTTTACGTACTTTCCTTTAGATGGAATTTTATTTCTATGTATTGTTTGGACTTGTGTGGATACTTTTTTGAAATAAAGAGCAATAATATTTCTATATTTTTTAATTCAAATAAAGTTGGGTGTTGCAATTTATCTAATGAATTTTACCGATTGTGTTTATCTCCTAATGATATGTACATTACTTATTCAACTGAAAATGTTGCTTCCAAAAGGCCTCTACTTAAGGAACGGTCTTATGCATTGTGGCATAAACATCTTGGTCACATCTCTAGAGAAAAAGTAGAAAGGATGATAAAAGCTAACATCTTGCCTACTTTTAAAAGTGATCCAGAAACTTGCGTAGATTGTTGTAGAGATAAGATGACTAAGATAAAAAAGAAAACCATTATTTGAAGTTCTGACTTGTTGGAGATCATCTACACTGATATTAGTGGACCATATATGGCGACTTTGTGTAGAAATTTTTACTTCATCACATTTATTGACGACTATTCTCGATATGGATATCTATACTTGATTAAAGAAAAGTTTGAATCTTTTGACAAATTCAAAATTTTTCAGACTGGAGTAGAAAAATAGTTGGGAAAAGTCATAAAGATTGTCAGATCTAACCACAGTGGTGAGTAATCTGACAGGCATGATGATGCTGGACAACTTAATGGGTTGTTTGCCAAATACTTAAGGGATTCTTGGATAGTAGCTCAATTTACTATGTCTGAGAATCTTAAACAAAATGGTGTGGCCAAAAGGCGTAATTGCACCCTTATAGATATGATGAGAAGTATAATAAGTAGAACAAATTTACCTAATTTTCTATAGGGTGAAGCTTTGAAAACAGTGCTTTACATTCTAAATTGTGTTCCTACCAAAGTGGTTCCATCGACTCCTTTTGAGTTGTGGACTAGACATAAACTTAATTTGAATCATCTTAAAGTTTAAGGGTGTCTTGCAGAAGTGAAGTTATATAATCCAACATTGAGTAGATTGGATTTTAAAACTACTCGGTGTTACTTCGTATCTTACCCAGATCATTAAAAGGGGTATCAATTTCATAACCCCAATAGAGGTACAAGAATTGTGGAATCGCAGACAGCAAAATTTCTGGAATTTGATTAGCCAAAAAGGGTAGCTGCTCATAAACTATTGAAGATGACAGTATAGTGGGGATTAATGGATCCCCGTCTCTTCCTGTGGAGATGATTATGGAGCCTCCTACACCACAAACTAAGCCTATTGTGGCTCAGGATTGTTGAGTTAGTTCTTGATGAAGTTCCTTAAATCCCTTAGATTCAAAATGAGATTGCAGTAGCTCCACTCAAGAGACCGACTAGAGAAAGATGTTCAGCTATACCATCGGACTATGTAGTCTACCTGGGAGAGCATGACTATGATATCGGCTGTGTTGTTGATCCAGTGACTTATATAGATGTTGTTTCTTATCATCTATCATATTTATGGCTAGATGCGATGAAATACAAGATGTAATCCATGAAACACAATGGTGTTTAGGAGCTTGTTGAATTGCCTGAAGGTTACAAGTTCATTGGCTGCAAATGGGTATACAAGACTAAAAGGTCTTCCAAAGGAAGGATTAAGAAATTTAAAACCGAATTAATAGTTAAGGGTTTCACTCAAAGAAAATGAATAGATTACGAAGCAACATTTTCTCCAATCTCTTCTAAAGATTCTTTTAGAATGATTTTGGCATTTGTAATATCCTTGATTTCGATCCTTATTTTGGTCTCAACTAGAAGGTTAATTTAGATAGGCCAATGTTCTTGAAGAACAAGAGTTAAATGCATTAAATGGGGGTAATGAGTATAGAGGCTTAGGTGTCTTAAGTAATTAATGAAAGAAGATGACTCATAAGCTTAGGTGTATAGTCATCATGACAAGCCATTAATGAATGAGGTGATTCACATGTCCATGTGTTCCTATTAGATTAGGGTCATCATTTCCTCTCCTTTGAGACTTGGAAGACAAGTTCTTCTCAACCTTAAATGCTTGATGAATCACTGGCCAAGTAATTAATGAAGGATGGTCTTGGAAGACCATTAAGGGCGCCACCTCTCCTCCATAGACTTGCCACCTTGAGTTTCATAGGTTTTGACTTTCTAGTTTTTCGAAACTGCTGGACCTTTCCTACTTTCCAATTTTATAGAGCCATTTGTGCTTCGAATTTGGAGAAACTTCTTTCATGAAAGTTATTTGAAACATCTTAATATATAACATACTTAAATTTCATATTTTTCTGAGGTGAAATGGTTGAGACGAAAGCCCAATTAATTACCGTACAGAACTTGTCTAGTATAGTGAAAACGGTAACCAAGTTGCCTTCTCAAATTTTCATAAAATCTCTCCTTTCGAATTTGGACATTATTCCTCCACAAAAGTTTTAACTAACATCAATATCTACAACATATTAAAATTTCAAAGAGTTTTATGAAGATTTGGATTTCAAAATGAGTCTCTCTCTATGACCTTTGAATTTGCTTGATGGATGAATTTTTGGGTTGTGTTCAATGATTTTCTGCTCCTTCCACAGTATGAATTTGGCTTGGATTCCTCATGAAAATTGTTTTCTACGGTCTTCTTTACAATATATTAAAATTTTATAATTTTTCGAGTCCGTTTGATAAGGCAATGGTAATGACTTCGAAAGTTGCTCAAAACTGTTTTCACCTTAGAATGGGAGAACCACACATCCAACTTGGAGGGGAAGGGGGCTGCACGCCCAACTTATGGAGCAGCCTAATCTAGAAAATTCTTGGCTTGAAGATAAGAATGCATTAAATATTTTTGGACCTTAGTGTGTTAAAGAGAAGAAACTTGGAGAGCAAGTTGGCTAATGTGAACACATCTAAGCCTAATGATTGTATGAAATCTTGGCAATTAATGAGAGAGGTGAGTCACCTACTTATGTGTCCCTTTGAATCTTAGGTGAATCTTAGGTTATCATGTCCCTAGATTGTAGCCTTGGTGAACAAGGTAAGGACCAACCAATTAGAAGAAAACATTAAATATTAAAGGGGCTTATGTGTCCCTTAGGCACCATAGACAATAATGAGCCTAGATTGAGCCTTGGAGAGAAAGCAAATAGGTGGACCAATCACAAGCCAACACCAAAGGACCTAGGTGCCAACTCGGGAAGATAGGTAGGCCAACTCATCATTTAGGTGTAATCATGAGTTTGCATAAAAATCTAAGAGGAAGAGGCCTATAAATAGAAGAAGGCATCCTCACATTTTAAGGATGAGTCATTCTCTCATTTCCTCTCCCTTTCTCTCATCTCCTTCACGCCCTTCTCTTCCAAGCTGCCCTAGATGCCAACCGACCACCAAATAAGCATCTTGGAGCTAGGTCCAAAAAGTAGTAAGTAGATTTTCCTAACTCTTCGATAGAGCGATGTGCGACGCTTATCGATTCTAGGATCATGTCATCGTTTGCTTGTGTTGGCTTTGTATTGTTATGCATGCTGTGTTTCTATTCCTTGTTGTTGCATTAAGTAAGTTCATGATCCCGCATGAATGTCGAGCACACCCGGATGCCAAGGAAAGGTCTTGATGACTATGGACAATGCTAAAGCTTGAGTGAATGGTTCCAAGTCAAGGTCACAAGCCCGAATTGCATCCGGCATGAGTTTGATTAATAAAAAATAAGAGTCGTTCATTAGTTACCTTGCATGGCACGCCTTTGGGCCTTTCATTCGGCTAAAAGTTTAAACATAAAAATGAATCAGTTCATGTTTGAAATGCATGGACACATAATGGACTTATATGTCGACGTGAGGGATGCCGGGTCGTTACCCGGGATAAAGCTCCGAATGCCATCCCAATATTGAGATCATGGACGATGCCGGCCCAGGTGAGGTTGATGCCTAGGGGTCACCCTGGATGCCGTCCTGATAATAAGATAAGGACGATGTCGGTTGCCAAGGGGGGGACTGAGGCCTGGTTGTTACCGGAAGAGTCGATTAATTTCGACTAATATAATACTGAAAAGGAAAAATGAAAGTCCACGTGTGGTCCATGATACATGTGTGATGCTTGCAAAAGCTGGGTCTGTTTTGATATGTATTGTTAAGTCCTTGCATCAATTTGAGTATATGTTTGATTTGGGTCACTTAATGCTTGAACAAGTTTCATTAGATGCACGTATCCCTTTTTGTGACTGAAATGATCATAAGCCTCGGATCTTTGAAAGGCTTGTTCATATACACTAACTCATTGTCTTTGAATCTTGAAAGCACATAGATAGTTGAGAGCCCTTCATATAAATAAGCAAGGCAAGGCATGAACCTTGTTATTGATTTGCCATTGACAAGTGGGTGGTGATATTGTATCCAACGATCGACGGCGAGACATCCTTCTATAGGAGAATTAGGGATTTCTACTTACCGAGTCATCGACTTACTCTTGTTGTTCTCACAAATTAGGTGTGTTGGGTGACCTAGGTCCAAGAAGGGAATGAATCTAGCATGGGGGCCGCTTTTGGGAGCAGCTTAGTAGAGGAGTTAGGCTACCCTAGCCCTTTTGATTGACTCTATATGGAAACGAAAATAAGTAGCCCAAGATTAGGATGGGCATGTAATCAAAATAGCTTTTGATATGGGAATATGTATATGAATGTGTTGCTTTTATTTGTTTAGCTTGCATATGTCTTACCCGGCTTCTATGTTTGTTTGTATGGGGATTGTTTATGATCGCTTCTATATGTGCTTAACTAAAGATAAAAGACTTTCGGGACATTCGACGTTGCCTGGGGTGTCGATGCTAACCCGCCATGTCATGCTCTCGTACTAGGGACAGAACAGGGGTGTGATAGCATTAATAGCTCATTTTGACATGGAGTTATACTAAATGGATGTTAAAACTACTTTTATAAATGGAGACTTTAATGAGGAGGTCTATATGGTGCAACGTGAAAGTTTTGAGGCAGATGATTCAGGTACACTTGTATGTAGTAGATTGAAAAAAGTCTACTTATGGCCTCAAGCAAACTTCTAGATGATGGTACTTAAAGTTTCATGGTGTTGTCACTTTATTCGGATTTTTTAAGAACAAAGTAGATCAGTGTATATATTGCAAGGTTAGTGAGAGGAAATATATTTTTCTCATACTTTATATAGATGATATCTTACTTGCGAGTAGTGACATTGGATTATTGCATGAGATAAATCGGATGTTATTGAAAAATTTGACATGAAGGATCTTGGTGAGGCATCTTTTGTTCTTGGCATTGAGATCCATAAAGGATCGTTTTTACCATATATTGGGTTTGTCTTAGACGGCGTATATTGATTGTATTTTAGAGAGATTCAATATACAACACTACAAGTCAGGAATTGCTCCTATTATTAAGGGTGATAAATTGAGTCTCTTACAATGTACTAATTCAGATTTTGAGAAAACCCAAATGAATGATGTACCTTATGCTAGTATACCTAGAAGTATCATGTATGCTCAAGTTTGTACTAGATCAAATATCGCTTTTGTGACAGGAGTTCTACATAGATATCAATCAAATCTAGAACACGATCATTGGGTTACTGCCAAAAAGATTTTAAGGTACTTAAAGAGGACAAGAGACTATATGTTGATTTATAGACATGTTCTGGACTTGCAGCTAGTAGGATATTTAAATGTAGACTTTACTAGCTGTTAGGATGATATGAAGTCGACGATAGGGTATATCTTTATGTTGGCAAGAGGTGCAGTCATATGGAATGGTGAGAAACAAAAATTTATATCATCTTCTACCATGCAAGAAGTTTGTAGCATACTTTTCAGCTACTACTCAGGCTATTTGGCTTCAGAATCTTATTAGGGAGTTAACTGTTTTTGATTTTGTGGATAGGCCCATATAGTTGTATTGTGACAATAACTTTGCAATGTTGTTTATTAACAACAACAGAGATCTCAAGGGATCTAAGCACATGACGGTCAAGTTTTTTACCATAAAGGAGTCAATACAGAATGGTGATGTTGTAGTAGATCATGTTTTTACAGATGATATGGTTACAGATCTACTAACTAAAGGTCTATGTCCTTATGTGTTTGAGCAACATGTCATTAGCATGGACTTATGAGTATCATGGGATGCTGTTATTTAGTATGAGCTATTTTTATTTTTTTTAATAAAATTTACATCTGTGTTTATTACATTTAGTAATATTTTAATATGTATCAACTTTTGCATTCGATAAAATATTTATGAATGTATAGTTATTTTGTTGAATACATATTGATAAAAGTGTCAAGGGATTGTATAAACCTTGAGTAAGGTTAAGGGTATCTGGTTATTAGCCTTGTCCATATGTTTTGTTACACATAGAAAGGTTAATCATAAGGATAAGTCATATGTGGATTCACTAAAACCATAAAGACATTATCTAGTGGCATAGGTTTTTGTGACATTTAAGGTAAGAGAAGGGTGCTTGACAAATGGAATCTCTCTATGAGAGGTGTTATCCACTTGCCACACTACTATATTGGATCTATGTCAATAAAGTTAAAAGTACTCATGACTATGGAAGGTTTTGTGTGTGTACATACAATTACCACCATACCGATGTGATTCGGTGCTTGAGACTTTATAAGATCGGATTGACTATCAATAATTATTTCTAGATTAAGGTGCGCACATATAATACAATTTCAATTAATATAGCTCAAGTGGAAGAATGTAAGAGTTTTCCTAATGTGAGCTACATTCAATTAAGAATTATCGATATAGTAATTTATTGTCTTACGGGATTGGTCTAAGATGAAATAGAAGGTTTCTTAATTAGTTTAATATGGGACTGACTAGTGTGAGCCAAATTGAGCCCGATCTATAATGAGAGAGCTTGGCTGAAACTCTATAAATAGTGCTTAAATCTCTTCTCTAACCCTAACACTCACAATTATCCTCACAAAGGAGCATTTCCTAAGCGCTAAAAGTAAGGGACCGTCTCATTGAGCCAATGATACAGAGAGCAATAGAAAAGAAGTACTTGCGCTTCGATCGTCACGCTAACACGCTTTCGATTCAAGAATGGTGGATTTCAAAACATGTGTGTTAACATTTGTACTTGATTATATTTGTTCTTGTTCTAATTATAGAGATTGTGGGATTGCATTTTTTGCAACTAACACCTTCCACTAAATTCAATTTACATTCTTGATAACAATTCTATAATCAAAACGCTAGCTTCGTATATTGTTCCTATATGAGAAGCTTCAATATTTGAACTATGATACGGTAAGTAAATGAGAGGTCTTAACCAATGTGAAAAGATCTCGTAATATCTTCTTTAGCGTTTTGTATGTGAGCTAGGTGAAAGGCTCACTCGACATACATAGGTTATGGGAAGTAAGGTTGGTTCCAAGGGTTACTTTTGAGTACAACATTAGATTCCACAAAGGTTAAATGATATTGCTCATGTGATTTTGTGTTATTTCATAGGACTCATTGTAGATTTAATAGTTTCTTAGTATGTATTGACTTAGTCCCGTAAATGAGCCAACATAATTCTTATCCGACAAAAATTATAATAGTTGTTTTTAATCACTAGTGAGAAATTATCAAGTCTATAAAAACATTTTCATCACCATGTGTAAATAACATGTTCCATGACTGTCGTTGTCATCCACGGATTTGGGCCTCTTGGTGTTCTTTTCAACAGTGCACATACAACACCTCTCCTTTTCGTTTCTGATTTTTATGGTTCTTCTTAATAACTAATAAGTAATTATTGAAATTATCAATTCTATAAAAGCAAATTTATCATCATGCATAAAGAACATGTTTGAGATTTAATATTGTCCCATACTTGCAATCGTCATCCACCTCCTTTTCAACGTGCAGATAGAAAATCTCTTCTATTTCGTTCCTAATATTTATCGTTATTTTTAATAACTAAGAAAATTATTGAAATTATCAATTTATAAAAACATTTTCATCATGTTCGAGATTTAATATGGTCCCATACCTGTTATCCTCGTCATCGTCATTAGATTTAGGCATCTTTGTGTCTTCTCTCTTGTACTCAAACGTCCTCTGTCCCATTACATCCTTGAGATGGTCAACAAAACCGTCAACACCCTTTTTTACTACCACACAAATATTCTCCAAATTCTTACATTCGCTGATCCCTTCAGATTTTGTCATCATATCGAGGTGCCTAAACTCGAGTTCTTTGAGATGTAGCATTGCTCCTTGTTCAATAATCACCTTCTCAAGCTTAGGCAACGTCCAAATCTTCAAGATCATGAAGCTCGGAAACCCATCTTTGATGAATATCAGACTAGTGCCCAGGAAAGAATTGGCCAAGAGCCTGAGTATCCGCAAGTTCCTTAGGAGACCTTCGAACCTGACATAGTCAATACCTTGAGCGATAGCGCCCCCCAAAAAAAAAAAAAAAACAAAAGTAAACCTGAGTGAGCCCGGTAGGAGCTCTGTCCAAATGGGTTTTTTGAGTTGGCCCACCAAGTAGAGATCGAAGGTCCTGATGTTTTTCGGCCTTCGGTAATAGGCCTATCTGCGATTTTGCGGGCTTGGCCTCTTCCTTCGGGGGCTCGTCTTCTTCGGTTGGCTCGTCTTCTTTTGTAGGCTTGGCTTCTTGGATCACCCCAAAGGTCAATGACTAGAGATTGGTGTGAGTGCTAGTATGAACACCTAGAGGGGGGGGGGGTGAATAGGTGTGAAGACAACTTTTTGCAAAGAACGGTAGAAATATTTTACTTTTGAAACTGAGTCTGAAGAACAACAGACTTAGAGCGAATTCAGACTTTAGTAGTTAAATAGAATTACGAACAAAATAAAGAATTTCAGGGAAGAGAGTAAGAACATAGAATTTATAATGGTTCGGCTTAAATCAAGCCTACGTCCACTGTCTTACACTGACAGCCTCCTGGCTAGTTTCCACTATGAATCAAAAGAGAATTTACAATTTGTGATCTCAGCTTCACAGTGAAAAGTCTCTACTGCTCTCTCATGAAGTCACACTATAAGTCTCTCTCTTTTGAGTACAACTTTGAGCTCAGTGTAAGAAGTAACAAGAAAATGGGAAGCTTTAGGCTTTGGAATTTCTCTTTCACGCACCCTTTCGAACAACTTGAGAGTCCTCCTTAAATAGTCCTTCATGCCTTCTCGACTGTTAGCACTTTCCAAAGGAATTCTTCCAATCAACGCGTTGGACAGAATCAATCAAGGAGATCTCGAGCCGTTTGAAGATTGTGATGAAAGCCTGTCAATCCTATTCGCCCATACAATCAGGATCTTGGTTTCCATAAGTAGATTCTTTCCAAATTTACTTGCCTTCAGAAAAGATTTGATGTATCTAAATTGATAACAATAAAGGTAATCAATCTCATAGGTGATATTTCCTTCCAGAAGGCCATATAAAACCTGTACAAACCGAACCCTTAAAGTAAAAAAGATAATCCCGCGTTTGGATAAGTCTTCATTCTTCTTTTGCGTTCAGTTTGGAATTCATCAGAGTAGGCAGACTTCTGATGTAAAACAAACTTTGACATAAAAGTTTGGCAGCCTTCAGACTTTCACATAGAAGTCTGGAAATCTTCAGAACAGAATGTAGATAAGTTTTGTCAGCTTCAAAACATCAATGGAGTTTTCTCCAACAATCTCCCCCTTTTTGATGGTGACAAAACTTCCCTACAGATTTAAAGACTTATAACCTACAAAACAACTCTTAGCAATACATGTTATCTTAAAAACAATTAGTTAAGGATCTCGATAGCATCGATTCTGCAACCACAGAAAACATGTTAATCTTGAAAAAATTAGACAAACATCAAGATTTAAACATCTTAAACATCCACATCCATAATCATCACAAAGGTTGCTGCAGAATATAAGTGTTCAAAACATCAAACAAACTCAAATCAAATATGCAAAAAGTTAAGTACGTTCAAAAGTTCAAATCTGCACATTCTCCCCTTTTTTGTCAACAACAAAAAGCGGAGAAAGTCAAAATAGAAAAGAGATAAATGGAATCAAGGTTGTCGAGGAACTCGAACTAGTTGGAAATCCCCCATGGACTGCACTGCCTCCTCAACCTTCTGGCACTGGCGATGAACAGTCTGATCATTCTTGACCACAGTCTAAGAGACTTGTTGATTTAAGGTTTGTACCTGAGTGTCTAAAGACTGTACCTTTCCAATGTGAAAATCAGAAGAGGATCTCAAGGTAATGTGAAGTTTCTGAATCTCAATCTCCATGGTGTATTGTTGAGCTTTAACCTCCAAAAGGAGTTCTATCATCCTTGTATAGTTAGCATTCGATTTAGTTTGCACACTAGCTTCAGCGAATTGAATTCGTGGAGAGTTTAGAGATGAGGGAACATCAACTTGTCTAGCCCCATGACTCGGAGTAGATTCTTCAATGGTAGCTTCAAGAAATTGAGAAGCATAAACATCTTCTAGGTCTACAGGAGATCGACTTATGCCATCACTCGCAAAATGAGGAGAAGAAGTCCCTGTTTTCTCAACAACTCCCCCTGTTTCTATGCCTACACGTGGAGAAAGGATTCCTTCTTCTTGTGTCTTCTCGTTTTCAGAACGAGAGTAATGTTCTTTCTCTGTATGTACTCCTACTGGTCCACCCCTAGTTGCTTCGGAATCCTCAGATAAAGATATTGCAACTGTCTCTTCATAAGAGTCATTCTCATCCTTGTTTTCAGAATGACCTTCTTCTTCTTCTTCAGCTCCTGCTCTTTCTTCTCTTTCCGCTTTGTCCTTCTCTGTTTCTTCTTCTTCTTCATGCTCTGTTTCTTCTCTGTTTCCTCATTCCTTTTCCTTTGGTTGCTCAAAACCAACAAAACCTTGAAGATTCTTTAAGGCAATGGTAGATATTGTAAGATCATCTTCATCCTCTTCATCCTGCAGGATAAGTGATCTTCTCTTCTTTACAGGTTCTTGTACAACTTCCTTACCTTTCCTCTTTCTTCCAGCAGAATCTTCCTTGGTTTTGCTTGATGACTCCTTCTTCAAGCACTCAATAGCCTTGTTCAGATCCTCCAACCTCATCTTCAAAATCATCTTCAGTCTTATTACCATAGGAGCAACAGTTCGAGAGCAAAGTGAGGCGAGAAACTGGATATGAAAATGTCTAAACAACTGTGTAACTAGCGTAGAATAAGGCAACTATCCTTTATCCTTCATAACTGTCCTGTACATGTGCATCAGGATAGTATGAGGGAGTGAAAATCTCATCCCATTGCAGATAGCAAACATGAGTCTTGCTTCGAATTTGGAAACATCTCGTTTTTGATGCGGCCTTCGTGATGCGCTAATGACAATTTTGTGCAAATGTAACATTTGAGGCTGGCAAAGTCCTAGAATATGTGAAGCCTCATTCTGGTAATCTGTCCTTTACAAGAAACCTGGTGGCTTGTCCTACGGAGACACTGATCGGTTGAAAACCACTCCTTTCTGCCCCAAGAATGTTTGCTAGTGTGTCAACATCCACCACATAGTCTGTATTACTCAAAGTAAACTGGATTCGATTCTGGTCAAGAAAAGACAGATTCGAATAGAAAAATGCTGTCAATTCTGGATATGCAATAGCCGTCTCAGAACATAAATTCTTGAGTTGAAGGAAGGCTAATTTTTCCCTCAAGTTAACCTTGATCGAGTCTAAGAAATCAAAATCGACAGTTTGAGGGTTTATCACCCCTCTCTTCAGCATTTAGGTGTAAACCCTTTTGTGCTCCTTAGAACGAAACAATCTCGTTCTCTCTCCAGGAACATCAGCAGCAACACCCATTCTGCGTTTGAAATTTGAATAAAACCACTCATCATCATCCTTGCTTTCAGAATGCTTAGAATTAAACCTAGGGTCTGAAGGAAAATGAAGAAAGGCTTTGTCTGCCGATGCTTTTGGTGCTACACCCAACCGTTCCATCGTTCTTAAGACCATAGTCTCGTTTCTATGCCGTTTTTCTCTTAGAAAATCAATGATAAAAGTGATAGGAGTACCGCCATGCTTCAAATAAGTGTAATGCTTATAAAGAACTTGGGATGTCAAGGTTCTGAGAGGAATTGCGTCTTCCTCGACTTCCTCTTCCAATGGTTGGCGCGGAGGATTCTGCGGATAGTGCTGCGGAGAGTTCTATGGGGATTGCTGTGGAGAGTTGCATGGAGAATTCTGTGGAGAGACTTCTTTAGTGAGATCAAAATGTGTCTGCCGAGAGAGAGAGAGAGAGAGTGAATCGGTATTTTAGGGTTTAAGAAGAAATGATCAAAGAAATACTAGAAAGTATTTAAAGAAAATGAAAGGTCACAGATAAAAGAGGTATTCGAATCGTCATAAGAAAAAAAAAGAAAAATGCCTTTTCGGAATAAACTGAAAATGGAAATTGCCAAGAATTCAAAATTCAATTTTAGCAAGAAAAAGATTACTGCTGAAAATAAAATAGGCAACCAATGATTCAAATAAAAACGTACCTGTTCAGAATTTTCATACTAAAATTAAAAATACTTGGATCGAAGAGATATTCTCTTACCGAAGTAGCTTCTGGACATTCTGAGTCTGACCTGTTAGAGAAAATTCCTTTACTGTTTTGAAGTTGACAAAACATTTCCAAAAGTCTAGTCTGAAGACTTGCAAACTCAAATGTTATGATATGAAGAACTCAAGACTCTTTTATCAAAGTCTGAAGACCGCGAGACTTTTAAAAGTCTGCCTTCATTGACAGTTTTCCAGACCGAAGAATGAAGACTTATCCAGATGTGGGATTATCTTCAAGAATTCGATTCGTATGGTTTTTGGAAAACCTTATGGCTGGATATAGCATTTTCTTGATTGATTATTCTTATTGGAACTTACTTCAATATGAAGATTTTGTGAAAGGCAAACAAACTTGGAAGGTTCTACTTATGGAAATCAAAGATCCTGATTGTATGGGCGAATAAGATTGACGGACTTTCATCACAATCATCTAACCACTCGAGATCTCCTTGATTGATTTTGTCCAACAGGTAGATTGGAAGAATTCCTTTGGTAAATGCCAACGGTTATGAAGGCATGAAGGAGTATTTAAGGCGGACTCTCAAGTTGTTCGATATAGAGTGTGCGTGAAAGAAAAATTTCAAAGTCTGAAGCTTTCTAGTTCTTTGCTCTTTCACTTATTGAGCTCAAAGTTGTATACAAAAGAGAGAAACTCTTAGAGAGACTTTGTGAGAAATCAGTATAAACTTCTCACTGTAAAAGTCGAAGATCACAAGCTGTACAATCTCTTTTGATTCATAGTGGAATCTAGCCAATAGGCTGTCAGCGTGGGAGAGTGGATGTAGGCTTGATATAAGCCGAACCACTATAAATCTTGTGTTCTAATTCTCTTTCCTTGAACTCCTTACTTTCATATATTCGTATATTTTTTTATTGTTCAGTCTATCATCTTCTAAAAGACAAATTATTTTTGATTTGCAAAGATTTTTATTTACACCTATTTACCCCCCTCTAGGTGTTTGTACTAGCCATTTTTCAATTGGTATAAGAGCTTGTGTGCTTATTCTATTGAAGTGTTTTTACTTCTAAAGCTAAAGATCTATGGCTAGTATTTTGGCTCCAAGATTGGTTGAAGGTTAAAGCAACACCATACCTCCTTACTTTGATGGGAAGGAATACAATGTTTGGAAAAACAAGATTAAGGCATTCCTGAGATCGAAAGATCCCCTAGAATGGGATATGGTATAAAAAGTGATCATTCCCAAAGCTACAACTGTCTCAGAAGAGGAAAAGATGTTGCCGATGCTGGCGAAATAACTCAAGCAAAAATAACCAAGGGACAAGCTCTTGATGCTAAAGCTATACTCTTTATACTGTGCTTTATCTCCTGCTAAGTATAACAGAATTTTATCTTGTGAAACAGCAAAAGAAGTCAGGGATATGTTGCACATTACCTATGAAGGAACCGATCGAGTTAAAGAAACAAAAATCAATATCCTACTCGGATAGTTTGAAGCCTTCAAGATGAAGCCAGGAGAATCCATCACTAACATGTTCAGTCGTTTCACGGAAATTATAAACGGACTAGCATATCAAAGACAGCTAATCTTAGGACCAATGGAGGTCAACAAATTGTTGCATGGACTTTCCAAAGACTGGAATCACGTGAAGACTTCAATAAGAGAAACCCAAAGAATTATGCCTCTCTCAGTAGATGAATTAGTTGGCACACTTCAATCATATGAAGTGGAGCAAATCAATGAGGAAGAAGATCCTAAAGGTAAGAAGTCATTTACTTTAAAATCTAACGATGATTATGATATTTCAGATTCAGAAGATGACATGGACGATGAAGAATTAGCACTCATGATAAGGAAGTTCAGGAAGTTGAACAGGAAAGGAAGAAGGTTTAACTGGAAGAAACAAAGTACTCAAAGATTTTAGAAGAAATCAAATGTGGACAATGAGACCAACAAAGATGTGTTTTACTTCGAATGCAACAAAAATGGGCATATCAGACCCAACTATCCTCTGTTGAATAAAAAGAAAGGAAAAATAGAGAAATTCAAAAAGGCTCTCAAAGCAGAGACATGGAGCGACACAGAATGCGAAGAAAGTGATGAAGAATATGCCAACATTTGTTTGATGGAAAATTCAACATCAGACTCAGACTCTGAAACAGATTCAAACTCAGACTTAGACAAGGAAATCGAGGTTAGTAATTTAGAAATTCCTGTTAAAGTCTCAAAGTATATAGATGAACTTTGTCTTAATCTCAAGACATCGCTCAAAAGGATTTCCGAGCTAAAAATGGAGAATTCTAAATTGAAGCACAAGGAAATTTCTTAGAAAGAAAAATTTGAAAATCTAGACAAAAGCTTTGTTAATTTAAAAGATAATGCAGATTTCATTTCAAAGGAAAATACCTTTTTGAAAGAAGACATTTCAAATATCACAAAATGGTTTTCAAAAGGATCTGAAATGTTGGAAAAGATTCTTTCAATACAAAGACCTTATTTCAATAAATCAGGTTTAGGAATGACACAAGAAACTATTCCTTTAATTGATTTTCCAAAAGTAAAAGAAAGAATCAAACAAAGACCTACAAAAACATTTTACAAAAATTATTTTCAAAAAGTCTTTGTAAAACCTGTTGGCCGAAGTGCTCTAAAATGTTCAAAATGTAATAGCTTAGAACATTTTGAGAAGGAATGTCCTAAGGTTTGGAGACCTGTTAAGAGGGATTGGGTAAAGACTATTTTTTGTACTAACTCTCATGGACCTAAGAAAATGTGGGTACCAAAGAAAACTTGAATTCTTTTTATGACTGCAAGTCACTATCAAGAAAAAGATCAAATGGTATTTGGATAGCGGCTGTTTGA
The DNA here is from genome assembly GCA_014182565.1 of Eucalyptus marginata. NCBI lineage: Eukaryota > Viridiplantae > Streptophyta > Magnoliopsida > Myrtales > Myrtaceae > Eucalyptus > Eucalyptus marginata. The sequence continues at coordinate 31,140,315 of CM024594.1, forward strand.
GACATATGACAGGAGATTCAAGTTGTTTTATAAAGCTTATACAAATAAATGGTGGAAAAGTTTCCTTTGGTGGAAACAACAAAGGAAGAATTGTTGGATGTGGAACTGTAAAGATTGGAAGTCTCACAATTAACAATGTCTCCTTGGTGGAAGGTTTGAATTACAATTTACTCAGCATAAGTCAACTATGCGATACTAGATTCAAAATTAATTTTCAAGAAGGCATTTGTTTGGGAACTAGTAAAGATTTATCTCAATCTTTTACTGGATGAAGACATGGAAATATTTATCTTATGGATATAAAACCATAAAGCTCCCAATGTCTAATTTCCATTCAAGATGAAGCAAATCTTTGGCATTGAAAGCTTGGTCATGTTAACATGAAGTAGATTACCAAGATTTCCTCCAAGAAGCTTGTTCGTGGACTGCCCAACTTGACTTATCAAAAGTCTGAATTATGCACACCATGTGTTTTGAGAAAACAGGTTAGAAGCTCTTTTAAATTTGTAAATTAAGTTTCAACTAATTGAGTTTTGCAGCTTCTACATATGGACCTCTTTAGACCAACTAGAACTCAAAGTATTGGTGGAAAGAGATATTGCTTAGTAATCGTGGATGATTACTCTCGAAATGACGTTTTACATGGGTTTACTTCTAGCAAGTAAGTCCGAAGCATTTCTTACTTTTCAAAATTTGCTAAGAAAGTTTAGAATGAAAAAGATATGCTATTTCAAGTATACAAACATATCATGGAGGTAAGTTTGAAAATCAAGACTTTGCAAATTTTTGTGATGAATTTGATTTACAGCATGTTTTCTCTTCACCATATACTCCAGAGCAAAATGGGGTTGTGGAAAGAAAGAATAGATCCTTGCAGGAGATGGCAAGAACCCTCTTAATTGAGAGTAATATTTCCTCTCGTTTTTGGGCTGAAGCAGTTTCTACAGCTTGCTATATCATTAACAAAGTATTCTTGAGGCCTATTTTAGAGAAAACTCCTTATGAAGTGTTTAAAGGGAAGAAGCCAAATGTTTCTTATTTTCATGTGTTTGGTTGTTTTGTTTTGAAAAATGCAAATGATCGAACTGGTAAGTTTGAAAAAAAATCAGACGAATGAATTTTTCTTGGCTACTCAACCTCAAACAAAGCCTACATAGTATTCAACAAAAAGACTCAGTCTGTGGAAGAATCTATGAATGTCAAGTTTCAAGACTCTATGCAGAATCAAGTGGACCAAACTCAACTTGAAGAATCTAAACCTGCTCTAGACGTTATAAAATCTACTTCCCTCGAAGTGGTTCAGACTTCTGAAGTTCAACAACAAGAAGAACCAAAAAACTCAACTGAAGTAGAGGATCAAGAGACTCAAAAATCAACCAGCAACTAGGAGCATAAGTCAAGTCATCCCAAGGAACTCATCATTGGTAACATTGATGAAGGAATTCGCACCAGATCCAAAAGGCAAGAAGAGTCTAGTGCTTTAGCACTTGTTTCTGAAATTGAACCCAAAAGTATAGAAGAAGCCTTGGTTGATGAAAGCTGGATTGAAGCTATGCAAGAAGAACTCTAACAGTTCAGCATTAACGATGTTTGGGAGCTAATTCATAAACCTAAAGGTAAGTCTAAATGGGTTTTCAGGAACAAGGTGGACGAAAAAGGGAAAGTGTTCAAGAACAAAGTAAGACTCATGGCCAAAGGATATACACAAGAAGAAGGGATAGACTATGACGAGACCTATGCACCAGTAGCGAGGTTAGAAGCAATTAGATTATTACTTGCTTTTGCTTGCTATAAAAATTTCAGGTTATTCCAAATGGATGTAAAAAGTGCATTCCTAAATGGATTCATCCAAGAAGAAGTGTATGTGGAACAACCACCTAGTTTTTAAAATGCAAGAAAGCCAGACTCAGTCTACAAATTAAAGAAAGCCCTATATGGACTGAAGCAAGCACCTCGAGCCTGGTATGAAAAGTTAAGTAAATTCCTAACTCAAGATGGTTTTGTTAAATGAAAGGTATATACTACTTTATTCATTAAAAGAAAAGGTAAAGATTTTCTACTTGTTCAAATTATGTTGATGATATTATTTTTGGATCACCTAATGAAAATCTATGCAAGAAATTTTCTAGATGCATGCAAGATGAATTCGAGATGAGCATGATGGGTGAGTTAACTTTCTTTCTAGATTACAAGTTAAATAATCAAAGGAAGATATTTTCATTCACCAAGAAAAGTATGCGAAAGATATCATCAAGAAATTTGGATTGGAGAATTGCAAAAAGACAAAGACACCTATGTCAAGTTCTTCAAAGCTGGATAAAGATAAAGAATGAAAGAATGTAGACAAGAAGCTATACAAGAGCATTATTAGATCACTTCTTTACCTTACTGCATCTAGACCTGACATTTTGTTTAGTGTTTGTATTTGTGCTAGATTTCAATCAAATCCCAAATAATCTCATTTAAGTGTAGTAAAGCGAATCATCAAATACATTGCAACTCTTCCAAAGCTAGGTCTGTGGTATCCCAAAGAAGGAGACTTTACTCTCCTTGAAAATTCAGACGCAGATTTAGCGAATGCAAAGTGGATAGAAAGAGTACTTCTAGTACATGTCAACTGTTGCACAACAAGTTGATATCATGGTTTTCAAGAAAACAGAGTACCGTAGCTCTTTCAACAGCTGAAGCGGAATATGTAGCTCTTGGGAGTTGTTGCTCTCAAATCTTATGGATAAGGCAACAGTTAAGAGACTTTGGAATTGAAGAATCATGCACTGAGATCAAATGTGACAACACCAGTGCCATCAATCTCACGAAGAATCCAATTCTTCATTCAAGGGCAAAGCATATAGAGATATGACATCATTTTATTAGAGATCATGTTCAAAATGGAGAAGTTATGATTCAGTTCATTGACTCGAAGAATCAGTTGGCAGACATATTTACAAAGCCACTGGAGAAAAGCCTATTTGAGTCTATTCGCGCAAGACTGAACATCATATCTTTTACCGGTTAAAGTCTGAAGGTATTCAAACTTAGAATGTCCAGAAGCTACGACTGTAAAGTTAATACTTTCTCAATAGAAATAATTTAATTTTAGAATAAAATTTTGAAAAGGTACGTTAATTTTTGAATGGTTTTTGCCTATTTTATTTTTAGAAATTATCCTTTTCGAAATTTTTTCAATTTATGGCAGTTTTTCATTTTTGAAAAGGCAGTTTTTACTTTTTCCTTTATGACGTTTTGTATACCCGTTTCACTTGTTTATATACAATCGAAATTCTTCTTCTCCGTTTACGTTCATTCAAACCCTAGAATACAGAGATCCTACTTTCTCTCATTTCTTTCATGTTTGTTCCAAAAGTTTTCACTTTTTAAAACAAACGAGTTCGAAGAAATCCTCCAAGACTGTGACAATGTCTTCTCAAAGGAAATCTTCAAGAATTGCAAACAAGGGACCACAACGCATGCCTAGAGGGTCCTACCCACTTTGATTTAACTGAAGAAGGAGATTCTCCTCAACAACAACAACCACAACAACATTCTCAACAGCGTCACTCCACTCAGCAAGCAACACAAGATCCTTCGCAAGCAATAGAAGAGATCATAGAAAATGTTGAACCTGTAAGATCACAAAAACCTTAATTTTTGTTTAAACTCTATTCGAACTTAAAGATGGGTGGATCTGCAATGACCTTGATCGATGAGTTCTTGCGAGCACATGACTACAAGAACGAAACTTTCTTCTTGAACACCATGGAAAGGTTAGGCATTGTGCCTAAAGGTTTGCGAATAAGACTTTTGCCAACTTTCCAAGTGATCCGCAGGTTGGTGGCTTTAATCGAGTGAAGGGAAGGATGATGATGAGAGGATGTACTCAAATTTTAAGCCTAGGATGGGCGTCACTGCAAATGTTCGTGGAGAGGGAACAAATTTTTTCCATTCCAAGGACCACAGGAAGACTTATTTGAAATTCTTGAAGAGAGAGGTGATGAACCCTTGAACTGTGGACTTTGATTTTCCGGATTCCTTGAATGTGAAACTAAGGGAGAAGTTCGCACTCCTTCAACTCGAAAGATTTTGCTCGAAGACTTCAGTTGCTTATCCTGAAATGACTGCCTACTTCTATTTGAATCTATCATTTCTAGATGCGAATAGATTTAGCTTTATAGTGAAGGATAAAGAGTATGTGGTTGATGTAGACACCTTGGCATATCTGATTGGTGTGGAAAGAGGGAGCTTCCAACCAATCAGTGTGTCTATTGGTCATGCAACTTTAGCTCTTGTTCGGGATAGATTTGTTGAGGGCAAGATTTCTTACTCTAGAATGAATGCCTCTAACATTCTACTTCACAAGGTCGTGATAAACTGCATCAGACCCAAGTCTACCTCAAAGACTAATGTCTCTCACTCTGAAGCGAAGTTGATGTATGCTATCAACACTGGCTACAAGTTTTCACTACCTCACACTATCCTAATGCACATGTATAGGACAGTTGTGAAGGACAAGGGACAACTTCCTTACTCAGCACTTGTCACTCAACTCTTCAAACATTTCCAGATTCAGATTCCCGCTCTTTTATGTGTTAGAACCATTACTCCAATGGTGATTGGACTGAAAATGGTTTCAAAGATGCATTTGAAGGAGCTGAATAAGGAATTGGAGTGATTGAAGGAGAAGTCCCTTGTCAAGGTAAAACAAGACTCTGCAGCAACAAAGAGAAAAGACAAGGAGCCCATGAGCGCACCAGCCAAGAAGAGAAGATTCCTTATCTTGCAGGATGAAGAAGATGAGGACGATATCACTCTCTTCGCATTTGCCTTAAGAAATTTACAGAGTTTTGTTAGCTTTAAGGAGCCAAAGGATAGAGAAAATAGAGAAAGAGAAGAGACAGGGAAGAGAGGAGAAGAAAGGAGAACATAGGAGGAAGAAGAGGAAGAAAGAGAAGAAGAGGAAGAAAAGAAAGAAAGAGAAGAAGAGGGTCAAGATGACTCTTTCGAACCAACATTCACTGTATCATTGTCAGATGACTTGGAAAAGACAAAGAGTGGACACAGAAGAAAGACAAAACATCACTTGGGTGTGAAGAAAAGAACAGGGAAGAGGAATTCTTTTCTCCACCAGAAGGCATAGAAACAGGGGGAGCTGCTGACAAATGGGGTACTTCTTCACCTGTTTTTACTAGTGATGTTAGTAGATCTCCAACAAATCCAAAGGATGTCTATGCCTCTCAATACCTTGAAGTAGATGTTGAGGCATCCACTCCTAGTCTTGGTGATCGAACTACTGATATTCCCTCACATCTCAAGACTCTTGGAACTAATTCGGCTGGACCTAGTGCTACAACAAAAACAACAATAGACTTTTAAAGACTGCTGGAGATCCTTTTGGAATTGAAGGGTTAGCAATATGCCTTAGAGTTTGAGATGACGAACATGTTGACAACTTTCAAGACGACTTCAGACTCTTTACCTGTGCAGATTCAAGCCCTGAAGGTTCAAGTGCAAGAAATTGCAAAGGGTGAGGATATTCAATAGTTGAAGAAGACTCTAAAGAAGCTAGAGGAGACTGTCAAGTCAATAGGGGATTTCCGGATTGTTAGCATCCCCAAATAGCCATGATTTTACCCAACTCTTTTTAAAGTTTTTCTCCACTTTTTGCTATTGACAAAAAGGGGGAGAGTTTGTGCATATTTGAACTATTTTTGAACTTTTGGTTTGATTTTGATTTTTTGCTTTTATTTTCATTTGAACTTTAGTACTTTTTGGTACTTTTTGGTTTGTTTGACTACTATTTGACTTTGAATTTGAACTTTTGACGCTTGCAAAAAGTTTGTTTGTGATTGTGACTTGATGGCTAGATATTGTTATTTATCCTTTGGGACTAACATGTTTTCTATGGTTGCAGAATCAATGCTATCTAGGTTTTACTTAACTTATTTTTATAAGATATCATGTATTGTTTAAGTGTTGTTTTGCAGGTCAAAAGTTTTCGAAACTGCAGGAAAGTTTTGTTACCATAAAAAATGGGGAGATTGTTAGAGAAAACTCATTTACTGTTTTGAAGTTAACAAAACATTTCCAAAAGCCTAGTCTGAAGACTTGTAGACTCAAGTGTTATAGTTTGAAGAACTCCAGACTCTTTTGTCAAAGTCTGAAGACCGCCAGACCTTAATCTCAAAGTCTGCCCTCATTGACAACTTTTAGATCGAAGAATGAAGACTTATCTAGATGCGGGATTATCTTCAAAGATTCGATTTGTATGGTTTTTGGAAGACCTTATGGCTGGATATAACATCTACTTGATTGATTATTCTTATTGGAATATACTCCGATATGAAGATCTTTTGAAAGGCAAGCAAACTTGGAAGGTTCTACTTATGGAAACCAAAGATCCTGATTGTATGGGCGAACATGATTGACGAGCTTTCATCACAATCATCTAACGAGTCTAGATCTCCTTGATTGATTCTGTCTAACGGGTAGATTGGAAGAATTCCTTTGGTAAGTGCCAACGGTTGTGAAGGCATGAAGGAGTATTTAAGGTGGATTCTTCAATTGTTCGATATTGTGTGTGAAAGAAAAATTTCAAAGTCTGAAGCTTTCTAGTTCTTTGCTCTTTCACTCATCGAGCTCAAAGTTGTATACAAAAGAGAGAAACTCTTAGAGAGACTTTATGAGAAATTAGTATAAACTTATCTTTGTAAAAGTCGAAGATCACAAGCTATACAATCTCTTTTGATTCATAGTGGAATCCAGCCAATAGGCTGTCAGTGTGGGAGAGTGGATGTAGGCTTGATCTAAGCCGAACCACTATAAACCTTGTATTCTAATTCTCTTTCCTTGAACTCCTTACTTTCATATATTCGTATATTTTTATTTGTTTATTGATTACGTCATTAGTCTATCATCTTCTAAAGGCAAATTACTTCTACTAAGTCTTGCGAAAATTTTTATTTACACCTATTCACCCCCCTTTAGGTGTTTGTACTAGCCCTTTCATGACCAACTTCAGACTTTACTCCAGGAAAGAAATAATATTTAGCCTGTGCTGAATAGACTCAAATAAACTTTTCTCCAGAGGCTTCGTAAATATGTTTGCCAGCTGATTCTTCGAATCAATGAACTGAATCATAATCTCCTCATTTTGGACATGATCTCGTATAAAGTGATGTCGAATCTCTATATGCTTCACCCTTGAATGAAGAATTGGGTTCTTGGTGAGATTAATAGCACTGGTATTGTTGTATTTGATCTCGGTACACGATTCTTCAATCCCAAAGTCTCTTAGTTGTTGTCTTATCCATAGGATTTGAGAGCAACAACTCCCAAGAGCAACATACTCTGCTTCTGCTGTGGATAATGCTACTGTACTTTGCTTTCTTGAGAACCAAGATACTAGCATATTTCCCAACAGTTGACAAGTGCTACATGTGCTCTTTCTATCAACTTTACAACCGGCTAAATCAGCGTCTGAATATCCAAGAAAAGTAAAGTCTCTTTCTTTTGGATACCACAGACCCAGCTTTGGAGAAGTCGTAACATATTTAATGATGTGTTTTGCAGCACTTAAATGAGATTCTCTGGGATCAGACTGAAATCTAGCACAGATGCAAACACTGAATAAAATATCAAGTCTAGAAGCACTAAGGTAGAGAAGTGAACCAATCACGCTTTTGTATAGCTTCTGATCTACTTTCTTCCCTTCTTCATCCTTGTCTAGTTTCGAAAAACTTGACATTAGTGTCTCTGTCTTCTTGCAATTCTCCAATCCAAATTTCTTGATGAGATCTTTGGCATATTTTTCTTGGTGAATGAATATACCTTTCTTCGATTGTCTGACTTGCAATCCTAGAAAGAAAGTTAACTCACCCATCATGCTCATCTCGAATTCATCCTACATAGATCTTGAAAATTTCTTGCAGAGACTTTCGTTAAGAGAACCAATAATAATATCATCTACATAAATTTGTACTAGCAGAAAGTCTTTTCCTTCTTTCTTTATAAACAAGGTAGTATCAACCTTTCTCTTTTCAAAACCGTTTTGAGTTATAAACTTACTCAACCTTTCATACTAGGCTCGAGGTGCTTGCTTCAGTCAATACAAGGCCTTTTTCAGTCTGTAGACTGAGTCTAGCTTTCATGGATCTTCAAATCCAGGTGGTTGTTCCACATAGACTTCTTCTTGAATGAATTCATTTAGGAATGCATTTTTGACATCCATCTGGAATAACCTGAAATTTTTATAACAAGTAAAAGCAAGTAATAATCTAATTGCTTCTAACCTCGCTACTGGTGCATAGGATTTGTCATAGTCCATCCCTTCTTCCTGTGTATATCCTTTTGCTATGACTCTTGCATTGTTTCTGACCACTTTTCCATTCTCATTCATCTTTTTCTTGAAAACCCATTTTGTTCCTATCACAAATTTGCCTTTGGGTTTTGGAATCAGCTCCCATACATCATTGATGCTGAATTGTCTGAGTTCTTCTTGCATAGCTTCTATCCAGCTTTCATCAGACAAGGCTTCGTCTACACCTTTGGTTCTATTTCAGAAACAAGTGCTAGAGCAATGGACTCTTCTCTTCCTTTGGATCTGGTGCGGATTCCTTCATCAATGTTGCCAATGATGAGTTCTTTGGGATGACTTGACCTGTGCTTCCAGTTGCTGTTTGGTTTGAAAGTTTGTTGATCCTCTGCTTCAATTGAATCTTCTCAATTTGCTTGTTGCTGTTCTCCAGAAATCTAAACTTCTTCAGGGGAAGTAGACTTTGTAAAATCTGGAGCGGGTTCAAACTCTTCAAGTTGAGTCTGATTTGGTGGATTCTGCACATAATCCTGAAACTTGACGTTCATAGATTATTCCAAGAATTGACTCTTCCCGTTAAAGACCCCGTAGGCTTTGCTTGAAGTCGAATAGCCTAGGAAGATTCCTTCTTCTGATTTTTCTTCGAACTTTCTAGATCGATCATTCGCATTCTTCAGAATAAAACATCTATAGCCAAAGACATGAAAGTAGGAAACATTCAACTTCTTTCCTTTATACACTTCATAATGAGTTTTCTCTAGAATAAGCCTCAAGAATACTCTGTTGATAATATAGCAAGCAGTAGAAACTGCTTCAGCCCAAAATCGAGAGGATATTTTGCTCATCTCTTGTAAGGTTCTGTTCATCCTTTCCACAACCCCATTTTGTTCTGGAGTGTATGGAGAAGAGAAAACATGCTGAAAACCAGATTTATCACAGAACTTAGCAAAGTCCTGATTCTCAAACTCACCTCCATGGTGAGTTCGTATGCTTGAAATAGCATAACCCTTTTCATTCTGAACCTTCTTCACAAACTTCGAGAAGTAAGAGAAGGCTTCAGACTTACTTGCCAGAAAGTATACTTAAGTAAAGCGAGAGTAATCATCCACGATTACTAGGCAATATTTCTTTCCACCAATACTTTGAGTTCTGGTTGGACTAAAAAGGTCCATATGAAGAAGCTGCAGAGCTCGATTGGTAGAAACTTGATTCACAGGTTTAAAAGAAATTCTGACCTGTTTTCCCAAGACACAGGGAGTGCACAACTCATTTTTCTGGTAAGTCAGATTAGGAAGTCCTCGAACAAGCTTCTTAGAAGAAATCTTGGCAATCTATTTTATATTAACATGACCAAGCTTTTGATGCCACAGACTTGCTTCATCTTGAATAAAAATAAGACACTGACAACTTTTTGGGTTTACATCCAGAAGGTATATGTTACCATGCCTTCGACCAGTAAAAGTTGAGATAAGTTTTTGTTAGAGAAAACTCTTTTGATGTTTTGAAGTTGACAAAACTTGTCCAAAGTCTATTCTGAAGAATTTCAAAATTTTGTGTCAAAGTCTGAAGATGCCCAGACTCTGTGTTAATGTCTGAAGACTCCCAAACTTTAGGTCAAAGTCTACCCACTCTGATAAATTCCAGATTGAATGAAAGTGAAGGATGAAGACTTTTCTAGATAAGGGATTATCTTTCTTTCTTCAAGGATTCGGTTCGTATGGATTATATTTGGACTTCTGGTTGGAAATATCACCTACGAGATTGAGCATCTTTATTAGAATCAATTTGGATACATCAAATCTTTTTGGAAGGCAAGTAATTTTGGAAAGAAACTACTTATGAAAACCAAGATCCTGATTGTATGGGCGAACATGATTGACGGGCTTTCATCACAATCTTCAAACGGCTCGAGATCTCCTTGATTGATTCTGTCCAACGGGTTGATTGGAAGAATTCCTTTGGAAAGTGCCAACGGTCGAGAAGGCATCAAGGAGTATTTAAGGAGGACTTTCCAGTTGTTTGATAAAGTGCGTGAAAGAGAAATTCCAAAGTTTGAAACTTCCCAGTAGTTTGTTATTCCATATACTAAGCTCTAAATTGTACTCAAAAGAGAGAGACCTGAAGTGTGACTTCGTGAGAAAGCAGTATACACTCTTTACTGTAAAGTTGAGATTGCAAGATTGTAAATTCTCTTTTGATTCATAGTGGAATCCAGCCAGAAGGCTGTTAGCGTGGGAGAATGGACGTAGGCTTGATTTAAGCCGAACAACTATAAATTCTGTATCCATATTCTCTTCCCTAAACTTCTTTATTTTGTTCGTAGTCCTATTTAACTGCTAAAGTCTGGACTAGCTCAAAATCTATTGTTCTTCAGACTTAGTTTCTAAAGTAAAATTATTTCACTGTTCTCTGCAAATATTGTTTTTACACCTATTCACCCCCCTCTAGTTGTTCATACTAGCACTAAAAAATGGTATCAGAGCATGCGTACTTAATTTTTGAAGTGTTTTACTTCTAAGCTAAAGATCCTCTATGGCTAATATTTTGGCTTTAGGTTTGGTTGAAGGTTAGAGCAACACCAGACCTCCTTAATTCGATGGAAAGGAATACAATGTCTGGAAAAACAAGATGAAGACATTTCTCAGATCCAGAGATCCTCTGGAGTGGGATGTCGTAGAAAAAGGGATCAACCCTAAAGCTGCATCAGCTTCAGACTGAGGAAAAGAAGTCATTGATGCTGACGGAGCAACACGACCTGAATTTACCAAAAGATAAGCTCTTGACACGAAAGCAATCTACTATTTATACTGTGCCTTATCTCCTACTGAGTATAACCGAATTTCTTCTTGTGAAACAACAAAAGAAGTTTGGGACAGATTACATGTTACTTACAAAGGAACTGATCCTGTGAAGGAAACCAAAATAAACATTTTGCTCGGATAGTATGAAGCCTTCAGAATGAAGCCTAGAGAATCTATTATTGATATGTTCAGTCGATTTACAGAGATTGTAAATGGCTTGGCTTATCAAGGTCAACCAATCTCAGGACCAACGAAAGTCAACAAGCTACTGCGTGGGCTTTCGAAAGACTGGAATCATGTGAAGACTTTAATTAGAGAGACCTAGAGGATCATGCCTCTATCAATTGACGAACTGATAGGCACGCTTCAGTTATATGAAGTGGAACAAATAAATGATGAAGAAGATCTTAAAGGTAAGAAGTCAATTGCTTTAAAGTCTAACGTTGATTCTGATGATACAGACTCAGATGATGATATGGACGACGAAGAGCTAGCACTCATGATCAAGAAATTCAGAAAGCTGAATAGAAAGGGAAGAAGATTCAACTAGAAGAATCAGAGCATGCAAAATTTCCAGAAGAGACCAACTGAGGACAATGAAACCAGCAAATATGTTATATGCTTCGAATGCAAGAAAAATGGGCATATCAGACTTAACTGTCCTCTATTGAAGAAGAAGAAAGGAAAAACTGAAAAGTACAAAAAGGCATTCAAAGCTGAAACTTGGAGTGGCACCGAGTATGAGGAAAGTGAAGAAGAATATGCCAACATATGTCTAATGGCTCATTCCGACTCAAACTCAGACAAAGAAATTGAGGTCAGTGATTTAAAAATTCTTGTCAAAGTCTCTAAATACATAGATGAACTTTGTCTCAGTCTCAAATCCTCTCTTAAAAGGATTTCGAACTAAAAATGGAGAATTTTAAGCTCGGGCATTAGGAAGTTTCTTGGAAAGAAAAATTTGAAAGTCTGAAAACAAGTTTTGATAATTTGAAAGAAAATTCCGATTCTCTTTCAAAGGAAAATACCTTTTGAAATATGATATCTCAAATATAACAAAACGATTTTCAAAAGGATCCGAGAAACTGGAGAAAATTCTTTTAGCTCAAATACCTTACTTTAATAAATCTGGTTTGGGTATGACTTCACAAACTATTCCATTAATCTATTTTCCCAAAGTAAAAGATCTATGGCATCTTACAAAACTCATTTTCAAAAAGTTTTTGTAAAACTTGTTGGCTGAAGTGTGTCGGAGAAAACTCCTTTACTGTTTTGAAGTTGACAAAACATTTCTAAAAGTCTAGTCTGAAGACTTCTAGATTCTAGCGTTAAAGTCTGAAGACCGCCAGACTTTAGCTTCAAAGTCTGCCCACACTGACAGTTTCCAGACTGAAGAATGAAGACTTATCCAGATGCGAGATTATCTTTATTTCTTCAAGGATTCGATCCGTATAGTTTATGGATGACCTTATGGCTGGATTTAGCACTTACATGATTGACTATCCTTATTGGAATCAATTCCGTTAATCAAGTCTTTTTGAAAGGCAATTAATTTTGGAAAGAATCTACTTATGGAAACCAAGATCTTGATTGTATGGGCAAACTGGATTGATGGGCTTTCATCACAATCATCTAACGACTCGAGATCTCCTTGATTGATTCTGTCCAACGGGTAGATTGGAAGAATTCATTTGGAAAGTGCCAACGGTCGAGAAAACATGAAAGAGTATTTAAGGCGGACTCTTTGGTTGTTCGAGATAGTGTGTGAAAGGAAAAATTCAAAGTCTGAAGCTTTTTAGTTCCTTGCTATTTCATTCATTGAGCTCAAAGTTGTATACAAAAGAGAGAAACTCATAGTGAAACTTTGTGTGAGACCAGTAGAGGTTATTCACTATGAAGTCAAAGATCACAAGTTGTAAAATCTCTTTTGACTCTTAGTGGAATTCAGCCAGTAGGCTGTCAGCGCGAGAGAGTGGACATAGGCTTGATCTAAGTCGAACCACTATAAACCTTGTGTTCTTATTCTCTTCCCTAAACTCCTTATTTTAATTTGTAGCTTTATTTAACTGTTTAAGTTTTTCATTCATAGTCTGTTTTCTTCTAAAAGGCAAATTACTTCTACTAAAATTTGCAAAAAATTGTCTTTACACCTATTCACCCTCATCTAGGTGTTCATACTAGCTCGTTCAATTGGTATCAGAGCCTGTGTGCTTATTTTGTTGAAGTGTTTTTACTTCTAAAGCTAAAGATCTATGGCTAGTATTTTGGCTCCAAGTTTGGTTAAAGGCCAAAGCAACACCAGACCTCCTTACTTTGATGGGAAGGAATACAATGTGTGGAAAAACAAGATGAAGGCATTCTTGAGGTTGAAAGATCCCTTGGAATGGGATGTGGTAGAAAAAGGAATCAATCCCAAAGCTGCATCAATAGGAAAGGAAGTTGTAGATGCTGGAGAATTGACGCAAGAAAAATTAACCAAGAGACAAGCTCTTGATGCTAAAGCCATCTACTCCTTATACTGTGCTTTATCTCGTACTAAGTATAATCGAATTTCTTCTTGTGAAACAGCAAAAGAGGTTTGGGACAGGTTGCATGTTACTTATGAAGGAACTGATCGAGTAAAGGAAACGAAAATCAATATTCTACTCGGACAGTATGAAGCCTTCAAGATGAAGCCTGGAGAATCCATCACTAATATGTTCAGTCGCTTCACAGAGATTGTAAACAGCCTGGCGTCTCAAGGACAGCCAATCTCAGGACCAATGAAGGTCAACAAGTTGCTGCATGGACTCTCCAAAGATTGGAATTATGTGAAGACATCAATTAGAGAAACCTAAAGGATCATGCCTCTCTCAGTAGATGAACTAGTAGGCACACTTCAATCATATGAAGTGCAGCAAATCAATGAGGAAGAAGATCCCAAAGGTAAGAAGTTAATTGCTTTAAGATCTAACGATGATTCTGATGATACAGATTCAGAAGATGACATGGACGATGAAGAACTAGCACTTATGATTAAGAAGTTCAGAAAGCTAAATAAGAAGGGAAGAAAATTCAACTAGAAGAAGCAGAGCACTCAAAAATTCCAGAAGAAACCAACTGAGGACAACGAAACCAATGAAGATGTGATATTCTTCGAATGTAAGAAAAAGGGGCACATCGGACTCAACCTCCTCTGTTGAAGAAAAAGAAAGGAAGAACTGAGAAATAAAAAAAGACTCTCAAAGCAGAAACATGGAGCAATACTGAATGCGAGAAAAGTGATGAAGAATATGCCAACATATGTCTGATGGCTAATTTAGAATCAGACTCAGACTCTAAAACAGATTCTGATTCAGACTCAGACAAAGAAGTTGAGGTTAGCAATTTAAAAATTCATATTAGAGTCTCAAAATATATAGATGAACTCTGTCTTAGTCTCAAAACATCTCTTAAAAGGATTTCCGAACTTAAGAAGGAGAATTCTAAACTGAGACAATAGGAAACTTTTTGGAAATAAAAGTTTGAAAATTTGGACAAAAGTTTTGTTGATTTGAAAGAAAATTCAGATTATCTTTCAAAGGAAAATACCTTTTTGAAAGAAGATATTTCAAATATCACAAAAAGATTTTCAAAGGGATCTGAGAAGCTGGAGAAAATTCTTTCTGTACAAAGACCTTATTTTAACAAATCTGGTTTGGGCATGACTCCAGCAACTATTCCTTTAATTGATTTTCCCAAAGTTAAAGAAAGAATTAAACAAAGACCTACAATGGCATTTTACAAAAATCATTTTCAAAAGGTTTTTGTAAAACCTGTTGGTGGAAGTGCTTTCAAATGTTTAAAGTGTAACGACTTAGAACATTTCGAGAATGAATGTCCCAAGGTTTGGAGACCTGTTAAGAGGGATTAGGCAAAGACTGTTTTTAATACTAACTCCTCTAGACCCAAGAAAATATGGGTACCAAAGAAAGCTTGAGTTCTTTTTATGATTACAGGTCACTATCAAGAAGAAAATCAAATGGTATTTGAATAGTGGGTGTTCGAGACACATGACAGGAGATTCCAGTTGTTTTATAAAGCTTATTCAAATAAATGGTGAAAAAGTTTCCTTTGGAGGAAACAGTAAAGAAAGAATTGTTGGATGTGGAACCGTGAAGATTGGAAACCTCACTATCAACAATGTCTCATTGGTGGAAGGTTTGAATTATAATCTCCTCAGCATAAGTCAACTTTGCGATATGGGGTTCAAAATTAATTTCCAAGAAGGCATCTGTTCGGGAACAAGTAAAGATTTCTCTCAATCTTTCACTGGATGAAGGCATGGGAACATTTACCTTCTGGATATAAAACCATAAAGTTCTCAGTGTCTTATTTCCATCCAAGATGAAGCAAATCTTTGGCATCAAAAGCTTGGCCATGTAAACATGAAGCATATTGCCAAGATTTCTTCCAAGAAGCTTGTTCGTGGTCTCCCAACTTGGCTTATCAAAAGTCTGAATTATGCACTCCATGTGTTTTGGGAAAACAGGTTAGAATTTCTTTTAAACCTATAAATTAAGTTTCTACTAATCGAGTTTTGCAGTTTCTACATATGGACCTTTTTGGACCAACTAGAACTCAAAGTATTGGTGGAAAGAGATACTGTCTAGTAATCGTGGATGATTACTCTCGCTTTACTTGGGTTTACTTTTTGGCAAATAAGTCTGAAGCTTTCTCTTACTTCTCAAAGTTTGCCAAGAAGGTTCAGAATGAGAAAGGATATACTATTTCAAGCATACGAACAGACCATGGAGGTGAGTTCGAAAATCAAGACTTTGTGAAGTTCTGTGATGAATCTGGTTTCCAGCATGTTTTCTCTTCTCCACACACTCTATAACAAAATGGGGTTGTGGAAAGGAAAAATAGATCCTTGCAGGAGATGGCTAAAACCCTATTAATTGAGGGCAAAATTTCCTCTCGATTTTGGGTTGAAGTAGTTTCTATAGTTTGTTACATTATTAACAGTGTTCTTGAGGCCTATTCTAGAGAAAACTCCTTATGAAGTGTATAAAGGGAAGAAACCAAATATTTCTTACTTCCATGCGTTTGGCTGTAAGTGTTTTGTTTTGAAAAATGCAAATGATCGAATCGGGAAGTTTGAAGAAAGATTAGATGAAGGAATTTTCCTTGGCTACTCAACCTTAAGCCAAGCATACAGAGTATTCAACAAAAAGACTCAATCTGTGGAAGAATCTATGAACGTCAAGTTTCAAGATTTTATGCAGAATCAACTGGATCAGATTCAACTTGAAGAATCTGAACCTATCTAGACTTTACAAAGTCTACTTTCCCCGAAGCAATTCAAACTTCTGGAGATCAACTTCAAGTGGAACTAGAAGATTCAACTGAAGCAGAGGATCATCAAACTCTCAAACAAACCAGCAACCGGAAGCATAAGTCAAGTCATCCCAAAGAACTCATCACTGGAAGCATTGATGAAGGAGTTCGTACCAAATCCAAAAGGCGAGAAGAGTCTAGTGCTTTAGCACTTGTTTCTGAGATATAACCCAAAAGTGTAGAAGAAACCCTGTCGGATGAAAGTTGGATCGAAGCTATGTAAGAAGAGCTCAGATAGTTCAACATCAATGATGTTTGGGAGCTAATTCCTAAACCTAAAGGTAAGTCTATTATTGGGACTAAATGGGTTTTCAGTAACAAGGTGAACGAGAAAGGAAAAGTGACCAAGAATAAAGCAAGACTCGTAGACAAAGGATATACGCAAGAAGAAGGGATAGACTACGATAAGACCTATGCACCAATAGCGAGGTTAGAAACAATTAGATTATTACTTGCTTTTGCCTGCTATAAAAATTTCAGGTTATTCCAGATGGATGTAAAAAGTACATTCCTAAATGGATTTATCCAAGAAAAAGTCTATGTAGAACAACCACCTAGTTTTGAAGATCCAAGAAAGCCAAACTCAGTCTACATACTGAAAAAGGCCATGTATGGACTAAAGCAAGCACCTTGAGCCTGGTATGAAAGGTTAAGTACATTCCTAACTCAAAATGGTTTTGTTAAAGGAAAGGTAGATACTACTTTGTTCATAAAAAGAGAGGATAATGATTTTTTACTAGTTCAAATTTATGTTGATGATATTATTTTTGGATCTCCTAATGAAAATCTATGTAAGAAATTCTCTAGATGTATGCAGGATGAATTCGAGATGAGTATGATGGGTGAGTTAACTTTCTTTCGGGGATTGCAAGTTAAACAATCAAAGAAAGGTATCTTTATTCATCAAGAGAACTATGCAAAAGATCTCATCAAGAAGTTTGGATTGGAGAATTGCAAAAAGACAGAGACACCAATATCAAGTTCTTCGAAGCTGGACAAAGATGAAGGAGGAAAGAAAGTAGACCAGAAGCTTTGCAGGAGCATTATTGGTTCGCTTCTTTATCTTACTGCATCTAGACTTGGCATTTTGTTTAGTGTTTGCATCTATGGTAGATTCCAATCAGATCCCAAAGAATCTCACTTAAGTGTTGCAAAACGCATCATTAAATACATTGCAACTACTCCAAAGCTAGGTCTGTGGTATCCCAAAGAAGGAGACTTTACTCTCTTTGGATATTCAGACGCAGATTTAGCAAGTTGTAAAGTTGATAGAAAGAGTACTTCTGTACCTATCAACTACTGGGCAACAAGCTAGTATCTTGGTTCTCAAGGAAGCAGAGTAATGTAGCTTTATCAACAGCTGAAGCAGAGTAAGTGGCTCTTGGGAGCTGTTGTTCTCAAATTTTGTGGATAAGGCAACAGCTGAGAGACTTTGGAATTGAAGAATCGTGTACTGAGATCAAATGCGACAACACCAGTGCTATTAATCTCACGAAGTACCCAATTCTTCACTCAAGGGTAAAGCATATAGAGATTCGACACCATTTCATAAAAGACCATGTTCAAAATGGAGAAATTATGATTCAGTTCATTGACTCAAAGAATCAATTGGCAGACATATTTACAAAGCCATAGGAGAAAAGTCTATTTGAGTATATTCGCACCATACTGAATATTATATCTCTTACCGATTAAAGTCTGAAGGTGGTTAGACTCAGAATGTACAGAAATTACATCTGTAAGTTAATATTTCTTCATTACAGGTAATATATTTTTTAAGCATGTAAATTTCGAAAAGGGACGTTGACATTTGAATCGTTACTTGCCTATTTTATTTTTAGAAATTATCTTTTTCGAATTTTTGAATTTTTGGCAGTTTTTATTTTCGAAAAAAGGCAGTTTTATTTTTTCCTTTGTGACGGTTCGTATACCCCGTTTCACTTACTTTAAAAACCGTTGAAGTCCTTCTTCTCCATTTACGATTTCTCAAAACCCTAGAATACGAAATTCCTACTCTTTCACTTTTAGTCTCAAGTTTGCTCTAAAAGTTTTCACATTTTTCAACCAAACGAGTTCGAGAAATCCTCCTCGATTGTGAAGATGTCTTTCCAAAGGAAGTCATATCGGATCGCAAACAGGAGACCACAGCACATGCCTGAGGGACCTACGCATTTTGACTTGACCGAGGAAGAAGATTCTCCTCAGCAACAACAACAACAACATTCTTGACAGCATTCTCCACAGTGTGCCACTCAAAATCCTTCACACCATCCAGAGGAAGATGAAATATTGGAAGATGTTGAACCTGTAAGAACGTCAAAACCCCAATTTGTCTTTAAACTTTACAATTAGTTGAAATCGGGTGGAACTGCGATAACGTTTATTGATGAGTTTCAGCGAGAACGTGGATACAAGAACGAAACTATTTTCTTACATTCAATGGAAAGGTTAGGCATTGCGCCTGAAGGTTTGGCAGACAGAATGTTTGCTAACCTTCCAACTGATCACCATTTTGGTTGCTTTGATTAGCCTGAGGTGAAGGATGATGATGAGAGAATGTATGCGAATTTTCAGCCTAGAATGGGCGTTGCTGCTTATGTGCGTGGTGAGGGAACGAGTTTGTTTCATTCTAAGGACCACAGAAAGACTTACTTGAGATTGTTAAAAAGAGGGGTGACGAACCCTCGATCTGTGGATTTTGATTTATTGGATTCTTTGAAGGTGAACCTAAGGGAGAAGTGTTGACACCTAAAATTTGCTATTTTACTTAAGACTTAATAGCATTAAAATTTAGGATTTAATTGCTAAAAAAAAAGCAAAAAAAAAAAAAAAAGAAGACAAAAAAAGAAAAGCGGAAAAAAAAATGAAAATGCTTAGAGGGCAGATCAGGCCGGATCCTGCCTTGGCCCGACTCGCCGCCCCCTCTTTTTTTCTTTCCCTCGTGCAGGGCCGACCCACTCTTTTTTCCAGTTCAGCCCAGCCTGCGCCCTAGTCTTCTTCTCTGGATAGCTAGGGTTTTCTGCTGAGGGGGGAGGCACGCAGCAGACAGCACGAAGGGGAGGAGGCAGAGAGATCGCGAAAAGGCACACAGAACAAGGGGAGTGGCAAGCCGCCGTTGCCGCCGCAATCCGAGCCCCCTCGCCGCGCCACTGTTGCCCTCTGAAAGCCGACGCCTGCGACCCACGACATCGCACCTCCGCCCGTCTCCGCAGCCGCTTGTCACTACCGCTTTTGTCGTTCCAGGTACCCCCCTAACATTAAAGGTGTTAAATGTTTTTGCAGAATGGGAGGTATAAGGGGAGGAGTGATTGTTAACCCCTTGTCTTGCAAGTGTGGAGTTGTGATCGAATGTTCATGTTTTGAATTTATGAAGTGTTGCTTGCCTATAAATTGTCATGCCTGCATTTCCTGCATTGCACTACACCGTGGCACACACTACCTGCCACCGGACTTGGGCCGCATAGGATCACCTAGGATGGTGTTGAGGTGGATACCACTCCGACTACAACCATGTAGTACGAGTCGCCCATCTCTACCCCGAAATTTCTTTCTTCATGTCGAAGGTACCCGCCCCGGTCTGCAACCGCGCGACACAGGTCGGTTCTTTGACAAAGCCGGAGTCATGGGTAACATGACCTAGCCACAATCTTGTTGGTTCGGTCCGGTGATCCTATGACTCCATTTTGAGCCGGATAGAGTAGAAATCGAACCACATCCCATGTGCATGTCTATTTAATTGAAAAAAAAAAATAGAGAGAAAGGTCGGCACCCATTGTAAGTATCATTTTCCTTTTTATTTGCTCATTTTGTATTGAAGTTTCATCTTGAAATTCGCAAACATCACTCCATTGCCCTCGGTGCTATAGGCTTATAATTGAAAAAATTGATAATCACTTTTGATAAGTGAACAATGAATGCAAGTTCTAAACACTTTGATTTGGCCCTATTGAACATATGGTTTTGTTTAAATTTCTAGTTATGGGCTTAAAATCATTTTGAAAAAGAAAATACAAACAAACTTTCAAGTTGTGATTTTATAATGGGGCACAAAAATTGAAATTGCATTTTTTATCAAATTTTCTCATTCTCACATTTTGGGACTGAAATGCAAATCATATTTGGTGCACAAATTCCTCAAAATAGAAGTCACTTCTTTAAAAAATCAATGTCACTTTTGCATATGAAACTTTTGGAATAGAGTTGACATTCGATTGATAGCCGTCGACCGATCTTCTAATGATGCCCCTTCTCTTTGACTAATCTTGGTGAAATATTAAAACCCCATAATAAAGACTATGGGGCATGTACCGTCGCCTCGATTTTGTTGTAAGAAGCGGCCTCATTGAGAGATCATTTTCTCATTCTCATACTAACATTGCTGTCTTTCTGCAGGTAATGCGTGATGCTCAATGACATTCTCGTGTTTGACCACATAGAGAAGTGAATTCTAGAGCTTGGGCGAGAGTTGACTTTTACTCTTATCTATACAAGAGTTTCTTGTATTTTATCATTGTTCTCATTCTTGTTAAGAATCTTGTTTTCCATTATGGGTTTTGATTGTGAATCCAATTGATGCTCTTGTAAATCATGCGACTCATATTTTTTTTTTTATGATGGAATTCAATTTCATGAAAATCATCCTTTAAAAAAAACGAATTCAGAAGTATTTCAAGCGAATCTTTACGTCTACCTTCCAAAATGAATTTCAAGAAAGTTTTGCTTAGGGCCCTCTCTTCACGAAATCGCTTTCTCCGATAGGACAAGGAGCTTATTTGAGATCGACATTTGCCCCTCCTAAAAGATAAAAGTGTAAGCTCATGGAGCTTGAGGAGTAAGCATGCGTCGAGGCATCGTCAGCGCCAATTTTCCACAGAGGCGGAAGGAAATTAAATTCCAATGGCGGGGGAAAGCAACACGGCAGTGGTCGATGGTGGGGCCGGAGGCCCTCTTCTCCTCCTCTCGCTCCTCCCGCTCTCTGTTTTCCCTCTTGCTTTAGGTCTGGGTTTTGGGGAGATGGCGGTAGTTGGTGTCAGTCGAGCAGCGGCGTCGTCGACGTCGGTCAAGCAGCAGTGGCGGCGGTGGCTGGCGGTGGCGGCGGCGGCTTGCCACTCCCCTTGTTCTGTGTGCCTTTTCGCGGTCTCTCTGCCTCCTCCCCTTCGTGCTATCTGCTGCGCGCCTCCCCCCTCAACAGAAAACCCTAGCTATCCAGAGAAGAAGACCAGGGTGCGGGCTGGGCTAAACTGGAAAGAAGAGTGGGCCGCCCTTGCGCGAGGGAAAGAAAAAAAGAGGGGGCGGCGGGCCGGGCCAAGGCCGGATTCGGCCATGCGGAAAATTGATTCAACCAACACGACGGCATATCAGACAAGATAGGATCGATATCCACAAGTATTACTCGGTCTTCAAGGAAATATTACCTGTCAAACATGATTAGAGCAAAAATTGGTATGCATTCATTAAAGACATAGACAATTTGAGTTACTCTAGAATGCACATTTCAAAGTTCAGTGGGGTTTTCATCCATTCAATCAAAGTTTATGCATAATGACTTTACCATATTTGTGGATATCGATCCTATCTTGTCTGATTTGCCGTTGTGTTTGTTGAATCAATTTTATTTTCGTAAAAGGAAAAAATCCAAAAAATATGTGAATTAGGATTAGGTTGATTTTACAATATCTCTTGTTATCTTGCATATTTAGAATAGGGATTTTATTTCGAATTTTTAAAAATAAAATAAAAAATGCATTCATTTAGGATGTTAGTTTTTTTATTAATTTAAGTTGCATGTTTAATTATGTGTCAATTTTAATTTCGAATTTTACAAAAAAACACAAAAAAATCATCATGCATATATAATGTAGAATTAGGGCATTCTTTGTACGTCATTACATATTAGGATAAAATTGCATGTTTCATTTTAAGTTTAGATTGATTTTTTAGATAAATTGCATCATAGGTTAGAGATTGCTGAATTAAGATAATATCTTTGTTTAAATTAAGGTTTAGCCCTGACCTAATCCTTAATATAAGTTGGATAGAATCTTAATCTAGCTAGATAATTTTCACATTTTTCTAATTTCGAATTTCATGGAAAATACCCAAAAAAAAAAATCGTCTTAGAAGAAATCAATTTCATTCTTTAGGATGGATTGCATTTTATTTATGTTATATAGTTTAGGTCATATTGCCATGTCATATTATTTCATGTTAAATTAGTAGCATGTATTGCATAAAACATGATTTTCATTAAAAAAGTGAAAATAAAAAAGGAAATTGCGTGTTAATTAGAAATCATATATAGGATTGCCGATATGAATTATGATCTAACATTGCAGATGCTTTCGTTGCTACAAGGTAAATCCTGTAATTTATTCATTACTTTTCTTGTATGTTAAATTGGTGGTTTGCGCACCCACATGATCACCTCACATGTTAGGGAAATAGATTCAAAATCAATTCAAGCTGCTTGCCAAACATTTTTTCAAAATAAAAAAGAAAGGTACCGAAAGGGCGTTAGAGAAATCTAGCATAACCAAGTCCCCGAACTCATAATCTCTGATTTATAGGAGTAAAGTAAATCTCTCGTTACTTTACTTGGGTTTCTAATCGACCCACCAAAAATAGATTAGTAGCGACTCCTAGATAAATTCATTTAAAAAAACTTGAACCTAAGTCGTGAATTGGTATGGGCTTGGAAGAGCTCGAGCTAAGTTTAGGCTTAGTAATCCATTAGCCAAACCTTAGGTGGTTCACCCTGAAATTTTGGTCGCGACAAGAAGTTTGCTCTCCTTCAATTTGAAAGATTTTGCTCTAAGACTTCTGTCACTTACCCTGAATTAGCTGCATATTTCTATTCGAATTTGTCTTTTCTAGATGTGAATATATTTTGTTTTAGTGTGAGGGAAAAAGAGTATGTGGTGGATGTGGACACATTGGCAGATGTTATTAGTGTGGAAAGAGGGAGCTTCTAACCAATAAATGTGTCTGTTGGTCATGCAACAATGTTTCTTGTTCGGGACAGACTTGCTGAAGGCGGGATTTCATATTCCAGAATGACTGCCTCCAATATTTTGTTGCACAAGGTTGTGATCAACTGCATCCGACCCAAGTCAACCTCCAAAACAGATGTCTCTCGCTCTGAAGCAAAACTGATGTTTGCCATCAGTAATGGGATGAAGTTTTCGCTGCCACACACAATCCTCATGCACATGTACAGGATTGTTGTGAAGGAAAAGGGACAACTCACTTATTCTGCACTAGTCACTCAATTGTTTCAACACTTTCATATTCAGTTTCCAGCATCTCTCTATGTCAGAACCATTGCTCCTATGGTGATAGGATTGAAAATGGTGTTAAAGATGAGATTAAAGGAGCTGAATAAAGCCTTGGAGTGCTTGAAGGAGAAGTACCCAACCAAAGCAAAACAAGACTCCGCCGCACAGAAAAGAAAAGGCAATGAGCCCATGAGTTCACCTATCAAGAAGAGAAGAACCCTTATCCTGCAGGACGAAGAAGAGGATGAGGATGATATCACTCTCTCTGCATTTGCCTTGAAAAATCTACGGAGTTTTGTTAGTTTTGAGTAGCCAGAGAACAGAGAGGAAAGAGGAAGAGAAGAAACAGAGCAGAGAAGTGAAGGAAGAGAAGTAGAATAGGAAGAGGGTCAAGATGACTCTTTTGAACCCATATTTGCAGTATCCTTGTCAGAGGATTCTGAGAAAACTAGCAGTGGAATTGCAGGAGAAAAGAACATCATTTGGGAATTGAAGCTGAGAAAGAACAAGAAGAAGATTTTTCTTCTCCACCTGTAGCCACAGAGACAAGGGGAGTTGCTGAGAAAATAGGTACTCCTTCTTCACCTGTTTTTACTAGTGTTGATGTTAGCCATTCTCCTGCCGATCCAGAGGATGTCTATGCCTCTCAATTTCCTGAAGCTGATGTTGAGGCATCCTCCCCAAGTCTTGGTGATTGAACTGCTGATGTTCCCTCTCATCTCAACTCTCCTGAAATTGATTTGGCTGAACCTAATGCATCAACCGAACCTACATCAGACTTTCAAAGGCTGCTAGAGCTTCTTTTAGAGTTGAAGGGTCAGCAATATGGGATGGAGTTTGAGAGCAAGAACCTCCACAAAGCCTTGAAGTCTACTTCAGATTCTCTACACGAGCAGGTACAGGCCCTTAAGCTTCAAGTTCAAGAGACTGCAAAGAGTGAAAATATTGAGAAGCTGAAAGAGACCGTGAGGAAGCTAGATGAGACAATTCAGTCTATGGGGGATTTCCAGCTCGTTCGCATCCCCAAACAGCCTTGATTTCATCAAGCTTTTTATACTTCTCCACTTTTTGCTGTTGACAAAAAGGGGGAGAATGTGCAGATTTGAAGTTTGACGTTGTTTGACTCCTTTTATTGGTTTTATTGGTTGAACTTTTGTTTGACTCAACTTTTGGTACTATTGGACTTTTGTTTGATTGTTGAACTTTTGACGATTGCGGTGACTTAATTTGGTGATACTGATTATGGTTGGATAGTTATTTAT
Source organism: Eucalyptus marginata (assembly GCA_014182565.1). Taxonomy (NCBI): domain Eukaryota; kingdom Viridiplantae; phylum Streptophyta; class Magnoliopsida; order Myrtales; family Myrtaceae; genus Eucalyptus; species Eucalyptus marginata. The sequence goes on from CM024594.1 coordinate 31,165,318, forward strand.
CTTTTGAAGATTAACATGTTTTCTGTGGTTGTAGAATCGATGCTATCCAAGTCCTAATCAACTTATTTTTATAAGATATCATGTATTGCCTAAGAGCTGTTTTGCAGTCAAAAGTTCTTAAATCTGCAGGAAAGTTTTGTCACCATAAAAAAGGGGGAGATTGTTGGAGAAAACTCCTTTACTATTTTGAAGTTGACAAAACCTTTCTAAAAGTCTAGTTTGAAGACTTCTAGACTCTAGCGTGAAAGTCTGAAGACCGCCAGACTTTAGGTTCAAAGTTTGCCCACACTGACAGTTTTCAGACTGAAGAATGAAGACTTATCCAGATGCGATATTATCTTTATTTCTTCAAGGATTCGATCCGTATAGTTTATGGATGACCTTATGGCTGGATTTAGCACATACATGATTGACTATCTTTATTGGAATCAATTCCGTTAATCAAGTCTTTTTGAAAGGCAAGTAATTTTGGAAATAATCTACTTATGGAAACCAAAATCCTGATTGTATGGGAGAACATGATTGACGGGCTTTCATCACAATCATCTAATGACTCGAGATCTCATTAATTGATTCTGTCCAACGGGTGGATTGGAAGAATTCCTTTGGAAAGTGCCAACGGTCGAGAAGGCATGAAGGAGTATTTAAGGCGGACTCTTTAGTTGTTCAAGATAGTGTGTGAAAGGAAAATTTCAAAATCTGAAGCTTTCTAGTTCCTTGCTATTTCATTTATTGAGCTCAAAATTGTATACAAAAGAGAGAAACTCATAGTGAGACTTTGTGTGAGACCAGTAGAGGTTATTCACTATGAAGTCGAAGATCACGAGTTGTAAAATCTCTTTTTATTCTTAGTGGAATCCAGCCGGTAGGCTGTCAACGCGAGAGAGTGGACATAGGCTTGATCTAAGCCGAACCACTATAAACCTTGTGTTCTTATTTTCTTCCCCGAACTCCTTATTTTAATTCTAGTTTTATTTAATTGTTTAAGTTTTTCATTCATAGTCTGTTATCTTCTAAAAGACAAATTACTTCTACTAAAATTTGCGAAAAATTGTCTTTACACCTATTCACCCCCTCTAGGTGTTCATACTAGCCCTTTCAAAGTGCACTCAGATGTTCAAAGTGTAACAGCTTAGAACATTTCGAGAAAGAATGCCCCAAGGTTTGGAGACTAGTTAAGAAGGACTGGGCTAAGACTGTTTTTTAATACTAACCCTCCTGGACCCAAGAAAATCCGGGTACCAAAGAAAGTTTGAACTCATCTTTTGATCGTATGTCACTATCAAAAGGAAGATCAAATGGTATTTAGATAGTGGCTTCGAGGCATATGACGGGAGACTCAAGTTGCTTTATAAAGCTTGTGAGACTGAATGGAGGAAAAGTATCTTTTGGAGGAAACAACAAAGGGAAGATTGTAGGATGTGAAACTATGAAGATTGGAAACCTAACTATCAACAACGTTTCCTTGGTGGAAGGTTTGAATTATAATGTGCTGAGCATAAGTCAGCTTTGCGATACTGGTTTCAGAATAAACTTCCAAGAATGCATTTGTTCTAGAACGAGTCAAGACTTCTCTCAATCTTTCATTGGGCGAAGGCATGGCAACATTTACCTTCTGGATGTAAACCCAGAAAGTTCTCAGTGTCTTATTTCCATTCAAGATGAAGCAAGTCTCTGGCATCGGAAGTTTGGTCATGTCAACCTAAAGCAAATTGCCAGGATATCTTCTAAGAAGCTTGTTCGAGGTTTTCCTAATCTGACTTACCAGAAGAATGAGTTATGTACTCCTTGTGTTCTGGGAAAACAAGTCAGAAGTTTCTTTAAACCTGTGAATCAAGTCTCTACCAATGGAGCTCTGCAACTTCTTCATATGGATCTTTTTGGTCCAACCAGAACTCAAAGTATTGGTGGAAAGAAGTATTGTCTAGTAATCGTGGATGATTACTCTCGCTTCACTTGGGTCTACTTTTTGGCAAGTAAGTCTGAAGCCTTCTCTTATTTCTCAAAGTTTGCCAAGAAGGTTTAGAATGAAAAGGGTTATGCTATTTCAAGCATACGAACTGACCATGGAGGTGAGTTTGAGAACCGGGAGTTTGTTAAGTTCTGTGATGAATCTGGTTTTCAACATATTTTCTCTTCTCCATGCACTCCAGAACAAAATGGTGTTGTGGAAAGGAAAAACAGATCCTTACAAGAGATGGCCAGAACTCTCTTCATAAAGAGCAAAATATCCTCTCAATTTGGCAAAAGCAGTTTCAACAGCTTGCTATATTATCAATAGAGTATTCTTGAGGCCTATTTTAGAGAAAACTCCTTATGAGGTGTATAAAGGAAAGAAGCCAAATGTTTCCTACTTTCGTGTCTTTGGCTGTAAATGTTTTATTCTGAATAATAAAAATGATCGATCTGGAAAGTTCAAAGCAAAGTCAGATGAAGGAATCTTCCTTGGTTATTCGACTTCAAGCAAAGCTTATAAAGTCTTTAACAAGAAGACTCAATCTGTGGAAGAATCTATGAACGTTAAGTTTCAAGACTATGTGGAAAATCTACTTGTCCAGACTCAACTTGAAGAGTCTAAACTTGTTCCAGACTTTACAAATTATATTTCTCCCGAAGTGGTTCAGACTTCTGGAGAACAGCAACAAGCAGAACAAGAAGATTCTGCAGAAGATCAACCAACTTTCAAACCAAGCAGCAACTAGAAGCAGAAGTCAAGGCATCCCAAAGAACTCATCATTGGCAACATTGATGAAGGAGTTCGCACCAGATCCAAAGGAAGAGAAGAGTCTAGTGCTCTAGCACTTGTTTATGAAATAGAACCAAAAGGAATAAACGAAGCCTTGTCTGATGAAAGCTAGATAGAAGCTATGCAGGAAGAACTCAGACAATTTAGCATCAACGATGTATGGGAGCTGATTTCAAAACCCAAAGGCAAATCCATTATTGGAACGAAATGGGTTTTTAGGAACAAGATGAATGAAAATGGTAAATTGGTCCAAAACAAAGCAAGACTCCTTGCAAAAGGATATATACAGGAAGAAGGGATAGACTATGATGAGACCTATGCACTAGTGGCGATGTTAAAAGCAATTAGATTATTACTTGCTTTTGCTTGCTATAAAAATTTCAGGTTATTCCAGATGGATGTCAAAAATGCATTCCTGAATGGATTCATACAAAAAGAAGTCTATGTAGAACAACCACCAGGATTTGAAGATCTAAGAAAGCCAGATGCAGTCTACAGATTGAAAAAGGCCTTGTATGGACTGAAGCAAGTACCTCGAGCCTGGTATGAAAGATTGAGTAAGTTTCTAACTCAAAATGATTTTGAAAAAGGAAATGTTGATACAACCCTGTTCATAAAGAAAGAAGGAAAAGACTTTCTTCTGGTACAAATTTATGTAGATGATATTATTTTTAGTTCACCTAACGAAAGTCTTTGTAAGAAATTTTCAAAGTCTATGTAGGATGAATTCAAGATGAGCATGATGGGTGAATTAACTTTCTTTCTAGGATTGCAAGTTAGACAATCGAAGAAACGTATATTCATTCATCAAGAAAAATATGCAAAAGATCTCATCAAGAAATTTGGTTTGAAGAATTGCAAGAAAATAGAGACTCCAATGTCAAGTTCTTCGAAACTAGACAAGGATGAAGAAGGGAAGAAAGTAGATCATAAGCTATACAGAAGCCTGATCGGTTCACTTCTCTACCTTACTGCTTCTAGACTTGATATTTTATTTAGTGTGTGCATGTGTGCTAGATTTTAGTTTGATTCTAGAGAATCTCATCTAAGTGCTATAAAACGCATTATTAAATATGTTGCGACCTGTCCAAAGGTGGGTCTGTAGTATCCAAAAGAATGAGACTTTACTCTTCTTGGATATTCAGACGCTGATTTAGCAGGTTGTAAAGTTGATAGAAAGAGCACATCTGGCACTTGTCAACTGCTGGGAAATATGTTGGTATCTTGGTTCTTAAGGAAGCAAAGTACTGTGGCTCTTTCAACTGCAGAAGCATAGTATGTTGCTCTTGGGAGTTGTTGCTCTCAAATCCTATGGATAAGACAACAACTGAGAGACTTTGGGATTGAAGAATCGTGTACCGAGATCAAATGTGACAACACCAATGCTATTAATCTCACAAAGAATCAAATTCTTCATTCAAGGGTGAAGCATATAGAGATTCGACTTCACTTTATAAGAGATCATGTCCAGAATGGGGAGATTATGATTTAGTTCATTGATTCGAAAAATCAGCTAGTACACATCTTCATGAAGCCTTTGGAGAAAAATTTATTTGAGTTTATTCGCACCAAGCTGAATATTATTTTATTTCTATTTCGGAGTAAAGTCTGAAGTTGGTCAGACTCAGACTTTCCAGACTCTACTTCAATAAAAAAAGTCTCAAATCCAGGTATTTTACTTTTGAAATGAAAATGTATGTTTAATCGAATTGTTGTTTGCCTATTTTATTTTTGGAAGTTATCTTTTTCGTATTTTGGAACTTTTGGCAGTTTTTATTTTCAGTTTATTTCAAAAATGCAGTTTACTTTTTTCTTTGTGATGGTTCATTTATCCCTTTTATTTGTGACCTTTCATTTCCTTTATATACCCTTTCGTATTCCTTTTGAGCACTTTTTCCAAACCCTAAAATACAGACTCTCTACTCTCTCATTTATACTGTCTCGTTTCTATTCTCTCGTTTTTACTCTTAAGATTATTTCGCAAGTTTCCATCTTTTTTACTTGAATCAGTCTGTGAAATCCTCCAAGTTTGCAACAATGTCTTTCCAAAAGAAATCCTCCCAGATTGCCAACCAAGGACCAAGGAGCATGCCAGAAGGGCCGACTCATTTCGATCTCATTGGGGAAGACTCTCCGCGCAACTCTCCACAGCATTCTTAGCAGCACTTTACTCTGGATGTTCCGCGCCAACCTATGGAGGAGGAAGTTATAGAAGATGCAGAACCTCTTAGAGCCTCAAGACCCCAAGTTCACTATAAGCTTTACACTCATTTAAAGTAGGGTGGTACTCCCATGTCTTTCATCGATGACTTTCTTAGAGAGAAAGGTTATAAGAATGAAACCTTGTTCCTAAGAAGGATGGAACCGTTAGGTATAGAGCCTAAAGGATCGGCAGATAATGCCTTTCTGTATTTTCCTGCAGACCCTAGGTTTGGTTCTAATCATCTTGAGAATAAGGATGATGATGAGAAATTTTATTCTAATTTTCAACCAAGAATAGGTGTTGCTGCAGACGTTCCTGGAGAAATAATGAGACTGTTTCGTTCTAAGGAACACAAAAAGGTTTATTCACAGATGTTGAAGAGAGGGGTGATGAACCCTCGTACTGTTGATTTTGACTTCCTGGACTCAATAAGGGTTAACTTGAGGGAGAAGTTAGCCATATTTCAACTAGAGAATTTTTGTTCTGAGACAACTATTGCTTATCTAGAGTTGATTGCTTATTTCTATTCGAACCTTTCTTTTCTTGACCAGAATCACATCACATTTACTGTGTATGATAAAGATTATGTGGTGGATGTAGACACATTGGCAGACATTATTGGGGTGGAAAGGAGTGGTTTCCAACCAATAAATGTCTCTTTTGGTCAAGCAATGGGGTTTCTTGTCAAGGACAAGGTGCTAGAAGGAGGCATCACTTATTCCAAACTGTCAGCCTCAAACATTCTATTGCACAAAGTGGTCATTAATTGCATCGGACCAAAGGCTGCATCCAAGACAGATGTTTCTAGGTTTGAAGCACGGCTCATGTTTGCTATATGCAATGGAATGAGGTTTTCACTCCCTCATACTATCCTAATGCACATGCACGGGACAGTTATGAAGGGTAAAGAATAGTTACCCTATTCAGCGCTGGTTACAAAGCTGTTCAGACATTTTCAGATTGAGTTTCCCATCTCTTGTTGCTTTAGAACTGTTGCTCCTATGGTTATAGGACTAAAAATGATTTCGAAGATGAGGCTGAAAGATCTGAACAAGGTTCTTGAGCGCATGAAGAAGGAGTCCTCTAGCAAAACCAAATTAGATTCTGCTGCAAGGAAAATGAAAGGCAAGGGAGTTGTGAAAGAACTTGTGAAGAAGAGAAGATCTCTCATCTTGCAGGACGAAGAGGATGATGATGATGATCTCACAATTTTTGCCCTTGCCTTGAAGAATCTTCGAGATTTTGTTGGTGCTGAGAAAACCATTGAACGAGACAGAGTAGAAGCAGAGCCAGAAGAGGAAGTAGAACCAGAGAAGGAAGAAGAAGCAAGAGAAGAAGCAGGAAGAGAAGAAGGAAGAGATGAAGAAGGAAGAGGTCATGTGGATGAATCTTATGAGGCGACCATTGCCATATCTTTATCTATAGATTCTGAAGCAACTCGGAGTGGTCAAATTGGAGTACGTATAGAAGAAGCACATCACTCTCGTCCTACAAATGAGAAGACTCAAGAAGAAGAAATCATTTCTCCACCTATAGGCATAGAAACAGGGGGAGCTGTTGAGAAAACAATGACTTATTCTCTTATTTTTGCGAGTGATGGTATCGGTAGATCTCCTGCACATCCAGAAGATGTCTATGCTTCTCATTTTCCTGAAACAGACATTGCAGAATCCACCCCGAGTCATGGAACTAGACAAGTTGATGTTCCCTCCTCTCTCAACTCTCCACGAACTCTACTCGCTGAAGCCAGTGCGCAGACTGCACAAAATGCTGATTATCCAAGGATGATGGAACTTCTTTTGGAGGTAAAGGCTCAGTAACATGCAATGGATATTGAGACTCAAAAACTGCATACAGTGTTGAAATCATCTTCTGACTTTCACACTGAAAAGGTACAGTCCTTAGATACTCAAGTACAGACTTTGAATCAGCAAGTATCTCAGATTGTGGCCAAGCATGACCAGACTTTACAAATTATCAAGACTATTGAGACACATGTAGAGAATGTTCATCTTCAGTGCCAAAAGGTTGAAGAGGCAGTGCAGTCAACGGGGGATTTCCAGCTCGTTCGAATTCCAAGACAAACTTGACGCTTTTTATCTCTTATATATTTTCACATTCTCCACTTTTTGCTGTTGACAAAAAGGGGGAGAATTTGCAGATTTTGAACTTTTTTTTTGAACTTTTTTTTGAACTTTTTTTTTTGCAAATTTTAAGTTTGTTTTGAATATTTATACTGCAGCAACTTTTGTGGTGATATTCTTTTGTGGTGATGGTTATGGATGAGGATGTTTAAATCTTGATATGTGTTTAATTTTTCAAGATTGACATGTTTTCTGTGGTTGCAGAATCGATCCTATCTAGATCCTTAACTAATTGTTTTTATAAGATATCATGTACTGCTAAGTGTTGTTTTGTAGGTTATAAATCTTTAAATCTGTAGGGAAGTTTTGTCACCATAAAAACGGGGAGATTGTTGGAGAAAACTCTTTTGATGTTTTGAAGCTGACAAAACTTGTCCAAAGTCTATTTTGAAGAATTCCAGAATTTTGTGTCAAAGTCTAAAGACGCCTGACTCGTGTCAAAGTCTGAAGACTCCCAGACTTTAGGCCAAAGTCTTCCCACTATGATAAATTCCAGATTGAACGAAAGTGAAGGATGAAGACTTTTCCAGATAAGGGATTATCTTTTTTTCTTCAAGGATTCGGTTCGTATGGATTATATTTCGACTTCTGGCTGGAAATATCACCTACGAGATTGAGCATCTTTATTAGAATCAATTTGGATACATCAAATCCTTTTGGAAGGCAAGTAATTTTGGAAAGAAACTACTTATGGAAACCAAGATCCTGATTGTATGGGCGAACAGGATTGACAGGCTTTCATCACAATCTTCAAACGGCTCGAGATCTCCTTGATTGATTCTTTCCAACGGGTTGATTAGAAGAATTCATTTGGAAAGTGCCAACGGTCCAAAAGGCATGAAGGAGTATTTAAGGAGGACTCCTTAGTTGTTCGATAGAGTGCGTGAAAGAGAAATTCCAAAGTTTGAAACTTCCCAGTTTCTTGTTATTCCATATACTGAGCTCTAAATTATACTCAAAAGAGAGAGACCTGAAGTGTGACTTCGTGAGAAAGCAGTAGACATTCTTTACTGTGAAGTTGAGATTGCAAGATTGTAAATTCTCTTTTGATTCATAGTGAAATCCAGCCAGAAGGCTGTCAGCGTGGGAGAGTGGATGTAGGCTTGATTTAAGCCGAACCACTATAAATTCTGTGTTCATATTCTCTTCCTTGAACTTCTTTATTTTGTTCGTAGTCCTATTTAACTACTAATGTCTGAACTAGCTCAAAGTTTGTTGTTCTTCAGACTTAGTTTATAAAGTAAAATTATTTCACTATTATTTGCAAAAATTATTTTTACACTTATTCACCCCCCTCTAGGTGTTCATACTAGCACTAACAGTCTGGACTCGTTCAAGAACAAATGCCTTCTTAGAAGTTTATTCTGAAACCAGTATTGCAAAGCTGACTTATGCTCAGTAGATTGTAGTTCAAGCCTTCCACCAAGGAGACATTGTTGATAGTTAGGCTTCCAACCTTCACAGTTCCACATCATACAATTTTTCCTTTGCTGTTTCCTCCAAAAGGTACTTTTCCACCATTTAGTCTAACAAGCTTTATGAAGCAGCTTGAGTCTCCTGTCATATGCCTCGAACATCCACTATCCAAATACCATTTGATCTTTCTTTTAATAGTGATCTGTAATCAAAAGAAAAACTCAAACTTTCTTTGGTGCCCAGATTTTCTTGGGTCCAAGAGAGTTAGTATTAGAAACAGTCTTAGCCTAGTCCTTCTTAACTGGTCTCCAAACCTTGGAACATTCTTTCTCGAAATATTTTGAGCTGTTACACTTCGAACATTTGAGTGCACTTCAGCCAACAGGTTTTACAAAAACTTTTTGAAAGTGATTTTTGTAAAATGCCATTGCAGGTCTTTGTTTAATTCTCTCTTTTACTTTGGGAAAATCAATTAATGGAACAGTTTCTGAAGTCATACCCAAACCAGATTTGTTAAAGTAGGGTATTTGAGCTGAAAGAATTTTCTCCAGTTTTTCGGATCCTTTTGAAAATCTTTCTGTAATACTTGAAATGTCCCTTTTCAAAATAGCATTTTCCTTCGAAAGAGAATCTGAATTTTCTTTCAGATTATCAAAACTTATATTCAGACTTTCAAACTTTTCTTTCCAAGAAGCTTCTTGTTGCCTGAGCTTAGAATTCTCCATTTTTAGTTCGAAAATCCTTTTAAAAGAGGATTTAAGACTGAGGTAGAGTTCATTTATATATTTAGAAACTTTGACAGGAATTTTTAAATCACTAACCTCAATTTCTTTGTCGAATTTGAATTAGAGTCTGTTTCTAATTCTGAGTCTAATTTGGAATGAGCCATCAGACATATGTTAGAACTCCAAGTTTCAGCTTTGAGAGCCTTTTTGTACTTCTCAGTTTTTCCTTTCTTCTTCTTCAACAGAGGACAGTTAGGTTTGATATGCCCCTTTTTCTTGCGTTCGAAGCATATAACATCCTTGCTAGATTCATTGTCTTTTGTTGGATTCTTCTAGAAATTCTGCGTGCTCGTTTCTTCCAGTTGAATCTTTTTCCCTTTCTATTCAGCTTTTCAATTTCTTGATCATAAGCACCGGCTCTTCATCGTCCATATCATCATCTGAATCTGTATCATCAGAATCAATGTTAGACTTTAAAGCAATTCACTTCTTACCTTCAGGATTTTCTTCAATATTGTATAGAATTTTCAAATTTTATAGTACTTGGTAGTAAATTTATAAAATTTCAGCAACAAATAACATGGAGCAATCGAAACTTTAATTAAATGAAACATAAGTTATTGAATAAGATGATTTATAATAATCAGGAATTGCAATGACAAGAACTAAAATTAGAATATTATATAAAAATAACAATCTGAAATGCAACCAAGAAAAGATATACTCCAATAAATAACGACGATGCTCACAATATTAATAAAAATAAAAATAAAAACAATGGGGAAAAAAAAAGCCGCCTTGATATTTTTAATAGGTGAAGTTGGGCTCATCTTGCGAACCCACTAAAACTTCTTTGAATTTAGAACAGTCGGAGAACTTTCTTGTGAAGGGTGAAGGGGGACTCACAAAGGTGGGTTATGTTTGGGTCAACTGTGAACTTGTTTAATATCCATATTTTTTTGGATTTTTTAATTTTAAACTCATTTATGATCTATTTACTAAACATAGCTACATATACAATGACTCGGCCCATCTAATATAGATTAAGAAATGAGTATATGACCCATTATGATAATTCTATTAACATAGCTTATATAAAATTAGACAACAAAGAGCAAGACGATGCTCTAATATCATTTTATCAACCGATTAATCGTCAAGGGACTTTCTCATGATCTCAGGCAAATAGCTATAATCCCAATTCAACATACCATGCCACACAAGACAGCAAGCCCTACTACAACATAAAATTTGCAGATCTATAGAAAATCCGTCATATCATTGATTAATTTTTTCTCTCTAATGATAAAATCCTTTTGTGAATGTGTAACTTCAACAGGAGGATATTTAAAGTTTGTCAGTTAGTTTTGCAAGAGTCCCCATACTTTCCCAGTGCAGCATTAACCAATACAAGTTCTTTTGGATCTTATAATAGATAAATATCCTCTTTGATCTTCAACTTCATGAAGGAGACATGCTTGCACCAACACAAACACACTTCTTCGATGAAAAGGACAATCATCCAAGTTTGAAAGCCCACACAAAAGGACCACACCAAAAACGACCAGATCGAGATCTCATTGGATTCTATCAAGCATTGTGAAACCTATCAATAGATGAAATGACAGAACCGAACTTCCAGTTACTGCCTTCCCTTTAGAAATTTTCCCTTGCTTTCCTATAGATTCGCAAACCCAAAAGGGTCGGTCCATTCTCTTTCTTGTGCACAACATATTGCAGTCTCCAGAATTTAACCAGATCTAAAGAAAGTAAACACACAGGCTTCAACCCATCTGAAGCTCATCCAAACTTGAGCAGGTAGCAACTTCAAATGAGCCAAACCAAGGAAAATGAACAAATCTAAATGTACTACTTGAAAGCGAATGAATAGGGTAAGTTACAACAAATCCAAGAGGCATTTGAGCTCATTGGTCTACCCAACAAGATAGACAATTAACTGGTAAAGAACCTATAGCCATCCCAAGAACATCTCAAACCCTTTAAACCTTAAAAAATATTAACTTTACTTGCTTCGAGCTGATCTTTAAATAAATAACCAAAAATGTGCACAGAAAAAATATTAGAAAAACAGAGCAACCAGAGATAAGAAGTACCAAATTATCAAGGCTGTTGCTAAGCATTTATGCACCCAGCATCAACAAGAACCTTCTCTCTCTTGGCCAATTCAATGTCCTCATCGACCATCATCTTCACCAACTTCTCAAACCCAATTTTGGGCTTCCAACCCAGCACCTTCTTGGCCTTACTCGCATCTCCCTTCAAGTTGTCAACCTCCGCCGGTCTAAAGTATCTCTTATCGATCACCACACGGTCCCTCCAATTTAGCCCAACATACCCAAAATCTACTTCCAAGCTGTGTAGCACCGACACAGGCATGCGACACGCGATATGATATGACACGACACGCCGACACGTCATTCCTCAAAAATAAAGAATTCCAACACGTTCCGACATGTTATATATTAAATATAAATTTTTATATATAGATACAAAAAAATAAATAATAAAAAGAGCATAGAAAAATATCATTCATTGTTTTAATTTGACAGAGATTAAATGAGAAATTCAAAATTGCAAACACAAAAGAGTAAATTTGAAGGAACATGTCTTGTTTTCTTACACTTGTCGGAGATTAGTGAGATTTCTTATAGTCCCAGATAGAGTTCGGAGTTCATTAAATAGACTGGATTGGAGACAAGGTTCAAGAAAAATGAAAATCTAGGATAAAAACTCTCGAAGTACAACCAAAAGAAAAGGAAATAACTAAATTTGCCATGGAAAATGTGAGAAATAACTCACAAGCCAATGACATAGATCAAAAGAGATAACTCACAGGCGATGCCTGTGAGAGGCTGAAAGAAGTAAAAAAAAAAATAAAAAATCACAACTTCAAGTCGGAGCGACGCTGGCGAGAAGAGGGGAGTTCCATCGTCGCTCACGAGAAGGTCAAAACTTATAAGTGAAAAACTTGAAAGTGAGAATTTCCTTCTTTCCCCTTTATTTTTGTTATTTTCATTATTTTTTCACATATTTATATTTTGACCCCTCAAGTATTGAAAATTATTAAAATTGACTCCGTGCGTGTCGGAATCGCGTGTAGGCGTGTCGGGAAGAGTTGATCACGTGTCAGATTTCCCGACACTCATTGACCGCGTGTCGAAACGTGTCGGAGCGTTTCGGATACGTGTCGGAGTGTCGCACACGACACGAAGGCTTCCGGAAAGTGTCGGTGCTTCTTAGCTTCCAAAAACTCCTCCACCATGTGTGACTCCTCAGTTGCGACCACGTAGTCATCCGGCGTTTCTTACTGCAACATCATCCACATAGCCTCCACGTAGTCCCCGGCGAACCCCCAGTCTCGGGAGGCCTGCAGATTTTTCAGGAACAGCTTGCTCTGCAGCCCGATCTTGATCCGCCCCACGGCCCGAGTGATCTTCCAGGTCACGAAGTTCTTGCTCCGCCAGGGGGACTCGTGGTTGAACAGGATCCCGTTGCACGCGAACAGCCCGTAGGCTTCGTGGTAGTTCACGGTGTACCAGTCCGTGGCGCACTTGGACACGGCGTAGGGGGACGCGGGTGGAATGGGGTGGTCTTCGACTGTGGCGGCGGGGTTGATCTGAACATCTCCGAGGACCCGCCTTGGTAGTAATGGATGTGGCTGCGGCTGGCGGCGGAGACGTGTTGATCCAACGGCGGAGAGAGGAGGCGTCCTTGAGATCGGCGTAGTGGAGCTTCATCCGGGCCTCGTGGGCGTTGTGGGGGTCGATGTAGATGAGGTCGCCATTGATGCCCACACCCAACGCCGTTGACCGAAGTTGACGCCACCGGGCACCTCCTCGAAGCCAAAAAGGAAGAACCACGGTTGATTTCCCGAACCCGAGCCTAGCTTCGCACCTAAGCTCTCACGTGGGATTGGCGGTGTGGCATTAAGAGAGAAGTGGACAACCCTTTGTTTTTTATTTAGAGATTAAGAGAAAAGTAAGAGCAAAATAAGTCCTTAAACTACTACATCTAGCCTTTAGGTACCCATCATCACCTAGATGTAAAACAACTGGGGGGGTCATCTTGCTTGTCGGGTAAGACAATCACACAGTGAGAATTAGGGGTTCTAAGGGATGTGCTAAGTATCACCAGTACCGACACACAACACGACACAACACGACAAACTAACACATCGTTTCTCAAGATATAAATAATTCCAACATGTTGTATATTAAATACAATTTTTTATATACATATGATTACTCAAATTCACAAATAAATAAATAATAAAAAAGCCTAGAATGAATTTAAATTAAAAATATCATTCATTATTTTAATTTAACAAATTCAACTTCATTCCAATAATTCATAAAACTTTGAGTAAAAAAATAGTCTGCGTGTCAAAAGAAAAGAAAGAGAACTTTTGGGTGAATTGTGTGTCACGGGAAGTGAGAATCAGAAGGGAAGAGAAAACTAGAATTTTCTTCTTTTCTTATTTATTATTTTATTATTTTTTATATATTTATATTTTGACCTCTCATCTATTGAAAATTTTTAAAATTGACTATGTGCTGTTAGAATTCCAAACTTGTGCGTCAGAATTCCGAGTTGGAAAGTGTTGGTAGAGTTGACTTTTCCGACACTTGTTGATCGAGTATCAGAGAATTTTGGACACATGTCGGAATATCTGACACGACACAAAGGCTCTCGAAAAGTGTCGGTGCTTCTTAGGGCGTGATGGGTACCAACACATTAAAATAATGAATGTAATTTAATTGCCCGCTCCATTTGGAGAGAAGTGAACAATCAACGTTGATAGATGACAAGCAGACATGCAACACGAGAATATTAATATTTAAGATTAAGCAGAAATATTTATTATTAACTATTTAATTATGAATAACGAAATAAAATTTTTGATAAGAAATACATATATAAAAAGGGGGAATGCATATTAACAAGTGAAAAGATACAAATATTTTGGGATCTTTTGAATTTTTTTTTAGAAAGAAACCGTGGTCGGATGGAAAAGGTTCGAATTTTAAATATTACATGTGAGAGATCACAAGAAATTACTATTTTCCGCATCTTTCCATAAATTCAATATTTGTAAAATAAATAATTGAGATTATCTTGGAAAGGAGAGAGAGACTAAAATCCCCAAAAATAGGAGCCTTTTTTTTAATTTTAATATAATAATATAGACAATACGACATAAGTTATCATTGCTACGTATCATTGTTGCGCATGTGATCGAGAATAATAATTAAGGAAAATTTTAAATAATAATCTAAAATGAAGCCAATTTCTTAAAAACAAATCCGAAGTGGATGCTGTCTCAAATGAAGATATGAAATAGTTAGGTTAGTCACAATTAAGGGCATGAACTTATCAGCCAGCTGACTTTTTCGGGATTAAAACAAGGATAATTTTGTCCAAAATTTGCAAATTGGGTAAAAAATTCATGGAGTCCCTAGATTAAATCGAAATTGGGGTTCTTCCATTTCCTTCATTCTCTGCTTGCTGCCAAAGCAAATTGCTCTCGCCCGCCGCTCTCTCTCTCTCTCTCCAGCGAAGGTGTTCTCTTCCTCTCATTTTGGTTGATTTTAAACCTACCGAATGAGCGTTATGGAATCTTTTGAGGCCATTTTGCCTCGGTGTTTGAAGGTTGTGCTGAAACTTCGAAATAAATTTTTGAAATCATTTGATATAGGAGCACACGGCCTATTTCTGCTTGGTGACTGTTAGTTTTTGAATTTGTTTGTTAGAGAGATGAGTTACTCAAAACGCCGTCTTCTACTTTGTCGATACAGCCGCGGGGTTACGTGCTTCAATCTTTTTGGACTTGCTGAAAGGTAGTTCTTCAAATTTTAGTGTCGCTTTTCTTCTTGCATTGTAATTAGATTTGGTGCTTTGATTTTGTTCATATATCTTTCCATGGAGTACTAACCATGCCTTAGAGTTCCATTCGTAGAGTGAATAGTGATGCGGCTGATGCCCCGGTTTTTTGGTTTTTCTTCCTTGATTCCTCTTCTTGTGTGATTCAACCATTCTCTAGATGTTATGTCTGTCTCCCACCAATTTGGTCTTCATGGTGGGTATCTACTATTCATACCTATAATTTGAGTTAATGTTAATTTTGTTGCATCGTGCGACTAATATGCTAGGCTATTGAAACCCAGTATTTCACTCTCTCTTTCTTTGGTTCTCGTATGTGTGGGTGGCTGCGATTAATGGTGCCTTTTTCTTTGCACAAAAAAAGCGATACACCCATGGTTGTCCGATTAGCTTCCACCTGAAATATCCTTGGGTCAAAGAAGCTCTAAAAACTGCCCAAGTGACTCCTGATGATATTGACTGCCATTGTCAAACAAAGTATCCAGGAATAGAGAGCTCCTCTGCAAGTTTCTGCTATTGTGATTAGAATTATTTCACAGCCGTGGAAGAAACCAATTCTTCCCTGTTAATTATTGTGTAGCACATATTGAAATGGGTAGGGCGGTTACTAGCGCTGATGATCCCGTTGTGTTGTATGTAAGTGGTGGAAATACACCAGTAATTGCCTCCAATGAGGGAAGGTATCGGATTTTAGAGAGACTATTGTTATTGCTGTTGCAAACTGCTTGGACAGATTTGCTAGAGTCTTGACACTATCCAACGATCCGAGCCCTTGATACAACATGGAGCAGGTATGTCCCCATGAGTGCCCGGGAAGGTCTCTAGTTTTTACATGTGCCCTTGACTTTGTCTTAAAACTGTGGTTATTTACGCTGCACTTTATTTTAACTAACTGATCTATTTTTTGATCCTATTGGAGGTGAAAAGGACGAAGTCACGATCTCAACATGAAGAGGTGGAAGATGAGCAATTTTTTTGAGAAATGTGAGAGCAAGAAGACTAACAATATCAACAAGACCAGCAACACAAATTTTTCATTGATGTGCAAATGTTGCTTTCTATTTAGTTGTTGCTTCTTGTAGGAGTGATGTCAACTAATGATGTCAAATACTGATATTAATAATGTATGTCAATTTCAATATTGTGATGTTTCATTGATGTGCAAATGTAGTTATTTCTTGTATTCATTTCCCTTGGAGAATAATTGAAAGTACAGCTCGTGAGTTCTTGAGGAATGATAATTTGAGAACTCTTGCTGCTACTGTGGTATGAATCTGCAGTACTCTGCTTCAACCTATAGACAATTACTGGGAGATATTGATAGGGCTAGTGCAAACACCTAGGGGGGTGAATAGGTGTAAATGAAAATTTTCACAAAACTTAGAAGAAATAATTTGCTTTTAGAAGATGATTGACTAGGAACGTAATGAATATGCAGATATATGAATGAAAAGTAAAGAGTTCAGGGAAAGAGAATTAGAACACAAGATTTATAGTGGTTCGGCTTAGATTAAGCCTACGTCCACTCTCCTGCGCTGACAGCCCTAAGGCTAGATTCCACTATGAATCGAAAGAGATTTTACAACTTGTGATCTTTGACTTTCTTAGTGATGAGTCTCTACTGGTCTCTCACAAAGTCTCACTAAGTATTTCTCTCTTTTGTATACAATTGTGAGATCAACAAATGAAACAGTAAGTAATTGGAGATCTTCAGACTTTGGAATTCTTCTTTCATGCACACACTCGAACAACTTGAGAGTCTGCCTTAAATACTCCTTCATGCATTCACAACCGTTGGCACTTACCAAAGGAATTCTTCCAATCTACCCGTTGGACAGAATCAATCAAGGGGATCTTCGAGTCGTTAGATGATTGTGATGAAAGACCATCAATCCTGTTCGCTCATACAATCAGGATCTTTGGTTTCCATAAGTAGAACCTTCCAAGTTTACTCGCCTTTCACATGATCTTCATATCGGAGTAAGTTCCAATAAGAATAATCAATTAAGTATATGCTAAATCCAGCCATAAGGTCTTCTAAAAACCATATGAAACGAATCCTTGAAGATAATCCCGCATCTGGATAAGTCTTCATTCTTCGGTCTGGAAAACTGTCGGTGAGGGCAGACTTTTTAGACTAAAGTCTTGCGGTCTTCAGATTTTGACAAAAGAGTCTAGAGTCCTTCAGATCATAACTTTTGAGTCTGCAAGTCTTCAGACTAGACTTTTGGAAATGTTGTCAACTTCAAAACAGTAATGGAGTTTTCTCTAACAATCTTTCCCTTTGTGATGGTAACAAAACTTTCCTACAGATTTGAAAAATTTTGACCTGCAAAACAACACTTAAGTAATATGTGATAAAAATTGATTAAGACCCAGATAGCATCGATTCTGCAAACCACAGAAAACATGTTAGTCCTGTAAGACAAACCGACGATCCAGTCGCAATTAGTATCGCAAACTAAGTTATTGCAAGCGTCAAAAGTTCAAATCCAAACAGTTCAAAGTTAGTCCAAAAAGATAAACCAAAAAGATATATCGGTCAAATCTGCACAAACTCTCCCCCTTTTTGTCACAGCAAAAAGTGAGGGATAACTATAAAAAGAGTTGGGTAAAAATCAAGGCTGCTTGGGGATATGAACAATCTGGAAATCCCCCATAGACTTAACAGTCTCCTCCACCATCTTCAAAGTCTCCTTCAGCTGTTGAATATCCTCACCCTTTGCAGATTCTTGCATTTGAACCTTCAGGGCTTGTATCTGTTCTTGGAGATAGTCTGAAGTCTTCTTGAAGGTTGTCATCAGGTTCTTCATCTCAAACTCTAATCCATATTGCTGACCTTTCAATTCCAAAAGGATATCTAGTAGTCTTTGAAAGTCTGCTGTAGGTTCTGTTGTAGCGCTGGGTCCAGTCGAATAAGTTCCAAGAGTCTTGAGATGTGAGGGAACATCAGTAGTTCGATCACCAAGACTAGGAGTGGATGCCTCAACTTCTGCTTCAGGGTACTTAGAGGCATAGACATCCTCTGGACCTGCTGGAGACCTACTTACATCACTAGTAAAGATAGGTGAAGAAGTACCTCTTTTGTGAGCAGCTCCCCCTGTGTCTATGCCTTCAGGTGGAGAAAAGGATTCTTCTTCTTGTCCTTGCTCTTCTTCAGCCTCCGAGTGATGTTGTTCATCTCTTGTAGTTCCACTCGAGTCTTTTCTGAATCCTCGAACAAGGATACCACATAAGTTTGCTCAAAAGAGTCATCTTGACCCTCTTCTTCCTCTTCTTCTTCTCTTCCTCTTCCTTCTTCTTCTTCCTCTGTTCTTTCTTCACCTCTCTTCTTTGTTTCTATTCTTCCTCTGTTCTCTCTGTCCTCTAGCTCTTTGAAGCTAACAAAATTTTGTAAATTTTGCAAGGCTGAGAGAGTGATATCGTCCTCATCTTCTTCATCTTGCAAGATGAGGGCTCTTCTCTTCTTGGTTGGTGCGATCATGAGCTCCTTGCCTTTTCACTTAGATGTTGTAGAGTCTTGTTTTGCCTTGATAGGGGTCTTCTCCTTCAGGCGTTCCAGTTCCTTATTCAGCTCCTTCAGACGTATCTTCGAAACCATTTTTAGCCCAATCACCATTGGAGCAATGGTTCTAACACATAGAAAAGTAGGAATCTAAATGTGGAAATGTCTGAAGAGTCGAGTGACAAGCGCATAGTAAGTTGACCCTTATCCTTCACAACTGTCCTATACATGTGCATCAGGATAGTGTGAGGCAGCGAGAACTTATAGCCAATGTTGATTGCATACATCAACTTCGCTTCAGAGTGGAAGACATCAGTCTTTGACGTGGATTTGGGTCTGATGCAGTTGATTACGATCTTGTGAAGTAAAATATTGGAGGCATTCATTCTAGTGTAAGAAATCTTGCCCTTAGCCATGCGGTCCCGAACAAGAGCTAAAGTCGCATGATCAACAGACACATTGATTGGTTGGAAACTCCCTCTTTCCATACCAATCACATCAGCCAAAGTGTCCACATCAACCACAAATTCTTTGTCCCTAACAGTAAAGCAAAATCTATCCGCATCTAGAAAAGATAGATTCGAATAGAAGTAAGCAGTCAATTCAAAGTAGGCTTCAGTAGTTTCAGAGCAAAAACGTTCAAGTTGAAGAAGTGAAAACTTTTCCCTCAGTTGCACTTTCAAAGAGTCAAGAAAATCAAAGTCCACACTCCTAGGGTTCATAACGCCTCTCTTTAGTAGATTCGAATAAATCCTCTTGTGGTCCATGGAACGAAATAAACTAGTCCCCTCTCCACGAATAGTTGTAGTGAAACCCATTATAGGCTGAAAATGGGTATACATTTGTTCATCATTGTCCTTCCCTTCAGGTTGATTAAAGCCACCAACACGCGGATCACTTGGAATGTTTGCAAAAGTCATTGCAGCAAAACCTTTAAGCGCAATGCCTAACCTTTCCATGGTATTCAAGAAGAAAGTTTCGTTCTTGTAACCATTTGATTTCAAAAACTCATCGATCAAGGTCATTGCAGACCCACCCATCTTCAAGTTCGAGTAGAGTCTAAACAAAAAATGGGGTTTTTGAGTCCTTATAGGTTCAACGTCTTCAATGATCTCCCCTTCTGCTTGAGGAGGATCTTGTGTCGCCTTTTGTGCGTAGTGACGCTGTTGAGAATGTTGTTGCGGTTGTTGCTGAGTAGTGGCTTCTTCTTCAATTAAATCGAAGTGGGTAAGACCCTCAGGCATGTGCCATGGTCCCCTGTTCGCGATTCTCGAAGATTTCATTTGGGAAGACATTGTCAAAGTCTTGGAGAATTTCTTGATCTCGTTTGTGGGAAAAGGTGAAAGCTTTTTGGATCAAACACAAGAGAAATGAGAGAAAGTAGGATCTCTGTATTCTAGGGTTTGAATGTGCGTAAATGGAGAAGAAGAATTTCGACTGTATATAAAGCAAGTGAAACAGTGTATACGAAACGTCACAAAGGAAAATAAAAACTGTCTTTTTCAAAAATGAAAAACTTCCCTTTTTCAAGCAAAAAAAAAAAAAAAACTGCCTTTTTTCAAAAATGAAAAATCACCATAAATTCAAGGATAATTCTAAAAATGAAATAGGCAAGTAGCGATTCAAAAATGAACATACCTTTTCGAAGCTTTATCCAAAAATAAACTCATATTCATTTAGAAAGTATTAACTTATAGTCGTAACTTCTGGAAACTCTGAGTATGAACATTTTCAGACTTTACCTGGTATAAGATATGATGTTCAGTCTTGCACAAATAGACTCAAATAAATTTTTCTCCAATGGCTTTGTGAATATGTCCACCAATTGATTTTTTGAGTCTATGAACTGAATCATAACTTCTCCGTTTTGAACATGATCACGAATGAAGTGGTGTCAGATCTCTATATGCTTTGCTCTTGAATGAAGAATTTGATTCTTTGTGTGACATCCTGAATTTCATTCTGATTTCGAACAAATAAGTTGGGCATTTCATCGACACGCCTATAGCCTTTTTCTCTGAGTTGGCCACTCACGAGTTAACTAGTCTATCAAGTGAAGTCGTTGAGGAATATAAACGCAATTGACTTGAGTATTCGACCAGAAACTGACTACTCGACCGTACTAATCTGCAAAGGTCAATACGACACTGTCAAAATCGATCAAAGATCAGAGATAGGTCGATTCGATTGAGATATGTGATCAGTGTGTGGGTGATTCCACCTGATGGCAAAAATCTCGTCGAACGACACTAGACTGATTATTCTGTCTTTTCTGTACCCAGTGTCCGTATTTGAAATCTCGAGATTTATATGACAACTGAGAGTCGCCTATGAGTCGAAGATGCATATTGTGGATCGAAAATGATCGACCACAAGTCAAATGCACTAAAATTCCTAAAAGCTACTCGGTAGATTAGGACGCACTAGAATCGCGCCAGATTGAAATTAACTGTGAAATTGAACCCGAATTTAGAAATTGAAAGTCTTGTCATGTCACAAGTCATTTTAGGGACGTTGACTCATCTTCAGAAGATTTTTCTGCAAACCGAGTTTTTCGACAAAAAATCAAAGTATGGTTAATTTGGTTCGGGAAAATTAGTAGGCCCGCTTTTGGTCGTACTTTTGGGATCCAAGATGATTCTATGGTCAAGGAAAAATGTGGATTGAAGTGTGGTTACATTGGATGAATTTATGAGCTTCAATTTGGATTGATGGGTTTAGGAATTGAGTGAAATTGATTGAATTTGATGTACAAATGTACCAAATTCGTATGCCAAGGGGTACACCACATTTTGGACCCATTGCCAAGCTTGTTGAGGAAGATTGAAGAGAGAGAACGGCTGGGGTCATGTGATGTCATGGTGGGGGCAAGAGAGAGGAGTGTTTGACAAGTGTTGAAGGCTTGAAGGCTCACCAAAGGGACCCCTCTTCAACAGCTCCCCTTCCTCCTTGTTTTGTGGCTTTCTCCATTGTAGAGGCCTTGAGGAAGCTCAGCAAAACCAGAGGAGAGCCAAGAAACTGAGCCAGCCCCTTCCCCCTTGCTGTCGACCTCGTTTCCTCCTCTGTTTTCGCCTCGTTTCAGTTTCTGCTCCAGCTGACCTTTCCTAAAAAACTTGAGTTAAAAGTTATCTTCCCGTGAGAATCAGCCAACGCTCCACCCACCATCGTCTTCGAGACATTCAAACCGTACAGAAGGACTTGACGGTGCCCCGAGAGGAACCCTATACCCACCCGAAATTCGACGTGAAGGAACGGCCCGCCGGATCGTCTGGACTCGCCCGGTTCCGCCTGTTTCGCATGTTTCGCGGTTTTCAGCCTTTTTCTCCCCATTTCTACCCTACCTCCACCCATACCAACCACCAGCAAGACCCCCAAGACCCCCGGGAGCCACCGGTTGCCAACCACCCGCTCGCCGGAGCTCTGATCGGCCTGTTTCTTCGTTGTTTCAGTGATCGGTTCAACCTCTGTAGTCCAAGAATAGAAGCAGAAAACCAGCAAGGGTCTTTCAGTTTTCGAGCCCTTCCCGGCCTTGGTTGGTGATGCCGCTACGAGGTTTGTTGACGCCTCGCCGTTGCGGTCGCTGTGGACTCACCGGAACGCTAAACCGGTGAGTTTACTCACTAAACCTCGCTTATGAGGTTAATGATACTTAGGTGTTGTTTAGATTAAGTTAAGTGTGGTTAGGTGGTTAGATTAGTTTAATTTAATGTTAATTAGATTAAGGAATTGATTAGTTTAGTGGATAATTAATTGAGGTTAAGTAGATGATTAGATTAGTGTAATCTTGGTTTAGCCTTAATTAATTATTTCGAATTTATAAATAATATTTTATTAAATTATATTAATATAATATTTATTTATTATTTTCTGGAATTTACTCCGGGATTGTAGATCGTTAGAATTTTTGGGTTGACTGCTGTGGTGTAGTTGAATTATGCAATTGATTGTTGGATTATGAAATTGAGTGGTGATTGTGAAAATATGACTTTTATTCCGAAAATCCCGGGTGTCAGGTTCTAACACCGAAAGTGGTTTTAATGACTATATCAAACCGTGGGATTTCAAAAAGGAAGAGTATCACTTTTCAAGGTTCGAATTGACCGTGTACTCACACACGCCTATTTTCCCAGTTGTTTTTAATACGAAGAAAATAGACCAGGATCACCATTTTAAAGAAGACATTTGAGTGCAATGCACAGTGTCCTAGGCCGAGATTGATTGGTCGTGTGTTGGTTAAAGAAAAACCGTCTCAAGCGTTTACGTTGGACGTTACTAAATCCCACTTTCGGGTTACCCATTATGGCACCCCCGTAACGGCCCCCAATCCGTTAGGGTCGCCACAGTTAGCTTACCTTTCGTTGACCTTATGATATTTCACTCTAATACCATAGAATTGTAATGGGTCCATAAGTCCTGGGGGTTTACATCATTTAGATCGGTCCCAGCGCAGTTCATATAGCGGAAGCATATTCAAATCTCCCTATCACATACTCCAACAAAATAATGCAATGCACACCAACTACACATCTTATATAAGTTCAAGCCGAACACTTCTATTTACATAACTTTGATGGACATCATGAGTCGGTACATCAAAAGGCCAAGGCTTTTCTAAGCTCGGCTATAACCAAAAGTACCCGACTCTACACTAGTCATGTACATCGGTCCATCATTTAGTGTCGGCGGTCCAAAAAGAAGCTTCATCCTCCCTCCATCGCGCTCAGTCACACCCAACCTAGTCCGTCAGCCGGCGGCGGCGGCAGCATCCCCAGCATAACCCCATCATAGCAGACATGCACGGACAAGAACTCCTGAATGACAGGGCCGGCGGGTGATCCAACGTCGCACGAAACCAAAACCCGCATGCGAACAAAACTAGCCCCCGTATCTCGGAATGATGATGCTCTGTACACTCAACCTCGACGTCGGTCGGTATGCCATAGAAAGTACCAGGGGTGACTGGCGATAGAGACATAACTCCTAGTCTGAAATGTTTGTCCCCAAAAGGGGTGAGTACAGCCACTCAGCAGTAAAAGATCCACCAAACTACACAATGCAACAAACAAGGCAACCAAGATTTCATGCACATAACATCTATGCAACCATGCATATAAATACATAAGGTTCATCCCATACCTTAATAACCACATTTTCAATGCCAAATAATACCAACTCAAAATTCATAGACAACTCATGTACCATGCCATATGCACACACACGTACATGATTCATTTCCCATTTTGATATTCAAAAAGATCTCATTTTTCTTGGGGACAAGTGTTTGCATCCCTCCGGGCTTTCGCATCCAATCCTGGCATCGCGAGACGTCCGGCAAACACCTCCGGGCATCTTGTACCCCAACTGGCGTCACAAGGCCTCCGGCACACACCTCCGAGCATCCGGCACACTCCTCCGGGCATCTCGAAACTCCCGAGGACATCCGGCACACACCTCCGGGCATCTCGAAACTCCCGAGGCATCGTCGACTTAGCCGTCCGACGGTATCATCAGCATCACAATGTATACAATTATGTCTCACTCTCAAAATAGCATTTGATGCAATAATCTCAAAGGTTTCAATCAATCTTTGATGTCATTGGATATGCTAAATGTCACCACATATGCTGTATAAATAACAACCTAAGATACCACATCTCGTGGAGTAACTCATTTGTTCTTGAAAATAAAACAATTTTCGGATAAAACAGAATGCACTCCTTTAATTGAAATTCTACAAAAATTAGTAAACGATCTTAATAAATTCTGAAAATTTAACATGTTATAAAAGAGATCTAGAGAAAAAGGTTTTATGAAGAACACCGTGTCAAGAAGACTTCGTATGAATCGCTATGGTCCATGCATCACAACCATAAAACTTCAAACATCACTATTGCACAGTTTTAATAAAAAATTCGGTATAACCCCGAAATAAACTCAGAAAATTCTGATATTTTGATATGTTATAGATAAAACGTAGAGGTAAAAGTTTCATGAAGAACTCAAAGTCAGATTCATGGTAGATCAAGAGCTATAATCACTATAACTCTCCCTAACCCTCGGTAACAGTTTCCAGATCTAACACTTCCAAAGAAAAATCGTTTCACCGACCAATACTCGTCCGTTTCTTCCCAAATTTTAGTATGTTACTCCTCAAAATGTCATAATTACAGAGCTATAATCACGAAGTCAGATTTTAGATAATTACAGAAAATTCACGTAGTCACCAAAGGTCAAGTTGTTTTTCCATGAAACAGTTTGCTAGTGCTAGGGAACTACTTCTATTCTTTTGAAATTCCAACATCCAACATCAAATTCAAGCATCTCCAAAACATATTACACTTCACTAAACAACCACAGCACAACAAAATGTAGATCAATGGACTTCACTTGCCTTAAGTCCAACGCAACTACAGCAAGCAAAACAACAACTTGAGGACTTCGGGCGCGGCTCGATCGACAGCGAAGCTAGGCGGCATCGACAGCAGCAGCAGGCGCACGCATGGCGGGGCTGGTCTCCTTCTTTCCCTCGCCGATGCACCCTCGCGAACTCTCTCTTTCTCTCGGCTACCCTCTCTCTCGATCACTCCCTCGTCCATTGCGCCCCTTTCTTTTCCTTTTAATTTCTTAATTAGCTAATAATCATGAGGTTTTTGCATGCAAGAGACACTTGGCTCCAAGAGGAAGACAAGTGGCTTCATCAAGAGGACAATTGGAGGAGGTGGCATGGCCTTCTCCATCCGGTTCTCTCCTCCCCTTCGGTCGACAACCTTGTGGGCCTCTTGCGCCTGCTTGGGCTCGAAATTTTGTGGCCGAAAGTCCAAATTAAAAGGCCCATAATCTCTGAAAAATAAGCCCACAATCTCTGTACAATTATTAAGCACTTGGTTTCCACAAAAAAATCAATTTGATATCCCTATAGTCAATTTGCTTCATATACAAGGATATAACCAAGGTTCTCGCGTGCAGTCCAACTCCTCAAAATTTTATTCTTAATTTTCAGCAGGTGTGTCCCTCATGCGTGGCCAAATTCCATCCCTTCGGCACAAAATTAAATTGACCAATGTTCAAATTCCTCTTTTATTCCATATATACTTAATTGGTATGGTTAAGATTCTCGGATGCCACAATTCTCCCCTCCTTAGAGAATTTCGTCCTCGAAATTGGACATTACTTACGTCTCATTAAACAAAAGAGGGTACTTTTCCTGCATTTCTTTTTCACTTTCCCATGTGGCCTCTTCCATATCATGATGTCGCCATAATATCTTAACCAATGGAATTTTCTTGGTCCTAAGAATTTGCTCCTTTCGATCCAGTACTTGCATAGGCTCCTCAATGTATCTCACTTCCTCATCCACTTTGATGGCTTCATGATTGAGTATGTGACCAGGATCCGGTCGATATCTCCTTAGCATCGACACATGGAACACATCATGTAAATTTCCCAATTTAGGAGGCAGCGCCAAACGATAAGCTACGTCTCCTATTCTTTCAAGTATCTCAAAGGGTCCAACAAATCTGGGACTTAATTTTTTTTTTATTCCAAATCGAGATACTCCTTTCAGAGGGGACACTTTAAGGAATACATGATCCCCCACATCAAACTCTAAAGGTCTTCTATGCTTATCTGCGTAGTCTTTCTACCTACTCTGGGCTGTTTTAAGTCTTTTCCTGACAATTTCAACAGCCTCAGTAGTAATTTGTACCAGTTCAAGTCCTGTCAATCTCCTTTCACCTACTTCATTCCAACAAACAGGGGTCCTGCACCTTCTTCCATATAATGCTTCACATGGAGCCATGCCTATACTTTTCTGAAAACTATTGTTATAGGCGAACTCTACTAAGTGCAACATTTCATCCCAACTTCCCCTTAAATCAACAATACAAGCTCTCAGCATATCTTCCAGAGTTTGGATCACTCTTTCCGTTTGTCCATCTATTTGAGGATGAAAAGCAGTACTAAATTGAAGCTTTGTCCCTAAGGCATTTTGGAGACTTCGCCAAAAATTTGAAGTAAACCTAGAGTCTCGATCAGATGTGATTGTTACAAGAATACCATGTAAGCGTATTACCTGGCTTACATATATCTCAGCAAGTTTATCCATCCGGTAGTCTACGCGAACCGCTAGGAAATGGGCAAACTTAGTCAAGCGATCTACTATTACCCAGAAAGAGTCGTGACCACTTGATGTCCTTCGTAATCCTTGCACGAAGTCCATCGTCACGTGCTCCCATTTCCACTTTGGTATATCCAATGGTCTCAATAGTCCTGCGGGTTTGCAGTGTTCCGCTTTCACTTGCTGACATGTTAAACACTGAGAAATGTGTTTAGCTACATCCGTTTTCATACCATTCCACCAGTACTGTTGGCGTAAATTCCTGTACATTTTTGTACTACCCGGATGAATACTATAGCCACTCCTACGTGCTTCCGACAGGATTTCTTTCTTCACTTCCTCATTGTCGGGAATACAGAGCCGTCCCTGACATCTTACCATTCCATCATCAGAGACTTGAAATTCTGGTCTTTTTCCTAAAGACACAACATTTCGTATCTTCACAATCTCCGGATCAGATTCTTGCAGAATCTTAACTTTCTAAATAATTTCAGGTTCAATCCTTAGTGCAGTAAGCATACCAGTGAGGTGGTCTATTTCCAACTTGAAGTCTAAATCTACTACTGACTTTAATAGATTCCATTCTATTATCCTTAGACTAGCCATGTCCATAGCCGACTTTCGACTAAGGGCATCTGCCACCTTATTTGCTTTTCCCGGATGGTACCATATTTCATAATCATAATCCTTTAATAATTCCATCCACCTTCTCTGTCTCATGTTCAACTCTTTTTGCGAAAACAAGTACTTCAAACTCTTATGATCTGTATAGATTTCAAATTTCTCTCCATACAAATAATGTCTCCATATTTTCAAAGCAAATACTATAGCTGCCAATTCTAACTCATGGGTTGGGTAATTTAACTCATGAGGTTTCAACTGCCTCGATGCATAGGCTATGACCTTGCCATGCTGCATCAAAACACATCCCAGTCCTTTATGAGATGCATCACTATACACCATAAATCCATCAGATCTAGATGGTACAGTTAGAATTGGAGCTGTAGTCAACTGCCTTTTAAGTTCCTGAAAACTTCTTTCACATTTTCCACTCCATTCAAACCTCACATTCTTTCGAGTCAATTTCGTTAAAGGGCTTGCCAATTGTGAGAATCCTTCAATAAACCTCCTATAGTAGCTAGCCAGTCCCAAGAAACTTCATATTTTTGTTGGTGTCGTTGGTCTCAGCCAATTCACTACCATCTCAACCTTTGCAGGGTCTATTGCAATTCCATTTCCCGACACCACGTGTCCCAAAAATATTATCTGGTCTAGCCAGAATTCACACTTACTGAATTTGGCGTATAACTTATGATCTCTTAGTGTTTGCAATGCTATCCTCAGGTGTCGTTCACGATCTTCAGATCCTTTAGAATATATCAGGACATCATCAATGAAGACAATTACAAACTGATCCAAATAAGGTTTAAATATCCTGTTCATTAAATCCATGAATGCGGCCGGTGCATTCGTTAATCCAAAAGGCATAACTAAGAACTCATAATGTCCATAACGAGTCCTAAATGCAGTTTTAGGAATGTCTTCTTTCTTTATCCTTAACTGATGGTATCCTGACCTTAAGTCAATTTTAGAGAAAACTAAACTTCCTTGCAGTTGGTCAAATAAATCATCAATTCTAGGCAAGGGATACTTATTCTTCACAGTCACTTGGTTCAACTGTCTATAGTCAATACATAAACGCATCGATCCGTCCTTCTTTTTCACAAATAGGACTGGTGCACCCCAAGGTGAAGCACTTGGCCTAATAAATCCCTTATCACGCAACTCTTGCAGTTGCACCTTCAATTCCTTCAGCTCCACCAAGGCCATTCTATACAGGGCTTTCGATATTGGTCCTGTTCCAGGCATTAGTTCAATTTCAAACTCAATCTCTCATTCCGGTGGCATTCCAAGTAACTCCTTAGGAAACACATCCTGAAATTCCCTGACTATTCGAATCTCATTGATTTTTGTCTCTTTCTTAGTAAGATCTCTTACTATTGCTAGGTATCCTTGACATCCTTCGTCAAGTAGTTCATGAGCTTCTACCATTGAAATAATGGCTATAGAAGGGTTTGTCTGACCTCCGAAAAATTCAAAACTAGACTGGTCGGATAACATGAACTGGATCTCTTTCCTATAACAATCCACCTTAGCCCGATACTTATGAAGCCAGTCCATTCCTATGATAACATCAAAGTCATACATAGCCATCACGACTAGATCTATTTCCAGATCCCATCCTTCTATAGTTATCTTACATTTTGCACATACCATCGTAGACAAAACCATGTTCTTTAAAGGCGTGGAAACACAAAGAGGCGTCTCAAGAGATGCAGTTTCTATTTTACTCAATTGCCTATATCTCTCAAATACAAATGAATGTGTAGCACCCGTATCAAACAATGCATATGCCTTCTTGCCATTTATGAAAATCGTACCTGAGATAGCGTTTTCGAAAGCTTTCGCTTCCTCTTAGGTGACCGCATACACCCTTCCTTGTGCTAGTGGTGTTTGTGGATTCCTTTGTGGATATGGTCCACCAATATGTTGTTGTACTTGTCGCATCAGGTTAACATTCAGCTGCGACCTCTCTTGTGGGCAATCTTTCTTGAGGTGTCCTACTTGTTCACAACCATAACATTTCAGCCGTCCATTGCAAGGTCCTGGGCCATGTTGCCCATCGCATCTTCGACAAGCATTATTTTGATAGGATGTTTTTCCTAAATTCAGGCCATCCCTGGCTTTTCCAAAGTTTCCAAAATTACTCTTTTTCTTAGAATCCCAGGTCTGACCTTGACCAGGATAGGGTCTCTTACCCCGTCTGATATCACTAAAGGTCAACTATCTCTTAGACTCTAATTGCTCTCTCACCAATTCCTGCTCTACCAACTGTGCCCTTTCATAAATCTCATTATAATCCCTTATATTCAAAGGCACCAGTTGCTTCCTGATATCAGTCCTTAATCCCTTTAGGAATCTCTTAGCCTTTTCCTCTCGATCCTCAATCAATCTGGGAGCATACCTAGACAATTCAGAAAATTTTGTCTCATGCTAATCTACTGTCAGCTCCTTTTGTTCCAACTGAACAAATTCAGTGATCTTCTTATCCCTAGTGCAGTTAGAGAAATGCTTTCTATTGAAAGCTCTAACAAATTCGTCCCAGTTTATATCAATACCTGGTGGAAAGATCGTGTCTCTTGAAGCTCTCCACCAAAACTTTGCATTCCCCTCAAGTTGGTACTTTGCCAAAGTTATTTTCTCAGCATCACTGTAGTCCAACAACCGGAAAATTCATTCCATTCCATCTATCCAATGTTCCGCCTCCTCAGGACTTCCTATTCCACTAAACTTAGGTGACTTTAGCTTCAGAAATTGTTCCACCAGTCCTTGAGGGCGACTTTCCACTCCGGGTTGTTGCTGCGCTTGTCTTTCCATCAGATTTCTTATACTGGCCAATGCCTGTAGGATGTCTTCCATTCGGGGTTCAACCCTTGCAGCAGAGGCTTCAGCCCTCGATGGATGAGAACTTCTAGCTCGTACCATGACTTTCCTGCAGTTTCCAAGCATTTGCCTCATGAATAATCTATGACTCAATGTCTCCATTTAAAAGCAACTACAACTATATATATAAGTAACATAAACATGTTACTGGCACCTAAAGACAACTCATAAAAATTACTAGGGATCTACGAGTGAATGCCCATCACCCATCGTTCAGGCTAGTCAACCATCCTAGTTAGTATCCTATGGTGTGCATTGTCATCATATTCCTCAACTTCCAGATGAGGCTCCTTATCCCTCCACATATAACCATTGCTCTGATACCAAAACCGCTGTGGCACCCCCGTAACGGCCCCTGATCCGTTAGGGTCGCCACAGTTAGCTTACCTTTCATTTGACCTTATGATATTTCACTCTGATACCATAGAATTGTAATGGGTCCATAAGTCCTGGGGGTTTATATCATTTAGATCGGTCCCAGCGTAGTTTATATAGCGGAAGCATATTCAAATCTCCCTATCACATACTCCAACAAAATAATGCAATGCACACTAACTACACATCTTATATAAGTTAGAGCCGAATACTTTTATTTACATAACTTTGATGGACATCGTGAGTCGGTACATCAAAAGGCCAGGGCTTTTTAAGCTCGGCTATAACCAAAAGTACCCAACGCTACACTAGTCATGTACATCGGTCCATCAAAGAAGCTTCATCCTCCCTCCATCGCGCTCAGTCACACCCAACCTGGTCTGTCAGCCGGCGGCGGCGATAGCATCCCCAGCATAACCCCATTGCGGCGGACATGCACGAACAAGAACTCCTGAATGACAGGGCCGGCGGGTGATCCAACGTCGTACGAAACGAAAACCCGCACGCGAACAAAAACTAGCCCCCGTATCTCGGAATGATGATGCTCCGTACACTCAACCTCGACGTCGGTCGGTATGCCATAGAAAGTATCGGGGGTGACTGGCGACAGAGACATAACTCCTAGTCTGAAATGTTTGTCCCCAAAAGGGGTGAGTACAACCACTCAACAGTAAAAGATCCACCAAACTACACAATGCAACAAGCAAGGCAACCAAGATTTCATGGACATAACATCTATGCAACCATGCATATAAATCCATAAGGTTCATCCCATACCTTAATAACCACATTTTCAATGCCAAATAATACCAACTCAAAATTCATAGACAACTCATGTACCATGCCATATGCACACACACGCACATGATTCATTTCCCATTTTGATATTCAAAAAGATCTCATTTTTCCCGGGGACCAGTGTTTGCATCCCTCCGGGCTTTCGCATCCAATCTTGGCATCGCGAGACCTCCGGCACACACCTCCGGGCATCTTGTACCCCAACTGGCATCACAAGGCCTCCGGCACACACCTCCAGGCATCCGGCACACACCTTCGGGCATCTCGAAACTCCCGAGGACATCCGGCACACACCTCCGGGCATCTCGAAACTCCCGAGGCATCATCGACTTAGCTGTCCGACGGTATCATCAACATCACAATGTATACATATATGTCTCACTCTCAAAATAGCATTTGATGCAATAATGTCAAAGGTTTCAATCAATCTTTGATGTCATAGGATATGCTAAATGTCACCACATATGCTGTATAAATAACAACCTAAGATACCACATCTCGTGGAGTAACTCATTTGTTCTTGAAAATAAAACAATTTTCGGATAAAACAGAATGCACTCCTTTAATTGAAATTCTGCAAAAATTAGTAAACGATCTTAATAAATTCTGAAAATTTAACATGTTATAAACGAGATCTAGAGAAAAAGGTTTTATGGAGAACACCATGTCAAGAAGACTTCGTATGAATCGCTATGGTCCATGCATCACAACCATAAAACTTCAAACATCACTATTGCACAAGTCTAATAACAAATTCGGTATAACCCCGAAATAAACTCAGAAAATTCTGATATTATGATATGTTATAGATAAAACATAGAGGTAAAATTTTCATGAAGAACTCGAAGTCATATTCATGATAGATCAAGAGCTATAATCACTATAACTCTCCCTAACCCTCGGTAACAGTTTCCAGATCTAACACTTCCAAAGAAAAATTGTTTCACTGACCAATACTCGTCTGTTTCTTCCGAAATTTTAGTATGTTACTCCTCAAAATGTCATCTACAACTTTCATCAAGGACACAAAGTCAGATTTCGGCTAGATAATTACAGAAAATTCACGTAGTCGCCAAAGGTCAAGCTGTTTTTCCATGAAACAGTTTGCTAGTGCTAGGGAACTACTTCTATTCTTTCGAAATTCCAACATCCAACATCAAATTCAAGCATCTCCAAAATATATTACACTTCACTAAACAACCACAGCACAGCAAAATGTAGATCAATGGACTTCACTTGCCTTAAGTCCAACGCAACCACATCAAGCAAAACAGCAACTTGAGGACTTCGGGCGCGGCTCGATCGATGGCGAAGCTAGGGGGCGTCGACAGCAGCAGCAGGCGCACGCACGGTGGGGCTGGTCTCCTTCTTTCCCTCGCCGATGCACCCTCACGAACTCTCTCTTTCTCTCGGACTCTCTCTCTTTCTCTTGGCTACCCTCTCTCTCGATCACTCGCTCGTCCATTCCACCCCTTTCTTTTCCTTTTAATTTCTTAATTAGCTAGTAATCATGAGGTTTTTGCATGCAAGAGACACTTGACTCCAAGAGGAAGACAAGTGGCTTCATCAAGAGGACAAATGGAGGAGGTGTCGTGGCCTTCTCCATCCGGTTCTCTCCTCCCCTTCGGTCGATAGCCTTGTGGGCCTCTTGGGCCTGCTTGGGCCTGAAACTTTGTGGCCGAAAGTCCAAATTAAATGGCCCATAATCTCTGAAAAATAAGCCCACAATTTCTGTACAATTATTAAGCACTTGGTTTCCACAAAAAAATCAATTTGATATCCCTATAGTCAATTTGCTTCATATACAAGGATATAACCAAGGTTCTCGCGTGCAGTCCAACTCCTCAAAATTTTATTCTTAATTTTCAGCAGGCGTGTCCCTCACACGTGGCCGAATTCCATCCCTTCAGCACAAAATTAAATTGACCAATGTCCAAATTCCTCTCTTATTCCATATATACTTAATTGGTATGGTTAGGATTCTCGGATGCCACACCCATGCATTAGGGTAGTGGGTCACAGTAGATTCTGGACCTATGCTCCTTCGGGAAAGCCACCTTTGTGATGCAGCCATGCTCAATAGGGAAGAGACGATGACTGGCTATGCCACTAGATTGCCGAACATGGATTCGGCAGTGCCTAGAGTGGCTTAATTAACAATTGGAATGCATGATTGTTTGAGTTTAATGCGACTGATTATGAGACAAAACTGTGTAGCATGGTATAGGTCGTGTCATAACGGTTTGTTCTTATAATCGGGACTCATGGGATTGATTGGGCTGAGACCCCTGTAGTTGATTGAGAAAAATAAGGCGTTTCAATTGTCGTATGCATTAATTGCATGCATTTGAGATATGAACTGTGCTGACCTGCAAGAAGGAACTGACGCAAGGTAAGTTCCTTGTTCTCATTGTGTGATTGTGTGATTAGATCACCTTGAGGTGTATTTCCTTCCTAATAAGGGTTTAAGGGGTGGACTTGCTGAGACATTGTCTCACTGGTTATTGAATAACCATTTTCAGGTCCTTAGAAGATGGTCGAGGAGGACCGAAGCCTCGGAGTCTGTGGAGGTGGAGTCTGAAGGATTGGCGTTTGTGTCCAACTAGTATGTCATAGGACAATTCCTTTTTGAGAGCTGACCTTTTTGTAGACTTTTGACCAGACTCATTTTGTATCTAAACCCGTTGTTTATGAAAGTTGTGTTTTGTGAAATGTGCCCTGCTTTCCTATCCCATGCTGCTTGTTGTCAGGGGTATTTGTTTCGCTTCCGCATGTGTATTTAAAATGAATGGGTCGGCGGCACGCCCGGGGAACGTCGCATTTGTATTGACTAGAGTAGGATGTTAGCGCGCTCGGGATTCGGGACGTGACACTTTGTGAGATTGATGGCACTGGTGTTATCACATTTTATCTCCGTGCATGATTCTTCAACACCAAAGTCTCTTAGCTGTTGCTTTATCCATAAGATTTGAGAACAACAACTTCCAAGAGCCACATATTTTTCTTTAGCTGTTGAAAGAGCTACGGTACTCTGTTTTCTTGAAAACCAAGATACCAACTTGTTGCCCATTAGTTGACATGTTCCTGAAGTACTTTTTTAGTCTATTTTGCATCCCGCTAAATCTGCGTCTGAATATCCAAGGAGAGTAAAGTCTCCTTCTTCGGAATACCACAAACCTAGCTTTGGGGTCGTTGCAACGCACTTGATGATGCGCTTTGCCGCACTTAAGTGAGATTCTTTGGGATTTGATTGAAATCTAGCACAAACACAGACACTAAACAAAATGTTAGGTCTAGATGCAATAAGATAAAGAAGCGAACCAATAATGCTCCTGTAAAGCTTCTGGTCTACATTCTTTCCTCTTTCATTTTTATCCAGTTTCGAAGAGCTTGACATTGGTGTCTCTGCCCTTTTACAGTTCTCCAATCCAAACTTCTTAATGAGATCTTTCGCATACTTTTCTTGGTGAATGAAAATACCTTCCTTCGATTGTTTAACTTGTAATCCCAAAAAGAAAGTTAACTCACCCATCATGCTCATCTCGAATTCATCCTGCATACATCTAGAAAACTTCTTGCATAGATTTTCATTAGGTGATCCAAAAATAATATCATTAATATAAATATGAATAAGTATAAAATCTTTTCCTTCTCTTTTAATGAACAAAGTAGTATCTACCTTACCTTTAACAAAACCATTTTGAATTAGGAATTTACTTAACCTTTCTTACCAGGCTCGAGGTGCTTGCTTCAATCCATACGGGGCCTTTTCGATCTGTAGGCGAGTCGGCTTTCTTGGATCTTCAAAACCAGGTGGTTGTTCCACATAGACTTCTTCTTGGATGAATCCATTTAGGAATGCACTTTTTACATCCATTTGGAATAACCTGAAATTTTTATAGCAAGCAAAAGCAAGTAATAATCTAATTGCTTCTCACCTTGCTACTTTTGGTGCATAGGTCTCATCATAGTCTATTCCTTCTTCTTGCGTATATCCTTTGGTTACGAGTCTTGCTTTGTTTCTGACCACTTTTCCTTTCTCGTCCACTTTGTTCCTAAAAACCCATTTAGTTCCAATAATGGACTTACCTTTAGGTTTAGGAATTAGTTCCCAAACATCGTTGATGCTGAACTGGCTGAGCTCTTCTTGCATGACTTCAATCCAGCTTTCATCAGCCAAGGCTTCTTCTATACTTTTAGGTTCAATTTCAAAAATAAGTGCCAAAACACTAGACTCTTCTCGCCGTTTGGATTTGGTACGGATTCCTTCATCAATGTTGCCAATGATGAGTTCTTCGGGATGACTTGACTTATGCTTCCAGTTGCTGGTAGGTCTGAAAGTTTGCTGATCTTCTACTTCAGTTGACTTTTTTAGTTCTTCCTGTTGTTGGACTTCAGAAGTCTGAACCACTTCGGGCGAAGTAGACTTTATGATGTCTAGAGCAGGTTCAGACTCTTCAAGTTGAGTCCGGTCCACTTGAGTTTGCATAGAGTTTTGAAACTTGACATTCATAGATTCTTCCACAAACTGAGTTTTTTTGTTGAATACTTTATAGGCTTTGCTTAAAGTTGAGTAGCTAAGAAAATTCCTTCATCTGATTTTTCTTCAAACTTACCAGTTCGATCATTTGTATTTTTCAAAACAAAACACTTACAACCAAACACATGAAAATAAGAAACATTTGGCTTATTCCCTTTAAATACTTCATAAGGAGTTTTCTCTAGAATAGGCCTCAAGAATACTCTGTTAATGATATAGCAAGCTGTAGAAACTGCTTCAGCCCAAAAACGAGAGGAAATGTTATTCTCAATTAAGAGGGTTCTTGTCATTTCCTACAAAGATCTATTCTTTCTTTCCACAACCCCATTTTGCTCTAGAGTGTATGGTGAAGAGAAAACATGATGCAAACCAAATTCATCACAAAAATTTGCAAAGTCGTGATTTTCAAACTCACCTCCAAGATCTGTACAAATGCTTAAAATAGCATATCCTTTTTCAATCTGAACTTTCTTGGCAAATTTTGAAAAATAAGAGAATGCTTCAAACTTACTTGCCAGGAAGAATACCCAGGTAAAGCGAGAGTAATCATCCACAATTACTAGGCAGTATCTCTTTCCACCAATGCTTTGAGTTCTGGTTGGTCCAAAAAGGTCCATATGTAGAAGCTGCAAAACACAATTAGTAGTAACTTGATTTATAGGTTTAAAAGAACTTCTAACCTGTTTTCCCAAAATACATGGTGTGCATATTACAGACTTTTGATAAGTCAAGTTGGGGAGTCCACGAACAAGCTTATTGGAAGAAATCTTGGCAATCTGCTTCATGTTAACATAACCAAGCTTTCTATGCCAGAGATTTGCTTCATCTTGAATGGAAATTAAACATTGAGAGCTTTCAAGTTTTATATCCAGGAGGTAAATATTTCCATGTCTTCGTCCAGTAAAAGATTGAGATAAATCTTTACTTGTTCTCGAGCAAACTCCTTCTTGGAAATTTATTTTGAATCCAGTATCGCACGGTTCACTTACGCTGAGTAAATTGTAATTCAAACCTTCCACCAAGGAGACATTGTTGATTGTGAGACTTCCAATCTTTATAGTTGTCGCGACCCAATTTTTCGGGTTTGTCACCTAAAACTAGGTTGATGGAATACTAAGCCTTTAAGCTTAGCTCGGGCTCTCCCAAGCCCATACCAAATCACGACGTAGGGTTTTAACATGCAAAGTTTATTATCTAGGAGTCGCCACTAATCAGTTTAGGGTAGGTCGATTAGACACCTAAGTAAAATAACGGGAGGATTATCTTACTTCTACGAACCAGAGATTTTGGGTACGGGGACTTGATTACACTAGACTATCCTAGTGCCCTTTCGGTACCATTTCTTTTAATTTAAAAATGTTTTGCAGGCAGCTTGATTTGATTTTAATTGAACTTCCTAACATGTGAGGTGATCATACACGTGTGCATACCACCAATTTAACACAGCAAGAAAGCAATTAAATAAGGCAAAATCATACCTTAAAGCAACGAAAGCATCTACGTTGTTAGATCAAAATTCACATCAGCAATCCTAGATATGATTTCTAATTAACAAGCAATCACTCAATTTTTTTTGTTTTCATTTATTCAATGAGAATCATGCGATGCAATTTTACTAATCTAACATAAGTTGATATGACATGATAACATGACCTAAACTAAATGACATGAGTAAAGGTAATTTCTAAAGAAATGCAATAATTAAATATGCGATCTAAATTAATCAAATGACCTAACTCTAATGACAGGCAATTTCTAATTAAATGAACCTAATAATAATCACTAAATGACATGCATTTCATGAACCTAATTCTATATGACGTGCACATGAATTTTCTATTCTAGAAAAAATGCAACATATTCTAGAAATTGAAACTAATTTATCCTAAAACAAATTTTTATGAAATTCGAAATTAAGGAAAATGCAAAATATAATTATCTAGATTAAGATTCTATCTAGTTTATATTAAGGATCGAGTCGACTAAATCCTAATTTAAACTAAGATATTATCTTAACCTAGCAAGTTCTATCCTAAGATGCAAAAATCAATCTAGACTTAAAATAAAACATGCAATTTATTCTAATATGCCATGACGTGCAAATAATGCCTTAATTCCTATTTTTTATGAAATTCGAAATTAAAATTAAACATGCAATTCATATAATAGAAAAAAAAAACTAACATCCTAAATGAGTGCACTTTTTCTTTTTCTTTTTCTTTTTTCATGATTCAAAATAAAATTCCTATCTAATCATGCAAGATAAAAAAAAACAAACCTAATCCTAATTCAAACTTTTTTGAATTTTTTTTTTACAAAAATAAAACTGACTCAAACGCCACGACATCAAATCAAACAAGATAAGATTGATATCCGAAAATTGGCGAACCATATCTCGCGCATGAGATCGGGTTGTCCAATTTTAAAATTAAATCGCGAATCGAATCTCGAGCGTGAGATCGGATTGTCGATTTTTATAAGGGATTGTGAGTCGGATTTCGGCGCGAAAATCGAACCGACAACCCCTAATTTGAGGGGCACTTTCATGTTGGAATCTCAATCATACCTTAAAGACTAATTCTAAAAAAAAATCAAATAAAATAAGATAAGTAAATAAAAGAAATAAAATAAAGTAAATAATAAAAAAAAACTACCTAAATTGATTTTCTAAAAATCCGATAGGTTCAAGTGAACCATAATGGAGGCTCGGTGCGGCGACGGACGATGCAAAGGCAGCGGCTGTGGTAATGACTCGGCATGGCTCGACAAGGCTACGGCAAGTTCGATGGATGGTCGTACGGGACACCAAGAAACCTGCAAAACTATCGAAAGCTTAGGTAATTCGTTGAGAGGCTTGCCGATGTCACCGAGTGATCATCGGCAACGAGGATGCCCAAAGTGGATCACGGTGGACCGTTCAACTAAGGTTGAAGATGTCAAGGTGACTCCGCAACGAGGAAGCTTTAATGATTTTTCTTTTGTATCTTCACTTCTGGACAATACCTACAGAAGACCAATTCACCACCTAGATTTATTTCATCAAAATTCTAGCAACTCGTTTGACCGTGGACTCCAGGCTTGCAAGTGGTGGCCACGTGGTATTCACGCTAGTCAGGAGAATTGACCTCTTTGGACTTCGACGAAACCTGCAAAGAATGAATAAGAACGAAGCGCAAAAGCCCGTTTGGTGATTGTCGGTGAGTCAGAAGAAAAAACTTCAGCGTATCGCCAGGCTAGATGGAACTTGAGAGAGTCCTCGCTGACTCCGAACTAGGCTGTAGTGGTTCTAGCATGCCTGGGGTGTGCTGGTTCATGGTACAGCAAAAGTAGCAGATCATGGATCGTCGGGGATCCGAGGGCTGCTCGAGTGATTGCAGATCAGCAGCTTGTTGCAGTGGCAACAAGGTCACAGCAACGAGTCCGTCATCGACGCAGCAGAGATGGTGTAGCGACGGCAACTCAGGCGGCTCGGGTGTGGCGTCGCGGCAAAGGGCCTCGCACGATGTGGGGGCTCCTTGGTTCGGCAGAGAGAGGTCCCTCTCTTTTCTTTCTCACGTGTACATCTCTCCAATTACCTTTGGAATAGAAGTGCCGACCCTCAAATATTGATGGTCAGATCATGGGAAATCCATGTGACCATCCATGATCACGAGGGATTGGAAAATTTCTTCTCTTTTTTTCGTGAATGAACTTGCTCTCTCCGAATTTGTGGCCGTGTATTTCTATTGTGTGGCCCCCTGAAACCCTAAACGAACAAACCTATTTATAGGCCACCGATTAGGTTTTCAATTTTTCCAATCCGATATCCATGAGGATTCTTTTTCAAAAAACAATATTTGTTTTGCTAAACGCAATGTTTGTTTTTCCACTTGCCCTATATTGATAATGATCCAAAATCGCGATGGAATTTTTTCAAATCCAAATCTTGCCAAGATCAATTGCAACAATTTTTAAACCATATGCCCTATCCAAAAATCCATCATATCCCAACAAAATTCCAAGATTTCTATTTTTCCATAAGATAATTTTTAATCATTAGAAAAAATGGGCCCGGGCCAACTTGCTTTTTCGTGGGCTTAGTCCATCTAATTTGAAACTCAAAACCATTAATTCGACCCATCTGCAATAAAAATAAAAATGCAAAACATGTAAATTAAAAATAAACGCACCTAAAATTAATGCTATGCAAATGAATTATAATATTTAAAATTAACCCCTAATGACTAAATGGGCCGCCAAAATTTAGGTGTCAACAGCTGCCCCTCTTTGAGGTGAGCTCGAAGAGGTTGCCTTCAAAGATAAATTGAGACCTAAATTTTGACCATGCACATGCATTGAATGATTTGATTTTTGATTTTTGATTTTTTTGATTTTTGATTTTTTTGTTGGAAAATGAATCCCATTTTAAAATGCAATTTATATGATGCATAGAAATGCTAATGCAAATGCATGATGCGAAAGGAAAGAACATACCTGCAATTACTTACCGGTCGGTGCGGTAAAGCATCTTGAGGTACATGATAAATCCCTATTTACTTCACAAGTACCCAACTCTCACTCAGGCTCCTTGAAGAGTCAAACAGGTAATAAATCGAAACATTAAGATCGAGAAAAACATTCACATTCAAAGTGAAATGTCGAACGACAATAATTAAGACATCCAGATCCAGACTGAGATGTCAAAAGAACCTACCCGAAATATCTTACCTTCAAGGAGGGTAAAATGATTCAAGATAGATTAGTGTTACACGTCCAGGACCCGTACCATTCTACGGTCGCCCCCAATAGTAACATGACTTTATAAAGAAAACTGCTTTCCTAGGACCCGTACCATTCTACAGTCGCCTAGTATGACAGAATTTGGTTGTGTCTAGGACCCGTACCATTCTACGGTCGCCTAAACGGGGATTTACCTTCCAAGACCCGTACCATTACTCAACGGTCGCCTGAATAGGGAAATAAAGTTTTATCTAAGACCCGTACCATTCTACGGTCGCCTAAACGGGGATTTACCTTCCAGGACCCGTACCATTACTCTACGGTCGCCTGAATAGGGAAATAAAGTTTTGTCTAGGACCCGTACCATTCTACGGTCGCCTAAACGGGGGATTTACCTTCCGGGACCCGTACCATTACTCTACGGTCGCCCGAATAGGGAAATAAAGTTTTGTTTAGGACCCGTACCATTCTACGGTCGCCTAAACGGGGATTTACCTTCCGGGATCCGTACCATTACTCTACGGTCGCCCGAATAGGGAAATAAAGTTTTGTCTAGGACCCGTACCATTCTACGGTCGCCTAAACGGGGTTTTGCTTGGCTAGGACCCGAACCATTCTTCGGTCGCCCAACGTCGCAATCTGGGAAAATCTTTAAGGACAACTCCATAGAGTGTCAAAGTACTCAAAAGTGAAAATACCTTTTGTACAACGACAAGTATTTAAGGCATAGGTAAAGATATACTTACCTGGTGACATCTCTGCTCATTAGGGATATGTCTCCTGTAAAAATGGGCTTTGGGCTACGAAAGCATGCCAGGATAATATAAAAGGACTCTGGGCTACGAAAGTACGCCAGGTCAATTTAAAAGGACACCGGGCTACAGAAGCATGCCGGGTCGACAAAAGGGGGACTTTGGGCTACGAAAGCACGCCAAGTCAATTTAAAAGGACACCGGGCTACAAGAGCATGCCGGGTCAATAAAGATGGGCCCTGAGCTACGAAAGCACGCCATGTTAATTTAAAAGGACAGCTTGACCGAGTCAAGTGTCAAGAATGGGTAGAGATATACTTACCTGATGATATCTCTGATTCTTTGGGATATGTCTTATGGAACTTAGATATCTGTGGAGGCCTCTCACCTCCTGGTAGAAATAAATTTTGGAACATCAAGGATGCACCTTGAATGTTCATGATGGTTTCTCATCTCCTCATATCATGAGGCATTTTGAAAAGAACTTGAATGTTAGGAGCTCTTGGGTCTTTGAGAAAACATTATCTGTCAGACATGATTAGAGCAAAAATGCATTCACCAAAGAAATAAGCAATTAAGGCTATTCTGGAATACAAACTTCAAAATCTACTGAAGCTTTTATCAATTCAATTAAGATTCATGCATAATGACTTTTGCATCATCCGAATTTCCACTAGAAAGAATTATCGTTCAAGACAATTTTCACTCATGACATGGATTTTTTAAGAATACTAAATGAGAGACTTTCGGTTAGAAAGGACTTCCACTCACTCTCATTTAGAATGGCTATTTTGTGAGAATCACTCAATCTCAACATCATCATATTGACAAGGGTCCAAGTATTCTCGCAAGCGGTACGACCTTACCAATCTGAGAGGTCTTTAATAGGGACCGTAATGTGGGCTCGGTCAATGGCTTAACAATTGGACTCTTTGAGTCAAGGCTATTGAAAGAACAGCTTATAATCATCTCCGGGTTTACAAGTCAAGAACCCTGCAAAATGAGAAAGAAATAATCTTGCTCGTACTTCTTCGAGCGATGCTTATGACATGTGAATCCATACGCTAATTCAAGTGCCCTAATCTAAAGAGACTTTATAAGGGACGTAACGTAGGTGGGTTCATGGGTTGAGAAATGAAAGGATTATTAGGCTCAAAATGTGTCTAAAAGGTGTGAGTTGATGATCATCTTGGCATTGCCACCAGTTTTCTTTTTCATCACCGGGGATTGTCTTCATGAAATAACCCATTGATTGTAAAAACTCAACTTTTGAGTTCTTTGAATATTGCTCAATCGGGATTCAATTCTTGCAATTGACAGTCACCTTATATTGACTTTTTTTTCATTTATGGGTATTGGCCTTGCTTTTACCAGGCACACTGCTTTTTCATACCCT
The DNA here is from genome assembly GCA_014182565.1 of Eucalyptus marginata. Taxonomy (NCBI): domain Eukaryota; kingdom Viridiplantae; phylum Streptophyta; class Magnoliopsida; order Myrtales; family Myrtaceae; genus Eucalyptus; species Eucalyptus marginata. The sequence goes on from CM024594.1 coordinate 31,208,158, forward strand.
CAATTCTCATGCTTTTTTTTTTCACTTCTTTTCATGGGCATTGGCCTTTGCTTTTACTAGGCACACTGCTTTTTATGCCCCTTAGTTCTATTTTGAATTCAATTCTTGCGCACAATGCATGCGTCAAGCAACTACACTTTGAATGACACTCGGACTTTTCAAGAGTCTTCATCTACCTTTTGCCTTGCCCCAGTGTGGGGGATGATCATTAACTGGATTTAAAGAAATGAAATTGCAGGCTCAAGTGGGCTAAGCAATGGATATAAGTATGTAGGATAGAGAAAGAAATGCTCTTCACCATCCTAGGGCACTTAAATTACCACATGAATTCAATGTAATAGCATGACTAGAAGATTGATGCAAGTGAAAGCAAGAAAATTTCTTTTCATTTTCTTCACCTCATGATGTTGTCTTACCCTCTAATTTGCCCCGATGTGGGGTGATTCTTGACAGGGTTAATTTGAAATAATTCCCAGAAGTGTATGTGGCTCAAAAGGGTTAAACAATGGATCACCTGTAGTGTTTGGGATAGAAAAATAAGCTGCCCCTCATCATTTCAGCCATCGTACCTTTTGCGAGAAAACTCTTCACCTTGCGGATATGGAACTTTCCTACACTCATCTCACAAGTGTATAAGTAAGGGACTGTGTATAGAATAGGGCTTGCCTTTCATCATCCCGACACATCTCATTTAGCATCCTTAAACATTAATGTCACTCCATTGAGTTGTCTATCTTGACAAATTTCCACATGAAATTGATGAGCTAAATCAATATGAAAATTCTCTTTTCAAAAGAGTCCAGCAACTTTAAGCATGAAAAGCGTTTGTGACTTCAAAGCAAACAATTTATCGCACTCAAAACATGGTTTTAAACACTCATTCAGGGGAATTGCTTCATAAAAGAATTGCCTCAGCAATGGATGTCCTTGGATCATCTCTATCCATCAAAAGTGGAGATCCACTTTTGCCCCTGCACAAGAGAACGTGCATGAATAGGATACTATGCAACATCAGAGTAAATTCAAATTGTACAACCATTCTGTCTCGGATCGAGATTTTGTCTCGGTCATGTCACTACTAGAATTTGTAGTGCCCCAATTTGTCATCTGCAAGGAAAAGAACAGAGTGTCAATTCCACAATGTATCCATTTCATCCAAGACAGATGATCCACTCTTGATTTGTTCCATTATTTTCTCATGGAAATGAGAAACTTCATTTGGCCTTCGAGAATGACATCTCACACAAATTGTTATGAGATGTGCCACATATCACACTTTGGAATAAAGATGATTTTCTTCACTCTTGGGAGATGTCATTACAATCGGCTAAGAAATGATCCTTTGCCCTCATGTCTATTTTCCTTCGGATGTATGTTCCCAAATCAACGGGCGAACTATCACTGGAAATTGACGCGTTATTTTCAAATGCCTCTCTGTTATGCTCTGAGACATTAAGTAAATGAGTTAGAAAAACAAACAAGAGTAACCTAATGCATGCTTTTGGAAATTGCTTCGAAAATGATTTTCTTTTTTAAGGAATATTTTGGATGAGGAAGCATGAATAAGCCCGGTCCTCAGATTTTCTCCATGGATGATATTTTCTTTTCATTGTTGGATATCGTCATCGGGCTGGTTTGGTGTACCCCATCATGTCCTTAAAACAAAACTTGTAATTTTATTGATATTTATCAATCAAATTACATTTATTGGAATGAAAAATGTGATGTTCAAGCACGAAGAAATTGAAACCAATCCCTAAAGAACGATAAAAATTCTCACGCGGGAAGGTACATGCCCCTAATTAAATGAGGAGATCGAACTACTTAGGACCATGAATCATGTGTACTTGGATTTTTCACCCTCATTGATCTTGTAATACGAACCCTTCAGGTGAGATATTTTTCCCTCTAGATATGTCATTAGTCTCTTCATGATGACATTAAATTCGGCTATCTCGGGAAAATGAGACGATTCAAAAAGTCTTCTTGGCTCTCTCCTTGGAGTCGCAATTTCTCATCGAATATAGATCGCAGCACTATTGCTTGACGAGATTAGCTATTTTTGATTCGTCATTTTAGCTCTTGATCATGAATGGATGGGTGAGCGAGATCGCCCCATAATCACCTAATTCAAATGAATGGGAACATGTAAGCATGAGGGTAAATAGAAAGTCAATCCATGACAATGATCTAATTGATTTTTCCATTTTTTTCATGTATTCATGAAAAGTTCGTACAAGAAGGGCATTTCCTAAAGAGAGTTGGAAAAATAGACACCCTAGTGAGATCAAATGTCCTAGGCATGAATTGCAGACAAATTCTCCAAAGTTTTTTTGTTATTTTCCAAATGATTCATTGCATGGCAATTTCCTCATTTCATTTCTAATTGACAAATGAATTAAATCAATGATTAACCTAGATTGTCATGGACGAACCAAGAGTAGGACAAAGTAAGTAAATTGCATAAGTATAGGGATAGAAGACTTACTTCACCAAGATAAATCGACGGCAATCACATAGACATGCGCATGGTAAGTGGCTCGATTTCTAATCTATAAGGCTTAGCAAGGTGAAGCCACAAGGATGATCGGACTAGCCACGGGCTTGTGGACTATGTCGGGTCCTCATGACTCCGGTTTGGTCAAAGAGCCAACCCGGGTCGCGGGCATGCGGACCGAGGTGGGTACTCTTGACACCATGAAAGAAACTTCGGGATTGAGATGGCCGACTCGTACCGCGAGCATGCGGTCGGAGTGGTATCCATCTCAATACCATCCTAAATGATCCTATGCGGCCCGTCCGGCGGCGTTGTGTGTGCAAAAGTATAGTGCAAGATGCAAGGCATGCACAACAATTTAAATCAAACAGCACTTCAATAACTTGAATTTAAAACATTCATCCTTAACTCCAACCTGCAAGACAAGGGTTAACAATCACTCTCCCCTTATACCTCCCCATCTGCAAGAACATTTAACACCTTAAATGTTAGAGACGTACCTGGGATCCTTGCTGCCAAACAAAAATATTTTTTTCAAATTGAAGATAAAATTGGCCTAAGTCCACTAAGAGTTTCAACTCAAGTCCCCAGTCGGAGTCGCCAAGCTGTCGCGACCAATTTTTCGGGTTTGTCACCTAAAACTAGGTTGATGGAATACTAAGCCTTTAAGCTTAGCTCGGGCTCTCCCAAGCCCATACCAAATCACGACGTTTAGGGTTTTAACATGCAAAGTTTATTATCTAGGAGTCGCCACTAATCAGTTTAGGGTAGGTCGATTAGACACCTAAGTAAAATAACGGGAGGATTATCTTACTTCTACGAACCAGAGATTTTGGGTACGGGGACTTGATTACACTAGACTATCCTAGTGCCCTTTCGGTACCATTTCTTTTAATTTAAAAAATGTTTTGCAGGCAGCTTGATTTGATTTTAATTGAACTTCCTAACATGTGAGGTGATCATACACGTGTGCATACCACCAATTTAACACAGCAAGAAAGCAATTAAATAAGGCAAAATCATACCTTAAAGCAACGAAAGCATCTACGTTGTTAGATCAAAATTCACATCAGCAATCCTAGATATGATTTCTAATTAACAAGCAATCACTCAATTTTTTTTGTTTTCATTTATTCAATGAGAATCATATGCATGCAATTTTACTAATCTAACATAAGTTGATATGACATGATAACATGACCTAAACTAAATGACATGAGTAAAGGTAATTTCTAAAGAAATGCAATAATTAAATATGCGATCTAAATTAATCAAATGACCTAACTCTAATGACAGGCAATTTCTAATTAAATGAACCTAATAATAATCACTAAATGACATGCATTTCATGAACCTAATTCTATATGACGTGCACATGAATTTTCTATTCTAGAAAAATGCAACATATTCTAGAAATTGAAACTAATTTATCCTAAAACAAATTTTTATGAAATTCGAAATTAAGGAAAATGCAAAATATAATTATCTAGATTAAGATTCTATCTAGTTTATATTAAGGATCGGTCGACTAAATCCTAATTTAAACTAAGATATTATCTTAACCTAGCAAGTTCTATCCTAAGATGCAAAAATCAATCTAGACTTAAAATAAAACATGCAATTTATTCTAATATGCCATGACGTGCAAATAATGCCTTAATTCCTATTTTTTATGAAATTCGAAATTAAAATTAAACATGCAATTCATATAATAGAAAAAAAAAAAAACTAACATCCTAAATGAGTGCACTTTTTCTTTTTCTTTTTCTTTTTCATGATTCAAAATAAAATTCCTATCTAATCATGCAAGATAAAAAAACAAACCTAATCCTAATTCAAACTTTTTTTGAATTTTTTTCTTTACAAAAATAAAACTGACTCAAACGCCACGACATCAAATCAAACAAGATAAGATTGATATCCGAAAATTGGCGAACCATATCTCGCGCATGAGATCGGGTTGTCCAATTTTAAAATTAAATCGCGAATCGAATCTCGAGCGTGAGATCGGATTGTCGATTTTTATAAGGGATTGTGAGTCGGATTTCGGGCGCGAAAATCGAACTGACAACCCCTAATTTGAGGGGCACTTTCATGTTGGAATCTCAATCATACCTTAAAGACTAATTCTAAAAAAAAAAAAAATCAAATAAAATAAGATAAGTAAATAAAAGAAATAAAATAAAGTAAATAATAAAAAAAAAAAAAACTACCTAAATTGATTTTCTAAAAATCCGATAGGTTCAAGTGAACCATAATGGAGGCTCGGTGCGGCGACGGACGATGCAAAGGCAGCGGCTGTGGTAATGACTCGGCATGGCTCGACAAGGCTACGGCAAGTTCGATGGATGGTCGTACGGGACACCAAGAAACCTGCAAAACTATCGAAAGCTTAGGTAATTCGTTGAGAGGCTTGCCGATGTCACCGAGTGATCATCGGCAACGAGGATGCCCAAAGTGGATCACGGTGGACCGTTCAACTAAGGTTGAAGATGTCAAGGTGACTCCGCAACGAGGAAGCTTTAATGATTTTTCTTTTGTATCTTCACTTCTGGACAATACCTACAGAAGACCAATTCACCACCTAGATTTATTTCATCAAAATTCTAGCAACTCGTTTGACCGTGGACTCCAGGCTTGCAAGTGGTGGCCACGTGGTATTCACGCTAGTCAGGAGAATTGACCTCTTTGGACTTCGACGAAACCTGCAAAGAATGAATAAGAACGAAGCGCAAAAGCCCGTTTGGTGATTGTCGGTGAGTCAGAAGAAAAACTTCAGCGTATCGCCAGGCTAGATGGAACTTGAGAGAGTCCTCGCTGACTCCGAACTAGGCTGTAGTGGTTCTAGCATGCCTGGGGTGTGCTGGTTCATGGTACAGCAAAAGTAGCAGATCATGGATCGTCGGGGATCCGAGGGCTGCTCGAGTGATTGCAGATCAGCAGCTTGTTGCAGTGGCAACAAGGTCACAGCAACGAGTCCGTCATCGACGCAGCAGAGATGGTGTAGCGACGGCAACTCAGGCGGCTCGGGTGTGGCGTCGCGGCAAAGGGCCTCGCACGATGTGGGGGCTCCTTGGTTCGGCAGAGAGAGGTCCCTCTCTTTTCTTTCTCACGTGTACATCTCTCCAATTACCTTTGGAATAGAAGTGCCGACCCTCAAATATTGATGGTCAGATCATGGGAAATCCATGTGACCATCCATGATCACGAGGGATTGGAAAATTTCTTCTCTTTTTTTCGTGAATGAACTTGCTCTCTCCGAATTTGTGGCCGTGTATTTCTATTGTGTGGCCCCCCTCGAAACCCTAAGCGAACAAACCTATTTATAGGCCACCGATTAGGTTTTCAATTTTTCCAATCCGATATCCATGAGGATTCTTTTTTCAAAAAACAATATTTGTTTTGCTAAACGCAATGTTTGTTTTTCCACTTGCCCTATATTGATAATGATCCAAAATCGCGATGGAATTTTTTCAAATCCAAATCTTGCCAAGATCAATTGCAACAATTTTTAAACCATATGCCCTATCCAAAAAATCCATCATATCCCAACAAAATTCCAAGATTTCTATTTTTCCATAAGATAATTTTTTAATCATTAGAAAAAATGGGCCCGGGCCAACTTGCTTTTTCGTGGGCTTAGTCCATCTAATTTGAAACTCAAAACCATTAATTCGACCCATCTGCCGTCCTAAAAATAAAAATGCAAAACATGTAAATTAAAAATAAACGCACCTAAAATTAATGCTATGCAAATGAATTATAATATTTAAAATTAACCCCTAATGACTAAATGGGCCGCCAAAATTTAGGTGTCAACAATAGTTCCATATCCAACAATTCTTTCTTTGCTATTTCCACCAAAAGAAACTTTTCCACCATTCATTTGCATAAGCTTTATAAAACAATTTGAATCTCCTGTCATGTGTCTCGAACAACCATTATCCAAATACCATTTGATCTTTTTCTTGATAGTGACCTACAATTATGAAAGAATTCAAGTTTTCTTTGGTACCCATATTTTCTTGGATCTAGGGAAGTTAGTACCAAAAACAGTCTTTGCCCAATTCCTCTTAATAGGTCTCCAAACCATGGGACATTCCTTCTCGAAATGTTTTGAGCTGTTACACTTTGAACATTTGAGAGCACTTCTATGGCATCCTAAAATTTCATAACAACCCTTAGATACACTGCGACCCATAAAAAGGTATCGGAAGCGCCATCGGACTATATTATAGTCATTAGACCAATGGATTTCAATTAAACAAGGCCGAGCATTGAATGGACTATTGTTTTGATTGGAAATGTATCCTATATCCATGTGTGATCAAGGATTGTACTAAAGGATAAATTGACAAGGAATTTTCTGTTCTTGGCCGTATACTCAATAAGTCGGATTTCCATCGATTAATGTTGCAATATTATATGGCCATGTGAGTATTTGAGATTATGAAATTAAGTGGGGATTAAAGTGGAAAAATAGGAGCAAGTGTGGGCTGGACACCTAAGGCCCAAAACAGCCCAAAGCAGCCCACATTTTCCCCCCTATTCAGTCGACCAAGGCCCGGCCAAATGAGGCCCATCATCTTTGCATGAAGATTGACAAGTGGCGAGAGGGATTCTACAAGTGTCTCTTGCATGCAAACCTAATGATTACTAGCTAATCAAGAGGTTAAGAGAGAGAGGGGGAGGCGGATTGCTCGAGGAGTCGCCGAGAGAGAGAGAGAGTGAAACCGAGAGAGGGAGAGTTCGGGCGAGTGAGCGAGAGAGAGAGGGGCGAGTGCGGGCCATGAAAGGGAAGAGGAAGACCGTCTTCCGCCGTGTCCCAGCTGCCGCCATCGACGCTGCCTAGTTCCGCCGTCGATCGAGCCGTGTCCGGAGCCCCAAGTTGCCGTTTTGCTTGTTGCGGTTGCTTTGAACTTGAGGCAAGTAGAAGTTCTTCAATCTATGTTTTGCTTGCTGTTTTATCTAGTGAAGAGTGGATAGATGTGAGGAAATGTGAGATTTGGAGTTGCATGTTGTTTGTGATGAATGAGATGAAGCTGGCCGAGGTAATGGGGCAAAGATAGAGCAAGTTTTGATGGATTTCGTTTTTAAATTGAAATGAGAACTCAAGGATATAGCTATGGTGGATTTTTGAGAAGTAAGAGGCTGTATTGTGGTGTAATGTGCTTGTAAATCTTGGCTGTGGACGTCGGACACCGAAACTCAAAGTATAGGAATAGTTCTCTTTAGGCTAGTGAACTGTTTTCGCAAGAAAGTATGACCACCGGTGATTTCTCGATTTTTCTGGAATTTTATAGCCAAAATTTGACTTCAAGTCCTTAATGAAAGTTGGAGAGTACATCTGTAAGAGTAACATATCAAAAATTTAGCATAAATGGACAATATTTGGTCGACGAAATGATTTTATATGGAAATGCTAAATCTGGAAATTTTACAGAAACTGTAGCAAGAAATACTGAAGTTTTTACTCTCGATATGTATGGAATTTGACTTGGTGTTCTCATGAAATTTGTTCCTTTAAGTCTCATTGATAACGTGTCAAAATTTCATAATTTTCTGAGTCCATTTAGTATTTATTTCAAAAAAATTTCCAGAACTGTGCAATGTAAAAATCGGGTTTTTCTGTTCTCGAATTTTTCACAAAAGTGTCCGAAGGTGAAGGTGTTTCGAATGGCTATGTGATATGATGGTATTGACTGTGGATAATTGGGCAATATTAAGATGTGTTAGAAGGTCCATGAGACATCTTGTTTAGCATTTGAAAATGTTTTGTAAATTAAAATGCTAAATTCTTACCGTTGAACCATCGGGTCAACGATACCCCGAGAGTTGGGATGCCCAAAGGATCGAGTGAGTCGATGCCTTGTGGATGCCCGGTGGCCTTAAATGGCTGAATGCTGGAGGTTTTCCCCGGGAGCTTCGGGATGCTCGGTAGTATGCTTGTCGGTGTAATTCCGAATGGCCAGGGTAACCATTTTCATGGGAGGCCCTCAAGGTTCCTTGTGATGCCAGGTGGGGTACGAGATGCCTGGAGGTGTGATTCACTCCAGATGCCCGGTGGCCCTAAGTGGCTGAATGCCGGAGGCTTTCGTGATACCTGGAGGGATGCGAATGCCGAAGAGATGCAAACACTGGTCCTCCGGGGATGAAATCCTTTTGAATGATAAAATGAATGATTCTACTATAAAAGGGTGTGAGTTCTTGATATGAGACTGAGTGTAGGGCATGGAATAGAATGTGATAGTTCAATTTGGCCCTATGATTGAAATTTGTCTATTTTGGATATGTTGTCATCACATGGAAGGATTTCATGATTCTGATACATACCTATTCTCTATTTCTTGTTTTGTCTACTATACTTGAATCTGGATATTAATAGTAATGCTTGATATAGCTTGATGAATCTTTTACTGCTGAGTGGTTGTACTCACCCCTTTTGGGGAATAACATTTCAGATTAGAGATGCCTCTGTTACCGGTCACACGTGGTACTTTTTATGGCTTACCGTCCGACGTTGAGGTTGAGTGTTTGGAGCACTCCTGTATTGGTGTCCATGGATTGGTATTCATCCGTGTTCGAGTTTTAGTTATGTATGACGTGGGTCTACCTGATGGCCCCGTAGTCCAGGAGTTCCTGTCCATGTATGTTCGTCGTGATGGGACCATGATGGGGATGCTGCCGCCACCGCCAGCAGATGGACCGGGCTGGGTGTGATGGTTCGTGTGATGGGTAGCGGACGACACTTTTTGGATAGCCAACACTGGATGATGGATCGGTGTACATGACTGCTGTGGGGTCGGGTACTTTTGGTTGTAGCCGAGCTTAGTAAAGCCTTGGCCTTTTGATGTACCGACTCTTGATGTCCGATCAAAGTATGTAAATAAAAGTGGTTCGGCACTAAGTTATATATATGAAATGTGTAGTTGGTGTGTATTGCATTGTATTATTTAGTTTGAGTTTGGGTTAGGGAGATGTCGAATATACTTCCGTTATATGAACTACGCTGGGACCGATTGAGATAATATAAACCCCCAGGATATGGACCCACTATAATTAAATGGTATCAGAGTGGCATGTTGTTAGGACAAGTGTAAGGTAAGCTAACCGTGGCGACCCTAACGGATCGGTTCCCTCGACGGGGGTGCCACAACTTCGGCCAACAGGTTTTACAAAAACTTTTTGAAAATAGTTTTTATAAAATGTTTTTGCAGATCTTTGTTTGATTCTTTTCTTTACTTTGGGAAAATAAATTAAAGGAATAGTTTCTGGTGTCATACCCAAATCAGATTTGTTAAAATAGGGTCTTTGCACAGAAAAAATCTTTTCTAACTTCTAAAATCCTTTTGAAAACCTCTTTGTTATATTTGAAATATCTTCTTTCAAGAAAATATTCTCCTTCGAAAGAGAATCTGCATTTTCCTTTAAATCGTCAAAACTTTTGTCTAGATTTTCAAACTTTTCTTTCCAAGAAATTTCCTGTTGCTTCAGTTTAGAATTCTCCATTTTTAGCTCGGAAATCCTTTTAAGTGATGTTTTGAGACTAAGACAGAATTCATCTATATACTTTGAGACTTTAGCAGGAATTTTAAAATCACTAACCTCGACTTCCTCATCTAAGTCTGAGTCTGAATCTATTTCAAAGTTTGAGTCTGATTCTGAATTTGCCATTAGACATATGTTGGCATATTCATCTTCACTTTCTTCGCATCAGTATCGCTCCATCTCTCTACTTTGAGAGCTTTTTTGAATTTCTCTGTATTTCCCTTCTTTTTCTTCAACAGAGGGCAGTTAGGTCTGATATGCCCCTTTTTCTTGCATTCGAAGCAAATCATATCTTTGTTTGTCTCACTGTCTTCATTTAAGTTCTTCTAAAATCTTTGAGTGCTCTGCTTCTTCCAATTAAACCTTCTTCCATTCTTGTTCAACTTCTTGAACTTCCATATCATGAGTGCTAGTTCTTCATCATCCAAGTCATCTTCTGAATCTGTATCATCAAAATCATCGTTAGATTTTAAGGTAATTGATTTCTTACTTTTGGGATCTTCATCTTCATTGATTTGTTCCACTTCATATGATTGAAGTGTGCCAACTAATTCGTCCACTGAAAGAGGCATGATCCTCTGTGTTTCTCTTATTGAAGTCTTAATGTGATTCCAGTCTTTAGAGAGTCCACGCAGCAATTTATTGACTTTCATTTGCCCTAAGATTGGCTGTCCATATATGCTAGACCATTTACAATCTCTGTGAATCGACTGAACATGTCAGTGATGGATTCTCCTGGCTTCATCTTGAAGGCTTCATACTGTCCGAGTAGTGTATTGATTTTTGTTTCTTTAACTCGATCAGTTCCTTCATAAGTAACATACAACCTGTCCCAGACTTCTTTTGCTGTTTCACAAGATGAAATTCTGTTATACTCAATATGAGATAAAGCCCAATATAAGGAGTAGATAGCTTTAGCATCAAGAGCTTGTCTCTTGGTTATGTCTACTTGTGTCATTTCGCCAGCATCAGCAACTTCATCTCCTCTTTTTGAGGTTGATGTAGCTTTGGGAATGATCCTTTTTTCTACCACATCCCATTCCAAGGATCTTTCGATCTCAGGAATGCCTTCATCTTGTTTTTCCAAACGTTGTATTCCTTCCCATCGAAGTAAGGAAGTCTGGTGTTGCTTTGGCCTTCAACCAATCTTGGAGCCAAAATACTAGCCATAGATCTTTAGCTTAAGAAGTAAGAACACTTCAGTAAATAAGCACACAAGCTCTGATACCAATTGATAGGGCTAGTGCAAACATTTAGAGGGGGTGAATAGGTGTAAATGAAAATTTTTGCAAAACTTAGAAGAAATAATTTGCTTTTAGAAGATGATTGACTAGGAACGTAATGAATATGTAGATATACGAATGAAAAGTAAAGAGTTTAGGGAAAGAGAATTAGAACACAAGATTTATAGTGGTTCGGCTTAGATTAAGCCTACGTCCACTCTCCCGTGCTGACAACCCTAAGGCTGGATTCCACTATGAATCAAAAGATATTTTACAACTTGTGATCTTCGACTTTCTCTATGATGAGTCTCTACTGGTCTCTCACAAAATCTCACTATGTATTTCTCTCTTTTGTATACAATTATGAGCTCAACAAATGAAACAGTAAGTAAATGGAGATCTTCAGACTTTGGAATTCTTCTTTCATGTACACACTTGAACAACTTGAGAGTCTGCCTTAAATACTCCTCCATGCCTTCATAATCGTTGGCACTTACCAAAGGAATTCTTCCAATCTACCCATTGGACAGAATCAATCAAGGGGATCTTCGAGTCGTTAGATGATTGTGATGAAAGCCCGTCAATCCTGTTCGCCCATACAATCAGGATCTTTGATTTCCATAAGTAGAACCTTCCAAGTTTACTCGCCTTTCACATGATCTTCACATCAGAGTAAGCCAGGAGATTGTAAATGGTCTAACATATCATGGACAGCCAATCTCAAGGCAAATGAAAGTGAATAAATTGCTGCGTGGACTCTCCAAAGACTGGAATCATATTAAGACTTTAATAAGAGAAACACAGAGGATTATGCCTTTTTTAGTGGACGAATTAGTTGGCACACTTCAATCATATGAAGTGGAACAAATCAATGAAGATGAAGATCCCAAAGATAAGAAATCAATTGCCTTAAAATCTAACGATGATTCTGATGATACAAATTCAAAAGATGACTTGGATGATGAAGAACTAGCACTCATGATAAGGAAGTTCAGGAAGTTGAACAAGAAAGGAAGAAGGTTTAACTAGAAGAAGCAAAGCACTCAAAGATTTCAGAAGAAATTAAATGAAGACAATGAGACAAACAAAGATGTGATTTGCTTCAAATGCAAGAAAAATGGGCATATCATATCCAACTTCCCTCTATTGAAGAAAAAGAAGGGAAATATAGAGAAATTCAAAAAGGCTCTCAAAGCAGAGACATTGAGCGATACTGAATGCGAAGAAAGTGAAGATGAATATGCCAACATATATCTAATGGCAAATTCAGAATCGGACTCAAACTCAGATGAGGAAGTCGAGGTTAGTGATTTTAAAATTCCTACTAAAGTCTCAAAGTATATAGATGAACTCTGTCTTAGTCTCAAAACATCTCTTAAAAGGATTTCCGAGCTAAAAAGGGAGAATTCTAAACTGAAGCAATAGAAAATTTGTTGGAAAGAAAAGTTTGAAAATCTAGACAAAAGTTTTTGATGATTTAAAGGAAAATGCAGATTCTCTTTCGAAGGAGAATATTTTCTTGAAAGAAGACATTTCAAATATAACACAGAGGTTTTCAAAAGGATCTGAGAAGTTAAAAAAGATTCTCTCTGTGCAAAGACCCTATTTTAACAAATCTGGTTTGGGTATGACACCGAAACTATTCATTTAATTGATTTTCCCAAAGTAAAGGAAATAATCAAACAAAGATCTACAAAAATATTTTATAAAAACCATTTTTAAAAAGTTTTTGTAAAACCTGTTGGCCGAAGTGCTCTCAAATGTTTAAAGTGTAACAGCTCAAAACATTTCGAGAAGGAATGTCCCATGGTTTGGAGATCTGTTAAGAGGAATTTGGCAAAGACTATTTTTGGTACTAACTTCCCTGGACCTAAGAAAATATGGGTATCAAAGAAAACTTGAATTCTTTCATAATTGCAGGTCACTATTAAGAAAAAAGATCAAATGGTATTTGGATAGTGGTTGTTTGAGACACATGACAGGAGATTCAAGCTGTTTTATAAAACTTATGCAAATGAATGGTGGAAAAGTTTCTTTTGGTGGATAAGAAAACTGTAAAGATTGGAAGACTCACAATCAACAATGTCTCATTGGTGGAAGGTTTGAATTACAATTTACTCAGCATAAGTCAACTGTGCGATACTGGATTCAAAATCAATTTCCAAGAAGGAGTTTGCTCGAGAACTAGTAAAGATTTATCTCAATCTTTTACTGGACGAAGACATAGAAATATTTACCTCCTGGATATAAAACCTGAAAGCTCTCAATGTCTAATTCCCATTCAAGATGAAGCAAATCTCTAGCATAGAAAGCTTGGTCATGTTAACATGAAGTAGATTGCCAAGATTTCTTCCAAGAAGCTTGTTCGTGGACTACCCAACTTGACTTATTAAAAGTCTGAATTATGCACACCATGTATTTTGAGAAAACAGGTTAGAAGTTCTTTTAAACCTATAAATCAAGTTACTACTAATCGTGTTTTGTAGCTTCTGCATATGGACCTTTTTGGACCAACCAGAATTCAAAGCATTGGTGGAAAGAGAAACTGCCTAGTAATCGTGGATGATTACTCTCGCTTTACCTGGGTATTCTTCCTGGAAAGTAAGTTTGAAGCATTCTCTTATTTTTCAAAATTTGCCAAGAAAGTTCAGATTGAAAAAGAATATGCTATTTCAAGCATTTGTACAGATCATGGAGGTGAGTTTGAAAATCAAGACTTTGCAAATTTTTGTGATGAATTTGGTTTGCAGCATGTTTTCTCTTCACCATACACTCCAGAGTAAAATGGGGTTGTGGAAAGAAAGAATAAATCTTTGCAGGAAATGGCAAGAACCCTCTTAATTGAGAGTAACATTTCCTCTCGTTTTTGGGCTGAAGGAGTTTCTACGACTTGCTATATCATTAACAGAGTATTCTTGAGGCCTATTCTAGAGAAAACTCCTTATGAAGTATTTAAAGGGAAGAAGCCAAATGTTTCTTATTTTCATGTGTTTGGTTGTAAGTGTTTTGTTTTGAAAAATGCAAATGATCGAACTGGTAAGTTTGAAGAAAAATCAGATAAATGAATTTTTCTTGGCTACTCAACTTCAAGCAAAGCCTACGAGTAAACAACAAAAGGACTCAGTCTGTGGAAGAATCTATGAATGTCAAGTTTCAAGACTCTATGCAAACTCAAGTGGACCAGACTCAACTTGAAGAGTCTGAACCTGCTCTAGACATCATAAAGTCTACTTCCCCTGAAGTGGTTTAGACTTCTAAAGTTCAACAATAGGAAGAACCAAAAGAGTCAACTGAAGCAGAAGATCAGCAAACTTTCAGACCTACCAGCAACTGGAAGCATAAGTCAAGTCATCCCGAAAAACTCATCATTGGCAACATTGATGAACGAATCTGCACCAGATCCAAATGGTGGGAAGAGTCTAGTGCTTTGGCACTTATTTCTGAAATCGAACCTAAAAGTATAGAAGAAGCCTTGGTTGATGAAAGCTAGATTGAAGCCATGCAAGAAGAGCTCAAACAGTTCAACATCAACGATGTTTGGGAACTAGTAAAGGTAAGTCCATTATTGGAACTAAATGGGTTTTTAGGAACAAAGTGGATGAGAAAGGAAAAGTGGTCAGAAATAAAGCAAGACTCGTAGCCAAAGGATATACGCAAGAAGAAGGAATAGACTATGACGAGACCTATGCACTAGTAGCAAGGTTAGAAGCAATTAGATTATTACTTGCTTTTACTTGCTATAAAAATTTCAGGTTATTCCAAATGGATGTAAAAATTACATTCCTAAATGGATTCATCCAAGAAGAAGTCTATGTGGAACGACCACCTAGTTTTGAAGATCCAAGAAAGCCAGACTCAGTCTACAGACTGAAAAAGGCCATGTATGGATTGAAGCAAGCACTACGAGCCTGGTATAAAAAGTTAAGTAAATTCCTGATTCAAAATGGTTTTGTTAAAAGTAAGGTAGATACTACTTTGTTCATTAAAAGAGAAGGAAAAGATTTTATACTTATTCAAATTTATGTTGATGATATTATTTTTGGATCACCTAATGAAAATCTATGCAATAAGTTTTCTAGATGTATGTAGGATGAATTCGAGATGAGCATGATGGGTGAGTTAACTTTCTTTTTGGGATTACAAGTTAAACAATCAAAGGAATGTATTTTCATTCACCAATAAAAGTATGCGAAAGATCTCATTAAGAAGTTTGGATTAGAGAACTGCAAAAAGACAGAGACACCAATGTCAAGCTCTTCGAAACTGGATAAAGATGAATGAGGAAAGAATGTAGACCAGAAGCTTTACAGGAGCATTATTGGTTCGCTTCTTTATCTTACTGCATCTAGACCTGACATTTTGTTTAGTGTCTATGTTTGTGCCAGATTTCAATCAAATCTCAAAGAATCTCACTTAAGTGCGGCAAAGTGCATCATCAAGTATGTTGCAATGACCCCAAAGCTAGGTCTGTGGTATTCCAAAAAATGAGACTTTACTCTCCTTGGATATTCAGACGTAAATTTAGCGGGATGCAAAATAGACAAAAAAAAGTACTTCAGGCACATGTCAAATGATGAGCAACAAGTTGGTATCTTGGTTTTCAAGAAAACAGAGTACCGTACCTCTTTCAACAGCTGAAGCAGAATATGTGGCTCTTCGAAATTGTTGTTCTTAAATCTTATGGGTAAAACAACAGTTAAGAGACTTTGGTGTTGAAGAATCGTACACAAAGATAAAATGTGATAACACCAGTGCCATCAATCTCACAAAGAATCCAATTCTTCATTCAAGAGCAAAGCATATAGAGATCCGACACCACTTCATTTGTGATCATGTTCAGAACGGAGAAGTTATGATTCAGTTAATAGACTCAAAAAATCAATTGGCGGACATATTCACAAAGCCATTGGAAAAAAATTTATTTGAGTCTATTCGTGCAAGACCGAACATTATAGCTTCTACTGGGTAAAGTCTGAAAATGTTCAGACTCAGAGTTTCCAGAAGTTACAACTATAAGTTAATACTTTCTAAATGAATATGAGTTTATTTTTTGATAAAGCTTCGAAAAGGTACGTTCATTTTTTAATCGCTACTTGCCTATTTCATTTTTAGAATTATCCTTGAATTTATGGTGATTTTTCATTTCCGAAAAAAGGCAGTTTTTTTTTTTTTTTTTTTTTTGAAAAAGGGAAGTTTTTCATTTTTGAAAAGACAAATTTTATTTTCCTTTATGACGTTTCGTATACACTTTCACTTGTTTTATATACAGTCAAAATTCTTCTTCTCCATTTACGCACATTCAAACCCTAGAATATAGAGATCCTACTTTCTTTCATTTCTCTTGTGTTTGATCCAAAAAGCTTTCACATTTTCCCACAAGCGAGATTAAGAAATCCTCCCAGACTTTGACAATGTCTTCCCAAAGGAAATCTTCGATTTAACTGAAGAATAAGACACTACTCAGCAACAACCGCAACAACATTCTCAATAGCGTCACTCCGCACAAAAGGCAACACAAGATCCTCCTCAAGCAGAAGAGGAGATCATTGAAGACATTGAACTTGTAAGGACTCAAAACCGCCATTTTTTGTTTAGACTCTACTCGAACTTGAAGATGGGTGGGTCTCGCGATGACCTTGATCGATGAGTTTCTGAAATCAAATTGTTATAAGAACGAAACTTTCTTCTTGAATACCATGGAAAGGTTAGGCATTGCGCCTAAAGATTTTGTTGCAATGACTTTTGCAAACTTTCCAAGTGATCCATGCGTTGGTGGCTTTAATCAACCTGAAGGGAAGGACAATGATGAACGGATGTATACCCATTTTCAACCTAGAATGGGTGTTGCTGCGACTATTCATGGAGGGGGGACGAGTTTATTTCGTTCCAAGGACCACAAGAGGATTTATTCGAATCTACTGAAGAGAGGGGTTATGAACCCTAGGAGTGTGGATTTTGATTTTCTCGACTCTTTGAAAGTGCAACTGAGGGAAAAGTTTGCACTTCTTCAACTTGAACATTTTTACTCTGAAACTACTGAAGCCTACCTTGAACTGATTGCTTACTTCTATTCGAATCTGTCTTTTCTAGATGCGGATAGATTTTGCTTTACTGCTAGGGACAAAGAATTTGTGGTTGATGTGGACACTTTGGCTAATGTGATTGGTGTTGAAAGAGGGAGTTTCCAACTAATCAGTGTGTCTGTTGGTCATGTGACTTTAGCTCTTGTTCGGGACCGCATGGTTGAGGGCAAGATTTCTTACACTAGAATGAATGCCTCTAATATTTTACTTCACAAGATCATAATCAACTACATCAAACCCAAATCCACGTCAAAGACTAATGTCTCCCATTCTGAAGCGAAGTTGATGTATGCAATCAACATTGGCTATAAGTTCTCGCTGCCTCACACTATCCTGATGCACATGTATAGGACAGTTATGAAGGATAAGGGTCAACTTCCTTACTCTGCGCTTGTCACTTGACTCTTCAGACATTTCCACATTCAGATTCCTGCTTTTCTATGTATTAGAACCGTTTGCTCCAATGGTGATTAGGCTAAAAATGGTTTCGAAGATGCATCTGAAGGAGCTGAATAAGGAACTGGAGCGCCTGAAGGAGAAGACTCTTGTCAAGGCAAAACAATACTCTACGCCATCTAAGCGAAAAGGCAAGAATCTCATGACCGCACCAACTAAGAAGAGAAGAGCCCTCATCTTGCAGGATGAAGAAGATGAGGACGATATCACTCTCTCAGCCTTGTGAAATTTACGAAGTTTTGTTAGCTTCAAAGAGCCAGAAGATAGAGAGAACAGAGGAAGAGCAAAAACAGAGAAGAGAGGTGAAGAAAGAACAGAGGAAGAAGAAGAAGGAAGAGGAAGAGAAGAAGAAGAGGAAGAAGAGGGTCAAGATGACTCTTTTGAGCAAACTTATGCGGTATCCTTGTCTAAGGATTCAGAAAAGACTCGAAGTGGAACTGCAAGAGATGAACAACATCACTTGGAGGCTAAAGAAGAGCAAGGACAAGAAGAGGAATCATTTTCTCCACCTGAAGGCACAGACACAGGGGGAGTTGCTCACAAAAGAGGTACTTATTTACCTGTCTTTACTAGTGATGTAAGTAGGTCTCCAGTAGATCTAGAGGATGTCTATGCCTTAAATACCCTGAAGCAGAAGTTGAGGCATCCACTCCTAGTCCTGGTGATCGAACTATTGATGTTCTCTCACATCTCAAGACTCCTGGAACTAATTTGGCTGGACCCAACGCTACAACCGAACCTACAGCAGACTTTCAAAGACTGCTGGATATCCTTTTGGAATTGAAGGGTCAGCAATATGGATTAGAGTTTGAGATGAAGAACCTGATGACAGCCTTCAAGAAGACTTCAGACTCTCTACGGGAACAACTACAAGCCCTGAAGATTCAAATGCAAGAATCTACAAAGGGTGAGGATATTCAACCGCTGAAGGAGACTCTGAAGATGCTGGAGGAGACTGTCAAGTTTATGGGGGATTTCCAGATCGTTTGTATCCCCAAGCAGCCCTGATTTTTACCCAACTCTTTTTATAGTTATCCCTCACTTTTTGCTTTGTGACAAAAAGGGGGAGAGTTTGTGCGATTTGACCGATATATCTTTTGATTTATCTTTTTGGACTGACTTTGAACTGTTTGGATTTGAACTTTTGACGCTTGCAATAACTTAGTTTGCAATACTGATTGCGACTAGATAGTCGGTTTGTCTTACAGGACTAACATGTTTTCCAGTGGTTACATAATCAATGATATCCTGGTCTTAATCAATTTTATCACGTATTACTTAAGTGTTGTTTTGCGGGTCAAAATTTTTCAAATCGTAGGAAAGTTTTGTCATCATCAAAAAAGGGGAGATTGTTAGAGAAAACTCCATTAATGTTTTGAAGTTGACAAAACATTTCCAAAAGTATAATCTCAAGACTTGCGGACTCAAAAGTTATGATCTCGAAGAACTCTAAACTCTTTTGTCAAAATCTGAAGACCACGAGACTTTAGTCTAAAAAGTCTGCCCTCACTGACAGTTTTCCAGACCGAAGAATGAAGACTTATTCAAATGCGTGATTATCTTCAAGGATTCGTTCCATATGGTTTTTAGAAGACCTTATGGCTGGAATTAGCATTTACTTAATTGATTATTCTTATTGGAACTTACTCCGATATGAAGATCATGTGAAAGGCGAGTAAACTTGGAAGGTTCTACTTATGGAAACCAAAGATCCTGATTGTATGGGCGAACATGATTGATGGGCTTTCATCACAATCATCTAATGACTCGAAGATCCCCTTGATTGATTCTGTCCAACAGATAGATTGGAAGAATTCCTTTGGTAAGTGCCAACGGTTATGAAGGCATCAAGGAGTATTTAAGACGAACTCTCAAGTTGTTCGAGTGTATGCATGAAAGAAGAATTCCAAAGTCTGAAAATCTCCAGTTACTTACTGTTTCATTTGTTGAGCTCACAATTGTATACAAAAGAGAGAAATACTTAGTGAGACTTTGTGAGAGACCAGTAGAGACTCATCACTGAGAAAGTCGAAGATCACAAATTGTAAAATCTCTTTTGATTCATAGTGGAATCCAGCCTTAGGGCTATTAGCGTGGGAGAGTGGACGTAGGCTTAATCTGAGCCGAACCACTATAAATCTTGCATTCTAATTCTCTTTCCCTGAACTCTTTACTTTTCATTTGTATATCTGCATATTCATTACGTTCCTAGTCAATCATCTTCTAAAAGCAAATTATTTCTTCTAAGTTTTGCGAAAATTTTTATTTATATCTGTTCATCCCCTCTAGGTGTTTGCACTAGCCCTATCAATTTTATAGTTTCTCTTCGTTGCAGAACTTTGTGGATCTGGCAGGTAGTGAGTGTGCATCTCAGTTTTTATCGGTTAGTGCAAGGTTGAAAGAGGATTGCCACATAAATCGCAGTGTGCCGACTTTGGGAATAGTTATCTGCAAGCTGAGGTTGGTTTTGCAGCTTGTTTTTTTTTTTTTTTTTTTTTTTTTGTCTTCATCTTAGGGATGTTATAATTTAGTTGGGCCATGCATTAACATGAACAAAACCAGTGCAATGCTTTTTCTGCGCCAAAGGTTTATTTTTTACACAATACTTGTTTACTCGCATAGACACATGATATATGTATACAATAGCATGAACAACCAAGCCTTCTCCCACAAAATAGCATGGGCTATATGGACGCTGTTATGCCGTTACGCTCTATTTCCTATCCTGCTTTCAGTAAAATGCATTTACCAAACTTTGTTTACACTTTCCATCCTCCAACGGGGTTTGTGATTGCTGCCTGTGGCAGGTTTAGTGCATA
Source organism: Eucalyptus marginata (assembly GCA_014182565.1). Taxonomy (NCBI): domain Eukaryota; kingdom Viridiplantae; phylum Streptophyta; class Magnoliopsida; order Myrtales; family Myrtaceae; genus Eucalyptus; species Eucalyptus marginata. Next base: position 31,228,784 of record CM024594.1, read on the forward strand.
AGCACCCACATGTCTCGTTCCATTTATGCTTGTCTACCTACCTATAGCAACAACCCAGTGTTCCCAAAGCTAACAATAGGTTAATTTTTGCTACCATTTCCTCCTCTAGTAATGTCAAGTACCTCTTGTACCAAATGCCTGGGTTACGCTATTGACCAAGTTTTTAGCCTTCAGCTCCATATTGGTTATCATGCAGATTGTAGCATCAGGAAGATGAACTGTTTCAAAGCATATGAAGTCGAGAGACTCCAGAGTAGTTGTTTAGGTTTGTTTGGAGCGAGTTTGACTTTTTGGCATTTTCCTTTTCTGGTAGTGTTTGAAATTTGACTTTTATTGCACATTTAACATCTTAGAGTTTTAAAACATATCAATATTGACCTGCATGGTTATTTAGAATTTATATATATATATATATATATATATATATAAAATTTAAAGCATCTTGTATTTTCTTTTTCAATGTTTTGGAAGAAAAGTTCAAAAACCTTTTTGAAATTCAAAACAGACTGTCTGTTAGAACAGTTGCTTGTAAGAATTTGGGAGTTTGTGGAAGTATTGCAGTCTTAAGCTCTCGTTTCTTTCAATTTATCATTGATCTATTTTGAAACTTATGATTATTGATCTTAGAACTATTTGAACGGCTCCAGCAAGGGAAGAAATGGACATATTTTTCTTTCTGAGATTCCAAACTGACTCGTATTCTGGAATCCTCACTGGGAGAAAATGCTAGGACTTCCATCATCTGCACAATGAGTCCTGCTCAAAGTCATGTTGAACAGTCAAGAAGTACACTATTGTTCGCAAGTTGTGCTAAAGAGGTCACCACAAATACACAGGTTAATGTTGTTATGTCTGATAAAGCGCTGGTAAAGCATTTACAGAGGGAACTGGCTAGATTGGGGAGTGAGCTGAGAAATCCAGGACTAGCCTCTGTTTCATCTGATTCTGCTGTGCTGCTTCAAGAAAAGGATCTCCAAACTGAGAAGGTGATGATTCTGCATTAAGGCTTTTAATATTGCAATTTGATTATTATTCTCTAAGGTTTTTCTCACTATCTATGGAAAATGGAGGTTCTGGTGTGTAATTATCATACATAAACTAGGTGTATCTTTTAAATTCTTCCTTAGTACGCTGCTGTGTCAGAAAGTCAATTATTTCTTCCGTACCGATGGTGCACTCCACCAGTTCCATTAGGTTGAATATCCTTCAGTGCACAATAAAATTTTATCTCGATTGACATCTCTTACCTGATCTCATCCACTTGAAAGTTCATGTAAAAGTTGGTAATTAAACTTGGGAACTGAAGAGTTAACAGAGAATTTTTTAAGAGCAATATCTTCACCTGGCCTTTTTGACCTTCCCTTGCAGAATGCGTATTTTTTCATCTTTCTGACCCTAGCGTGTCCATTTGGACCATTTCTTACATTCCACACCTTTGAGCAATTACCCACAGCTTCACCATTATGCTGTTAGCATTTATAGCTGTAAATTTCCAATCAGCTTCTCTTTTATGTTATTTAATTTATTTTTCAGCTAAAAGACAAGTGTAGTTTATTTGAGTGAACGCTTCTGATTTTCCTGGATGTCCAACCGATGTTTTCCGCAATCCTTCTCTCCGCCAAATTGTGAGGTTATCTTATCATATTACTTTGTTCCTTTTTTCATATTTGCAACTTTTATGTTTTGCCACGACGTTGTCAACAGGCATCTACTTCAGAGATAAAAGCATACAAATCTTCACTATTTGTTCCAAATTTGGCATAGAAAATTGAATGGCCATTAGGTTTATGCGCATTTTCCTTTGCTGGAATAAGTTATAACTTCTGCTGGTTCTAAATTGAGTTATAGTCTGTGAAGAGCTAACTATTCAGCATCGTTATTTAACACCTTATTTTCTGTGGTTGTGTCCTCTCACAGCTCAAGAAAGAGATTGCAGAATTGTCTCTACGATGAGACTTTGCTCAGTCTGACGTTGAGGATTTGCACCGATTGGTTGTAGATCACAAACCTTCTACTGTCTGGGTAATTCTGCATTTTTATATTCCTTGATGGCTTTGCCCTCCTCAATATATAACACCAATTATTCTTTAATACAATCTTCTAATGATTTAATACTTCAGGTGGATGCATGCAGCAATTACCCTAAACTTCGTGTGCGAGTTTCATGGGAACTCGAGCCCGATTTCAGATACTCAAAACCGAGCAGATAATGATTATGTGGATGTTGGCATCAGAACATTTGATTCGTGTCAGTAATCAGAACGACACAGTAGGAGTGATTCAGATGGACATATAATCCACATTCCAGACTTTGAAGAGATTTTCATCTGTGTAATCTTCACTGTTTTCCGGACATATGCTATTTCGTCTGGAGTGAGATACACGAATTGAGATGGAAAAGCCAAACTCAAACTGCTGTGGCAACAGTGATGCGTCATCGGTGGAGGAGAAGGAAAGCATCTCAGACTATATTGTGCTTGAGGAAGGTGACGAGGAAAAAGAGAAATTGGGATCACCAACTTTGAAGGAAACTAGACTATTAGACAGTGTTCCTCAAGATTATGTATAGATCGTTCTCTTGAAAAAGCATATTTAATGATGCAGGAGAAAGAGTTACCTACATCAAGAAGTTTAAAGCTAGTTAGGAGTAAAAGTTGTGAGTCAGGCCTCGTCAATATTTCATTTTTAATTGAGGAGATGGAGATAAACCATCGCACACCTCCCCTTCAAGACGAAAAAGAATGTCTTGGAAGACCCAAGGGGTCACACCCCGAATCCTAGCAAAAAGGGGATGACACAGCTATCCTTTTACCTGAAAGACATGGCCTCAAACCATCAAAATTCAACTCTCAAAAGTTCCCATGATAACGCTATCGCTCTAAAGGTCACTAACTGAGGGACTTGAAAAAGTTGGAAAAGAGAGGAGGTGAGCCAATTCAGTTAGTGATATATATCTTATAAGCAGATCAAGCCTTAACATTACACATTTAGAACTCAAAGACATGATTCATTTATGTCAATCCAACATATAACAACTTACAAGAATAAAATGAGTTATATAATACTTCAACCTAGCTAGATCAATAGCATAATTTCCCGTTCGTCCATAATATCAAAACAAGTATCACTGGTTTAGTTCAATAATCGAATTTGTCATATCTCATATTAATGGTTCATTCCATTGATCAAATTCGTATCACATGTCAATGGTCTATTTTCCCGATCAATCTCATAGCACATTACATCTTGAGATCCTAGAGGTGACTCCCATGAGACCACGTCATCATGTAGCACTTAGCCTTTGAATAGTACAAGGCCCTAGCTCCCACAAAATTACTTTGTCGTGTAGCACTTAGTCCTTGACCAACGTTTATTAGTACAACCTAGAGGTGATTCCCGCGAAATTACATTATCACGTAACACTTAATAAGGCTCTAGGGATAGCTCTCACGAAATTTGGTTACCGTGTAGCACTTAGTCCTTGATCAACACTTAGAACCAAGGAAAACGAAGTCAGTTTTCTGCAGGTATGCCTCCCCACAATAGGTGAACTTCTTGTTCAAGCCCTTTAGGGACAACCTTTTAGCAGCAAACTACTCAAAATTTTAGTTTAGAGAATAAAAATACTCACGGATGCAAGGATGGTAATATTTCTAAATATCCAAGCTGCATTTTTCGGAGGATCCTATCAGGCTGGAGAAGAAGAGGTGTTTTAGAGAGACATTTGAAAGTTCTCACAAACACTCACTTTACTTCAAGGAACTCTACCCAACACATTATATCCTCCTTACCTTTTATAGGCATTAAGAGGTCACAAACAAATAAGGACCAAGCTCATGGGTCCTAAAATAGAAAGAGGCTCTGGAAAATCCGGTTGGGAATTATTCTAGGTGATATGAATAGTGACAGTGAATAATGATTTCCCTAGCCTATTGCTACAGTGACCTAGTCACATGCCTATTTGTCATAGGCATAGTCTTTTGCCTCCTGAGAGTCAATAGTCTCTTTCGTCACGGGCATTGTCGTCATAGTCTGATTTATCAGAACTATGCGGAAATCTCTGCAAGAAGATGTTCTTCGTATTTTTGTTCAAGCTCTGCAAGTTTGATATCAGAAGGTCTTCAGGTGACTTGTGCATTCCATGTATTTACGTCACTTGATAAAGATGCTTCTTCATGACTCTTGGAGGATCCTGAAGTGTCGACAGGCAAGTTTAGCTAAGGCCAATTTGATGGTTGAGCATAGTAAAATGTGTCTAGTCCAAGGGATGAGGACAAAGGTCCTTGATCATAGGGGTCTTGAGAGAGAGGTCCTCCCCCCCATTGGGCATAGGGGTCTTGAGATGACTGTACAAAATCATCTATGAATGTCATTTATTGCTCATGTGATGGAGGTGTCCTTGCTTACTCGAAATTTTTGAGTGCTTCTTTGGCTTTTGGTGCAAGGCTATAATGATCCCATGTAATAGGTACAACATAATTTCATATGTCTTCGGGGATGGTCTTGTTTTCCTGGCATAAAACTCTCTGGAGTTCTCGGTACTGATGCTCACAACAACTAATACAACTAGGAAAGGACTTGTAAATACGGGCTTCCTTAAGGTGTGGTCGAGGTTTATACTTTGTGGTGCATTGGCAATGGTGCCATTATTTCGTACAAAAGCCCGTGGTCAACGAAAAAACACAATAGTGTGGATCTCTGGGTCTGGACGGACAGTTCTCAGCTCTTGCTATAAAATGTGCTTTTAATGAGTGAGATGATAGAACCAATTGAGGAAAGCCAACCTATCACTTTCCTTTTCAATTTGGCCGAGTTCGAATATCCCTGTAAGGTTGGCAATGAACCTTCTGGTTGGAATCTCAATAGCTATTAAGTACTTATTGGTCAAGTCATCAGAGTTTATCAGGGAAGTCATCTTCTTTCCAGATTAAAGGGTGTATGAATGGATAACTAGAATTTAATCCAGTAGGATAAATGATTGAGCCTCTATGAAGTCTGAATAGATATGTGTGATATTACCACATGAGGTTTTCTAAATTCTCAGTGAGGTTGTCATTCTGGACTTGTTCAATAATTTCCTAGGGGTATTCCTAGCTTGGCCAATCTTGTATCCTCTCGATCTTCTACTTTTCATTGTGATCAAAACTATGGAAAGCATGCCTCATGATATACATGTTGATCTTTGCGGCTGCTTTTGAATTAGATAGAAAGTTAGCAAGCACATTCTATTTTCCAGCAATGTGTTTGGTCTCAAATGAATATTTTGAAAACCATTCAGCCCATCGTAGCAATTGAGAATGAGGAATTTGCTTCTGTTTGATCTTGATCATCTGGGGAAAAAATGCCATGTCCAGTTCCACCGGGAAGTCATGGCCTATGAGATAGAATTCAGACTTTTTACTACCAAGATTTCTTTGAAAGTGGAATGATAATGTATCTCAACCTGGGAAAATTTTCCACTTTTGTAAGCACACAGGTGTCACTTACCATCAGTTTCTTCGAATAGGATGGCCGCCCAGTATTCATCACTGGCATCGGTTTGGAGAATTCCCATTCCCTTCGATGGAATTTGTAGCGGGGGAATAGTTTGCATGATTTCCTTAAGTTCGGCGATTGCTTTAGTATGGGTTGTTTCCCCAAGGTGGAGGATTCTTCTTTAGCATTGATTGAAATGGAATCTGCAATTTCGCAATGTTGGGAACAAAGTCTCTAAAATAATTAATTATCCCAAGAAATTGCTGAACTTAATTTGTTGTAAAATTCTCTTCTGGAAACTTTAGCAATTCCTACGCAATGTGTGACCCTGAATAGTATGTACCTTTGTTAAAGTGCATACCAAGAAATTCGATTTTCATTTGGGCAATATTCATCTTTTTTTGAGAAAGCATAATCACATACTCCTTTACGATGTCTGCAAACTACCCAACAAGATGGTAGTGGAATTCCTCATCAAGGCTGTAGAGTAAGATGTCATCAATGTATACCGCTGCACTTGACACGATTAGTTAGAAAATTCAATACATGGCCTTTTAGAATAAAGATGGGGCCACTTTTAGGCCAAAAAGAAGAACTTCCCATTGCAAATACTGATTTGGGATACAAAACCTTATCTTGGGTCTGTCTTAAGGTTAAATGCCCAATTGCTAGAATCCGACTTTAAGATTAAATTTAGAATAAATGTGGGCTTTGGATAATCCAGCAAAAAGGAAATTTCTTGAAGGCAGAAGGAATTTGTTATATTGGAGAAAAAGATTGAGAGGTTAATAGTTTATTACCAGCCGTATTTTTCTTTTATTTTGCTTAGCTCGTTTGTTGGCATAAAAAACTTCATAGGCCCATTGAGAATCACAAATTTCAATAAGACCTTACTGCAACAGTTCTGAGCATTATTTTTTAGTAGAAGCAAGATGTTCTGGTTTCATTCCCATATGACTCGCCTTGGTCAAATTTATGTCTTCATTTTTTTCAAAGGAAGGCGAACAAAGAATTCTGAATTTTTCCACAAAGGATTAGAACATTTTTTTAGAGAATTTAGAATGGGAATCCAAATAGGATTTCAACAGTTTTTGCATGATCGGATCTAACAAACTCATCTAGATGGAAAAAAGTCTCTGATATTGTCGAATTCAGAAAATTGGTCTTTATAATTAAAGCGTTCTTTAGGAATGATACAGAGTTGAGAAATTTGAGTCAAAATGTCCCAACTGATGATTAAATCTTTGTTGGGGAGATTGGATCCAAAAATTTTACTGGTTATGGAGCACTGAGGGAAAAACTGAATAGTTATAGGGGTAGTTTTTACATTCGTAGAAAAAGTGTCTCTTGAGACAGAATTGAAATATCAAACACAAGAAGTCCAATATTCTTCAGAAAAACTTTAGCATATAGGATTGAATAACTTGCACCGGTATCTATGAGAGCAATGATTGTGATGGGTTTGGCAAACTTCGAGGTAAAGATTTTTACAGGAAAATGAGGACAGTGGATCTGACTTGAAAATATACTAGAGTCTTATTTTGAGGAAGTGAGAGATATATGAAAAAGATATTTAGAATTTGAGTTAGAATCCGTTTTACAAGGAGTTTGATAATAAGGAATGACACAAAGAGTTTGTTCGAATGGTTCTTTATCCACATAAAACAATGATTCAATGTCATCATTTTCGAGTAAAACATTGGTTTCTATTTCTACTTGATGTATTAAATGATTTTGACATTTTCTCGCCTAGGGGCAATTTTTGGCGAAATGACCATGTTGATTGCAGATGAAGCATCGAGTTGATTTCTTGCGACTTGAGCAATCTTTCCTCTTGCGTAGGAATTGTCATTTCTTCTTTTTCCGGGAGTGCTTAGATCCATGATTGGATTTTCTTACCTAGAACTTCTTAAAGTGCTTCTTTTTTCTGGAAGACTTTATGCAAGAACCGTCACAATCTCTTTTGGAACATTGATCTTCAGCTTTTGGCGAGAACAGGCTCCATCAAGTTCTCTGCTATCCATAAGGTACGTTTTCACCATCTGGCACTTTAAGCACGAGATCATCTAGGCACAAATGGATTTCTTGTTGTATCTCTCCCAAAGGGATATCCACAATTCTCCTTTGTCTGTTGAGAAATGATCTCTCAACTTGCTGAGATAAAACTCTCCTCTCTTGAGCTCATAAAGGTCAGAAGGTTTACCAATGAAAAAATGGTAGAGGAGGGCAATGGCTTGGCCAAAGTCAGATGAAAGTAGGAATTGGACTTGGTCTCGTTCCATCTCTGATTGCCACCAATGTTTGAGGCTATCTATAAACCTTGTAACGAACCCAAAAATGACATCATACTTGTCCTGATTAGTGAGAGCTTGGGCGTTTAGTCAAATATGGAATTCTTCGAATCTTTTTGGCCATTTGGAGTAGGGGACATCGTCAATAGTAAAAAACTGTTTGGAAGAGGGAGTTAGATTCTAGGACGGATTGCTTGGTTGAACAACCTCTAGCTCAGGAGGTTTAGATTCCATTTCTTGATTTGGGGGATCGGCCATGAATATTGATGAAGTTGCCGGTACAATAGGAAAGGATTCAATAGTAGGGATTGAAAAGGATGAAGAGGATGAGAGAGATATCGAATTTGATTCTGTATCAGAATTGATTGGGAAAACCGATTCTGATGGAAATCAGATATGGTCTTTTGAAGTAGCAGGATCAAGTTGTTATTTTTTATTACCCAGATCTCTCAGGAATGATTCTAATGGGTTGGATAGCATCATTTGGTTTGGCTTTTCTCTTATAGAAATCGAGGATTCTTCATGCATCTTCTCTTTTCCCTTTTCTTTCCTTATTCGATCTAGTTCTTTAAGGCGGCTTCTCATTTCTACCACATCAATCTTGTCCCTTCTAATGGAGGCTTTTGTGAGAGCAACAAAGATAGACGTATTCTAAGGTGGTGGTGGAAGCGAATAATCAGTTTGCAGCACAGTTGGAAATGGGTCGGCAGGCTTGAATTTTCCTTTTTCAAGAAGCTAGATCTGCCTCTTGAGCTTCTCTATTTCCGCCTTTGGGCTTTCGAGAAGATGGTATCCCAAATGTTGTCTGGATTCCAAGGTGTGAAGCCTTTTCTGGAAGTCTGAAAGCATTTTCTTGGTGGTTTCATCATATCTCTTAAGATCTCTTTGCACATCTATAAGTTTGGAATCAATTGACTTGAAAGCATTGTCGTGTGCTAGGAGAGTCTCTGATTACCAGTGTAGGACGGCTTCAGAAACATGAGTTCTTTTTTGTCTTCCATGTTTGTCCACATCGGTGGGGGTAGGTATCTTTGGAACATGACAATATGTCCCTTGTAGGTCGATGAATTCTTCTGGAGCAAGGAACGAAAGTCTTGAACTTTCTCAAGCAAGAGGAGAAAAATTTGTCTCCTTAAACATAGCAATGAAAGAGCCAGATGATGTTTCTTCTGTAGCCTCAAGTGGGTATGAGTGTTTCTTTGCCCACTTCGAATCTGGTGAAGAATCCCACTACCAACTCCTTGGACAGTTTGCAGACATTGTAAAGGAGTATGAGATTATGCTTTCCCAGAAAAAGATGAATATTACCCAAATGGAAATCGAATTTCTTGGTATGCACCTTAACAAAGGTACATACTATCCACAGCCACACATTGCATAGGAATTGCTAAAGTTTCCAGAAGAAAACTTTACGACAAAGCAAGTTCAGTAATTTCTTGGGATAATTAATTATCTCAGAGACTTTATTCCAAACATTGCAAAATTACTGATCCCACTGCAATCAATGCTAAAGAAGAATCCTCCACCTTGGGGAAAAACCCAGACTAAAGCAGTCGTCGAACTTAAGGAAATCATGCAAACTCTTTCCCCATTACAAATTCCATCAACGGGAAAGAGAATTCTCCATATTAATGCTAGTGACAAATACCGAGCAGCCATTTTGTTCTAAGAAACTGATGGTAAGCGACGCTTGTGTGCTTACAAAAGTGGAAAATTTTCCCAAGCAAAAATACATTATCATTCCACTTTCAAATCAATCTTGACGGTAAAAAATAGAATAAAAAAGTTTGAGTTCTATCTTATCGGCCATCACTTCCAAGTGGAGTTAGACATGACACATTTTCCCCAAATGACCAACTTCAAATGGAAGTAGGTTCTGCATTCTCAATTGCTATGTTGGGCTGAATGGCTTTTGAAATATTCATTAGAGACCAAACACATTATTGGAAAAAAAAATGTGCTTGCTGACTTCCTGTCCAGACCAACGGCATCCGTAAAAATCAACATATACATCACGAAGCATGTTTTCCATACTTTTCACCACAATGAAAAGTATAAAATCGAGAGAATACGAGACTGACTAAGCTGGTAATACCCCTAGGAAATTGTCGAACAAATCCAGAATGACAGCCTCACTGAAAATTTAGAAATTCTCATGTAACAATGCCACACTGATCTATTCAGACTCCATGGAGGCTCAATCCTATATCCTACTGGATTAAATTCTAATTATCCATTCATGCACCCTTTAATATGGAAGGAAGATGACTTTCCTGATAAACTTCGATGGTTGGTATGGTACTTAACCAATAAGTACTTAATAGCTATTGAAATTCCAACCAGAAGGCTCATTGCCAATCTAATCAGGATATTCAGGCTCGGCCAAAACATTGAAAAGGAAAGTGATAGGAACCTCTTGGCTTTCCTCAATTGGTTCTATCCTCCCATTCATTGGAAACACCTTTTACAGCAAGAGTTGAGAACTGTCCGACTAGACCCGGATATCCACATTGTTGAGTTTCTTCATCGATCATGGGCTTTTATATGCACCACAAAGTATAGGAACCACATCCTATAAACCTCAACCACACCTTAAAGAAGCTCATATTTACAAGTCCTTTCCTGGTTGTGTTGGTGGCTGTGAGCACCAGTACCGAGAACTCTAGAGAGTTTTATGCCAGAAAAACAAGACCATCCCTGAAGACATATGGAATTACATTGTACCCACTGCATGGGAACATTATAGCCTTGCAACAGAAGCCAAAAAAGCACTGAAAGATTTCGAGCAAGCAAGGACACCTCCATCACATAAGTAAAAAATGGCAGACATAAATGATCCTGCACAGTCATCTCAAGACCTCTATGCCCAATGGGAGGGGTCTCTCTCTCAAGGACCTTTGTCCTTATCCCTCGGACTAGACCTCTTATTGTGCTCAACCATCAAATTGGCCTTAGCCAAACTTGCCTGCTGACATTTTAGGATCCTCCAAGACTCATGAAGAAGCATCCTCATCAAGTGATGTAAATACATGGAATGCACAAGTCACCCGAAGACCTTCTGATATCAGACTTGCAGAGCTTGAACGAAAATACGAAGAACATCTTCTTGCAGAAACGTATAGTTCTGATGACTCAGACTATGACTACAATGTATACGACGAAAGAGATTATTAGCACTTAGAAAAAAAAATGCCCGTACTATGAGATAGGCCCGTAGTTAGGTCATTGTAGCAGTAGACTAGGGAAATCACTGTTCACTATCACTATTCATATAACCTAGAATAATTCCCAACCAGATTTTTGGAAGCCTTCGTTTGTTTTCGGACCTATGAGCTTGGTCCTTGTTTGTTTGTGACCTCTTTAAGATTGCTTATAAAAGGCAAGGAGGATGTAATGTGTTGGGTAGAATCCCATAAAGTTAAGTGAGTGTTTGTGAAAACTCTCAATGTCTTTCTAAACTTTTTTTTTTCTTCAGCCTAGTAGAATCCTCTGAAAAATGCAGCTCGGATAGTTAAAAATGTTATCATTCTGACACCCTTGAGTATCTTTATGCTATGAACTAACATTTTGAGTAGTTTACTGCTAAAAGCTATCCCTAAATAGCTTGAACAAGAAGTTCGCCTATTGTGGGAAGGCACACCTGCAGGAAACTGATTCCGTCTTCCCTGATTCTAAGCATAGGCCCATTTAATTGATACAATGCCCTTGAGATGGTTCCTACGAAATTACATTATCGTGTAACACTTAGTCCTTTATTAGTCCATATCACAATTGGTTTCACAAATCAAAACATAGTCTTTCACAAGTCAATTCTCTCCAAAAAACCAATTCAGAATCCGTATTATAAATCGATTTCACATACCAAATCAAATCACTTTTCATAAACCACACTCAAGTCAAGGCAATTCTTTCATAAAAAAAGTTTCACAAACCCAAAAGATATTCTCTCTCCCAACTCCATTCATCAGATAGAATATTATATATATATATATATATATATATTTCACATCATTTCGAATTCATTTCATAACCTAATAACATTTCAAAAAGTCTTTTTCATTGAACGTTTTCAAAATCATCAAAAACCGATTCCATAAATCAACTCTCATCGTAATATATACATTTAAACGTTCACGGCACTTTTCATAACACGTTTCTTAAACCATTCGCAAGTGAATAGAAAGTAGTAATGCCCGATCCAAAATTATACATCAAATATGCTATAAACATTACTTTTTCCTTTTAGCCAATTCACAATGTGTACATAATATCTCATATTTTTCATTTTTTTTAAGTATGAGTTCACAAGTTCAAAGAGGAGATAGCACCACTCACCTGGATATCTCTCAAACCAAATGACAAAGCTCACTCAAATAAATGAACTTGCAGTCCTATCATATAAGCAAGAAATAGAATCAAAACCAAGTAAAATGCTATATCAATTACGGCTCGGCTAAACTAAATTTAAACATTAACAAAATAACTCTCACGTGCTAACAAATCGCGTATCCAAAGTGATTATTCAAGTCGTTTACAACATAAAGCTTGAGCGTAGAGCTTAGTCACGCCATAACTCTCTCCACCAAACCCCGTTTCAAACTTGCTTATAGTCAATAGAAAGCTATTTCAACGTACTACAATAACCCAACTTGACTATCCCAAAATCAAGCTGAAAACCAATAAAATACAGCCTCAAATTTGCTAGATGCGCATTGTTCATCACGCGCGGAAACTTCGAAATTTTGTTTCAGGCAAACCATAACCCATAAAATCATATGACTACACAATATCCTAAACTATCATTTATATATAAACGCAGCTCAACGACTCAAAATTGGATTACATAGCTCAAATTGTCCAAAATTATGAATTTAAGCCCTAAATCTGAAAACTACTCCAATTGGATGAATGGGGGTACAAGTACTTATCAAGCGTCACGATACGTAATTGAGTTGGCTTGGCGAGACTTCCATGACAAGCACACACAAAACCCCTCTTTTCTCTCCTTCTCCTCCTCTTCTTCTTCTTCTTCTTTCCTCCTTTCTCCGCGTGCGTGCTCGTGGCCTCTTAAAATAACCAAGGTTTGCACTATTCCCTTTTTCCTTTCTTTTGTTCACTGAGTCTTCTTTCCTTTCTTTCTTTTTTTTTTTTTTGCCCTTTTCAACTCCTTGACCTTCGGCTAGTCAAACCGCAATATTACACGAGGGATATCAGAGAAAGTTTCCTTCATTGAAGTATGGGTCCCTAGAAAGTTTGCCCAGTGGTGGTTCTCATAATTCGCCGGAGGATTCTTTGGATAATGAGCTTCAAAGCAAAGACAATTTGGACAGTTGAGAAATGTGATAGCAGAATGCCTTCCGCTTCCGAAATAGAGGAGTCCGTTGCTCAGCAGGAGGATCAACCTGCTCAACATGGGGGTGAGCTTTGTTCCCATGCCTTTCCCTGTTTTTCTTATCAGGCATATTTGTGCTATATAATGAACAGTGGATTTATTATTCTGGAGGACCTTACAAAATTTGAATTTTCTCTATTAGAATTTAAATATAATATAGGAGTTATTATGCTTTGTCCATATCAAAGAATGTTTTATCTCTGATATCTGATTCAAACATTTTGGCGACACCCCATGACTCAAGTGGATGCAAGTTATTAGGGCTTGGCCTGTGGGGGTCTTCTTTTACATTGTGTTTGAAAACATAATACGGACAGGGTACATAAGGTATTTGTTGGAATTCAAGTCGGCGGAAGACGACTTACCTTTATCCAATGCGCAAGCAACAATTAACCCCGGAATGAACGTTGAATTGCGGATGAATCACGACCAATATTACCCCCACGTTGGTTTGAATGTAATCACAAGGAAAACACCCGATTTCCACGGCGTAAATGCAAATTATTCTTGTAAAAGTGAAATGGAACGCTTCTCTTCTTTGATAGAAAGTGAGAGGAATTTCTAAGCGTAATTTAGCCAACAATTCCAACAGTTGTCTCTCAAAGACTTTTACACTTCTCCATCACACCCATTCAAAAAAGGTGTCTTTCCATCGTAACGTTTCAAGTTGAAATGGTGCGTTCCAATCGCACCCCATCATGGACATACCCTTTAATTACATCATCTCCCACTCGGACATGATGGGCTTGATAGCGCTTTATCAAGAATGTAAGGCGTTCAACATTCATCAACTTTACAAAATAATTCATACTGGCAAGTAAGCCGTGCGACTAGTGAGTACACCTGCACTTGGGAGCTCAAATTATGCACTTGTTAAGGATGACATAATGGCTACAACCCCAAAAAGAAATAAACAATCGATGTCTCACAGTGCCCCAGACATATTTTGTTACATCAATTCAAGTATACCTATCCCTTAAAGGCTATATTTGATTATTCTCAAAACACCATGTATTTACAATTATATCCGCAATCACATAAGGCGATATAATTGGTCGACCAGTAAATACATGTGATAGATGTATAACAACAATAGTCTTCCTTCGCACTCATGTCTCTCTCCATTTCAGAACAACTGTTTTCCTAGACACGTCTCATAAAGCCATATCTATTCATGACCGCCGGTAACATGCTAAAGTAGCAACATTGATCTTTCACTTCGAGAACATAGTCAGAAGTAACATAGGGCACAAATTGAGGTAAATTATAAATTACCTCAAGGGCTCACACGTTGAGTAAATAGGGATAAATTTACTCACCTTCCCTTGTCGGTCGAACAATGCACATGTAGTATGAATTACATGCTATAGTGGATTTCTCTTTCTATAAGAGCGTATGTCATTTCTTAAATATATCCACTATACGGATCTTAGCCTAAACATAGTCACGTGCTTCTCACGTACTCATGTTTAGCTTGAGTGCTATATCAACTCGCTTTCTATAGTGCCCAATTAAGTACTCGCATCCGGCATCTTACAGGCATACATGATTGTGGGACTATCATATTCGGTCTTATTATAAACAAATCACATATCATCTTGACTCCAATCAAGGCGACATATTTTATGTACCAAATTTGTTCTTCAGCATTTATTTGTACATAACGTCTCATCTCAACGTGCTAACTATAGCACTTGAGGCGATTGCTCGTGTGAGTGAGCCAATCATTGCCTGCTGACATACTTTCAAATAATATATGTGTGCTTGTGCTAGTCTCATAATGAATTTGTACTTCTTGATAAAACATCAAGTCATTAATAAACAAACAAGCACAATACATATGTCTTCAAATACATAAAATAATGATCCTTTACAATAACACATATCACATTCTACGCAATTCTAGTGACATCCTGTGGGTCAAGAATATGTCTCTAGGAATAGCCTTCGTAAATAGATCAGCAACCATTCTATTGGTTGAAATGTATTGTAGAATCACTTCTTTCTGCGCTATAATATCTCTGATAAAGTTATTCTTTATGTCAATGTGCTTTGTCCTTCCATGATACTTGGGATCTTTCACATAAGCAATGGCTGCTTGATTATCGCAATAAACTGTCACCGGTCTTGGAATCTCAGTGACAGTGGCTAAATTTTTCAAGAAACGTTTTAGCCATACTGCTTCTTGCATTGTGGCAGAACACGCAATAAATTCAGCCTCCATAGTGGACAAGGCTGTGCATGTCTGTTTCTTGCTATTCCAAGAAATTGCACCTCCATTGAGCAAGAACGCATATCCATAAGTCGATTTACGCTCATCCGTGTCTCCACCCCAATCAGCATCGAATAACCTAATAGGCGTAAATCATTCCCTTGGTAACAAAGTCGATAGTCCATAGTGCCCTTCAAGTATCTCAGGATCCTCTTCACTGCTTTCCAGTGTGCTTGACCGAGATTTGATTGATATCGGCTCACCAATCCCATAGCATAACATATGTCAGGTCGAGTACACATCATAGCATACATCAAACTTCCAACCGCACTAGCGTAAGGGACAGTTTCCATCATTTTAATTTCTTCTGGAGTCTTAGGACATATCTTAGTACTTAGGCCTTCACCTTGCATGACAGGGGTATCAATGGGATTACAGTGCTGCATATTGAAACGATCAAGAATCTTCATAATATAAGACTCTTGTGATAAAGTAAGGAGTTTCCTTGATCGATCTCTTTCGATTTTAACTCCTAATATATAAGCAGCTTCTCCCATGTCCTTCATTCAAAATTGGAGGACAACCATTCTTTTATGGTTATTACCATAACCTTGTCATTTTCAGCCAACAGAATATCCTCCACATAAAGTGATAAAATCACAAATTTATCTTTGGACTGCTTGACATATACACAGTGATCTTCATCGATCATCGTGAAACCAAAAGTTGTTATGGCTCGATGAAAACGAAGATACCACTGTCTAGATGATTGCTTAAGGCCATATATTGAGCGATGAAGTTTGCAAACTTTATGCTCTTGACCTTTAGCTATGAAACATATTGGTTGTTTCATATAGATTTCCTCATCTAGTTCTCCATTGAGAAATGCCGTTTTTACATCCATTTGATGTAATTCAAGGTCCAAATGTGCAACGATGGCTAGAATAAGGCGTATTGAGGCAAACCTTACAACTGGTGAAAATGTTTCCTCATAGTCTATACCATCTTGTTGAGTATAACCTTTCGCCACAAGACAAGCCTTATACTTTTCAATGGATCCATCCGCCCTTTGCTTAATCTTAAAGACCCATTTGTTTCCAATGGCCTTACGATTGGGTGGTAGATCAACCAAGTCCCAGGACATGATTTGTCCTCATTGACTCCATCTCATCTTCCAAAGCTTTTCTCCATTCTTCCTTATCAGAGGATGAGAGAGCCTCTTGAACAGTCTTAGGTTCGGCATCAACTTTATGAGCAACCATAAATGCTTCCCCTTCAATCTCAAAATGACGACGGGGAATACTTTTACGATTACTTTTACGCAACTGAATTTCTCTTGAATTCAATTCGCCAGACGATGCAACACTCCCACTAGGTCTTTCATGTTGAGATAAATCTTCATTTCCCTCCATAACATTAATGGGTGTGTTATTAGGATCTTCCATCTCATATAATTGGAAATCCTTATCAATCTCACCTGTACTAGGAAAATCGTTCTCCAAGAACGTGACATCTCGTGACTCCATTTCAATCACACTCCCATCAGCTTGTTCACTTATAAACACGTACCCTTTGGAGTGTTCAGAATATCTTATAAAGATACATTTCTTCCCTCTAGGGCCTAATTTGCCATATTTATGGGAAGATTCATGAACATAAGCTACACATCCCCATGGACGTAGACTACTTAAGTCTGGTTTTCTACCGGTCCATAATTCATAAGGGGTGGAAGTGATCGATTTTGAGGGCACTCGGTTAAGTACATAGGCAGCAATCAATAATGCATCTCCCCAATAGGAGATATGTAAATTTGCTTACGTCATCATAGACCTAACCATTTCCAATAAGGTTCTATTTCTTCTCTCAGCTACCCCATTTTGTTGTGGAGTACTAGGAATTGTCAATTGTCGTACAATTCCCTTTTCATCACAAAGAGCCGTGAATTGCTCCAATAGATACTCACATCCATGATCGGTTCTCAATGCCTTTATCGTTTTGTTCAACTGATTCTCTACCATCGTTATATATCGTCTAAAGAAGTCTAATGTTTCTGACTTATGGGAGATCAGAAAGACATAACCGAAACGCGTGAAGTCATCTATGAAAGTAATGAAATATGAGGCTCCATGCCTCGCCCTCACATTCAAAGGACCACAAATGTCAAAATGTATGAGTTGCAATGGAAATTCAACTCTAGTCCCTTTACCGAATGGTTTTCTAGTTGCTTTTCCCGCTAGACAATGTTCACATACAGGTAGATCAACATTAGTGAGTGACCCTAAAAGGCCTTCTCTAGCTAATCTTTGCATTCTTTGCAACCCAATGTGACCTAATCTAGCATGCCAAATACTTGCATCAATCTTAACATTACTAGAAGATGCAATTAAAGAAAAACAACCATTAACATTAACATTGTACTGATCATAGTCAATGTCTAACACCATAAAATCATTTGATACATGACCTGAACCATAATAAACTGTTCCATACAAAATGTCAACACAATCACCATGAAAATTTAATACATAACCTAGGCTAAGAAGAACAACTACGGAGACCAAGTTTCGTCGAATATCCGGAGCATAGAGAACATCATGTAGGAATAGGCTTCGACCGCCACGTAAAATTAATTTACATGTGCCGATACCCTTCACTTCAACTCTTGAGTTATTCCTAACATATATCCATCTTCTTCCATGCTGTATCTGACGATACTCCACAAATGCTTCTCGGTCTCTAACTACGTGGTCTGTTGCTCCTGAGTCTACAGTCCACATTGGATGAGATTCACCAAGCATT
Organism: Eucalyptus marginata; assembly: GCA_014182565.1. Lineage (NCBI taxonomy): Eukaryota > Viridiplantae > Streptophyta > Magnoliopsida > Myrtales > Myrtaceae > Eucalyptus > Eucalyptus marginata. The sequence goes on from CM024594.1 coordinate 31,246,953, forward strand.
ACAGTACTAGAAACAAAAGCATTACTTAAAGTAATGGAGTAATAGGGTACCTCTTTCGGCTCAGTACATTCACGAGCAAAGTGACCCATCTTGCCACAATTGTAGCACTTCATCATGGCCTTGTTCTTCTTCCCACCACGCTTCTTGCGTTGGAAGGTCTTAGCCCTTTTAGGTGCCTGATCAGTCTTCTTCCCTTTATTGTTGAATTGAGAAGCCCGAAGCTTTGCGCGAACTCGATTCAGTAACATAAGCATGAGTAGAGGATCTTGCAACCTCTAGGCGCTCATCCTCTAATTCCAAATGACGCGCTATATCATCAAAAGTGACAATATTCTCATTATGCGTTATATTGATTTTCATATGCTCCCAATTGTCAGGAAGAGACCTTATAACAGCTTGAACCTGCTGTTCATCAGTAAGGGAGTGACATGCCGACTTCAGCTCACAAATCATATTTGACATCTCCCGAAGATGCTGCCTCATCGTTATATTTGGGCGCTTTCGGTATGTGTCAAACTTGATGATAAGTCTCCTCAGCTTAGTAGCAGATGTACCCCCAAACTTATCTTTCAAGGCAACCCACATTGTCTGAGCTTTATCATAACTTTCAAACTCACACATGAGATCATCTTGCATACAGCTCGGCAACGTGATGCGAGCAATGCTATTCTTCTTTTCTAAGCTTGATAAGCTTCTAGATCTCTCCCGTGTTGAGCTGAAGTTCCATGCTCGGGTTCATCCATGGTGTGGTTGAGGGTTTCCAAAACCTCTTGCTCCTCAAGGATGTACTGAACCTTTCGGTGCCAAATATCATAATTGTCACCGTTCAGCTTCTCACTCTTATTAAGGTCAGCCACAATGGTCTTGGATGTTGATGCCATAATCAATTGCTATAACACATTGACATAATAGACGCAGAATCAATATTTAATTTGCAGCAAAAACAAACAAAATTAATGATAATTCAACAAAAAGACACAGAAACAAAAGTTCACTATGTTCCCAATCAACTTCTATGTACGATTGTTCTATTATCATTAATTAGTTTAATTTGCACAAATTTTAAGTTCTAGGTGAGAACTCTTTCGAATTCTTAACGAACTCCCACTAGGAAAAATAATTACATGACCTCATGTAATTTCTACATTTTTTCCATTAACATAAAAGCATAGCATGATATAAACCAACGTACAAATAACAATCATGCAGCAACTCCAATCAAAACCACAATTCAACAAGTAATAGAAAAACTAGGATTTCCTACCATTGTTCGAATTCTTATGGAACTAGTAAATAGCAAGTATATTCAAATTATATACATGCTATCATCGAACCAACCTCTACACAGCATAGATTATATCATTTTTCATGTAGGTAAACTACTGTATTTCCAAAGCATAAGAAAATACAAGCCAAAAATGAATGAATAGTGCATTTAAACCATCAAAATATGCTTACTTAGGGTTCCCTACACATTTTCATACATTTATAAAATTCAAAATTGAAAAATAATTATACCACAGTGTAGAGGACATCCATACGAACCAAATGCTATCGACCACGCTCCAATCGGAGCTCGCACGCGCCCCCACGCGCCGCCTGAGTGCGCGGCGCTTGTGGCACACGTGCCAGAGAGCCTAAAGGCTCCTGGCCGGTCTGACCGTTGACCGGTCAACGGGTCGGGTCCGATCCGGTCAATGGGTTGGGTCGGATCGCGGGTCGGGTCAACGAGTCGGGTCGGGTCGCTGGTCAGGTCAGGTCAACGGGTCGGGTCGGGTCGCCAGCCGGTCGCCGGTGCTGACGTCATCCGTGACGTCAACAAGCATCGCGTCGCTTCGCGTGACGCCGCGTGACACGCAAGCGTCGGTTCGCCAACCGGCGTGTGTTGTGCAAGCGCTGGCGTCCCCAGCGCGTCAGGCGCGTTAGGCCCACGTGCAGCAGCTTCTGGCCGCGCGTGTGGGTGCGTCCGGCCTCCTCTGATCGCGCTTGAACCACCGTCGGACTCATCTCGACGAGTACTTTCACCCTATATATTCAAAATTTGATTTTGGCCAAAAAAATATTTTGAAAATTGCCCAAAACCACACGGATGCATGCGATTCCGAACCCGTTCTTCGCTTTGGTTCGGTTTTTTACGATTCAGATATCAATTTCGAATAATAAGCATGCGAACAGTGTATATTTCATACTCTTGATCTCAATATCAAATGGTAATTGAGAAAATTTGATGAAAAACAAGGCAGAAACCACGATCTGGCTCTGATACCAATGTTGGAATTCAAGTCGGCGGAAGACGACTTACCTTTATCCAATGTGCAAGCAGCGGTTAACCTCGGAACGAACGTTGAATTGCGGATGAATCACGAACAATATTACCCCACGTTGGTCTGAATGTAATCACAAGGAAAACACCCGATTTCCACGGCGTAAATGCAAATTGTTCTTGTAAAAGTGAAATGGAACGCTTCTCTTCTTTGATAGAAAGTGAGGAATTTCTGAGCGTAATTTAGCCAACAATTCCAACGGTTGTCTCTCAAAGACTTTTATACTTCTCCATCACACCCATTCAAAAAATGTGTCTTTCCATCGTAACGTTTCAAGTTGAAACGGTGCGTTCCAATTGCACCCCATCATGGACGTACCCTTTAATTACATCAGTATTGTTTTCAGGTGTTTTAAGTTTGATAAATAATTTGAATTAGAACCTTTTGCCCAGTCATGGTTTTAGCTATATGAGTCTTTTTCATATGTAAATGTGGACACGCAAATAAGTTTGGAGCACCGTTCACTTAAATATAAAGTGCTTTGAAATTTGAAGAGCTTAGTGTTCGGTTATTACCGTTAGATATGTAAGTTCTGTCAACATACATACATTTTGCTCAGTGGGAACTTTTTTGATTGATAGGTACATTACATAAAACCAAATGTGACGGCACCTGTGAAAGTTGTTGAGGATGTTGGCTTGCATCATTATGAAGATGATGCAGTACGTTCTTCGGAATGGTTTTCACATTTCAAAAACTTGCAAAAGGAGATTGTCAAATTGTGGAAGGAATGCAATGTCTCGTTAGTTTGCAGGAGCTAATTTTTCCTTCTGTTCAAAGGTGATCCGACAGATTCTGTCTGCATGGAGAAAGAGCTCAGGAGGTTGTTGTTTCTTAGGGATAAATCTGCTAGTTGTAATCAACCTCTGGAAGATGTTTCGACCTTGACTGCTGCTTCGAGGTATTGAATTTAGATTATATGGAACACTCGTTGCTTTTGTTAAATTCACAGTAGGAACATTGTAAGTCTGAGATTTTATTGTGCGGAACAGCATACAAATTCTTTGTCGGGGGAGGCAGATGTTCACTTAGCAGTTGCAGAAGAAGTTCACCAGGAAAGATAGAGAGATGCTCTTCCAAAATTGGGGGATCGGTTTGAATACAAAGTATAGAAGTTTGCAGTTAGTCCACCGGTTGTGGTCACGCACAGAAGATAAAATACGGACCATATGGCTGAGAGTGCCAAAATTGTCGCGAAGCTTGTTGGTTTTGTTCAGCCAGAGGAAGCTTCCGAGGAGATGTTTGGCCTTAACTTTACTCCTCGGCGATCAAGCGCAAAATTTTAAAAGTGGAAAGGCACTATGATGTCTTTCATGTGAAGCTTTGTTTTGGATAGTTTTACTTTTGTAGAATGGCGACAAAATTGTTCCTCCAACCGCTTGAGATGGTATGACTTCTTTTTAACTAATAATGTATGTGTGATTTAGACGCAGGTCATTGTACAAAAGTTTTGTAATTTATTACTCATGAATAGATTAAGGCTTGCAGGTCCTCTGACTGGACTCTTCAAAATAAATATTGGCGCCTGATTGATGTTTTTTTTTTTTTTTTTTTTTTTTGTTAGTCTTACGCTAATCCTACTCTAACACTCACTCTCAAACTTTTGCCCTGCCTTCTTGCAAGGCGTGGGAGTCGAAACCCCACTTCTGAAATGAAATTGCCTCCACCCCAATCCCCCCTGAGAAGGTGGGGACCTCCCCCTTCCAAGATGGAAGGGTGGCCACTGGGGCGAACCCCCAGTGGTTCACCTGATTGATGTTAATTAGACTAATATATAATGTTACTATTTCTTCCATCCTCCTATATATTTTCTTATTTAAGAGCTTGTGGTTGATTAAATTAGTTAATTAGCTCATGACTCATGCAGCATGCGCACATTAATTGTGACTCCTAAACTTCATCGTAGCGATTTTATTTTATTTTTTCTCCTATGCTTTTTTGACCTTATTGAATTGAGTATATGCCGACATAGATCCCTAAGATTGAAGAAAGAATATCTTGCATTGGGTGAATGACATCGTGTCAGTTCATCACATAAGATAACAATTAAATGAAATTATTTAATCGCACACTTAGAGAGAGAGGGGGCCGGGGGTTGGCACGGTTGTAGGATGGGACATATACATATGTTCAACTCCAAAGATCATTGTAGTGGCCTGTATTCAAGGAGAAGCGTCCTCGTCCTCATCACTGTAGGAAACGATAAAACCACAAAATACGTAAGCTTCACACACAAGTACAAGCAGAGATATCCTAATAGTACTCCTACCAATGAAAAGAAAGCAACTTTGTAGATTTGTTCTTAGATGCTTCTTTTCTTTAAATATGATATAGTACATAAATGATACGTTGATATCTATTCTTCAGCATTTTGTACGTGAGCAATGTGAAAGGCTCACTCGATGGCTGCTGAAGTTGGTTCCAAAGCTTACTTTTGGATCCAACATTGGATTCCACAAAAATCTAATGACACTGCCCACATCATTTAGTATTGTGATGGTTATCGGAGAAAATATAACTGTAGACTTGTTTCTAAGAGCTATGTGAATGATTATGGTGTACAAATAGTATGAAAATTTGTGATCTTCTATAGAGCTCACTATGGACTTACACAAACGCTTGTTATGCATTGAGTAGATATGGTAGAACGAGTCGAGAAAATATTACTTTGACAAAAATCAAGATTGTTAACTACTAGTAAATAATTGTTGAGATTATCAAGCTAAAAAAATTTGCAACATCTTGTGCAAATAACATGTTTGAAAATTATTATTATACCATACCTGTCGTCATCCTCCATGGGTTTAGGCGCCTTGGTCTCCTCTATGTCACACAGATTCGTCTTCTCTCTCGTTTCCATGTCGAGACGGTCAACAAAACTAGGAGCAGCCTTTTTGAATACCACACGGATATTCTCCAAGTCCTGACGGTAGGTGATCCCGCTAACATTTTTTAACCTCTTGAGATGCCTAAACTCGAGTTCTTTGAGACGTGGCATTGCTCCTTCTTCAATAACCACATCCTCAAGCTGAGGCAGCTTCCAAATCTTCAAGATCATGAGGCTTGGAAACCCATCTTTGATGAACCTCATGCTTTGGCATAGGAAAGAATTTGCGAAGAGCCTGAATGTCCTCAGATTCCTCAGGAGACCACCCAACTCAGCCATCATATCTGCTTCCACCACCCTCGAACCCGACAGAGTCAAAACCCTGAGATGACCAGGCAAGAGCTGGGTCCAGATGGCTTTGTTGAGTTGGCCCAGCAAGTAGAGCTCAAACAGATCGTGATGTTTTCCAGCCAACGACAATTCCGGTAACGGGCCAGGGCCTATCTGCGATTTCACGGGCTTGTCTTCTTTTGCAGGCTGGGCTACTTTCGGGGGTCTGGCTTCTCCCGCGGGCTTGTCTTCTTTCTTCGGCTTGTCTTCTTTGGTGGGCTTGTCTTCTCGAATCACCCCAAAGGTCAGTGACTGGAGATTGGTGAGCTTGATGCTAATCCAATCGGCTACTGCTTTTCCTGCAGCGCCTGAGGTGTCCCCACTCGAGCGTTGCAAGAAAAGCTTGAGCGTGGTGAGCGTGGTCAAGCTATCCATGTGGTCCCTCATCAAGTTCTCCTTAACCTCACCGATAACCAGCCCGCTTAAAGTTTGGAGTTGAATCAAGGCATTGACATTATTGCTGCAAACCCTGAGAATCTTCTTCCAGTCGATGTAGAACCAGTTAAGATGCAGGTGCCTCAAGTTCCTCGCCTTCCACAAGGAACTCGGCAGCACAGTGATGTTGGTGTGCTTTATGTCAAGAGTCTCAAGATGGTGCAGATCCGCAATGGCGCTCGGGAGCAATTCCAATATCGTGGATCTCAATCCTAGGTACCTTAGGAGCACCAGCTTGTGGAGCACACCATCTAAGGATGGCTTATACACACCCTCCAAATCAAGCACCCTTAACAAGCTATAGTCAGTCTTGGACGTCATCTTCCTAAGAAACGTGCTGATGTCTTTGGTGAGCATGCCTCTCCTCTGGTAGAACGAAAGAAATGAGCGAACGTGGCCAAAGTTCAAATCAAGGTAGCTACCGCCGTGATCGTCTGTGACTATGTCCGTGTGCTCCACAAGCCACCGAAACTTGGTTCTTTCCCGCGGTTGGGCCGATAGCTGTTGTTGCTGGCTGGTCGGGTCACGATCATTCCCATCTTTCAACTTACTAGTGGCATGTATGTGGAGAAGCCCCTTGCTCATCGCGATCGGGCGGATCACATCATACAGAGAGGTGAGCATTTGGCAAGCTTTGGGTGATCCGTCTGCCTTCCAGCTCACCACATCGATCACATTCCTATCCACAAGCTCCAGAATGAATGTCTCTCCCACATCCTCAGGCTGGCTTTTCCTTTCCCCTTCTATGCCGTAACAATGCGAATCCAATAAGCCCTCAGCCAGCCACAGCCTCACTAGCCTTCTTGTCGGAATAGGAAATGCTATGGGGAACAAAGCCATGTAGATGAAGCACGGTTTTAGATGGACCGGCAATTTATGGCAACTCAATTGTAGTATATCTAATAATGCCATCATAGAACCCTCTTTTGCCAATGCTGCGCGGTCATGCTCTCCAGCATTGGATAGAAACCCGCCGAGTAAGGATATAGAGAGCGGCAAGCCATGACACATGTTTAGGATTTCCTTCTGATTTGAGAGTTCCTGACCACCGGTTACTCTATGCAACTTCCAAGCGAGCATCTTCTGGCTTTCTTCATCGCCCAATTCTTTTAGCTCGATCGGGGACAGGACCTGGCCCTGGCTCGGAATACCCAAAAATAAAGATAGACGAAAGAGCCGGTCCATCTCATCAAAACACATGAAACGGGCTATCTCCTCGTCCCGAGTCGTGGTAATTATGTGGCCTGGCGCGATACGAAATAACTTATATAACAGTTGCCGCCAATCTGTAAAGGGCTGCACGTCATCCAACACTATGAGGAATTTATTTATCTCGGCCAATTTCCGGCGCAGCTTTGTCTCTATCTCCTCTATACACATGTCCTTCACGTCCACTGCTAGGTTCTCGACTTGCTTCAGTATCTCCAACAGGAACTCCCGCGTGTCCATGCTAGGCGGGAATTGGACCCAAGTGCGCCACTGAAAGCCCATGTACTTCGCTTGGCTGTAGGCCCATCTCGCGAGGAACGTCTTGCCGGTTCCTTGCTTGCCCCAAATCGAAATTTCTGTGTACCCTTCTGCCTTGAGCCACTTAATTATTTTCTTCTTCTCATCCTTACGACATGAGAAGTTACTAGGCGCTTGCCGATCCCAGAAACTAGTCAGCCTCGCGAATTTTTTGCCTTGCCATGGAACACTAGCATGGGGGGAGGAACTAGCAGGTTTCTTTTTGCTCTTGCCCTCGGCCTCCCCCTTCAAGAACTGATCATTACACAACTCTCGCATCTTACTCACCAGAATGGACAAGTCCCTCCACAGCTTGTACTTTGAAACAAGCGCGGCGAGCGGCCATGCAGCCATGTGGAGTGCCTTGTGCCTCTCGCGGGCCTCTCTGAGGTGGAACTTGTCGATGAATTCCTCAGCGTAGTACATGGCTTTGAGGAGCCGCCCCGACCACTCCGTGGCTTCGGACTGTCTGTCTTGAGTGAAAAAGAACTCTTGGATCCTCGCCAGCTTCTCCCTGGCATCCTTCACGCAAGTTTGCATCGATAAGCACTCCACGCACATCGGGTGAGAGAGCAAGATATCTAGTCTCTGCGACACAATCTGGACGATGACTTCATCAAACATCGTGCTGCTTCTCGTGTCGGAAGTAGCCATGGCTAATGAATATGTTTTTTTCTAGCAAGGCCGCATGGATTTGTGTGTCTGTTGGTTTTGTTTGTTTGGATTGAATAAATTTGTGAGGACGTATTATTTGCTCTCTCTATTCGCTCTCTCTATATATATTCTTCATTTTTCTATGCTTCTCTTGATGTGGCCTCTCTTGTCTACTGCAAGAAGCTTTGTCTAATATTCTTTGCTTGTACAATGTTGACCGTGAGATAGGAGAGAAAGTATCTCTCACAATGATTTTGATAAAGATAAAACTAATCAAGTAAAGCTCTTTGCTTTTAATATAACAATCTTACATATTTATCTTAGTATTCCTTACTTTGCTCTTATGCATGAAGATAATCAATTCAATTGTAACTATCAGACTAGGAGTTGCAAAGATAAGTAAAAATGGTCTATCAAAAACTTTAATTTTTGTGATGAAATCCCACCCATATTAATAATTTAACACTGTACAAACACGAGGGATGTGAGATCAAATGAGAACATTAATTGGCCAATCTTACCTACTATGGAATACTAAAATGAATTCAAAGAAAATGATTACTTTTCCACGGGACTTTGGCAATAAGGAATCGTCTTTCAAATTGCTGGACATGTTAGATGTTTACAAATTTGAGAATTCAATTTTATTTCAAATATCAATTATATCTTCAATGCTCTTAAAAGGAAGAAGTGAAACCTGTGTTTATACACGCATTATCAACTTGTCCATATAAGAACCCTTGCTCAAAGAGAATTATCTTATTATATCAAAATCCACATCACATATGGTGCTCATATAAAATATTTGAATATCATGTCATTATCACATATTAAATACTACGGTGGGAATGTTACCATGTAAGGGGCGCAGGAATTGTGCTCCTTTTTATGATTGTGTTTTATATTTTGTTCAATTTTTCTGCACTTTTCTTCAAACCGGTGTTTTTGTGGTCAGGTTAAATAATCAACAAACCAATCCAATTTTGCTAACGTTCACACTCGAAGATAAGAGAGTAAGAGAGGGGACACTAGATTTGGATTCGAAGACAAGACGAGTTCGCACAATTCATATATTTAGTGATGTGATGAATTGTTATGCGGTAGTGATCTTAATCTGCTTATTATAATCTTAATTTGAAAAAACCTACCCATCATTCAGTATATCCACTTACTAGGATTATTACAAAGCTGCAAAAGTTTTACATTTTAAAGTAGTCAAAAGTTAAAACAGTGGAAAAAGGGACTCATGAGAACCAGCCTTTACTCTTCCCTCAAGCTAACCATGTTCCTCAGTTATTCTTTGCTTGGAGATGTCCGATGGGTTGAAGATGCTTGTACTTTTCCATGATCTAGTTTTCACTGTATCCCTTCGACAGCCCATTAGGAATATGGATGGCGTTCCTCAAAATACTCGCACTTCAGCCGAATAACATCGTAAGAGTACTCGGTAAGGAAGATATAGTCTTTTGTTCGATATTTTCGGGACAATCCACCTACACATCACCATAGATTTCGGATGGCTATCTAGGTAACAAAACATAATGAAATCAATTTACATTGATGATGATACATAGCTTAATGCCATTAAATGGATAGGATGTGTCAGATCAAAAATGATCCGATCCAAACTACTTAATTTAACCAATTTCGACTAATTTACATACAATAAAAATTTAGTGACCATACCTGATCCAACTTGCACCTAACTCATACCCAACCCAACCCAACCCGGCCCATTTATAATCCAACCTATGAATATATACCTAGTTAACCCACTTAAAGCTCTTCGTGTGTATTTGTTATATTGCTCTTTCAACTATAAGGGTGCGTTTGTTTTCGGAAAAGTTAATGATAAAGGAAAATGCTTTCCTAGAAAGTATTTTCCATGAGTATGATTTATTTTCCTTTGTTTGGTAATATATAATCGAAAATGTTTTCCGTTATTTGGATTTCATTAGAAAATGATTTCACACTTTATCTCAGCCCCCAAAAAAAAAAATCGAATTTTTTAAAATTTTAAAATTTTTTATTTTAAAAAACTTCAAATTTTTAATTATTTTTATTTTCTATTTTTTTCTTTTCTTTTCTTTTTCTTTTTCTATTTTCCTTCTTCTTCTCCTTGGCTCCTCTCGCTTCCTCATGCCATCCCTTTTGCTTCCTCTAGCAGTTCGTCTCCAGTTAACTTACCAGGGGCAACCTTGAGCCTTCGCCAAAGGCCATGAGCTCGCCAATCTAGCGAGGCTCGAGGCTCGCCATCAGAGGTTGCAAGCTCACCTGATCTAGAGAGGTTCAAGGTTCATTGCTCAAGCCTCATTGCAACCTCACTGCTCGAGGCCGCAAGCTTGCCTGATCTAGCAAGGCTCTAGGTTCACTGGCCTCTCATAGAGAGGCTCCAGCCTCGCTAGCTTACTGCCAGTGACAGCGAACTCACCCGATCCGGCGAGGCTCAAGGTCAAGGCTCATTGCCGAATGCCACAAGCTTGCCTGATTTGGCGAGGCTTGAGGCTCACCAACCTCAAGTGATCTGACCAAAAATAAAAAAAACCTCAGGCGAGCTCAAACCTCGTTGTCGGAGGCCATGAGCTCGCCCGATCTAGCAAGGCCAGACCTTGCCGGCCATCCCCGTAGTCGGCAATAGGTGGAGGGAAAAATGGAAAAAGAAGAAAAAAATAAAATAAAAATAAAAAATTTGATTTTAAAAATAAAATAAAAATAAAATTCGAATTTTAAAAAAAAATTATAAGAACAATTGTTTGTAAACCAAGCACCAAATCTAAGTTTTGATAGATTCAGAAAATGTTTTTCGATTCTTTAAAGGGGAAATCATTTTATTAAATTTAAGCTTTGTTAAACTTTTTCTCGTTGACTAGGAAATCGTTTTCCGTTGACTCATTTTCCTAAACCAACCAAACACCAAAAAACGAGGAAAATGTTTTCCCTGAAAATGTATTCCGGAAAACAAATACACCCTAAGATGCTAAAGAATTGGTTTTCAATATTGTATAGAATTTTCAAATTTTATAGTACTTGGTAGTAAATTTATAAAATTTCAGCAACAAATAACATGGAGCAATCGAAACTTTAATTAAATGAAACGTAAGATATTGAATAAGATGATTTATAATAACCAGGAATTGCAATGACAAGAACTAAAATTAGAATATTATATAAAAATAACAATCTGAAATGCAACCAAGAAAAGATATACTCCAATAAATAACTGACGATACTCACAATATTAATAAAAATAAAAATAAAATGGGGAAAAAAGAAGCCACCTTGATATTTTTAATAAAGGTGAAGTTGGGCTCATCTTGCGAACCCACTAAAACTTCTTTGAATTTAGAACAGTCGGAGAACTTTCTTGTAAAGGGTGAAGGGAGACTCACAAAGGTGGGTTATGTTTGGATCAACTGTGAACTTGTTTAATATCCATATTTTTTTGGATTTTTTCATTTTAAACTCATTTATGATCTATTTACTAAACATAGCTACACATACAATGACTCGGCCCATCTAATATAGATTAAGAAATGAGTATATGACCCATTATGATAATTCTATTAACATAGCTTATATAAAATTAGACAACAAAGAGCAAGACGATGCTCTAATATCATTTTATCAACCGATTAATCTTCAAGGGACTTTCTCATGATCTCAGGCAAATAGCTATAATCCCAATTCAACATACCATGCCACACAAGACAGCAAGCCCTCTTACAACATAAAATTTGCAGATCTATAGAAAATCCGTCATATCATTGAGTAATTTTTTCTCTCTAATGATAAAATCCTTTTATGAATGTGTAACTTTAACAGGAGGATATTTGAAAGTTTGTCAGTTAGTTTTGCAAGAGTCCCCATACTTTCCCAATGCAGCATTAACCAATACAAGTTCTTTTGGATCTTATAATAGATCGATATCCTCTTTGATCTTCAACTTCATGAAGGAGACATGCTTGCACCGACACAAACATACTTCTTCGATGAAAAGGACAATCATCCAAGTTTGAAAGCCCACACAAAAGGACCACACCAAAACGACCAGATCGAGATCTCATTGGATTCTATCAAGCATTGTGAAACCTATCAATTGATGAAATGACAGAACCGAACTTCCAGTTACTGCCTTCCCTTTAGAAATTTTCCCTTGCTTTCCTATAGATTCGCAAACACAAAAGGGTTGGTCCATTCTCTTTCTTGTGCACAACATATTGCAGTCTCCAGAATTTAACCAGATCTAAAGAAAGTAAACACACAGGCTTCATCCCATCTGAAGCTCATCCAAACTTGAGCAGGTAGCAACTTCAAATGAGCCAAACCAAGGAAAATGAACAAATCTAAAATGTACTAATTGAAAGCGAATGAATAGGGTAAGTTACAACAAATCCAAGAGGCATTTGAGCTCATTGGTCTACCCAACAAGATAGACAATTAACTGGTAAAGAACCTATAGCCATCCCAAGAACATCTCAAACCCTTTAAACCTTAAAAAATATTAACTTTACTTGCTTCGAGCTGATCTTTAAATAAATAACCAAAAAAGTGCACAGAAAAATAATTAGAAAAACAGAGCAACCAGAGATAAGAAGTACCAAATTCTCAAGGCTGTTGCTGAGCATTTATGTACCCAGCATCAACAAGAACCTTCTCTCTCTTGGCCAATTCAATGTCCTCATCGACCATCATCTTCACCAACTTCTCAAACCCAATTTTGGGCTTCCAACCCAGCACCTTCTTGGCCTTACTCGCATCTCCCTTCAAGTAGTCGACCTCCGCCGGTCTAAAGTATCTCTTATCGATCACCACACGGTCCCTCCAATTCAGCCCAACATACCCAAAAGCTACTTCCAAGCTATGTAGCACCGACACGGGCACGCGACATGCGACATGACATGACACAACACGCCAACACATCATTTCTAAAAAAATAGAGAATTCCGACACGTTCCGACATGTTATATATTAGATATATATTTTTATATATAAATACAAAAATAAATAATAATAATAATAAAAAGAGCATAGAATAATATCATTCATTGTTTTAATTTGACATAGATTAAATGAGAAATTCAAAAATTGCAAACACAAAAGAGTAAATTTGAAGGAACATGTCTTGTTTTCTTAATTTGAAGGAACATGTCTTGTTTTCTTACACTTGTTAGAGATTAGTGAGATTTCTTATAGTCCTAAATAGAGTTCGAAGTTCATGATATAGACTGGCTTGGAGACAAGGTTCAAGAAAAATGAAAATCTAGGATAAAAACTCTCGAAGTACAACCAAAAGAAAAGTAAATAACTAAATTCGCCATGGAAAATGTGAGAAATAACTCACAAGTCAATGACATAGATCAAAAGAGATAACTCACAGGCGACGCCTGTGAGAGGCGAAAAGAAAAAAAAAATACAACTTCAAGTCGGAGTGACGCCGGTGAGAAGAGAGGCATTCCATTGTCGCTCACGGGAAGGTCACGAACAACTCCAGTTCAAGCCCTTCAGGGATAGCCTTTTAGTGGAAAACTACTTTGCCCTTTTGTTCAGAGCCTAGAGACAGTCATATAGAACTAGGATGATAACATTCCTAACTATCCAAGCTGCATTTCTCAGAGGATTTTACCAGGCTGGAGAAGAAGAGGAGTTTAGAAAGCCATAGAGAGAATTTCACAAAACAGCCACTTTACTCCAGGGACTCTGCCCAAAACATTACATCCTCCTCGCCTTTTATAGGCAATAAGGGGTCACACACAAACAAGGACCAAACTCACGGGTCCTGAAACAAGCAGAGGCTTCCGAAAATCTCGGTAGGGAATTATTCACACGGTATGAACAGTGACAGTGAACAGTGATTTCCTTAGCCTACTACTACAATAAAAGTGAACAATAACTTGCTACAGTGAAATTGTACGAACATTGGTCTTGTTCAGCGGTCTCGTCTGTCACAAGCATTGTAGTCATAGTCCGAGTCATCTGAGCTATGTACTGTTGCTAGAAGACGTTCATCATACTGTTGCTCAAGTGCTTCAAGATCATCTGGTGAGAGAATTTGGTTGAGCTGGTATGATACGGATGCATCTTCTTAGGGGTATGATACAGATGCCTCTTCCTGTTCCCAGTCTATAGTATCGTCTGTAGTGTCGGCAGGAATGCTTAGCTGAGGCCAATTGGAGGGCTGTGCATAGAAGGATGTGTCCATGCCTTGTGATAAGGACAAAGGTCCTTGATCATAGGGATCTTGGGAAAGAGGACCTCCTCATTTAGCATAGGGGTCTTGAGAGGACTGCGCAATGTCATTTGTGTCTACCATCTCATGCTCCTATGATGATGCAGCTTGTCTGAATTTTTCGAGTGCTTCCTTGACTTCTGATGCTAGGTTATAATGATCCCATGCAGTGGGTACATTATAATTTCATGCATCTTCAGGAATGGTCTTGTTCTCCTAACACAAAATTCTTTGGAGTTCCCGGTATTGGTGTTCATAACATCCAATAGGTCCTAGATAAGATTTATGAATCCAAGCTTGTCTGTTGTCCATTTGAGGTTTATAGGATGTGGTCCCTATACTCTGTGGGGCATTGATGATGTTACCATTATTTGTGAAAAAATGCCATGGACGTGGAAAGAACATAATAGTGTGCACTTCAGGGTTTGGTTGTGTGGTTGTTAGTTCCTTCTGCAAGAGATATTTCCAGTGGGTGGGAGGATAAAACCAGGTGAGGAAATCTAAGAGATTCTTGTCATTCTCATTTTCAATTTTTCCTCAGCCAAGTGAGAATATTCTGGTGAGGTTGGCAATGAATCTTCTGGTTGGAACTTCAATAGGTATTAAGTATTTATTGGTTAAGTACCATAATAACCATCTGAGTTGATTAGGGAAATCATCTTCCTTCCAAATTAGAGGATGTATAAACAGATAATCTGCATTTAATCCAAAAGGATAAAGAATCGAACCTCCATTAAGCCTGAACAAATCTGTGTGGCATTGCCACATGAGTTTATCCAGATTTTCAGTGAGGCTGTCATTTTGAATTTGTTCAATGATTTCCTGAGGGTATCGCCAGCTTGGCCAGTCTTTGATCTTCTCAATCTTGTACTTTTCATTGTGATGAAAAGTATGAAAAGCATGCCTCATGATATACATGTTGATTTCTGCTGGTGCTTTTGGTCTTGACAAGAAGTCGGCAAGCATATTCTTCTCTCCAGCAATATGTTTGGTCTCAAAAGAATATTTTGAAAACCTTTCAGCCCATCGAAGCAGCTGAGAATTTGGAACTTGCTTCTGTTTGAATTTGGTCATCTGAGGAAAAGATGCCATATCCAATTCTACCAGAAAGTGATGGCCAATGAGATTGAATTCGAACTTTTTTATCCCATTTTTTACCGCCAAGATTTCTTTAAAAGTGGAATGATAATACATTTCTGCTTGGGAAAATTTTCCACTTTTGTAGGCACACAGATGCCTCTTACCATCAATTTCTTCAAATAGAATGGCGGCTCAGTATTCATCACTGGCATCAATCTGGAGAATTCTCTTTCCTGTTGATGGGATTTGCAATGGAGGAAGAGCTTGCATAATCTCCTTAAGTTCAGCAACTACTTTCGTCTGAGATTTTCCCCAAGGTGGGGAATTCTTCTTTAGCATTGTCTGCAGTGGAATTAGCAGCTTTGCAATATTTGGAACAAAATCTCTAAGATAATTAATTATCCCAAGAAATTGTTGAACTTGCTTTGTTGTGAGGTTTTCTTTAGGAAATTTTAACAATTCCTGCGCAATGTGTGGCCCCGGATAATATGTCCCTTTGTTAAGGTGCATACCAAGAAATTCAATTTCTGTCTAGGCAATGTTCATCTTTCTTTGGGAAAGCATGATTCCATGTTTTTACACAATTTCAGCGAACTGCTCAAGAAGTTGACAGTGTGACTGCTCATCAAGACTGTAGAGCAGGATATCATCAAGGTATACTGCTGCACTTGACAGGATTGGCTGGAAAATTCAGCACATTGCCTTTTGAAAGAGGGATGGTGCAACTTTTAGGTCAAAGGAAGAACTTTCCATTGAAAATGCGGTTTGGGATACATAACCCTATCTTGGGTCTGTCTTGAGGATGAATGCCCAATTGCCAAAATCCGGCTTTAAGATCAAATTTAGAATAGATTTGGGCTTTGGATAATCCAGCAAAAAGGGAGTTTCTGGAAGGTAAATGGAATTTATCATCTTGGAGAAAAATGTTAAGCAGCTGGTAATTATTACCAGTCTCATTTTTCCTCTATTCTACTCGACACGTTTGTTGACATAGAAAGCTTCACAAGCTCATTGAGAATTAGAAGTTTCAATAAGGCCTTGCTGCAACAATTCTGAGCATTCCCTTTGGGCTAAACTCAGGTGTTCTGGATTCATTCCCATATGACTTGTCTTTGTTGGATTGATATCTTCATTCTTTTTGAATGGAAGGCGAACAAAGAACTCTGGATTTTTCCATAAAGGATGGGAACATTTCTGAGCAAATTTAGAGTGAGATTTCGAACAGGATTCCAACAACTTTTGCATGATCGGATCTATCAGACTCATTTGAATGGAGAAAAGTCTTTGAATATTGACAAATTCAGAACATTGGTCTTTATACTTAAGACCTTTTCCAAGAATAATGCACAGTTGAGAAATCTGAGTCATAATATCCCAACCAATGATCAAATCTTTGTTGGGAAGACTGGAGCCAAAGATTTTTGTGGTGATGTAACACTGTGGGAAAAACTGGACAGTTATCGGAGTGGTTCTCACATTTGTAGAGAAAGTATCTCCTAAAGCAAAGTTGAAATACCGAATACAGAAAGTCCAATATTCTTCAGGAAGAACTTTAGTGTCTAAGATTGAAGAAGCAACTCCAGTGTCTATGAGAGCAATGACAGTGATTGGCTTAGCAAACTTTGAAGTGAATATTTTCACAGGAAAATGGGGACAATGAGTTTGGCTTGAAAATATGTTAGTGCTTTCTTCTGAAGGAGTAAGAGATATATGAAAGATATCTTCAGGGTCTGAATCCGAATCAATGTCACTAGGAGTTTGATAACAAGGGATGACACAAAGAGTTTGTTCACATGGTTTTTCATCCCCGGAAAATAGAGATTCGATATCGTCATTTTCAAGAGAAATACCAGTTTCATTCTCTATATGATGTATCAAATGGTTCTGACCTCTTTTTGCCTGAGGACAGTTTTTGGCAAAATGTCCTTTTTGGTTGTAGATGAAGCATCGGTTTGACTTTTTGTGGCCTGAGCGATCCTTCCGTTTGTGTAGGTATCGCCATTTCTTCTTTTTTTGGAAGTGCTTAGAGCCATGCCTGGATTTGTTTATCCAGATCTTTTTGAAGTGCTTCTTTTTTCTGGAGGATTTTCCACAAGAGACATCACAATCTTTCTTGGAGCATTTGATCTTTAAGTTCTGTCGAGAGCATGCTCTGTCAAGTTCTCTGTTGTCATTGACATAAGTCTGGATCATTTGACACTTCATACACAATTCTTTTAAACACAAATAAATTTCTTGTTGGAGTTCTCCCAATGTAACATCCTGGATCCTCCTTTGTCTAGAGAGTAAGGTTATTTCTACTGTTTGAGATAATTCTTTGGGAATAGAGGTCAGGAAAACATGCTTCAAATTTGCATCAGCTCCAACTTGATAGAAGAGCTTGAGCATTTCTCGATAATGCTTATCAAGATGTTTTTTCAAAAGAGAGCAGCATTTTTTTTTGAAAAATTCTCTTCTTTTGAGCTCTATGAGGTCAACGGGTTTCCCCACAAAAAAGTGGTATAGAAGGGTAATGGCATATTGAAAGTTTGGCGAGAGCAAAAAGTGAAGCTGATCTTGTTTTGACACAAATGCCCACCAAAGTTTGAGGCTACCTGTGAATCTTGTGACAAAGTTGAAAAGAATATCATACTTGTCGTGGTTGGTAATGGCTTGGGTGTTTAGCCAAGTATGAAATTCTTCAAGTTTTTCTGTCCATTTGTGATAAAGAATATCATCAATAGTGAAAAACTGTTTTGATGAAGTGGCAACATTTTTGAGAGGGGTTGTTTGGCTAAACGACCTTTGGTTTAGAAGGATCTGATTCCATGTCATGGTCTGGAGGATCAGCCATGAATATAGATGAAGTTACTGGTGCTATAGGAAATGAATCAATGGTAGGGATTGAAAAAGATGATGAAGACGAAAGAGATACCGAATCCGATTTAGTATCGAAGATGTTTGGAAAGCCCGATTCTATTGGAAACAAAATCTAATCTATCGGAATGACAGGATCAATATGTTGTGGAGGCTATGTAGTAACAGGATCAGGCTGTGGTTCCTGATTACCCAAATCTCTAAGAAAAGATTCTAATGGATTTGACAACATTAGTTGATCTGGCCTTTCTCTTATAACAAGCGAGGATTCTTCGGTCTTCTTTTCTTTTCCCTTTTCTTTCCTTATTCGATCCAGTTCCCTGAGACGATTTTGCATCTCAGCCACATCTGTCTTATCTTGTTTGACAGGAATGTCTGTAAGAGTAGCAAAGATAGACGTCTAGGGTGGCGGAGGTGGAGGAGGAAGAGCCTCTGTCCTTAAAGTGGTCGGAAATGGATTGAGTCTTCCTTCTTCAAGGATCTGAATTGCCTTTTAAGCTTTTCCATTTCAATCTTGGGACTTTCAAGATAATGATAGCCCAAATGTTGTCCAGATTCTAAGGCATGAAACCTCTTCTGGAAATCTTAAAGCATCTTCTTAGTGGTTTCATCGTATCTTCGCAAATCTTGTTGTACATTCCCAATCTTGGAATCAATTGCTTTGAAAGCATTGTTATGTGCAAGGAGAGTCTCCGATTGCCAATTTAGGACAGCTTCAGCAACAGGAGTTCTTTTCTGCCTTCCATGCTCATCCACATCAGTGGGGGCAGGTATCTTAGGGACATACCTATATCTACCTTGTGGATTAATAAAATCTTCTAGTGCTGGAAACGAGAGTTTGGAATTTTCCCAAAAAAGAGGAGGAAAATTTGTTTCATGAAACATAGAGATGGAAGAGCTAGGTGGTGTTTCTGCTGGAACCTCAAGTGGATAAGAATGTTTCTTTGCCCACTTTACAATTGGCTTATAAAACGGAGAAATAGCTGGTTTTTTCTGAGGAGGAGATGGAGGAGGTGATGGTGGTGGATCTGGTGATATAGAGGGAGGAACATTGAACTTTGGTGGTGGAGTTGGTGCATATGAAACCATAAATTGGAATTTATCATACTCACCAAGAGTATCAATGGAGGAATCTCAGTTCAAGTACCTTTGGTACATAGGATCCATTGGCATTTTGTGCTTTCTTCGAGGTGGAGGTTTTGCAAATGGATTTACCTCATCAGGAGAATTTGTACAATGAGAACATTGACAAAAAGGATCCCAAAAACAGTGACCATGCCAGTCTTTGTAGTAATGAACAGGATGTCCATCACTTTTGAAGAATTTAACAAGCTTTTTTGGATCTGGCTTGGAAATTGACTCAGGAATATATGGTTCAATCATGAAGAGGGTCTGGAAGATAGAAGGACTTTCTTCCTTTTCCTTACCAAATTTGATGGAAACAGTTCCATCTTTCTTTCTGACAAATTCAAAGTCTGAAGACTAGAAAGGCTTGTTGCTTTGGTGCAATTTCTCGTAATTGGTGATCCAAGTTTCTGGAATGAGCGTGACCAACTTTTCCTTGGGGATCTGTCTAGGAACATGAATGCAGGATGCTTGATCATTTTACATGGAGATGAACAAAGCATCTTCATTGCCATTGTGAAAATTTAAGTCGAGAGCATGGTTCTACTCTCGGTAAACCATCTGGTAGTGTAGTGTGGCTGCTATAGAGTTAGCAGTTTGAGGGGCTCCAGTGAGCTAAACTTGGCCTTTTAGAAAAGAGAGTAACTGGGGGTCTGAAAGAGCAATATTAAGTTTGGATACAGAGTCACAAAGACTGTGCCAGCATTTAAAGTGGTTTGAACAGTACCGATGCAAGCATACTGGTATTCTAAAAACCTGGTATCCAACAACGAAATTCTTGCAACAACTAACAAATCTTTTTGACCATGAAACGTACGAGCAAGACGAACAGCTCCTTAATGCACATGAGAATATCCCTGCTAGATCCACTGTTTGGGAAATTCTGGAGAGATCTGAAGAGTAACAAAGTACTCCTTTTCAGTGGCAGGAATAGGGTGTTGATCGAACTTGGAGGATTGAACATACTCTTTTACTTCCTTCGGAGTTTGGCGAATGAGTTGACGAATGGAGAGAATGGGAGAAAATGATGAAGTGGGAAGCTGGGTTTCAGAGATCTTGGTTTCATCACTAAGAGAGATTTCATAGAGATACTATATCTTAAAAGCATTTGAAATCCGAAAATCTAAAGAGGTTGAAGAAGATGGAGTCGCAACGAGAGAAACAGGTGCTTCTAGTATTTCTGGTTGATCTGACATGATGTAAAGAGATCTTCTCAGCATTGGATTCACCTACTAAGCGCATGGAACATATATTATTACAAACGAAACCATGGCTCTGATACCATCGAAATGAACCTAGACTTAGAACTAGGGAGAGCCAAGTCAGTTTTCTGCAGGTATGCCTTCCCACAGTGGGCGAACAACTCCAGTTCAAGCCCTTCAGGGACAGCCTTTTAGCGGAAAACTACTTAACCCTCGTTGATCGCGTGTTGGAACGTGTCGGAGCGTGTTGGATACGTGTCAGAGTATCGCACATGACACGAAGGCTTCTAGAAAGTGTCAGTGCTTCTTAGCTTCCAAAAACTCCTCCACCGTGTGTGACTCCTCAGTTGCGACCACATAGTCATCTGGCTTTTCTTGCTGCAACATCATCCACATAGCCTCCACGTAGTCCCCGGCGAACCCCCACTCCCGGGAGGCCTGCAGATTTTTCAGGAACAGCTTGCTCTGCAGCCCGATCCTGATCTGCCCCATGGCCCTAGTGATCTTCCGGGTCACGAAGTTCTCGCCCCGCCGAGGGGACTCGTGGTTGAACAGGATCCCATTGCATGCAAACAGCCCGTAGGCCTCGCAGTAGTTCACGGTGTACTAGTCCGCGGCGCACTTGGACATGGCGTAGGGGGACCACGGGTGGAACGGGGTGGTCTTCGACTGCGGCGGCCGCGTCAATCCGAACAACTCCGAGGACCCACCCTGGTAGTAACGGATGTGGCTGCGGTTGGTGATGGAGACGTGGGAGCGCACGGCCTCGAGGAGGCGGAGGTCGCTGGTGGCCACGACGTCGGCGGTGTAATCGCGGATCTCAAATGAGACCACCACGTGGGACTGGGCGGCGGGATTGTAGACCCCGTTGGGGGACATCGTGTCGATCCAACGGCGAAGAGAGGAGGCGTCGATGAGATTGGCGTAGTGGAGCTTCATCCGAGCCTTGTGGGCATTGTGGGGGTCGATGTAGATGAGGTCGCCATTGATGCCCACACCCAACGCCGTTGACCGAAGTGGACGCCACCGGGCACCTCCTTGAAGCCAAAAAGGAAGAACCACGGTCGATTTCCCGAACCCGAGCCTAGCTCCGCACCTGAGCTCTCACGTGGAATTAGCGGTGTGGCATTAAGAGAGAAGTGGACAACCCTTTGCTTTTTATTTAGAGATTAAGAGAAAAGTAAGAGCAAAATAAGTCCTTAAACTACTACATCTAGCCTTTAGGTACCCATCATCACCTAGATGTAAAACAACTGGGGGGTCATCTTGCTTGTCGGGGAAGACAATCACACAGTGAGAATTGGGGGTTATAAGGGATGTGCTAAGTATCACCAGTACCGACACGTAACACGACACAACACGACAAACTGACACGTCATTTCTTAAAAGATAAATAATTCCAATATGTTGTATATTAAATGCATTTTTTATATACATATGATCACTCAAATTCACAAATAAATAAATAATAAAAAGCCTAGAATGGATTTAAATTAAAAATATCATTCATTATTTTAATTTAACAAATTCAACTTCATTCCAATAATTCATAAAACTTTGAGTAAAAAAACAGTCTACATTCTAGACTTGTGTGTCAAAAGAAAAGAAAAAGAACTTTTGGGTGAATTGTGTGTCACGGGAAGTGAGAATCAGAAGAAAAGAGAAAACTAGATTTTTCTTATTTTCTTATTTTTTTATATTTATATTTTGACCTCTCATCTATTGAAAATTTTTAAAATTGACTATGTGCTGTCAGAATTCCAAACTTGTGTGTTAGAATTCCAAGTTGGAAAGTGTTGGTAGAATTGACTTTTCCGACACTCGTTGATCGAGTATCGAGAATTTTGGACACATGTCGGAATATCGACATGACATAAAAGCTCCCGAAAAGTGTCGGTGCTTCTTAGAGCGTGATGGGTACCAACATATTAAAATAATGAATGTAATTTAATTGCCCGCTCCATTTGGAGAGAAGTGAACAATCAACGTTGATAGATGACAAGTAGACATGCAACACAAGAATATTAAAATTTAAGATTAAGCAGAAATATTTATTATTAACTATTTAATTATGAATAACGAAATAAAATTTTTGATAAGAAATACATATATAAAAAAGGGAAATGCATATTAACAAGTGAAAAGATACAAATATTTTGGGATCTTTTGAAATTTTTTAGAAAGAAACCGTGGTCAGATGGAAAAGGTTCGAATTTTAAATATTACATGTGAGAGATTACAAGAAATTACTATTTGCCGCATCTTTCCATAAATTCAATATTTGTGATGGTTTTATTTAATTGATGTGATGGGCCTAAGTCGGCCCGTCCGCCCATGTTGGGCCTAAAAGCCTGGCCCACAAGTTTAGGGCCCATGGATGGAGGGACACGTTGAAGAGTTGAAACTTTTGGGGGAGCGTCTTTTACCGAAGGGACACGTCCTTTGGAGATGACGTATTTAAGGGAGAAAAGAGAGGGAGGAACGTACCTCTTCACATAACGTACGTTCCTCCCCTCTCATTCCAAAAAGAAAGAACAGTAAGCAGAGGCGACACCCATCTTCCCTTCAAGGCGGGTTGGCGTCATCGGATCGAACGGGGCTAAATTCTCTTTCTCATATCGGCGTCGGTGTTTAATCTGTGGCTAACAAGGTACGTTCAATATCGTGATGTGCCTTAGGATCGGTGATACATGTGATTTTCCCGGGCTCGTCTTCCGCACTCTTTTTAGGGGTTCGATTTAGTGTCGAATCCGGTTTTAAGGGAATCGGTAATCCCCAACATTGGTATCGAGCCCCCTGTTCATGTTTTTCCTAACCCCTTTCATGTTTATGGATGATTTCTTATTGATTTTCGTGAAATTAATCGGCCGACACCGATCGGGGCAGAAAAATCCCAACACCCGAGCACTTGTTCATCAATTTTTTCGAGTTTACGTAAGTCGAAATCCATTTCGATGGCTCTGAATGGAAGGTCTCGTCGAGACGAATGCGACGAGTGGTGGAACGCCGCCAAAGGCTGCCGGACGCACCCCCACGCGCAGCCGGAGCAAACCGGCGTCTTCGGCGCGTGCAACGGGTGCAGGCGCGTGCGTCGCACGCGTGCGTGGGGCTGACGTGTGCACGTGCGTAGGCGCCACTGATGGCGCGTGCGTGGCACGCGCTAGCTGACGTCATCGTGACGTCAGCTACACACGTGTGCCGCACGTGCTGGTCAGTTCATCCGACCGGCCCGACCGGCCGACCGGTCCGACCATCTGACCTGGCCCGACTGGCCCGACCCGACCCGGCGACCGACCCGTTCGACCCGGTTGACCGTTGACGGTTGACCATTGACCGTTGACTGTTGACCGCGACCGTTGACCGTTGACCCAAAAAAAAAAGAGAATGTGTTTCTTTTTCAATTATGTCTATATGGTTATATGTAATCCATTTTTTGTTCTGCATTTGTTGCAGGAACAATGCCTCCCCGTAAGCCACGCGCATCTGTGCGCACAATGTCAGATGAACAAAAAGAAAGGCTTTCAAGGTTGATAGCCGATTTGAATGGTTATCGATGGGAGAGTGACGACATAATTGATCATGTTATAGAGGTCAATAACAAAATTCAAGAAGTCATTTGGAACAGTTATCCCATGCCAGATACTCAGATGATGCGATTCTTCATGAACACTCTTCCACCAGAATGGCAAGGAGTGTTGAATCGTCTATGGGAGGTCAAGGGATTTACTAGATATAAGGAGCTAGTAATGGAATTTGTAGATGAATATCATCGGGTTGGAGCCACAAAGACTACGACCCAAGGAATGACTTCGATTAGGCCAAGAATGAATGTGCGTAGGAGAAATCCTAAGGGATATCCGTCTGTTTTCCGTGGCTGTCAAGAATGCCTGAAAATTTTACGAGAGAAAAAGAAAAGAAATTGAACCAAGTAGCAGCTTTCCCTATTAGTAGTATGATGCCTTGGTTTTAGATGTTATGGCTGGTCTTTATTTAGTGTGCTTTGTGGACATCTTATGTAATGTTTTTCTACCTGGTTGTTGTTGATGTAGCAACTAATATATTGGTTGTATTATGTGAAAGCACTATTATTTTATCATTATTGGATGTCAAATATTATTTGCTTTCTGTTGTTGTTAACTGCTGTGGGTAGTTCATAGAAGTTTTTGTAGCTTCATAGAATTTACTTTGCATGGACAATTATATTAATGATAGTTTTAAGTTAGGATTTTTGGAGGATGATTGGAAACATAGTGACCTTTTGATTCTGAAACCTTACTTAAAATTATTAATTAATATGATGGGTTTGTGCAAAATAGATGCATAAGTGATAGACATTAATATTTCGTGCATATATGTCGATATGTTCGGTCGATGGATTCAGCAACTAAGAACATAATTGCTGATTTGAACAAAGAAGACAAATTGAACGGTGAGAATAGTAAAATATTGAATATGAGAATTCAATATGTGCTGGAAAAGCAAGAAGCACTAAAAGCTCTTAACCATGTTATGGAAGATCTTGAGGATGCTGTGCGCCACCTTAAGCTAGCTGATAATCGCCTCAAGGCATTTGAGCAGGATACAGATATTTGCTGTGTTGCTTTAAGCTCAGAAGAGGCTTCAAGCTCTAAGCGCAAGCGCATTGATTCGTTTAATATATGGGAAAGCAAGGGATCAAGTCCTTCTTGCAAGAAACCAAGAATTAACCAACAAAAGAGAGGAAAACGTCCTCGTGTGAAGATAGGAAAAAGTCCTCATGTGAAGAATATTTCAAGGGTGAAATGTTACAACTGTGACCAGAGGGGTCACTATGCCCGCGATTGTCGCGAGCCAAAGAAGATACACACCCCTTGTACTATTGAGAACTTTGCATATGTGTCAAGTTCTGTATTCTTGACTGAATCTAATCCTTTGTGGACTGTAGATTCATGAGCGACAGACCATGTAGCGAAGGATAGAGAATCCTTCATAGAATTTCGACGAGTTCCGACTGGAACTAAGTGAATCTATGTGGGAAACAACTCGAGTTGAAGTAAAAGGAATTGGCACACACCTTGCCAACCGAACATGCGTGGTGGACGCACTTTATTCCTACATGATGTGTTGTATGCCCCGGAGATTCGTCGAAATTTAGTGTCTGTTTTAGTGTTGGTTAAGTTTGGTTTTAATGTGAACTTCCATAGTAGTGGTGTAGATTTGTATTTGGATACAAACTACTATGGTTGTGGTTATTTTCTGGATGGTTTCATTGTATTAGATATTGACTATGTTAATGCAAATGTTTGTTATTCCCTTCTCACATCTCCTAATTCATATGATAATGATGTGAATGTGTAGCATGCTAGACTTGGTCATATTGGCCAACAACGTATGAATAGACTAGCCAAAAAGGGCTTGTTAGGCAATATTGAAAAGGTTGATTTGCCCATATGTGAGCATTGCCTGGTAGGAAAAACGACAAGGAAACCATTTGGAAAAGGTAAAAGAGCTGAATTTCCTCTGCATTTAATCCATTCTGACGTCTGTGGTCCAATGAATGTGAGAAGAAGGCATGGGGCTGTTTATTTCATCACTTTTATAGATGATTATACTCGATTCAGATATGTCTATTTGATTTCTCATAAATCAAGCATTAAGTTGTTTCAAAAGTTTATGAACTTGGTAGAAAATCAATTAGACAAGAAAATAAAAGCATTGAGATCTGATCGAGGTCGAGAATATTTATCCACGATGAGTTCAGAAAATTATGTGATGAAAAAGAATAGAAAGACAGTTGTCTATTCCATATCCTCCTCAACAAAATGGTGTTGCGGAGAGAAGAAACAGAACCCCTACTGAAATGGTTAGGTCAATGATGGCGCATGCTAACTTACCTATCACCTTTTGGAGTGATGCGTTATTAATCACTGCCTATATACTTAACCGGGTGCCTTCCAAATCGGTTACTTCTACTCCATATGAGTTCGGGACAGGTAGAAAACCGGACTTAAGTTTTCTTAAGCCATGGGGTTGTGCTGCCTATACTCATGAGCCCTCTCACAAGTTTGGGAAATTGGGTCCCCGAGAGGAAAGAAGAGTATTTTCATAAGATACTCCGAACACTCGAAAGGGTATGTGTTCATAGGTGAGCAGGAAAGTGGGAGCATAACTGAATTTGAATCACGGGATGTCACATTCTTAGATAATGAATTTCCTAAGAAGGGCGAAATGGGTGAAGAATACTCCCTATTTGAAACCTTGGATCAAGATAATGATATTAATGGAGTTCGTCCAAGTGGGAATAATATGAGAAGTGATGAATTGAATTCAACTCATTCTCAATTACAACCACATGATGAGACGACATCATCATTATCTAATCCTAGTGGGAGCATAATGGGAAATGATGTGCAAAGTGTACAATCTCCCATACGGCGAACAAGTCGCAAAAGTGTTCCCCGTCGACGCTTTAACATTGAAGGGGAAACTTTTATGATTGCCCCACAAGATGAGGATGAGCCAAGAAATATACATGAGGCTCTAAGTTGCCCTAGTAAGGAAAAATGGATACATGCAATGGGAGAGGAAATGGAGTCAATGAAGTCAAACTATGTTTGGGAACTGGTTGATCTTCCAAAAGGACGCAAAGTTATTGGGAACAAGTGGGTTCTCAAAATAAAGCGTAAAGCTGATGGCTCGATAGAAAGGCATAAGGCTCGCCTTGTGGCGAAGGGGTATAATCAACAGGAAGGAATTGATTATGAAGAAACATTTTCTCCTGTGGTGAGATTTACCTCGATTCGCATTATTCGGCAATAGTGGCTAGTATGGATCTTGAATTACATCAAATGGATGTAAAGACTGCTTTTCTCAATGGAGAATTGGATGAGGAAATATATATGGAACAACCTGTTTGTTTCATTACAAAAGGCCAAGAAGAAAAGGTATGTCGACTTTTGAAATCGATATATGGTCTTAAGCAGTCATCAAGACAGTGGTATATACGTTTTCATAATGCCATAATGGCATATGATTTTACAATGATTGATGAGGATCATTGTATATATATCAAAAGATCCAAAGATCAATTTGTGATCATATCATTATATGTTGATGATATACTAATTGCTTTGAAGCAATATGGAGTTTGTTAATACTTGTTAAGAGTTGGTTATCTTCCAACTTTGAGATGAAAGATATGGGTGAGGTTGCATACATCATTGGAGTTAAGATTTCAAGAGATCGTTCGAAGAGGTCGTTATCTCTTTCGCAAGAAACATATATAAATAAGGTTCTTGAACGATTTCGTATGCAAGATTGTAAACCCATAGACACTCCTATTGCAAAAGGTGAAGGATTGAGCCATAGACTATGTCCAAGGACTCCACAAGAGAATGAACAAATGAAACATGTTCCTTATGCTAGTGCTGTTGGGAGCTTGATGTACGCTATGATGTGTACAAGACCTGACATATGTTTTGCAGTTGGAATGGTGAGTAGATACCAATCCAATCCAGGTCAAGCACATTGGAAAGCCGTTAAGAGAATACTGAGGTATCTGAAGGGAATTGCTGATTATACGCTGAGTTATCGAGGAAAGGATCTGCGACTCGAAGGCTATTCTGATGCTGATTGGGGAGGAGATTTAGATGAAAGGAAATCTACCTCTGGATTTGCTTTTTTACTGAACAATGGCACCATATCATGGAGCAGTAAGAAGCAAACGTGTATAGCCTTGTCCACAATGGAAGCTAAGTTCGTGGCATTATCAGCAGCGGTACAAGAAGGAGTTTGGCTTAAGAGATTTTTGGATCATTTAGGTGTTATTGAGAAAGCTGCACATCCATTATTGGTTAACTGTGATAGCCAAGCAGCTATAGCATAGACCAAAGATCCAAAATATCATAGCAAGACCAAACATATAGATACCAAGTATAATTTTGTAAAAGATATGGTTGCACGAAAGGATGTGAACTTACAGTACATATTTACGCATAGAATGGTAGCAGATCCTATGACAAAGCCAATACCTAGAGATGTGTTTTGTGGTCATGTAAAATCTCTAGGATTGCGTAGAGTCGATGTCTTGGATATTGTAATTTCCCTGAGTTGTTCACATTTAATGAATTTGTGTTTTCATCATTAATGCCTATGAATCTTTGTTTGACCTTTATGCATCTTAATGCTCAGTGCATTACATTAAGTTGAGAAAATATGTCGGACAGATATAAGATTAGCCTACTCACACGGGTAATCTCTCTCTCTCCAGCGAAGGTGTTCTCTTCCTCTCATTTTGGTTGATTTTAAACCTACCGAATGAGCGTTATGGAATCTTTTGAGGCCATTTTGCCTCGGTGTTTGAAGGTTGTGTTGAAAACTTCGGGGTAAATTTTTTAAATCATTTGATGTAGGAACTACACGGCCTGTTTCTGCTTGGTGACTGTTAGTTTTTTAATTTGTGTCAGAGAGATGAGTTACTCAAAACGCCCTCTCTACTTTGTTGATACAGCTGCGGGGTTACATGCTTCAATCTTTTTGGACTTGCTGAAAGGCAGTTCTTCAAATTTTAGTGTCGCTTTTCTTCTTGCATTGTAATTAGATTTGATACTTTGATTTTGTACATATATCTTTCCATGGAGTACTAACCATGCCTTAGAGTTCCATTCGTAGAGTGAATAGTGATGCGGCTGATGCCCTGTTTTTGGGTTTTTCTTCCTTGATTCTTCTTCCTGTGTGATTCAACCATTCTCTAGATGTTATGTCTGTCTCCCACCAATTTGGTCCTCATGGTGGGTATCTACTATTCATACCTATAATTTTAGTAAATGTTAATTTTGTTGCATCGTGCGACTAATATGCTAGGCTATTGAAACCCAGTATTTCATTCTCTCTTTCTTTGGTTCTCGTATGTGTGGGTGGCTGCGATTAATGGTGCCTTTTTCTTTGCACAAAAAAAGTGATGCACCCTTGGTTATCCGATTAGCTTCCACCTGAAATATCCTCGGGTCAAAGAAGCTCTAAAAAAACTGCCCAAGTGACTCCTGATGATATTGACTGCCATTGTCAAACAAAGTATCCAGGCATAGAGAGCTCCTCTGCAAGTTTCTGCTATTGTGATTAGAATTCTTTCACAGCCGTGGAAGAAACCAATTCTTCACTGTTAATTATTGTGTAGCACATATTGAAATGGGTAGGGCGGTTACTAGCACTGATGATCCCGTTGTGTCGTATGTAAGTGGTGGAAATACACCAGTAATTGCCTCTAGTGAGGGAAGGTAGCGGATTTTAGAGAGACTATTGTCATTGCTGTTGCAAACTGCTTGGACAGATTTGCTAGAGTCTTGACACTATCCAACGATCCGAGCCCTTGATACAACATGGAGCAGGTAAGTCCCCATGAGTGCCCGAGAAGGTCTCTGGTTTGTACATGTGCCCTTGACTTTGTCTTAAAACTGTGGTTATTTACGCTGCACTTTATTTTAACTAACTGATTTATTTTTTGATCCTATTGTAGGTAAAAAGGAGGATGTCACGATCTCAACATGAAAGAGGCGGAAGATGAACAATTTTTTTGAGAAATGTGAGAGCAAGAAGACTAACAATATCAACAAGACCAGCAACACAAATTTTCATCGATGTGCAAATGTTGCTTTCTATTGCTTCTTGTAGGAGTGATGTCAGCTGATGATGTCAAAAACTGATATTAATAATGTATGTCCATTTCAATATTTTGATGTTTCATTGATATGCAAATGTAGTTATTTCTTGTTTTCATTTCCCTTGGAGAATAATTGAAATTTCAGCTCGTGAGTTCTTAAGGAACGATAATTTGTGCACTCTTGCTACTACTGTGGTATGAATCTGCAGTACTCTGCTTCAACCTATAGACAGTTACTGGGAGATATTATAGTTTCTATTCGTTGCGGAACTTTGTGGATCTGGCAGGTAGTGAGTGTGCATCTCAGTCATTATCAGCTGGTGCAAGGTTGAAAAAGGATTGCCACATAAATCGCAGTTTGCCGACTTTGGGAATTGTTATCTGCAAGCAGAGGTTGGTTTTGGCAGATTGATTTTTCGTTGTCTTCATCTTAGAGATCTTATAATTTAGTTGGGCCATGCATTAACATGAACAAAACCAGTGCAATGCTTTTTCTGTGCCACAGGTTTATTTTTTACACAATACTTGTTTACCTGCATGGACACATGATATATATGTTAATTTATGACTCGAGTTTGAGATTCACTAGACTTTTGACAGATTTACAAAAGAGGAAATAATTAAAAGAGGAATTTTTCCTCTTTGGAGTAAGCTGCCGAAGCCCCATGCTCTGCCGAAATACTTTGGCATGAGGCCTCTGTACATGAATTGAAAATAGGTGGGCCCAGAGTCAAAGTGTTGACTCTGGGCACACACACACACGTTCAGCGAAGCAAGGAGCGTAGGTGGGCCCAAGGTTGGGCGCACAATTTCTTTCTTTGGAGTAAAGATGGAGCCCCGCACACGTCCCGCACACCCACGTATAAAAGCAGATTCTTTGCAGGTCTTTTTTCGGGCTTCTGAATATTGCCGCCGAACCCTACGTAGAAGAAGCGAGCGTGAAGCCGCACGTCCGTCGAGCCAAATTCCGCGCGAAGCTTTGAAGAAATATAGAGCGTATTGTGTTAAGCTTGAACGCGCAGTAAATTTGTGCCGTGAATTTATACCAAGTAAGTTGTTTATTTATAAACACTTTGGGTTTGGGATAAATTGGGGTTTGGGAAACACCGAGAGAGTGTTTGAGTGACTTGAGTGTGTAATCTCCTTGTATCGCTTGATCTATAGTGAAATTCGCTGCTGCTCTCCCCGTGGATGTAGGTCTTTACGAATCTGGTGTCCGATTTATTTTTCTTTTTCTGTCTATATTATTGTTCGATCGCTCGCCCTATCGCAACAATTGGTATCGAAACCGAGCTTGGCTGAGTTGAAGCGAATCGATGGCGACGAAGAAGTAAAAGTGAGAATCGACAGATTTGATGGAAAGGATTTTAGTTTTGGAAGATGCAGATTGAAGATTATCTTTATCGAGATGAAACCGCACTTGCCCTTATCGGGGAGAGACCGAGAGCGATGAAGCAAGGCGGTGGGATTTCTTGGATAGACGGGCTATGGGTGTTATTCGGGCGACGTTGGCTCGTAACGTCGCGTTTAACATCCTGAAGGAGAAGACCACTGCTGACTGATGCAAGCCATGTCGGATATGTATGAGAAGCCCTCTGCGATCAACAAGGTCCATTTGATGCGACGTTTGTTTAATTTGAAGATGAGCGAAGGTGCGTCAGTTGCAAATCATATCAATGAATTCAATGTGATTGTTAGTCAATTGAGTTCGGTTGAGATTGATTTTGAAGATGAGGTATGTGCTTTGATTCTGTTATCCTCATTGCCTAATAGTTGGAATACTACTTTTACTTGCTGTTAGTAATTCCTCACGGGTCAACAAGTTTGACGTTTGATGGGATTCGAGATTTAATTCTGAGCGAAGACATTCGTAGAAGAGAATCGCGAACCCGTATCTGCTGCTTTAGTAGGTGAAAATAGAGGAAGATCTATAACACGTGTGGGTAATAGTAGTACTAATATAAACAGGCGTAGTCGAGTCTAGGACTGCTAATGTTGTCTGTTGGAGCGTGGCAAGAGGGGCATCTTAGAAGGGATTGCCTTAAGCTGAAGAATGAGAAGGGTAAAGGAGTTATGGTTGATTACTATGAGATAATGTTGCAGCTTGTAGCGGTGATAGTGCCGATTATGTCTTGTCGTCACTAATGATTCATCGCTTGATGGATGGATTTTGGATTCTGGCTGTTCTTTTCATGTCACACCAAATAGAAATTGGTTTATCACTTATCGGTGCGCGGGTAGTGATAAAGTCCAATTAGGGAACAACGGCGGGTGCGATGTTGTGGGTGTTGGTGATGTTAAATCGAGAATGCATGATGGTATTGTGAGGACATTGGCTGGGTAAGGCATGTTCGAGTTAAAAGAACTTAATTTCCTTGGTGCCCTAGATTCAGCTGGTTGCGGTATTCTTCAAAAGGTGGAGTTCTGAAGGTTGTTCGAGGTGCCTTGGTGATAATGAAAGGAATCAAGCATGGAGGCATGTATAAACTTCAAGGTGAGACAGTGAAAAATTTCGCTGCGGAGACGTCGGATGCATCTGCTCGAGAGTCTTTTGACTACTCGAGGAAGACCTGGGTGTTTGTGCCAAGGCACAAGTTTGATGCTGGTGTCAAGATCATGCAGTCAAGAGCTTTGATCGAGATGGAGACGGTAAGTCGATCAAACATGTGCGGTGACAATAGCATGGAGTTCGCTCGGAGCTGGCAAATAAATTCTGCATGAAAGAGAGCATAGTGAAACACCGCACTAGTGCCAATAAATCACAACAATTTGCAGAATTGACGAGAAGAACATTACTAGAGACAGCCCGTAAAATTATCTCTAGTGCTAGTATTGCTAGGAGAATTCTAGTTGATGTGCTAAGTACGGTAAGCTACTTGGTGAATAGATCCCCATCAATTGCTATTGAATGGTGGACTCCTAAAGAAGTATGGTCAGGTAACGTTGCTGATTATTCTATTCTTAGAATGTTTAGTTGCCCGTGTTATTTTCGAGTGAGTGATGGTAAGCTTGATTGGAGGGCAATGTGCATATTCCATGGCTATGCACAAGGTGAGCGGGGCGATCAGTTGTGGTGCCCGGATATAAATTCACCTGTTGACAGCAGAGAAGTTACCCTTGATGAGTCTCCAGTACTTTTGATTAGGAGTGATTATAGCAGTGTTCAAACAGATCTGAACGGTGTTCAGCTTGAGGTGGAGTTGCGACCAGAAACTCTTGAGGTAGCGTATACAGGTACTAGCAAAGTAATTGACATAGATGGTGCTCATAGCGAGGTGGAGCCTATAGAGCCAATAGTTGCTGTAACTGCTGATATTGACAAGGTACGTATTCGATCTCCTGACAGATATGGATGCAATAATGGTTTTGCTTTATCTGCGGTTGAGGAGGTTGTGTCAGAAAATCCTTGCGGAGCAGTTAAAGGTGCATGTGGAGTTGGTATTCTGATGAGGTCCTCGGTTATGGCGAAGTTCAAGCGAGGCTTGGACTTGGATAATATCTGTGGCGGTTGAGCCCATCGGGGCTATGGGAAAGTAGCAGCAGAGTTTGAATTTTTGTGAAGCGATTGCGACTTGACTCAAACGTCGAGCCAAGGTGGAGATTGTTAATTTATGACTCGAGTTTGAGATTCACTAGACTTTTGACAGATTTACAAAAGAGGAAATAATTAAAAGAGGAATTTTTCCTCTTTGGAGTAAGCTGCCGAAGCCCCATGCTCTGCCGAAATACTTTGGCATGAGGCCTCTGTACATGAATTGAAAATAGGTGGGCCCAGAGTCAAAGTGTTGACTCTGGGCACACACACACATGTTCAGCGAAGCAAGGAGCGTAGGTGGGCCCAAGGTTGGGCGCACAATTTCTTTCTTTGG
Source organism: Eucalyptus marginata (assembly GCA_014182565.1). Lineage (NCBI taxonomy): Eukaryota > Viridiplantae > Streptophyta > Magnoliopsida > Myrtales > Myrtaceae > Eucalyptus > Eucalyptus marginata. The sequence goes on from CM024594.1 coordinate 31,281,084, forward strand.
AGTAAAGATGGAGCCCCTGCACACGTCCTGCACACCCACGTATAAAAGCAGATTCTTTGCAGGTCTTTTTTCGGGCTTCTGAATATTGCCGCCGAACCCTACGTAGAAGAAGCGGCGTGAAGCCGCACGTCCGTCGAGCCAAATTCCGCGCGAAGCTTTGAAGAAATATAGAGCGTATTGTGTTAAGCTTGAACGCGCAGTAAATTTGTGCCGTGAATTTATACCAAGTAAGTTGTTTATTTATAAACACTTTGGGTTTAGGATAAATTGGGGTTTGGGAAACACCGAGAGAGTGTTTGAGTGACTTGAGTGTGTAATCTCCTTGTATCGCTTGATCTATAGTGAAATTCGCTGCTGCTCTCCCCGTGGACGTAGGTCTTTACGACTGAACCACGTAAATCTGGTGTCCGATTTATTTTTCTTTTTCTGTCTATATTATTGTTCGATCGCTCGCCCTATCGCAACAATATATATACAACAGCATGAACAACCAAGCCTTCTCCCACAAAATAGAATGGGCTATATGGATGCTGTTATTCCATTACGCTCTATTTCCTATCCTGCTTTCAGTAAAATGCAGATGCCAAACTCTGTTTACACTTTCTATCCTCCACCGGGGTTTGTGATTGCTGCCTATGGCAGGTTTAGTGCATAAGCACCCACATGTCTCGTTCCATTTATGCTTGTCTGCCTACCTGTAGCGACAACCCAGTGTTCCCAGAGCTAACAACGGGTTAATTTTTACTACCATTTCCTCCTCTAGTAATGTCAAGTACCTCTTGTACCAAATGCCTGGGTTGCGCTATTGACTAAGTTTTTAGCCTTCAGCTCAATATTGCTTATCATGCAGATTGTAGCATCAGGTAGATGATCTGTTTCAAAGCATATGAAGTCAAGAGACTCCAGAGTAGTTGTTTAGGTTTGTTTGGAGCGAGTTTGACTTTTTTTGCGTTTTCCTTTTCTGGTAGTGTTTGAAATTTGACTTTTATTGCACGTTTAACATCCTAAAGTTTTAAAATATATTAATATTGACTTGCATGGTCATTTCGACTTTTTTTAATATATATATATATATATATATATATAATTTAAAGCATCTTTTATTTTCTTTTTCAATGTTTTGGAGGAAAAGTTCCAAACCCTTCCTGAAATTCAAAACAGACTGTCTGTTAGAACAGTTGCTTATAAGAATTTTGGAGTTTGTGGAAGTATTGCAGTCTTAAGCTCTCGTTTCTTTCAATTTATCATTGATCTATTTTGAAACTTATGATTATTGATCTTAGAACTATTTGAACGGCTCCAGCAAGGGAAGAAATGGACATATTTTTCTTTCCGAGATTCCAAACTGACTCATATTCTGGAATCCTCACTGGGAGAAAATGCTAGGACTCCATCATCTGCACAATGAGTCCTGCCCAAAGTCATGTTGAACAGTCAAGAAGTACACTATTGTTCGCAAGTTGTGCTAAAGAGGTCGCCACAAATACACAGGTTAATGTTGTTATGTCTGATAAAGCTTTGGTAAAGCATTTACAGAGAGAACTGGCTAGATTGGGGAGTGAACTGAGAAATCCAGGACTAGCCTCTGTTTCATCTGATTCTGCTGTGCTGCTTCGAGAAAAAGATCTCCAAACTTAGAAGGTGATGATTCTGCATTAAGGCTTTTAATATTGCAATGTGATTTTTATTCTCTAAGGTTTTTCTCACTATCTATGGAAAACGGAGGTTCTTGTGTGTAATTATCATACGTAAACTAGGTGTATATTTTAAATTCTTCCTTGGTATGCTGCTGTGTCAGAAAGTCAATTTTGTCTTCCGTACCAATGGTGCACTCCACCAGTTCCATTAGGTTGAATATCCTTCAGTGCACAATAAATCCAATTTTATCTCGATTGACATCTCTTACCTGATCTCATCCACTGGAAAGTTCGTGTAAAAGTTGGTAATTAAACTTGGGAACTTAAGAGTTGACAGAGAATTTTTTAAGAGCAATATCTTCGCCTGGCCTTTTTGACCTTTCCTTGCAGAATGCATATTTGCTAGGATTGCAAATTTTTTTCATCTTTCTCACCCTAGCGTGTCCATTTGGACCATTTCTTACATTCCACACCTTTGAGCAATTACCCACAGCTTCACCATTATGCTGTTAGCATTTATAGCTGTAAATTTCTAATCAGCTTCTCTTTTATGTTATTTAATTTATTTTTTGGCTAAGAAGACAAGTGTAGTTTATTTGAGTGAACGTTTCTGATTTTCCTGGATGTCCAACTGATGTTTTCCGCAATCCTACTCTCTGCCAAATTGTGAGGTTATCTTATCATATTACTTTGTTCCTTTTTTCATATTCGCAACTTTTATGTTTTGCCACGACGTTGTCAACAGGCATATACTTCAGAGATAAAAGCATACAAATCTTCACTATTTGTTCCAAATTTGGCATAGAAAATTGACTGGCCATTAGGTTTATGCGCATTTTCCTTTGCTGGAATGAGTTATAACTTCTGCTGGTTCTAAATTCAGTTATAGTTCGTGAAGAGCTAACTATTCAGCATCGTTATTTAACACCTTATTTTCTGTGGTTGTGTCCTCTCACAGCTCAAGAAAGAGATTGCAGAATTGTCTCTACGATGAGACCTAGCTCAGTCTGACGTGAGGATTTGCACCGATTGGCTGTGGATCACAAACCTTCTACTGTATGGGTAATTCTGCATTTTTATATTCCTTGATGGCTTTGCCGTCCTCAACATATAACACCAATTATTCTTTAATACAATCTTTGAATGATTTAATACTTCAGGTGGATTGATGCAGCGATTACCCTAAACTTCGTGTGAGTTTCATGGGAACTCAAGAGCCCGATTTCAGATACTTGAAACCGAGCAGATAATGATTATGTGGATGTTGGCATCAGAACATTTGATTCGTGTCAGTATTCAGAACGACACAGTAGGAGTGATTCAGATGGACATATAATCCACATTCCTGACTTTGAAGAGAACCCTCATTATCTGACTCCTCTTCACAGCTCTCAATTCGTGTATCTCACTCCAGGCGAAATAGCATATGTCCGGAAAACAGTGAAGATTACACTGATGAAAATTCTGAGGACTTTTGCAGAGAAGTACGCTGCATTGAGATGGAAAAGCCAAACTCAAACTGCTGTGGCAACGGTGATGTGTCATCAGTGGAGGAGAAGGAAGGCATCTCAGACTATATTGTGCTTGAGGAAGGTGACGAGGAAAAAGAGAAATTGGGATCACCAACTTTGGAGGAAACTAGACTATTAGACAGTGTTCCTCAAGATTATGTAGATCCTTCTCTTGAAAAAGCTTATATAATGGTGCAGGAGAAAGAGTTACCTACATCCAGAAGTTTCAAGCTAGGTAGGAGTAAAAGTTGTGAGTCAGGCCTCGTCAATATTTCATTTTAAATTGAGGAGATGGAGATAAACAATCGCACACCTCCCCTTTGAGACGAAAAAAGAACGTCCTGGAAGACCCGAGGTGTCACACCTCGAATCCTAGCAGAAAAGGGAATGTCATGGCTGTCCTTTTACTCGATGGATGCAACCTCAAACCATCAAAATTCAACTCCCAAAAGTTACCGCGATAACACTATCGCTTTAAAGGTCACTAACTAAGGGACCTGAAAAGATTAGGAAAAAAAGGAGGTGAACCAACTCTGATATATATCTTAAAAGCAGATCAAGCCTTCACTCATTTATGCCAATCCAATATATAACAACTTGCAAGAATAAAATGAGTTATATAATACTTCGACCTAGCTAGATCGATAGCATAATTTTTCGTTTGTCCATAATATCAAAACAAGTATTAGTGGTTTGGTTCGATAATTGAACTCGTCATATTTAATGTCAATGGTTCATTCCATTAATCAAACTCGTATTACATGTCAATGGTCTATTTTCCCGATTAATCTCATAGCACATTACATCTCAAGATCCTAGAGGTGACTTCCACGAGACTACGTCATCATGTAATACTTAGCCCTTGAATAGTACAAAACCCTAGAGATGGCTCTCATGAAGTTACGTTGTCGTATAGCACTTAGTCCTTGATCAACATATGTTAGTTAAGGCCCTTATAGGTAACTCCCACAAAATTACGTTATCACGTAGCACTTAGCCCTTGACTACAAGGCTCTAGCATAACTTTCATAAAATTACGTTATCATATAACACTTAGTCCTTGATCAAAACATATTAATGATACAGGGCCCTAGAGACGGCTTCCACGAAATTACGTTATCGTGTAACACTTAGTCCTTTACCAGTCCATATCACAATTGGTTTCACAAACCATAACATAGCCTTGCACAAGTCAATTCTCTTCACAAAACCAATTTAGAATTGTATCATAAATCGGATTCACATATCAAATCAAATCAAATCAAATCAAATCACTTTTCATAAACCATACTCAAGTCAACGTAATTCTTTCATAAAAAAGTTTCACAAATCCAAAAGATAGTCTCTCTCCCAACTCCATTCAAAACTTCTTTGAATTTAGAAAAGCCTGAGAATTTTCTTGTAGAGGGTGAAGGGGAATTCACAAAGGTGGGTTATGTTTGGATAAACTGAAAACCTATTTAACATCCATATTTTTTTGGATTTTACGATTTTAAATTCATTTATGATCTATTTACTAAACATAACTACCCATATAATGACTTGGCCATCAAATATAGGTTAAGAAATGAGTATATAATCCATTATAATAAGCCTAACGTAGCTTATATAAAACTAGACAACAAAGAACAAAGAGCAAGACGATGCTCTCATATCATTTTATTGACCAATTAATCTTCGAGGGACTTTCTCATCATCTCAGTTAAATATCTATAATCCCAATTCAACATACCATAGTTAAATATCTATAATCCCAATTCAACATACCACGCTACACAAGACAGCAAACCCTACTCCGATATATAATTTGCAGATCTATAGAAAATGCGTCATATCACTGTTTAATTTTTTCTCTCTAATGATAAAATCCTTTTATGAACGTGTGACTTCAACAAGAGGATATTTGAAAGTTTGTTAGTTAGTTCTGCAAGAGTCCCCATACTTTCCCAATGCAGCATTGACCAATACAAGTTCTTTTTGGATCTTATAATAGATCGATAACCTCTTCGATCTTCAACTTCACAAAGGAGACGTGCATGCACCGACACAAACACATTTCTTCGATGAAAAGGACAATCATCCAAGTTTGAAAGCCCACACAAAGGGACCACACCAAAAACGACCAGATCGAGATCTCAGTGGATTGTATCCATTGTGAAACCTATCAATAGATGAAATGACAGAACCGAACTTCCAGTTATTGCCTTCCCTTTAGAAATTTTCCCTTTCTTTCCTATCAATTCGCAAACACAAAAGGGTTCGCCCATTCTCTTTCTTGTGCACAACATACTGCGGTCTCCAGAATTTAACCAGATCTAAAGAAAATAAACACACAGGCTTCAACCCATCTGAAGCGCATCCAAACTTGAGCAGGTAGCAACTTCAAATGAGGCAAACCAACGAACAAATCTAAATGTTCTAATTGAAACCGAATGAATAGGGTAAGTTACAACAAATCCAAGAGGCATTTGAGCTCATTGGTCTACCCAACAAGATAGACAATTAACGGGTAAAGAACCTATAGCCATCCCAAGAACATCTCAAACCCTTTAAACCTTAAAAAATAAAAACTTTACTTGCTTCGAGTTGATCTTTAAATAAATAACCAAAAAGAGCACGGAAAAGTAATTAGAAAAACAGAGCCACCAGAGATAAGAAGTACCAAATTCTCAAGGCTGTTGCTGAGCATCCATGTACCTAGCATCAACGAGAACCTTCTCTCTCTTGGCCAATTCAATGTCCTCATCGACCATCATCTTCACCAACTTCTCAAACCCAGTCTTGTATTAGAATATTTAAATAATAAACCACGATTTCATCTTATAGCTTAAGCTTTTAGATGAAGGCGTGTGAGATTTTGTGGGACCACTACCAACTGTTCTAAAAGCTTAAGCTATTAGATGAAGGCGTGATTTATTATTTAAATATTATAATACCTTGGGCTTCCAACCCAGCACCTTCTTGGCCTTACTCGCATCCCCCTTCAAGTTGTCGACCTCTGCTGGTCTGAAGTACCTCTTATCGATCACCACATGGTCCCTCCAATTCAACCCAACATACCTAAAAGCTACTTCCAAGAACTCCTCCACTGTGTGTGACTCGCCTGTCGCGACCACTTAGTCATCCGGCTTTTCTTGCTACAACATCATCCACATAGCCTCACGTAGTCCCTGGCGAACCCCCAGTCCCGGGAGGCCTGTAGATTTCCTAGGAACAGTTTGCTCTACAGCTTGATCTTGATCCGCCCCACGGCTCGAGTGATCTTCCGGGTCACGAAGTTCTTGCCCCGCCGGGGGGACTCGTGGTTGAACATGTTGGAGAAGGTTGCGATTTTATTGTAGATTTTGATCTTATTTGATTCAGTAGAAGATATTCAGAGATAAAGTAGGAAATTGTAATCGTGTATATCCTTTCCTTGATTTCTTTTTTGTTATATATAGATGTATACATGTACAAGGTATACAATGAGACAGAATTACAATTTTCCCTAAGTTTCTGTCATAGTATCAGAGCATTTCATTCTGACCTAGCTTCCGCAAACACCATGAATTGCCTTCGGTAGTCCTTTTTCAATTGTTGTTGCAGACTTCTTTCTGCAAAACAAATTGACACACCTGTTAGGAATTCATTAGTTCAAACAACAAGAAATCAAGCAGCAACAACAACAAGCATTTCCAGAAGTCAAGCACCAGCAAAAATTGAGAAAAGAACTTACCTACAATGGAGAACTCACCTAATGACTTACCACAAAATCAAGCCCCAGAGTAGACTGATCTACCGCAAGATGAACACGCTCATAATCAGCACCCACTAATTCCAACTACAGTCCAACAATCCGGCCCAACTCAGTGGCCACCAGTGCAATGGATTCCTGTTCAAAATCCATGGGTCGTTGGACAAAATCGGCAATGGATGCAACACAACCAATCAGGAGAGAATTCCAGCACTGGATTCCAACCCAATGGATCCGGATGGCACCAACCCGAAACAAGCTCGGTGGGTCAAGGGGGAAATCCCTATCCGGGACTGCAACCCGGTCTCTACCCATGGGTGATTCCTACTACCGGCTCCCGTTTAGAACTCGGAGATCCGCTATACACTTCGACGGCCAACGTGCCGGAACTCTGTCTTATTTCCTTGCAACTCACCGGCCCCGACAACTACACTACATGGGCTCGGGATTTCTGGCGAGCCCTTGTGACCAAAGAGAAGGACGATTTTATTGATGGTACCGTCCCCCTTCCGACCAACGACCAAATGCGACGAGTTTGGCGCAAGTGCAACCAACTCGTTCGCACTTGGATCGGGAACTGCATAGCCCTCGATGTCGCCGTCAGCTTGCCACCAACTGAAGACCCGAAGAAGATGTGGGAGGACATACGCGAAATGTAAGGGAAGTTGGATCGGGCGAAACTCTTCTCGCTCACTCAAGCAATGACCGAGTTGAAGCAAGGAAACCTCTCGGTTACCGCTTGCTTCAATCGGCTCTCGGCTCTGTGGAATGAGCTCGAGTCGGCCAAGGAGGAGCTCGAGGGCCCCGAAACCACACTTGCATGGTATAGAAAAATCAGAGAAAGAGAGAAAGTTACCCGGTTCCTCTTGATCTTGAACGAAATGTTTTCCTCTTTCCAATCCCAGATCCTAGCGATGGATCTCGTTCCCTCTGTCGGCCGGATCTACCAACTAGCAGTTCAAGAAGAGAATCAAAGGCTTGCAACGGCAGACTACGTGAAGATGAGGGAGGTCGTGACACTCGCGATTTTGGCGGGGCCGTCACAGTGAGCAGCTGGCGCCTGGTCCAGGCCACCGTCGCGAACGCCGAGGACCCTCGGGCAGCCTATTGGGGTGAGAGACGCATGAACAGGGAGAAATGGCAGCTGGGAGGAAGAAGAAACAAACCCTAAAATGGACGGTGGAGATTACAAAGGGGGATCGGATGGCTCACATTACAAGTATGGATCTAACGGTTGAGATTTGGCGATCCGTGCGGCTAAATCGAATGCCCCTCATTCGGCCACTTCAGCCCTCAATTTTAAACAATCCTATGGTCCACGAAGTGCCACGTCATCAAGGGGAAATGGGCAAAATTCCAAAATTAAAGGTAAATATTGTGATTATTGTAAAAGGCCACATCACACTATAGATACTTGTTGGAAATTACACGGGAAACTGACTGATAAGGAGAAAAGAGAAAGGGATGATTTTGCCTATCAGGTTATGACTTAGGGCAATGAGAAGGCAAATCAGCCAATTTCTGATGATCAATACCAAAACATCATGAGGGCATTGCATCAATTGAAAACTACATACAAGATTGCGGGATTCTCAGGTACTTCCATTTCCAAAAATAGTAATATTTCAGTTGATGCATGGATAATTGATTCGGGCGCTAGTGACCACATAGTATGTGATGAGGATTTATTTTCCTACAATCGAAAAATCCACCCTCCTGTGTTTGTTAGACTCCTTAATGGCACCACTACTCATGTTTCCAAAATTGGAATTGTTCATCTTAGTGAGCTCATTATCCTTAAGAACGTCTTATACATTCCTAATTTTGAATTCAATCTCATATCAGTGTCCAAAATCTGTGAAGACAACCATTGTCATGTTGAATTCAATTCCAAAAATTGTTCATTTTAGGACCGTTCGACTGGCAAAATGATGGGCTTGGGTAGTGTTGCGCAAGGACTTTAACTTTGGATCAGCTTTCCAAGGGATTTTGATTTTTCATTGCTACATAAAAGCATTTCTTGTAATGTAGCAACTAGCAATAAAAATTTCCTTTATCATCAATGCTCGGGTCATAGTGCTCATTTCCCTTATCCAAATTGCTCGATTTGCCCCTTAGCAAAACAATCTCGATCTCCATTTCCTACAAGCACGTCTCGAGCCACTAGTGCTTTCTCCTTAATTCATGTTGACATATGGGACCCCTATCATACCCCTCATCGTGATGGCTCTCGATTCTTCCTGACTATTGTTGATGACTACACTCGTGCCACATGGGTCTTTCTTATGCAATCCAAGAGCCAAACATTCTCAAATATTGTGAATTTTCTTTCCTTGATTAAAAATCAGTTTGATGCTTCTATACAAAAAATTCGCATAGACAATGGACGAAAGTTTTTCACCACGGAATGTAGCTCTTTCTTTACCTCTCATGGAATACTTCATGAAACTTCATGCACATACACTCCTCAACAAAATGGCGTCGTAGAGCATAAACATCGTCATCTTTTAGAAGTAGCCCGAGCCCTTAAATATCAAGCATCCATTCCTGAATCCTATTGGGGAGATTGTGTGGTCACGGCGGCTTATTTGATTAATCGCATGCCAACTAGAGTTCTTGAAGGGCGATCTCCGTTTGAAATGCAGACATAGAACATCTAAGAGTTTTTGGTTCTCTATGCTATGCCACAACTGTGGGACCTCAGGACAAAATGGATCCTCATGCTCTTCGATGTGTCTCCATGGGATATTCTCTTTTACAGAAAGGATATAAGGTCATGGAACTATCGACAGGTCGATTTTTCATTAGCCGAGATGTTGTTTTCCATGAGGATATATTTCCATTTTAGGAATCGGCATATAATACTCGAACGACTCAGACGACTAAAGCGACGTCAAATCATCGTCTGTTCTTATCTGAAGAAGATTTGTCTATGAATACTCAATACTTGTTCATTCCAGCGAACAACATACCAGCAGCTCCAGAATACTTGAACTCCATAAATGAGTCACCAATGTTATCTCATGAAGAAGATGAATCATCACCACAGCAATACATTGAAGTAACTTCATCTGAACAACAAATTGTGGAGCCACCAAGAAGATCAGGGCGTCATACCCGTCCACCTACATGGACCAAGGACTACATATGATCTACCTTGTATTCCCAAGGTACACATTATCCTATATCTTCTTATGTATCTTTTAATCGACTATCCCAAGACCATATGTGTTGCATTAGTCGCATATTAGAGGAACATGAACCTTCCTCCTATGAAGAAGCAGCATGTGATCCAAGATGGCAAAAGGCCATGGAATCTGAGTTACATGTACTTATGGATAATCATACCTGGGATGTAGTCTCACTGCCTAAATATAGAAAACCAATTGGGTGCAAATGGGTATATAAAATCAAATATAAGGCATATGGCTCTGTTGAACGCTACAAAGCTCGACTGGTTGCCAAAGGATTCACTCAACGGGAAGGTTTTGATTATCATGAGACCTTTTCCCCTGTTGCCAAGGAGGTCATTGTTCGTTCCTTCCTCTCTGTTGCTGCACTTCGTAATTGGGACTTACATCAGATGGATGTCTATAATGCTTTCCTTCATGGTGATCTTGACGAAGAAATCTAGATGGAACTTCCACAGGGACTTCGCAGACAGGGGGAGTCTTGGGTATGTCGTCTACGCAAGTCCCTGTATGGACTCAAGCAGGCTTCTCGGCAGTGGTATGAAAAGTTTACTAATGCACTCACAAGTACAGGATTTCAACACTCTAAACATGATTATGCATTGTTCACATGGACTAAAGGTACTTCATCAATTTATTTACTGATATATGTTGATGATATACTCATTATGGGAAATGATGACTCTGCCATTAGAAAATTTAAAGAGTATATGCATTTCAATTTCCATATCAAAGACTTGGGGCCTCCAAAATATTTTCTTGGTATTGAAATAGCTAGATCTGATAAAGGGATATGTCTCAGTCAGCGGAAATTTGTCTTGGAAATTATATCAGAAACAGGGCTATTAGGATGCAGGCTAGCTGTCATTCCTATTGAACAAAATGTCAAGCTTACAACATTTGAATATGACAAGGCTACCTCATCATTTGATGAAGACCTGTTGCTTCAAGATCCATTAGGTTACCAACGACTCGTTGGGAAATTGATCTATCTTACTATGACCAGACCTGATATATGCTATGTAGTGCAAATACTTAGTCAATTTATGCATAATCCGAAGCAGTCTCACATGAATGCAGCACTGAAAGTTGTAAAATACTTGAAGGGCTGCCCAGGACTTGGAATATTGTTGTCCCGAGATTACGACATGAAGATGAAGGCTTATTGCGATACTGATTATGCAACTTGTCCAATGACTATTAGATTTGTCACAGGCTTTTGCATCAATTTAGGGAGATCCCTGATTTCATGGAAAACTAAAAAGCAATCAACCGTTTCTTTATCATCAGCTGAATGAGTATATCGGGCTATGGCAAAAATGGTCTGTGAAATAATTTGGATACGAGGCCTAGTTTTGGATCTTGGAGTAGAAGTTGATGGAACAACTGAGTTATTTTGTGATAATGATGTTGCACTTAAATTAGCAGCAAATCCGGTCTTTCATGAAAGGACAAAACATATAGAGGTTGATTGTCACTTTACTTGAGAAAAAATTCAAGAATGAATCATCACAACTTGAGGAATTGGAACGGTGGAGCAGCCTACGGACCTTTTCACTAAGCCTTTATGCCAAAGACAACATACTTATCTACTAAGCAAGCTGGGCGTCTTCGACCTATATAAGCCGCCAGCTTGAGGGGGAGTGTTGGAGAAGGTTGCGATTTTATTGTAGATTCTGATCTTATTTGATTCAGTAGAAGATATTCAGAGATAAAGTATGAAATTGTAATCGTGTATATCCTTTCCTTGATTTCTTTTTTGTTATATATAGATGTATACATGTACAAGGAATACAATGAGACAGAATTACAATTTTCCCTAAGTTCCTGTCAGAACAGGATCCCGTTGCATGCGAACAGACCTCACGGTAGTTCATGGTGTACCAGTGCACGGTGCACTTGGACATGGCATAAGGGGGACCACGGGTGGAACGGGGTGGTCTCCGACTGCGGTGGCGGGGTTGATCCGCAAATCTTCGAGGACCTGCCTTGGTAGTAACGGATGTGGTTGCGGCCGGTGGCGGAGATGTGGGAGCGCACGGCCTCGAGGAGGCGGAGGGTGCTGGTGGCCATAACGTCGGCGGTGTAATCGGGGATCTCGAAAACCGCCACGTGGAACCGGGCGGCGAGATTGTAGACCTAGTCGAGGAATTCGTGTCGATCCAGTGGCAAAGAGAGGAGGGGTCCGTGAGATTGGCGTAGTGGAGCTTCATCCGAGCCTTGTGGTCCTGTGGGCGCTGTGGGGTCGATGTAGATGAGAGCGCCCTTGACTCCCACACCCAATGCTGTTGACCGAAGTTGATGTTGGATGTATGCCCTAAAGCTACTATGTAATAGTTACATATTAGGGATTTCAGTTGTACTTTCATTATTAATATTAATGGCAATGACGTATTCATTCATTTGTCCAATTATTTTATATTTATGAATGATTCCATAAGATCAGTTACAACTAGACCTATTCTTGAGACGTCAAGAATATATGTGACAGTTCATAGTCGACTGAATCTTTAAATTGTTCCCGGTCGATGGATTATTGAGTGGATATTAATAATCCTGTTGAGACCGGTGTGTTCTTAACTTCACCATTAAGTATTGGATACTTAAGGGAATGATGAGTTACATGTCATTGGGTATTATGATGCCCGAGTTAGAACACACAAGTGTTTGTATTAGACAAGTTCATTGAACGTGACGCATATGGAATGATTAGCGACATGGAAGCTTTTAGCGTTGTCAATGTCTAATTGTTCATGCTTTGGTCTTATGTAAATAATCCTTAGACCCGAGGCACAATGTTAACTTGTGTGTCGAACAACCATGGTTCACAGGTGCACATATTGCCGGGTCGTTGATTCGTCTTTGTACTTGATGGTCATATTTTGTTCATATACGAAGTTACACGTGTGTGCAATATGGAATCTGTCTCCTTGTTATATGCAAGGTATGATAATGATGTCCTATGCGATCTAATTTTGACATTGCATTGAAATCCTCGGCCGGGGTTGTAACCGAGAATAAATTGTTTATGTCTCGAATAAAATGCATGTCAATTAGATTTGTGCATATGATTGAATTAATGACTTGACAAATATTCCATGGTCTTTGTTTGATCGGGACATAGTAAGACAGAGGGATTGAATTACACTGTAGCCAAAGCTGACTGGTTCATTATGTTCTTAAAGCATTCACATTATCTGGGTAGCCATGACATATTGCTAGATGTCAATCATGGCTTGTAGGACCCAAAGATTAATCGGGACAATTAATTCTTTTGGGAGTACTAATGTGTTAGTACAAGTCTTACTACCAGCTTAGTGATGAACCTAGGGATATCACACACCATAAACAATTAGGATAACGTGGAACAAGAGAGAAATATAATTGCAAATGTGTTTGCAATTACTACAATCAATTGAGTCGATTTGAAATTAAATTAAATGAGATTTAATTTAATTTGTATTATAGTCACGAGCCTACTTGCATATCATGCACACGTATGCCCATAGTGGATACATGTTAATGTATTCCATTTGTACATATAAAGATTATGTTCTTTTAAAAGGGATTGATTAATTAATTATTTATTCGTTTAATTAATTAATTAATTAATGTCTTTTAATAACTAATAATATATATATATATATATATATATATATATATATATATTAAAGCTTCATGCATTTGCACGAAGCACATGCATGAAACTTGGATGGTTAGCGACCGCTGACCATCATCCACGAAATCGTGCATGAACGGTCAGCGGTTGCTGACCATCACGCACGATGTCGTGCATGAACGGTCAGCGGTTGCTGACCATCACGCACGATGTCGTGCATGAGCAACCGCTCATGCACGATCGTTCGTGCATGAGCGGGGACGATCAGCAACGGTTGCTGATCGTCCATCGATCAGCAACCGTTGCTGGTCGGTGTTATATTTTTTTTTAATAAATGCTGCAGCAACAAAAAAGGTGTGGTTCCGGTTGTTGAAAAACCAAAGAGAAAAATCGTGTGCATGTGTTTTTTGTGTCTGAGAGACGCGAAAACGAAAAGGAATTCTCTCTCGTTCGGGCCGTGACTATAATACATCAAGGATACGGCGGATCATCTCCACGAGATTGCTAGCACGATCAAAGTGGTGAATATCCGAAAAGTTCTCTCTTGTTCGACGTCAATTGTTGGTGTGTCTGAACTAGAGGTCCGACGTTTGTGGGGCTCGAACTGTAGAACATCCAAACCAATTTGTTTAAAGCACGCTTCGAGAGGTAATTCGTGTAACTCTCTTTTTACATTCAGATTTTTTTATTAAAACGCACGAACAACGCCTTCGGAGAATCATGTAAAATATATCTTCTTGTTTCCGCTACGTTCTCTGATTTAATTTTATGTATACATGATTCATGAAACCCCAACAGTGGTATCAGAGCCAACCTTAGGCGTTTTTCGTGCGTTTAATTGATTTATAGTTCAAATATATTTTTGCGTTCTAATGGCCAATTTATTTTTGTTAAGAGAATTGGTTCTCTTGCTCTTATGTGGCCTATAGAAGTTGATTAATTTATGTGATAAATTTAATCAACCAAGCAAAAATTAGAACTAAATCAATTTTGAATCAAAAATCCGTAACTTGTTATACTTTGTGTTTATATTCTGCAAATGATATGTAGAATTTTATGTATGCCTTCATGGTTTGCGTTGAGCTTTAAATTTTGAATTTATGGCTCGTAAGGAAGGGTGGTGATCATGGAAAAATCCTAATTGTTGTATGGATGAATGTATGATGATTACAGGTATTCATTTTTGGGGTTGTAATTATTAAATGGAGGCTGCGTCCTTCCCTTTATTTTATTTTAACTTTTCATGATATGCAATTTTAGTATAGTTTAGTATTTCAATTGTTGATGTAAATACTACAAAAGAGGAGGAGCCATTGGAGGAGCCATTAAACCGGTGAGCTCTTCGGGCCCGGTCTTTGAAGAGTTCAAAGATTGAAGAAAAGTGAAGAACATGCCATATCATTAAAACATTAAAATGGCTAAATGGGTCTCTTTGGCTCGAGACCCATTGAACCATAATTCCATGATCACCATGTAGGATAGATATTTATGTGATATCTATTTATTTATTATGTTTTGTTATCATGCATGTTAACTGGTTAATGTGCAAAGTGAGACCGTTAATAACGACCCAAATCTCCTTATTAGTAATATTAAGTCGAAACGGGTTTCGGACTCGTGGCCTTCCATTGTCGTGGTTTGATTCAATATTATTGTGGTTAACGACCGGCTATGGATACATAGGGTTAATTACCATTTATAATATTGGACCACTCCATTATACATATGATGTTGTGGGGTTGGAGCCAAATGATTTCTAATAACTGTCAGGTGAGGAAATCGTTTGTGTTTTCAATACTTGCATGAGACGATGGGCTAGACTTAACTATGATCATGATGCCAATAACTGTTAGGTGAGGCTTTCATGATCTAGAGGCCAAAGTTATGATTGGGACTCGCATATGATGTGTTGAACAAGTTGGTTCACTCACTTAGTTCATAGAACACCAATAACTGCTAGGTGAGGTGGACTTTGGACTAGTGGGACTCAATCCCCACTAGTAATCTTTACCCAACAAAGATTACCGCTTCCCATCTTAAGGAGTATGGGATTCGAATATAAATTTAGTGGGAGGATCTATTTCATTTAAAGGCCAAAATGAAATAGTTATTTTGAAAGATACAACGGCTAACAATTTATTTTCTGCAACAGATATATATTATTACTCTAAAAATGGTGACTACAAACCCACTCGCTTCTATACTTGACAAGAATTGTTTGACTGGACCCAATTTCACCGACTGGGTGAGGAATTTGAGAATTGTTCTCAATTCAGAAAAAATTGGGTATGTGCTTGATGAAATGATGCCAACCTCCTTTCCTGAGGGTGGGACCCAAGAGGAGCGTGTCACTTATGATAAGTGGCGTGACGATGACTTAAAAGTTAGGTCATATATGCTTGCTTTTATGAATAATGAATTGCAGAAGAAGTATGAATCTATGGAAGATGCTAGGTCGATCATTTTGCACTTAAAGGAATACTTTGATGAGAATGGTCGACCCTCTAGATATGAGATATCTAAGGCATTGTACCGTATGAGGATGGCTGAAGGATCATCAGTTAATGATCATGCTTTGAAAATGATCTGGCACATTGAAGAATTGGCTAGGCTAAATCTTGTTATGGACAACGAGTTAGCTGTGGATTTGATCCTCCAATCTTTACCTGATTCCTTCTCTGGTTTTGTCCAAAACTTCCACATGCATAAGATGGATAAAACTCTCGCCGAGTTACATAGTATGCTGGTAGTTTATGAGAAGGAAATGCACAACACGAGACCAAATGTAGTGGCTATGGCTAAGGCTTCTTCTTCAAAGGGTAAGACTGTTTTAAAGAAGAATAAATGGAAGAGGCCTGCCAAACCTGTTGTGCAACCAAAACCCAAGATTGATAAAGGGAAATGTCATTACTTGTGGTGTCAAAGGGCACTTTGGAGGAGGAACTGTAGGAAATACCTCGCGAGCTTGAAGGTCAAGCCCAAGGACCAACCTTATGAAGGTATGGTGTCTATGCTTATTGAAACTAATCTTATGGTTAGTGTTGAATCCAGCTCATGGGTTCTAGATTCTGCTGCAACTTCACATATTTGTATGTCTTTGCAGAATTTGGAAATAAGCAGGATGCTAAGGCGAAATGAGATTGTCCGGACATTTGCCAATGGAGCAAGAGTTGCTGCATTAGCTATAGGGACTTTTCATTTATGTTTGCCTTCTGGACATGTATTGGTTTTAAAGAACTGTTTGCATTATAAGAATGCTGTTAGGAACATCATCTCTATACCTCGTTTGGGTAAAGAGAATTATGAATTTTCTTTTGCTGATGATGTATGTTCTATTTATCATAATAAAACATGTGTTGGTTCTAGCTTATTAACCAACAATCTTTATACCATTACAATGTCTGGTAATGCGATTACCAATGTCAATAAGCAAAATAGAATTGATATAAATGCCATAACTAATAAACGCCCTAGAGACGGTCCAAATAAAAAGTATGTTTGGCATCTCCGATTAGGTCATATTGGAGAAGACATAATTAACAAGTTGAGTAATGATGGGTACATTGATCCATCAAATTTTGAGTCATACTCGACTTGTGAGGCATGTCTTCTAGGAAAAATGACCAAAGTGCCTTTTGTAGGACAAAGTGCACGAGCTGCTAACATATTAGAATTAATACATACAGATGTATGTGGACCAATTAATGAAACTGCTAGAGGTGGTTACAATTACTTCATGACCTTCACCGATGATCAGTCACGGTATGGTTATTTATACCTCATGAAGTATAAATCTGAATCCTTTGAAAAGTTCAGGGAATTCAAGGCTGAAGTTGAGAAACAAACAGGAAAATGTATTAAGGCTCTTTGATCGGATCGAGGAGGTGAATACCTTAGTACTGAATTCCTGGACTATCTTAAAGAGAATGGCATTTTATCACAATGGACACCTCCTGGAACTCCAGAACATAATGGCGTATCTGAACGAAGAAATCGTACTTTATTAGATATGGTGCGATCTATGATGAGTTACACCGATTTGCCAATATCCCTTTGGGGATATGCCCTTGAGACAGCTGTATATATACTGAATAGAGTGCCGTCCAAATCTGTTCCAACTACGCCCTATGAGATATGGCATAGTAGGAAACCTAGTCTTAATCATATTAAGATTTGGGGTTGTCCAGCTTTCGTGAAAAAGCTGAAAATGGATAAATTGGAGGCAAGATCTGAACAAGGTCGCTTCATTGGATATCCAAAGGAAACTCTTGGATATTACTTCTATTTTCATTCAGACCAAAGAATTTTGGTAAGCAAGCACACTTCTTTTCTAGAGAATCAGTTCATCCAAGAAGGTGGTGCTGGGCGGAAAATAGTCTTACAAGAAGAAAATAATGAAGTACCAAACAACCGAGTTCAGATACCAATCTCTGATTCGGTGGGAGCTTCTGATACACAACCTCTTAGGAAAAGCGCGAGAATGTCTCGCCCACCTGCTTGTTATAGACACTCAGTTGATCATATTGAACCATTATTCATTGTGAATGATAGTGATCAACCTGGTGATCCTAAAACCTATGAGGAGGCAATGTTGGACATCGATTATGGTAAATGGCTAGAAGCCATGAAATCCGAAATGGATTCTATGTATTCCAATGAAGTTTGGACCTTAATTGACCTGCCTGATGGTATTGTACTAATTGGCTGTAAATGGATCTTCAAGAGGAAGATGAATGCTTAAGGTCAAATTGGAACTTACAAAGCACGGCTGGTGGCGAAAGGATATCATCAAAAAGAAGGAATTGATTATGACGAAACTTTCTCACCTGTGGCCATGCTAAAATCCATTCGAATTATGTTGGCTATAGCTGCACACCTGGATTATGAGATATTCCAGATGGATGTCAAAACGGCTTTTCTAAATGGTTTTCTCGATGAGGACATCTATATGGAACAGCCACGGGGTTTTGAATCCATTAGTGAAAAACGGAAGGTGTGTAAGCTTAAGAGATCCATTTATGGACTCAAACAAGCCTCCAGAAGTTGGAACATCCGTTTTGATGAGGTAGTCAAATCGTTTGGCTTCATAAAAAATCCGGATGAACCTTGTGTATACAAGAAGATCAGTGGGAGTGCAATTGCATTTCTAGTTTTGTATGTCGATGATATACTTTTGATTGGAAATGATGTACCAATGATATCATCGATAAAACTATTCTTGTCACAGAAATTCTCCATGAAAGATTTAGGAGAGGCAACCTATATTTTAGGTATCAAGATCTATAGAGATAGATCAAGA
Source organism: Eucalyptus marginata (assembly GCA_014182565.1). Lineage (NCBI taxonomy): Eukaryota > Viridiplantae > Streptophyta > Magnoliopsida > Myrtales > Myrtaceae > Eucalyptus > Eucalyptus marginata. Next base: position 31,300,074 of record CM024594.1, read on the forward strand.
CGATTGATTGGCCTCTCACAATCTACGTACATAGACAAAGTGGTAACACGGTTTAACATGCAATGTTCCAAGAGAGGATTATTGCCTTTTAGGCAAGGGATCCGTCTTTCTAAGGAGATGTGTCCCCACACTCCTAAAGAAAGAGAGCGGATGGCGAAGATGCCATATGCATCCGCTGTTGGAAGCATAATGTATGCTATGCTATGTACTAGACCTGATATTGCGCATGCTGTAAGTATTACTAGCAGATATCAGTCTGATCCAAGAGAAGAGCACTGGATAGTAGTTAAGAATATTCTTAAGTACTTGCGAAGGACTAAAGATTTATTCTTGATATATGGAGAAGGAGAATTTAAAGTTGTAACTTATACTGATTCCGATTTTCAGTTGGATCCTAATGATTATAAGTCTACGTCTGGGTTTGTCCTTACATTCAATGGTGGTGCAGTTAGTTGGAAAAGTTCCAAACAAAGCATAATTGCCGATTCCACCACTGAGGCAGAGTATGTAACTGCTTCTGAAGCAGCAAAGTAAGCCGCTTGGATGAAGAAGTTTATTTCTGAACTTGGAGTCGTTCCTTCAATTGAGCAACCGATTACATTGTTTTGTGACAACAATGGGGCGATAGCTCAAGCTAAGGAACCAAGGTCTCACCAAAAGTCCAAGCATATTGAGAGACGCTTCCATCTCATCAGAGAAATTGTTGGGAGAGGTGATATCGCCTTGCAGAAAATTGCCTTGGCAGAAAATGTGGCAGATCCCTTCACTAAGGCCTTACCTCAGTCTTCTTTTGAAAGACATATTGACAAAATGGGTTTGAGGTACCAAACAAGTTGGCTTTAGTGCAAGTGGGAGATTGTTGGATGTATGCCCTAAAGCTACTATGTAATAGTTACATATTAGGGATTTCAGTTGTACTTTCATTATTAATATTAATGGCAATGACGTATTCATTCATTTGTCCAATTATTTTATATTTATGAATGATTCCATAAGATCAGTTGCAACTAGACCTATTCTTGAGACGTCAAGAATATATGTGACGAGTTCATAGTCAGACTGAATCTTTAAATTGTTCCCGGTCGATGGATTATTGAGTGGATATTAATAATCCTATTGAGACCGGTGTGTTCTTAACTTCACCATTAAGTATTGGATACTTAAGGGAATGATGAGTTACATGTCATTGGGTATTATGATGCCCGAGTTAGAACACAGTGTTTGTATTAGACAAGTTCACCGAACGTGACGCATATGGAACAGTTAGCGACATGGAAGCTTTTAGCGTTGTCAATGTCTAATTGTTCATGCTTTGGTCTTATGTAAATAATCCTTAGACCTGAGGCACAATGTTAACTTGTGTGTCGAACAACTATGGTTCACAGGTGCACATATTGCCGGGTCGTTGATTCGTCTTTGTACCTGATGGTCATATTTTGTTCATATACGAAGTTACACGTGTGTGCAATATGGAATCTGTCTCCTTGTTATATGCAAGGTATGATAATGATGTCCTATGCGATCTAATTGTGACACTGCATTGAAATCCTCGGCCGAGGTTGTAACCGAGAATAAATTGTTTATGTCTCGAATAAAATGTATGTCAATTAGATTTGTGCATATGATCGAATTAATGACTTGACAAATATTCCATGGTCTTTGTTTGATCGGGACATAGTAAGACAGAGGGATTGAATTACACTGTAGCCAAAGCTGACAGGTTCATTATGTTCTTAAAGCATTCACACTATCTGGGTAGCCATGACATATTGCTAGATGTCAATCATGGCTTGTATGACCCAAAGATTAATCGGGACAATTAATTCTTTTGGGAGTACTAATGTGTTAGTACAAGTCTTACTACCAGCTTAGTGATGAATCTAGGGATGTCACACACCATAAACAATTAGGATAACGTGGAACAAGAGAGAAATATAATTGCAAATGTGTTTGCAATTACTGCAATCGAATTGAGTCGATTTGAAATTAAATTAAATGAGATTTAATTTAATTTGTATTATAGTCACGAGCCTACTTGCATATCATGCACACGTATGCCCATAGTGGATACATGTTAATGTATTCCATTTGTACATATAAAGATTATGTTCTTTTAAAAGGGATTGATTAATTAATTATTTATTCGTTTAATTAATTAATTAATTAATGTCTTTTAATAACTAATAATATATATATATATATATATATATATATTAAAGCTTCATGCATGTGCACGAAGCACATGCATGAAACTTGGATGGTCAGCAACCGCTGACCATCATCCACGAAATCGTGCATGAACGGTCAGCGGTTGCTGACCATCATGCACGATCGTTCGTGCATGAGCGGGGACGATCAGCAACGGTTGCTGATCATCCATCGATCAGCAACCGTTGCTTGTCGGTTTTATATTTTTTTAATAAATGCTGCAGCAGCAAAAAGGTGTGGTTCTGGTTGCTGAAAAACCGAAGAGAAAAATCGTGTGCGTGTGTTTTTGTGTCTGAGAGACGCGAAAACGAAAAGGAATTCTCTCTCGTTCGGGCCGTGACTATAATACATCAAGGATACGGCGGATCGTCTCCACGAGATTGCTAGCACGATCAAAGTGGTGAATATCCGAAAGTTCTCTCTTCTGTTCGACGTCAATTGTTGGTGTGTCTGAACTAGAGGTCCGACGTTTGTGGGGCTCGAACTGTAGAACATCCAAACCAATTTGTTTAAAGCACGCTTCGAGAGGTAATTCGTGTAACTCTCTTTTTACATTCAGATTTTTTGATTAAAACGCACGAACAACGCCTTCGGAGAATCATGTAAAATATATCTTCTTGTTTCCGCTGCGTTCTCTGATTTAATTTTACGTATACATGATTCATGAAACCCCAACAGTTGACGCCACCGGTCATCTCCTCAAAGCCAAAAAGGAAGAACTGCGGTCAATTTCCCGACCCCCAGCCTAGCTCCGTGCCTAAGCTCTCACGTGGGATTGGCGGTGTGGCATTAAGAGAGAAGTGGACAACCCTTTGTTTTTCCAATATTTTTTATTTAGAGATTAAGAGAAAAGTAAGAGCTAAATAAGTCCTTAAACTACTACATCTAGCCTCTAGGTACTCGTCATCACCTAGATGTAAAACAACTAGGGGGTCATCTTGCTTGTCGGGAAGACAATGACACAATGAGACTTGGGGGTTCTAAGGGGCACGCTAAGTATCATTGGTACCAACAAGAAACATAACATGATACGACAAGTCGACATGTTATTTCTCAAAAAATAGACAATTCTCATACGTTATATATTAAATGCATAATTTTATATATACATATGATTACTCAAATTCACAAATAAATAAATAATAAAGAAAGCCTAGAATGAATTTTAATTAAAAATATTAGTCCACCATTTATTAATATCATTCATTATTTTAATTTGACAAATTCAACTTCATTCTAATAATTCATAAAACTTAGTAAAAAAAAAAAAAACAATCCACATTTTGGACTTGCGTGTCAAAAGAAAAGAAAAAAAACTTTTGGGTAAATTGTGTGTCACGCGAAATGAGAATCGAAGGGAAGATAAGACTTGATTTTTCTTATTTTCCTATTTATTATTGTATTATTTATTATTTTTTACATATTTATATTTTGTCCCTTCATCTATTGAAAATTAAAATTGACCACATACTGTTAGAATTCCAAACTCGTGTGTCGGAATTTCGAGTCGAGAGAGTGTCGGGAGAGTTGACTTTTCTAACACTTGTCGATCGAGTATCAGAGAATGTCGGACACATGTCGGAATATCCGACATAACATAAGGTTTCCAGAAAGTGTCGATGCTTCTTAGGGCATGCGGGTACCAACACATTAAAATAATTAATATAATTTAATTGCCCGCTCCATTTGGAGAGAAGTGAACAATCAACGTTGATAGATGACAAGCAAACATGCAACGTGCACACTAGTATGCGAGAAAATTAATATTTAAGATTAAGAAACTATTTAACTATGAAGAACGAAATAAATTTTTTGATAAGAAATACATATAAAAGGGAAATGCATATTAATAGGTGAAAATATACAAATATTTCGGGATCTTTTGAATTCTTTTTAGAAAGAAATTGTGGTTGATGGAAAAGGTTCAAGTTTTAAATATTACAACATGTGAGAGATTATGTGAAATCACTATTTTGCGCATCTTTCCATAAACTCAATATCTGTAAAATAAGTAATTGAGGTTATCTTGGAAATGAGAGAAAGAGAGACTAAAATCCCCAAAAATACGAGCCTTTTTTTTTTTTATATAATAATATAGATGATACGACATCAATTATCATTGCTAAGTATCATTTTCACGATTGTGGCATGTGATCAAGGATAATAATTAAGGAAAATTTTAAATAATGATCTAAAGTGGAGTTCCAAAAAGGATCCGAAGTGGATGTTGTCTCAAATAAGGAAATGAAATAGTTAGTTTAGTCACGATTAAGGGCATGAACTTACCAGTCAGCCAAGGCCTTGTTTAGTAACCATCCTCGGAACAACTGATTCTATTCTTTTGTTCCAAGAAATAAAAAAAGAATAGAAATCCGTTTTGATAAAAAAATTTCTCTTGAAAACAAAAATACATTTTTTTGTTTCCGGAAATACATTTGGAACAGAATCAAGAAATAGAAAAGAATTAATTCTTGCTCCCGAAACAATTCCTAGAATTAAATCCAATTTTTCTTCTCTCTTCTCTTTTCTTCTCTTTTCTCTTCTTCTCTTTCCTTTTCTTCTTCTTCCTTTTAGCCGATTGCCGGCCTCGACCATGGCTAACAACTGGCCAACAAGGGCCGGCGACCTTGCCAAAGTGTCGCTTGTGACATCCTGAATTTTCGACCCCGTCTCGATAATATGAAATGGACGTTTCATTGATGCACCTTTGGTGCTTTTTCTCTAAACTGTTTACTCACGAGTCAACTAACCTATTAGGTAAAGCCGTCAAAGGATATAAATGCGACAGACTTGAGAATTCGATCAAGAATTGATCGCTTGACCGTGATAATCGGCAAGGGTCAATACGACATCGTTATAATTGAAGTGTGATCGGATATAGGTCGATTCGACGGAAGCACACAATTAAATTGCAGGTGTTTCCACATGATTGCAAAATTCGCATCAAACGACACTAACCCGGTTTGCTATCGATTTTGTACTCGGTATCTGTAATTGAAATCTTGCGATTTTTACGACAACCGAGAGTCTTCAATGAGTCGGAGATGCACAAACGTGGATCGAAAATTATCGACCACCGGTCAAACGCGCTAAAATCCCTAAAACTTATCCAGTAGGTTGGGTCGCGCTAAAATCGTGTCCGGTCGATTTTAACCACGAAATTGAATTCGATTTCGGGAATCGAACGTTTGAGCGTGTCACGATTTATTTTTAGGACCTTGTCTCATTTTTTTGGAAATTTCCGTCGAGTCTGAGAAATTTGCAGAAAAATCAAATTCGGCAAATTAAAATCAAGGAAATTCGGAGGGGCATCTTTAGTTGGAATTTTGGCCACCAAAATGGATTAAATGGTGAAGAAAATAGGAGGAAATTCGGATGGGCAGCTTCCTTGGTTTATTTGGCCACCAATTTGAATTGTTATGTGAAGAGTTGAAGGGAAATTCGTATGGACAGCTTCAAGGGGATAATTGGCCACCAAAATGAAGTTGTTTTGTGAAGAAATGTGAAGAAATTGGCCATTGGTTGATGCCTTGACAAATTGGGGTTGAAGACTTTGGGGTTTCTTTCATCATTTCATAGATATTTCCCTAGAAATCTAATTGGCTGCATGTTTGACTTCCTTGGCTCATTGTTCCCTCTCTCTCTCTCCCTCCTTCTTGCCTCTTCTTCCTTGTGCGTGCAACTCTTTTCCCCCCAGCCGAGCCTTCTGCTTTCTTCATCTTCTTCTCCATTTTTCCTTCCTTATTGCAACATACTTTAGCCTGCACTCAGCTGGACCACCAGCGCCGTCTAAACTTCACGCCATCGCCTTCAGCTGCTGTCTTGACTAGCATCGCTCGACCAGCTAGCCTCATCACCCACCGCCCAGCTGGTCCGCCTCACCGCCTCACGCCATCCCCTAGCTCGCCAGCTTGTGGTCAGCCAGCTGTTCGCCAGCCTCACCGAACCGCCTGGCTGTTCGCCACCAGCCCCTACTCCCCTAGCCGAACCACCCTCACGCTCGTTAGGCCGTCCAGCCAAGCCTAACTGTGCCTTCAGCTAGCCCACAGAACCGAGCGGCCCCCTTGGCCATGGGCTTCATCTGGCTTTTCAGCCCCGGTTGAGCCTTCGTTGGTGACGCCGTAGGCTCGACTCTTCACCATCTTCACGCTGCCATCGCTGTGAACCCGTTACCGCCTTAATCCGGTGAGTTAACACCCTAATGTTGGATTAGGAAGTTAATTGCACTTAGTGGATTAGTGTAGGCTTAATTAAGGATTAGTGGTTAGTTTAGTTAGTGTAACTAAGTTAATTAGGTAGTTTGTTACCTAGACTAGTTTAGTTAGGGTGGTTAGTTAGGTTAGTTGGTTAGCTTAGTTAGGTTGATCTAGTTAGCCTAGCTAGATTAGTTTAGTTAGCTCAATTAGGTTAGTTCAGTTAGATTATTTAAATTAATTAAGTGGCTTAGTTTAAATAATTTTGACGGGTCTACCGTTGAAACTGAGGATGAGGAGGTACTTCACCCCATGGACATCAATATACTGAATGATATCATGGAGAACTCGAGGCTTGAGGCTGAGGGGCCCAGAGTAGAGGTAGCTGATCCTTTGGACATCGACATCCCAAATGGTGTCATGGAGGATCTAGAGCTCAAGGTGGTGGGGCCCGGGGTGTAGATTATCTGGTGGTTCCTTTTTGGGTCAGATTTATGTGTATAGACCTGTAGGTTTAACCTGATATGTATATAAAGTGGATTTTGTGAAAAAGGTGTTAGTATGTTTTTACTATCCCTATGTTTGATGGTTGTCTGGGTGTTGATTTAATTCGTTTCCGCATGTGCTTAATTGAAAGATAAAATGAAAGGGGTCGGCGACGTGTCTTGGGAATGTTGCATTTTAATCGACCACTGAGGGATGTGCACGTGCCCGAGGTTCGGGGTGTGACATCCTCGCTTGAAGTGGTATCAGAGCTAGTTATTGTCTGGAGTGATAAGGTGCAATGGGTTTTGGGATAGTTAGTAGGAAAGACATTTTCCTTATGCTAACGCCTGTGATTGGTTGATTGATTGTTTTGTGTGGGTCGCTCAAATTTCTAATTCTGTGTTGGCATTGGAAAGCAAGTTCTATAAGGATCCTGCAGTATGAGCGATCTAGAGTAGTGGACTCCTCGCAATACTATTGCTTTTGTCACTCAGTAGGACGCCGACTAGGGTCGGTACCCAAGGTATAGTGCCGGCTCAGGCTAGCGCGAGTGTAAGAGTATCACCGCAGGCCGGTACTGGTGTAGCAGCAACCGGCGATCCTAGAATCGATGTGATTGTTCAGGCACTAGAGACGTTGGGTAACATGATGGGGCAGAAGGCCCAGAATCAAGCTACCGCCACCGCTGCTGCCACTATCGCCGCTAATGCCGTAGCCGTTGTTGCTACCGCACCTGCTGAGGTCCAACTTGGAAATGTGATCTGTGACATCCCAAATTTCATTGACCTTCATTAGTGTAATTGAATCATTAGGAGTTCGGATTATTTTAAATCGGGCCAAGAAGTGAACCCGATGGATCGTGAGGATCGAATGGGCTTGAGAAATAAGTGGGCCAAGGTTCGGGATTCTTAGGTTCGTAAGTTTAGTTTAGTGGGCCGGGTTGTTATAGATTAGGCCCATTGGGCCAGAGATAAATAAATTAGGCCCAAGTGATTTTATTTTTAATTAAGTTCATAGATTATAAATAAAATAATTTTATTAATGATTGTAATGTTAACATAAATTTCTGACTTTAGCATTTTGTGATGGATTCTTTTTAGACTAACATTAACTAGTTGATACGTTATATATGTTGCGATTTTGTGTAATTGAAACCAAGTGGAAACGAAAGGAATTAATTGAAGAACATTAGCAACTAATGTTATAACTAATAACATGAATTAAAACCTAATTAAAATTGAATGGCAAATGACAAGGAATTCCTAAATTGAAGGCCATGACATCACCCTTCCCTCCCCTCCGTTTTTCTCTCCACCACCCACGGTTTCTTCACAAATCCATAGAACCGAAGATGGCAACTCCAAGGAAGTATAATCATTAGCCAAATCTACTCATTACACTAACCTAGGACTAGCTCATAGCTTATTTCCTCACATAAATTTCGAAATTCCCTCTCTCTCTCCTCAAAAGCGAGAAACCCATCTTCATCTTCTTCTTCTTTTCTCTCTCGGACGAGCAGTAAAGAACCAGCAACAAAACCAGCCATTTTTCCTCTTGCATGCGAGGTTTTGGTGCTGATCTTGAAGTGTTTTTGTGTTAGATTGATAGCTGAACAAAGGTAAGGAAAAGTAGAACTCTAAATTGAAGTGTATCCACTATTTCATCAAGAAAGCTTGTGGATCTAACCAAGCTATGAAGGATATGACTTGTAGTTGTTGTTTCATGGTTAATCGGAGTTGAGTAAGAGATAGATTAGAGATAGATGTCGTTGCATGTCATTTTTTAGCATTGCATGTTATGGAATTTAAGTAAGAGTGTGCTGTCTTGTGAAGAAAAGTGATGAGAAGTGATAGTTTTGTGTTGTTTTGAGCTTGATGAACCTAAGAGTGAAGCTAGAAGTCATTGCATGTTGTTTTTAGGTTTTGCATGTCTCGAAAACTTGATGAAAGTCGGCTGTTTTGTTGAGCGAAGTGATGAAATGGATGCCGAGTGTGTTGTTTTGGTAGAAATCGTGATAAGTGGCTTACGGATGCAACAACACTTCGAGCTGAGCTGTGGAATTGATCATTTGTTAAAGAAAGATATGCTGAAGTTGTTTTGAGTTGCTGTGAGTAAGCATTGGAGTATTTTAGAAGAGATTTGTGGATAGATAAGTTGTTTCGTTGAGTTAGAAGTAAGAAAAATTGTGTATCTATTCTGTTCTAAGTGAAAATAGTTATGGAGTTTTCTGTTTGTGTTTAATTTTCTTTATGTATGTTAATAGAAATAAGAAAGAAACCATTCTACATGATAGAACATCTATAAGATCAAGTTATACACGTAGCTATAACCATATGAATATATAAAAACGTAGAGATGGAAGTAAACTTAGTAAAACCAGTAAATTGTTTTGTGAGAAACGGTATGACCTTTACTAATTATGCGAATTTTCTGTACTTACCTAGTTAGAATTGGACTTCGAGTTCTTAATAAAAATTGTAGAACACATCTTAAGGAATAACGTGTCAAAATTTGAGATTAAATGAATAAGAATTGATTAGTAAAACAATTTTCTTAGTGGATATAAAATCTGGACGTCGGTACAGGGTAATAATAAAGATTACAGTAATTTTTTTCTTAATACAGCAAGATTCGAACTTAAGTTTCTTCACAGAAGTTGTCAATCTATGTCTCTAGTATAACGTACTAAAATTTGGTAATATTTCGACAAGAATTGATATATTTTCTATGACCAAAACAGAAACTGTGCATTGAATCAGTAAGTTGTCCTAATCCGAGAACATCTAATATATATATACTATGTTATATATTCGACTCATGAGATATACATAGAGTCTAATAAGCTCATAGTAGATATTAGTCATAGGCCACATACATCATTAGAGATATAAGTGCATATAGTATCATGCGAGTGCAATGTGTGCGGTGCATAGTGCTTGATTATGGGATAAATATTTGTTCGGCATGGTATGGGACATGTTGTAATGGATTTTATCTTATAATTTGGACACGCACGTGTGCTAGGATCATGAGAATTAGATACCTAGATAGATACTTTGGAGTCTTTTCTTTTGCATACGATAAATGCATTAATCAAAGGTGTGGTGGTGTGAAATGTGTGCTTAAGAGAGTGAATGAACCCATCGGTACTGAGATACCGGTGATGCCCCCGGAAGTTTGGGATGCCCTTGTTGAGTGGTCTTGGATGCCTCGGTAGAGAGACACCGGGATGCCTCAGAGTGAGATGCCCTTGTGTGTGATCAAGGATGCCTCAGCAGTGTGTGATACTGAGATGCCTCGGAGTGAGATGCCCCATGCTGTGTGGTCTTGGGAGGACCTCGGTTGTGTGATACCGGGATGCCTCGGAGTGAGATGCCCATAATAGAAATATTGTGGAAGTCCGGATAACGTACTTTCCGGAAGTGACTCGATCAGGCCGGTAGAGTTCCGGTTATGATTGATTCGAGGGTGGATCATATGCACACTAAATATAATCCTATTTGGCGAGTGAGTTCATGCATTATTGTTGCATTGTGTCTTGATATGAAATTGATTTTGAAAAGGTAAGTATGGAGATGGATGCATACAAGGTGATTACTTAGGTGATGTATTAATATCTAATTGACTATGCTTGTGACAACTATATTATTATATTCTGAATTGTTTGGATTATGATTCCCTGGTAATATTGATGGTTGTGGATTATTTAAGTTAGAGTTTTATTATTCTTTACTGGGCATAGTTTTGCTCATACCTTACATTTTTCAGATTGATAGTATGGACGTGCCGCCATTAGCTCGTTACGGTGTGGTATCGAACATTGAGGTTACTTTTACCGATGTGTATGATGCTGATATTGAGCTGACCTTCTCCAAATACGAGGCCACGTTATGGATGGATGATGGTAGAGCTGAGATGATCCCCATGAAGTTTGTTGCCTGGTTTGTTAAGCATGATGGAGCGATGTTTGGCCCTATACCTTTTGGAAATGATGGAGCAGGAGCTGGGACGGATGGCGCCTAGACGCCTTTGATCGCGAAGAAGCTGTCTAACTTTTGTTTCTTTTTGCACGTGGGCTTGTGTGGGAACTTATGAAGTAGACACCCTCACCCTCTTATCCTTGGCTTGTGTTGCACCTTACTTTTGCTATAAATATGTTGTATATAAAGGCGATGAACATGGAAAGAGTCCAGGTTGATAAATTTTTGTAGGCCCTGATGATGGTAAAAGAAATGAAGCTTCTTGTGATCTTATCTATGTGTATTAATACTTAGGACTATGTTAATCATTGGTAGAGTAATAGTAGGATAACCTCATAATACAAACTATTGATTTTAAATAATCCATGTTATACATGCTAACCTTCAATGGTAAATACTATAGATACCTAAAAAGGAGGTTATAACAAGAAGGAAGATAATAATATTAATTTCCGCCTGCGCTTAGTACGTGACGCCCTGGGACGTCACATGATCGGTGAGTGACCGATGCACAAGTTAGTAGAGAAGTTTCTAAAGTTGAACTCGCCGAGGTTCTTAGGAGCAGGCGATCTCGAGGTTGCAACCCTCTGGATCCGCGACTTAGAGAAGGTCTTCGCACTGCTGAGGTGCTCGGAGGAAGACAAGGTAGTCCTGGCAGTCTACCAGCTGCAAAGGAACGCAAGCACTTGGTGGGATGCCACTAAAGGAAGAGTGTTTCCAGAAGGCACGGTTCCGGTGTGGAATGCCTTTCTGGATGTTTTTAATGGAAAGTATTTTTCTGATTGTGCCCAAGAGTAGAAGATGGCAGAATTTCAGTGCCTTCGTCAGGGTCTGATGTTAGTAGATCAGTATAAGGCAAAGTTCACTGAGCTATCCAGGTACGCACCAAGACTGATAGAGGATCCAGTAGACAGAACTAAGAGGTTCAGAGATGGCCTTCGACTGGAGATCAAGGATCCTCTAGTGCCGCTGAATTTGAAGGATTACAATGACTTGTATGAGAGGGCACAGCTGATCGAATGGAACCTGAATGAGCGAGCCGCCGAATCTGGGTCGTGGTTAGGGTCCAGTAGAGATTGTAATTGGTTCGGGAAGAAGCCGATGTCAGGTGGAAGATATCCCATTTTGCCCAATAGGAAGGGTGGGATTGGAAAGTCGGCGCCTAACTAGAATGGTGTGTGTTGTTTCCGTGGAAGACGACATAGATCAGCCCCGTGTTTTACAAGGACAGGAGCTTGCTTTAGATGTGGCCAGCACGGCCACCATATCAGAGATTGTCCGCGTAGGCCAATGGGATCACAGCTGCCGTTACCGCCAATGGGACTGAATAGAGGGAGTGCGCCACAGAACGCACCGCAGGGTGGTTTGAATAGGCCTCCAGTGCAGGGCAGGTGTATGCTGTCACTCGACGTGAGGCAGAGGACTCGCCAGACGTGGTCACAGGTACGGTCTCGCTGAACAACCATGCTGCTTATGTTTTATTTGACCTTGAAGTAACGCATTCATTTATTGCTGAGCAGTACGTTAAGTTGGTAGGATTGAGTCAAGAACTGTTGAGGTTAGTCATTAGTATATCCACTCTGTTAAAGGATAAGGTGTTGTCTGCAGTAAGGTGTCCTGGTTGCAAGTTAGTTACTGGTGAGCGAGAGGAAATGATAGATCTGATTGTGCTGGCCATGTATGATTTTGATGTGATAATTGGCAACGAGCTATAGTATTCTGTTATCGTAAATCGATTCAGTTTAACCCGTTAGCGGATGAATGTTTTGAGTTTATTGGGAATCGAGGAGGATCCTCGATTACCTTAATCTCGTCGCTTGAGGCAAACCATTTGTTAGATGTGGGTTGCCAAGGTTACTTGGCAACTGTTGTGGATACGATAGTTGAGGAGCCGAAGATGGAAGACATCGCCATGGTACGAGAGTTTTCTGACGTGTTTCCAGAAGAATTGTCTAGTTTTCCCCCAGAAAGGGAGATCGAGTTTGTGATTGAGTCGGCCCCCGGGACGGAGCCAATCTCTAAGGCTCCTTACCATATGGCGTTGTCAGAATTGAAGGAACTGAAGGTGCAGATGCAGGAGTTGTTAGACAAAGGAATTATATGTCCTAGTGCATCACCTTAGGGAGCACCAGTTCTATTTGTGAGGAAGAAAGATGGTTCGTTGCGTCTTTACATCGACTATCGGCAACTCAACCGGGTGACGATCAATAATAAGTATTCGGTACCGAGGATAGACGACATGTTTGACTAGCTACGGGGAGCATCGATATTTTCCAAGATCGACCTGAGGAAGGAAGACATACCGAAGACAGCGTTTTGTACGCGTTACGGCCATTATGAATTTACCATAATGCTGTTTGGTTTAACTAACGCCCTAGCTACTTTCATGGATCTGATGAACCGAGTGTTCAAAGAGTATCTGGATCAGTTCGTGATAATGTTTATCGACGACATCCTGGTGTACTCGAGAAGTCCAGAGGAGCACGAAAGACATTTAAGGACAGTGCTTCAGACTCTGCGGAATCATGGAATGTACTCCAAGTTTAGTAAGTGCGAGTTTTGGCTGACTCGTGTAGCTTTCTTAGGTCACGTGATTTCATGTGAAGGGATTTCTGTGAACCCGACCAAGATTGAAGCTGTGATTAATTGGCCAAGACCGACGATAGTGATAGAGATTAGAAGTTTCTTGGGATTGGCAGGTTATTACAGATGATTCGGGGAAAGGTTTTCAGCAATAGCCATGCCAGTAACCCAATTGCTGAAGAAGGAAGAGAAGTTTGTATGGTCGGATAAGTGCGAGCGTAGTTTCCAAGAGCTTAAGTAAAACCTTACTACCGCACATGTTTTGATGATTCCCTCTGGTCCTAGAGGATATGAGATCTATAGTGATGCGTCATTCAGATGATTGGGTTATGTGTTGATGCAACATGGAAGAGTTGTTGCATACACGTCCCGTCAGTTGAGGTCTCATGAGTTAAATTACCCGACGCATGACTTAGAAGTTGCAGCAATCATCTTCGCTCTGAAGATTTGGAGACACTACTTGTGCGGAGAAAGGTTCCAGATCTTTACAAACCACCAGAGCCTCAAGTACTTATTCTCTCAAAAGGAGTTGAACATGAGACAGCGTCGTTGGATGAAACTTCTTAAGAACTATGACCGTGACATCCTATAGCACCATGGAAAAGCTAATAAAGTTGCAGATGTGTTGAGTCGAAAGTCTTCGATTGCGCAGATGGTGATTCGGGAGTGGATTCTAATCGAAGGAGTTCGAGATTTGGTTTTCAAATTTGAGGTAGGCCACCTTTCAAGTCTTATGACCACCCTCATAATTGAACCAGAAGTGCAGATAAGGATTAAGACGTTGCACTTGACAGATCCTTAGATTCAGAAGATTCTACAAGAAGATGCGAAAAAGAGGAAACCTGACTTTTAGATTTCTAAGGACGGAACACTAAAGTTTCGTGGATGATTATGTGTACCTGACAATGTAGAGCTTAAGGAGGAGATCTTGTTAGAAGCTCATCATAGTAGTTACAGCATTCATCTAGGCAGTACGGAGATATATCAAAATCTGCGTCAACACTATTGGTGGACCGATATGAAGGCGGATATCGCCAGGCATGTTGCCAAGTGTCTGACATGTCAGCAAGTGAAAGCACAGCACTGCAAGCCAGGAGGACTTTTGCAACATTTGGAGATTCCCGAGTGGAAGTGGAAACATATCACAATGGATTTTGTGATGGGATTACCAATGAGTCAGAGAGGTAATGATTTCATATGGGCTGTAGTTGATAGATTGATGAAGTTTGCTCACTTCATCACCGTACGAAAGGACTTTGCATTGGACAGATATGCTGAGTTGTACATGCATCAGATAAATCGTTTGCATGGAGTTCCAGTGACGATTACTTCAGATCGAGACCCAAAGTTCACAGCTGCTTTTTGGAAAAGTCTACAGACTGCCTTAGGAACAAAGCTACAGTACAGTACGGCCTATCATCCGTAGACAGATGGCAAGTTTGAGAGGACGATTCAAACTCTCGAGGACATGCTGCGAGCTTATGTACTAGATTTCAAGGGAAGCTGGGAGGAACAGCTTCATCTAGTTGAGTTTGCCTATAACAACAGTTATCAGCAGAGCATTCAGATGGCACCGTTTGAAGCGTTGTGTGGCAGATCTTGCAAAACTCCAGTTTGTTGGGATGAAGTCGGAGAGCGTAAGATTACGAGTCCTGAATTGGTTCAACAGTCAGTGGACGCCATCAAAGTCATTCGAGAAAGACTTAGGACTGCTCAGAGTCGCCAGAAGAGTTATGCAGATAAGCGGCGAAGACCATTGGAGTTCCAAGTTGGTGAACACGTATTTCTTAAAGTGTCACCAATGAGGGGTACTTCGCGCTTCGGCAAGAAAGGGAAGTTGAGTTCGAGGTACGTCGGTCCCTTTCAAATTCTGGAGCGAATAGGGACTTTGGCGTATTATCTTGCATTGCTGCCAAGACTTGCTCAAGTGCATGATGTCTTCCATGTGTCGATGTTGAGAAAGTATGAACCTGATCCGACCCACGTGTTGAATTTTGAAGAATTAGATGTGGACGAGATAGTGTCGTGCGTGAAGAGATTGGTCCGAGTCGTGGATCGAAAGGAGGAAGTGCTACGCAACAAGACAATCTCTTTGGTTAAAGTGATCTGGCAACACCACAGAACAGAAGGAGCAACGTGGGAAAGTGAGGAATCGATGAGACGTCAATACCCTCACCTTTTTGAAGAAGAATTGTAATGGTTTAAATTTCAAAGACGAAATTTTTATAAGAGGGGAAGAGTTGTGACATCTTGAATTTTCGACCGCGTCTCGATAATATGAAATGGGCATTTCGTGGACGCGTCTATGGTCCTTTATCTCTGAGTTGATCACTAACGAGTTAACTAACTTATTAGGTGAAGCCGTTAATGGATATAAACGCAACAGACTTGAGAATTCGATTGAGAATCAATCGCTCAATCGTGATAATCGGCAAGGGTCAATACAACACCGTTATAATTGAAGTGTGATCAGATATAGGTCGATTCAACGGAAACACGTAATTAAATTGCAGGTGATTCCACATGATTGCAAAATTCACGTCAAACGGCACTAACCCGGTTTTCTGTCGATTTTATACTCGGTACTTGTAATTGAAACCTTGCAATTTTTACAACAACCGAGAGTCATTGACGAGTCAAAGATGCACAAACGTGGATAAAAAATTATCGACCATGGGTCAAACGCGCTAAAATCCCTAAAAGCTATTCGGTAGGTTGAGTCGTGCTAAAATTGCGTCCAGTCAATTTTAACCACGAAATTGAATTCGATTTCGGGAATTGAACATTCGAGCGTGTCACGATTTATTTTTAGGACCTCATCTCATCTTTCGGGAAATTTCCGTCGAATCTGGGAAATTTGCGGAAAAATCAAATTTGGCAAATTAAAATCAAGTAAATTCGGAGGGGCATCTTTAGTTGGAATTTTGGCCACCAAAATGGATTAAATGGTGAAGAACATAGGAGGAAATTCGGATGGGCAGCTTCCTTGGTTTATTTGGCCACCAATTTGAATTGTTATGTGAAGAGTTGAAGGGAAATTCGTATAGGCAGCTTCAAGGGGATAATTGGCCACCAAAATGAAGTTGTTTTGTGAAGAAATGTGAAGAAATTGGCCATTGGTTGATGCCTTGACAAATTGGGGTTGAAGACTTTGGGGTTTCTTTCATCATTTTATAGATATTTCCCTAGAAATCTAATTGGCTGCATGTTTGACTTCCTTGGCCCTTTGTTCCCTCTCTCTCTCCCTCCTTCTTACCTCTTCTTCCTTGTGTGTGCAGCTTCTCTTCCCCCCAGCTGAGCCTTCGCTTTCTTCATCTTCTTCTCTATTTTTCCTTCTTTATTGCAACATACTTTAGCCTGCACTTAGCTGAACCACCAGCGCCATCTAAACTTCACGCCATCGCCTTTAGCCGCTGTCTTGACTAGCATCACTCGACCAGCTAGCCTCATCGCCCATCGCCCAGCTGGTCCGCCTCATCGCCTCATGCCATCCCATAGCTCGCCAGCTTGTGTTTAGCCAATTGTCCGCCAGCCTCGCCGAACCGCCTGGCCGTTCGCCACTAGCCCCTACTTGCCCAGCCGAACCGCCCCCGCACCCGTTAGCCCGTCTAGCCATGCCCAGCCGTGCCTTCAACCATCCCATAGAATTGAGTGGCCCCTTTGGCTGTGGGCTTCATCTGGCTTTTCAGCCTTGGTGGAGCCTCCGTTGGTGACGTCGTAGGCTCGGGTCTTCACCATCTTCGCGCCGCCGTTGCTGTGAACCTGTTACTGCCCTAATTCGACTAGTTAACGCCCTAATCTTGGATTAGGAAGTTAATTTCACTTAGTGGATTAGTTTAGGCTTAATTAAGGATTAGGGGTTAGTTTAGTTAGTGTAACTAAGTTAGTTAGGTAGTTAGTTACCTACACTAGTTTAGTTAGGGTGGTTAGTTAGGTTAGTTGGTTTGCTTAGTTAGGTTGATGTAGTTAGCCTAGCTAGATTAGTTTAGTTAGCTCAATTAGGTTAGTTCGGTTAGATTATTTAGATTAATTAAGTGGCTTAGTTTAAATAATTTACAATTTATTTAATTAATTTTTATTATCGTAAATTGTGCCAAGATATCCGGTTAGTGAAATTTTACGCTGATCATCGTGGATGTGTTTATATGTGAAATTGATTGCTTAATTGTGCAATTGGGTGCTTGATTCTCATTTTGAATTATTATTACAAAATTTGATTTTATGGTATTTAATTAGGAAAATACCAGGTGTCGGTTTTTTATGCCAAAATTTTATACAATATATAAAATAGTGGAATTTTGAAATGAGAGTGTACTGCGTTTACTGGTTCGATTTAAATGCCTGACCACGCATGATTGTTTTACTGGGATGATTTTTAATACAAAGAAAATTGGCCAAATCCATTATTTGAAATATGAGGTATCTAAGTGCAAAGCACGATGTTCTTGGCCGAGTATAAATGTGCGTGTGGTCACTATTAGAACCCATCTTGATGCGTTCACGCGGGACGATGCCTAATTAAGTTTGGATGCCCCAAGTCAATGGATGTTGATCACGGTGGAGGCTAGGCCGATTTTCCTTTATGGAATGCCGTCTAGATGTAGACGTTGTCGTGCCCGATGAAGCAGGACGATGCATGGTTACGCCGAATGACCGCCGACTGTTGAGTTGGCCATGGCTGATGGGTCGTAAATAACTGGGACACGCCTGAGTGATTAAGATAGTCGTGCCTGATTATGGGACAAAATCGTGTGGCACGGAATGTGATGTGTCATAACGGTTTGGCCTTATAATCGGGACCCTTGTAATTGTTTGAGAATGAATTGATGTGTTCTAGTTATTGAATTACGCTTGCTATGTTCCTAAATGTATATGTGGCGTACTAATGTGCAGGGAGGTGCTAAGATGAGGTAAGTCTGTGTGTGACGCCTGTTTAGGCTGCCTTTTAGTGAATTCTTGTCCTAATCGGGGTTTAGGGTGTTGACTCGCTAAGATTTATCTCACCTCGTCGTGGTTTAAATTTTTCAAGTCCTTAGATGAAGGTACGTCACGTTCATTTTAGGTGTCCATGGGAGGTGGAGTTCGAGTCTACCTTTTTCCCCATTCTTGGGACCACCTGGAACCGTGAGCTCGTAGTGACCACTATTTGGGTCGATGAGGACCTAACTCACTTGGTACCTCATCGTTTCAAAGCGTTGTACATTAACAAGCCTAACAGGGTCCGGTAGGGTCCTTTGGAGGGTTTTGACGGGCCTACCATCAAAACTGAGGATGAGTATGTACTTCACCCCCATAGACATCGATTTCCTAAATGATATCATGGAGAACTCGGGGCCCGAGGCTGAAGGGCTCGGAGTAGAGGTAGCTTATCCTTTGGAAATCGACATCCCAAATGGTGTCGTGGAGGATCCGGAGCCCGAGGCGGCGGGGCCCGGGGTGTAGATTAACTGGTAGTTCCTTTTTAGGTCAGACTTATGTGTATAGACCTGTAGGTTTAACATGATATGTATATAAAGTGGGTTTTGTGAAAAATTCGTTAGTATGTTTTTACCATCCTTATGTTTGATGGTTGTCTGGGTGTTGATTTAATTCGCTTCTGCATATGCTTAATTGAAAGATAAAATGAAAGGGGTCGGCGACGCGTTCTGGGAACGTCGCATTTTAATCAACCGCTGAGGGATGTGCATGTGGCACCCCCTAAACGGCCCCCGATCCGTTAGGGTCGCCACAGATCACGTCCTTTCTCTTTACCTGAAAGTCTATTACTCCGATACCATAACATTTCACTAAGTCCATAAGTTCTGGGGGTTTATATCTTTTCCATTGGTCCCTGCGCAAAACATGGCGGAAGTGTATCCAACAACTCCCTTCCTTATATTCAGAAAATGATGCACGCCAACTAAACACTTTTATAGGTAAAAGCCGAACATCTTTATTTACATAAACTAGATGGACATCATTCGTTGGTACACCAAAATGCCGTGGTATTTTATACTCGGTAACTTTTCAAAAGATACCCTGTGGCATCTAAAAACTGCATGGCGACCTCTAGATGCCTTACAACCTATGGAAGGGCGATGGAAGTATCATTGATCTATGTTGTGGCCTTTAGACCAAAGAAGTGTAATAGATTAATGGCCGAGCATCTAAAGGGTAATTATTTTGTTGGAAACATGCTCTATGTCCATGTGAGACCAAGGATTTTATTTGATGAGGAAATTATGTTTTGGCCATGAATTTTATAAGTTGGGTTTTATTAATCTTTGTTACAAAGCTTTATGGCCATTTAAATTTGTAATTTAGTACTTTGTATAAATAGGGATTAAGTTGGATTTTACAAAGGTAAACATGGGCCATTTAAGTTTGGGCCTTAGGCCCAAGAGTGTTGGGCCTAAGGTGGGCCAAAAGGCCCGGCCCATAGAGCCCATGAGGGGCTGTCGACCGCACGGAGGGGAAGGAGGAGCCGAATGGCTTCCTCTAAGTGTCTTCGGCAAGGGAGACACTTGTCTCCTCCTTGGGAACAAGTGTCCCTCCATGCAAAAATGTGATGCATGCAAGTTTTATTTTTCAACCAAAAGGAAAAAAGGGGAAGGGGGTGGTCGGTCTAGGTGCCCAGAGAGAGAGGAGAGAAAGAGAGAAAGAGAGGAAGAGAGGAAGAGAGAAAGGAAGGAGGAGATCCGTCAAGCCGCCGTGTCCCGCCGCCGAGCTTGCCGTTCGGTTGCTGTGTTTCACTCGGTTTGGAGGCAAGTGGGATCCCTTGATCTACTCTTGCTTGCTGTATTTTGTGTGTGTGATTGAATTGTGAAATTTCGGATGTGTAGGATGTGTAGAACTTGAAGTTACAAGAGTGGTGTTCTAGTCTAGTATGCTGTTTTTGAGAAAAACAGTTCGACTTTGGATGTTCTAGTGAGTTGCATGCGATGTTCGAGTTGAAATTTGATTTCGACTTCTTAATGAATGTTGTAAGGGACTTCTTGGAGGATAACATACTCAAATTTGAGACAAAACGAACAAGTATAGGTAGGTGAAATCGTTGTTCCTTGGAAAGACTAGATCTGGAATTTTTGGTACCGACTCTTGATAAATTCGTGGACTGTAAGGTAACCTTTTTGTTGAAATCTCACTTTAATTCCTTAAGGAAAGTTGTAAAGGACTTCTTGGAGGATAACATACTCAAATTTGAGACAAAACAAACAAGTATAGATAGGTGAAATCGTTGTTCCTTGGAAATACTAGATCTAGAATTTTTGGTACCGACTCTTGATAAATTCGTGGACTGTAAGGTAACCTTTTTGTTGAAATCTCACTTCGATTCCTTAAGGAAAGTTGTAAAGGACATCTTGAGGTATAACATATCAGAAATTTAGAGAAAACGAACAAGAATAGGTAGGTGAAATCGTGGTTCTTTGAAGAAGACTAGATCTGGAATATCGGTACCGAGAACAGGGGTATTAACTGTCCATATCTATTTATCTAGAACGAATTTGATTTCGATTTCTTCATGAAATATGTACCTTATTGTCTTGGCTATCACATATTCGAATTTCACAATTTTTGAAGTTCATTTGGGTATTTAATCAAAGATGTTTCTAAGACTGTGCAAACCGAATTGTTAGAATTTCGAAAACTGCGATGCGTGGACTATTCTGTCTTATGTGAAATTCTTTTGGTGTGGTGTTCTTCATGAGATATCTGCCTTTAGGCCTTGTCTATAACATATTCGAATTTCAGAATTTTTGAAGTTTATTTGCCTATTTAACCGAAAATGTTTCAAAAACTGTGCAAGCTGAAATGTTAGAATTTTGATGCTGTGATGCATGGACCGTACTGATTTATGTGAGGTTCTTTTGGTGTAGTGTTCTGCATGAAATATCTGCTTTTATGTCTTGGCTATAACATATTCAAATTTCATAAATTATGGAGTTCATTTGGATATTTAATCAAAATGTTTTCTGAAACTGTGCAAACCGAATTGTTCGAATTTCAAAATCTGTGATGCATGGACCGTACCCAATCATGTAGAATTCTTTTAGTATAATGTTTTTATGAGATAATTTCCTTTAGGTGTTGTTTATAATCTATCAAAATTTCATAATTTTTGGAGTTTTTTTAGGCATTAAATTGAAAGTATTTTCGGAAATGAGTATAATGTTTCGCCCGAACATTCATGTGTTTTCAGACTAATAAAAGAATTGGTTCCATGTGACGTATTGTGTGATGGATTATGTTGTATATATGGTGTCATATGACATGGTACATAATGTCAAAAGTTGAAAAAGACCTTTGTTACCATCACATCATATGCCATGTTGATATTGAGACACAATTGTGAAAATGAAATATAATAATGAGGATACCATTAGAGGTGTGAGCCGACGATGCCTCGGGAGTGTCGGGATGCCCGGAGGTGAGTGCCGGATGCCCGAAGGTGTGTGTCGGATGTCCTCGGGAGTTTCGAGATGCCCGGAGGTGTGTGCCGGAGGCTCCTCGCGATGCCAGGTTGGGTGCGAGCGATAAAATGTGGGACGCAATTACCGGTCCTGGGAAAGAGAAATGTTGTGATCCAATTAAAAGATAAAAATTTGGAATTGAATCACGCGCTTGAATGTGGCCTTATATGCATGGCTGCTTGTTGACATATGTACAAGTGCATGGTGGTATGTGCACATAATATGGTGACATATATGCATGGCTATTTTGATGATATATGTACAAGTGCATGATGGTATATGCACGTTGCATGATATATATGCATGGCTGTAAGGTGAGATATGCTCAAATGTATGAATGATATGTACTTTCTCATGATATCTTGATTGTTTTGTTTGGCGCATTGAGTAGTTTGATGGATTTTTACTGCTGAGTGGTTGTACTCACCCCTTTGGGGACTAACATTTCAGATTAGAAAGATGCCTTTACCACCGGTCGCGCGCGGTACCTTTTACGGCTTACCGTCTGATGTTGAGGTCGAGTGCGCGGAGCACATCAGTGTTACTGTTCTCGGTCTGGTGTTCGTTCGAGTCCGCATGTTGGTCATGTATGATGTGGGCCTGGCTGGGGGCCCGATCATCCAGGAGTTTCTGTCTGTCCACGTTCGTCGCGAAGGGGTGATGCTGGGGATGTTGCCGCCGCCGCCGCTCGATGCACCGAGTTGGGTGTGATGGCACGTTTGACAGGTGGGAAGGGGTATACATGTTCGATATAGGGGGTCGAGATCTCTCTTTTGAGCCGTAGCCAAGTATAGCTAAAAATCTTGGCTTTTTGGTTGTACCAACCCGAGATGTCCATCGTAAATATGTGAATAAAAGTGACTCGGCTTTATCTTTTCCTTTGGTGCGTAGTCGGTGTGCATTGTATCGTTGTCATGGGAGTAAGGGATGGTGAGACTCGTTCATAATTTCGCTATGAGCTACGCTGAATCCATTCCAAAAAAAAAAAATGCCTTTGAGCTATGGTTCCTCTTTAATCCGAATGAAAGATATTAGACTGGTTTACAATAGGTAGAGCGATAGGTATCTGTGGCGACCTTAGTAGATCGGGGGTGCCACATACCCGACCTTTCCTACAGTCATGTACATAAGTCCATCAAGTAGTGTCGGCATCCTAAAATCTTGCCTCTGCTGACCCTAGCTCACGGTCACACCCATCCGTCTGGTCCGTTTGCTGGCGGTGGTGGTAGCGGCCCCAGCATGCATCCATCTCAACGAACAAAAACACCAACGTACTCCTAAAGTACGGGGCTGGCGGGAGGACCAATGTCAAACACTATCAACACCTACACTCGTATAAAAGACAGCCCTCGCACCGCAGGATGGTGATGCTCTGGCCTTTCCACTTGCAGGTCGGCCGGGACTCCATAAAATGTGTCGGGAGGTATGGGTAGCATAGGCATCTTGTCTAGTCTCAAATGTTAGTCCCCAAAATGGGTGAGTACAACCACCCAGCAGTGAAAGATCCACTAAACTATATCGTGCATAACCATCATAATCTAATTTCATGCAAGATAGACAAAACATGTGATCAAAGAAATGAGTATGCATCAAATCCATGGAACTTTTCAAAGTAATAACAAGTGCAATTTCAAAACCAAAATGCACCAATTTCAGTCACACGGGTCCTGATTATAGAACCAAACTGTTATGACACGTCCCATTCCATGCCATATAATTTAGTCCTATTACTAGACCACACACACACTTAGTGGAACCATCAGTTTTAATATTCAAAAGGTTTCACCTCCCAGAGGACCAATGTTTGCGTCCTTCCGGGCATTCGCACCCAACTTGGCATCGTGAAAGCCTCTGGCATTCAGTCACTGGGCCACCGGGCATCCAAAGCATGTTACGTTACACCTCTTAGGCATCTCGCACCTCACCTAGCATGACGAGGAATCTCTGGGGCTCGCCATGGAAATGGTTACCCCTACCCTCCGGAATTACGTACCAACATACCACCGGGCATCCCGACACTCTCGGGGAAACCTCTGGGGCACTGCGGACCCCAGGCATCCACAGGGCATTGACTCATTCGAACCTCTAGGCCTCCCGACTCCCGGGGCATCGTCGACTCGAAGGTTCGATGGCATCATCAACATCTCAGATTATTTCAATACCAAAAACATTTTCAATGCAATGACATCGGAAGTCCCATGAGTTTTCATCGAAATCTCAATGTTAAATCATATGCTGGATGCCAAAACCATCATATCAGAATAATAAATGAAGATGCATTCACCTTTGATATAAATTGAGCAAATTCGGAATATAAACAACCCAAAAACCAGAATGCATAGTTTTAGTAAAACTTTTACAATAGCCCATAAATGAATTAAGAAGATTCTAAATTTTTGGTATGTTATGAATAAGATCTAAAGGAAAGAATTTCATGAAGGACACTAAGCCAAATCATTCATGTATAAAGAGTAATAAATCACACAACTTGGTTTCAGATTTCTTTTATCAACAGAATTTACATTTCGGTAGAAAGCATTGCACATTAAAAGAAGTTTATGCCACTATATTGATTCCGAAAAATCTGACCAAAAACATATGTTCTAGTTTAAACCATTCCCCCACAACTTCCATGAAGGAATCGGGACCAAAACCGCACTAGAGTTGTCCTTAGAAAATCTACAAAATTGCTGAGTTATACATGACTTATTTGGATAGTGCGGATTCAGCAGGATCCCGTGCCTATACCGCAACTATCTCACATCCAAAAATCCACCATGAACTGGTCTTTCGACTATAATTCAACATAATCGAAAATACCTGGAGAAAACCAAGGTATTTCCTCAATTTCATAGTTCCAACCTACTTCAAATACCCAATACCTCAGCATTCAACATCCAACTTAAACATTTCTCTAGTCCAATTGCACTATATCAGACAATAACATCATTGCATTACATAGGTTGGTAGACTTTCACTTGCCTTAAATCCGATGGTGACGACGGCAAGAACTCGGGAAACTCGTGGTCAAGAACACGGCTTGGCAATCAGAATTGTGAGCGGCGTCGGTGACGGCAGCATGCGCGCACGGCAGAGGGGTGTCCTCCTCCTTTCCTCTCGCCGTTCACCCTCTCGCTCGTTCTCTCTATTACTTGCTCACTCGCTCGGTATCTCACTCTCTCGCTCACTTGTTCGGTCAGTCTCTCTCTCGCTCAATCTCACGAGCACTTTGCTCCATCTAATTACTAAATAAACTAATTACTTGCATGCAGGTTGCGGTGGCTGCACGAGAAGAAGGCAGATGGGGGAGGCGGGAGGCGTGTCTTCAGCTGGAGGTTTCTTGGTCTTCGTTGGCAGCCCCACACTGAAACCACGTGGCCATCATTGGCCTTGCTTCAGTCAATGTTTCCTCTTCATGGTTGACTAATGTGTCGACTAAATGGGGAAGAACTTGGGCGGCATTGGACGGGGACGATTTCTCCTCTCCGAGCGGGCATGCATGTTCCTTATGCATGGCCGAATTTCATTCTTTCGGCTCTCTAAGAAATCGATTGATCAAAGTCCAAATTCCCCTCTCTTTTCATACACACTTAGGTGGTATAATTGTGTAGTGCCATAAAAAATGTACATGAATCATCGGGGTCGAATGTGGTGCCGATGATGAAATCCGATAACATTTTCGTCAATCCGCGACGTATCGCTATTTTTCCGAGGTCGGCAAAAATATACGGATGCCACAATTCTCCCCTCCTTAGAGAATTTCATCTTCGAAATTGCATGTTACTTACGTCTCGTTAAACAAATGAGGGTACCTTTGCCTCATTTCTTTTTCACTTTCCCATGTGGCCTCTTCCATATCGTGATGTTGCCACAATATCTTAACTAGTGGAATTTTCTTTTGTCTGAAGGAATTGCTCCTTTCGATCCAGTACTCGGATCAGTTCTTCCATGTATCTTACTTTCTCATCCCCTTTGATGGCTTCATGATCGAGTATGTGGCCAGGGTCAAGTTGATACTTTCTCAACATCGACACGTGGAACACATCATGTAAATTTTCCAGCTTAGGAGGTAATGCTAGCCGATAAGCTACGTCTCCTATCCTTTCAAGGATTTCAAAGGGTCCCACAAATTTGGGGCTCAACTTAAGCTTTATTCCGAATCATGATATTCCTTTCATCGGGGATACCTTTAGGAATACGTGATCTCCTACGTCAATTCTAAAGGTCCTTTACACTTATTTGCCTAGTTTTTCTTTTACCCATTTCGTTCTAACAAACAGGAATTCTACGAGCTTAACCATGCTTCCGCTGCGCCACTCTGATAAAATTATCCCAGAAACACTGCCCATTCCAGTACGATTCATAGTTCGGTTCATTCTTGCCCCCTTTGCCATCCTAGAAGCCTGCCAGGAGCCACTCCTTGTTCAGGTCCTATGATCTCAGTGTCCACTCCCCGCCCTTATCGGATCGGGTCGTTACAGGTACACCAGCTTTCTTTTGGTTCGAACCCAAACTATACATCTACTGGAGGGTCTCGTTTCAATGGGGACTAACTTACAAAGATATTATCCGTTTTGGCCTATCCCATACTAAGCCTCACGGTTTTATTCTTGGCGCACGGATAGTCACTATCTCAGGAGATCATCCATCCTAGTCCATTGCTTACGGAGCTAGTCCATTCCTATGATGAGGTCAAAGTTATACATAACTATCACTACCAAGTCCATTTCCAGATCTCGTCCCCCTAGAGTTATCTCACACTTCTTACATACTAACGTGGACAACACCATATTCTTTAACGACGTAGAAACACAAAGAGGCATCTCAAGAGATGTAGTTCCTACTTACTTAACTGTCTATACCTTTTAGACACAAAAGAATGCGTAGCACCCGTATCAAACGACGCATATGCCTTTTTGCCATTCATAGAAATCATACCTGAGATAACATTTTCGGAAGCTTTCGCTTCCTCTTGGGTGACCGCGTACACCCGTCCTTATGCTGGTGGCCTCTGTGGGTTCCTTGGTGGGTGTGGTCCAGCTGCACGTTGCTGCATTTGTCACACCGAGCTGACATTCGGCTGCGATCCATCTTGTGGACAATTTCTCTTAAAGTGTCCTATCTGCCCACAACCATAACACCTCAGCTGACCATTACAAGGTCCTGGTCCATGTTGTCCACCACACCTCTGGCAAATATTACCCTGGTAGGGTATTCTCCCAAAAATCGGGCCACTCGACTTTTCCAAAATTTCCAAAGTTACTCTTTTTCCTAGATTCCCAAGGCTGACCTTGATTAGGATAGGGTCCCTTACCTCGTCGAATATCACTGAAGGTCGATTGCCTCCTAGACTCTGATTGCTCTCTCAATAACTCCTGCTCCACCAACTGTGCCCTTTCATAAATCTCAGTATAATCTCTTATATTCAAAGGCACTAGTTGTTTCCTGATATCAGTCCTTAGCGCCTTTCAGGAATCTCTTAGCCTTTTCCTTCTCGATCCTCAATCAACCTGGGAGCATACCTAGATAATTCAGAAAATTTCGCTTCATACTGATCTACCGTCAGCTCCTTTTGTTCTAACTGAACAAATTTTACGATCTTCTTATCTCTGGCACAATCAAAGAAATGCTTTCTATTGAAAGCTCTAACAAACTCATCCCAGTTTATGTCAGTACCGGGTGGAAAGATCATGTCTCTTGAAGCTCTCCACCAAAATTTTGCATTTCCCTCCAATTGGTACTCTGCCAAGGTTATCTTTTCAGCATCATTACAGTTTAACAACCGGAAAATCTATTCTATTCCCTCAATCCATTGTTCCGCCTCCTCAGGACTTCCCATTCTAGTAAACTTAGGTGGTTTCAACAGAAGGAATTGTTCCACTAGTCCTTGAGTGCGGCATTCTGCTCCGGGTTGTTGCTGAGCTTGTCTTTCCATCAAATTTCCTATATTGGCCAATGCCTGCAAGATATCTTCCATTCGGGGGTTCAGCCTTTGAGGCAGAGGCTTCGGCCCTTGGTGGGTCAGAACTCCCAGTTCGCACCATATCTTCCTGTAGTTTTCCAAGCATTTGCCCCAGGAACAATTTAGTGACTCAATGTCACTAGTCAAGTAATAACATAAAGGTGTTACTAAAGTCACATAAGTAACATAAAATGTTACTGGCACGCAAAGGTAACTCACAATCGTTACCAATGATTTACGAGTGAAATTCAATCACCCGTTGTTCATAGTTAAATCAACTACCCTTGGTTCATATCCTATGGTGTGCATCATCATATCCTCATTTCCAACTGAGGCACCTTATCACTCCAAATAAAACCATGCTCCGATACCACTCGCTGTGGCACCCCCTGAACGGCCCTTGATCCGTTAGGGTCGCCACAGATCACGTCCTTTCTCTTTACCTGAAAGTCTATTACTCTGATACCATAACATTTCACTAACTCCATAAGTTCTGGGGGTTTATATCTTTTCCATTGGTCCCTACGCAAAACATGGCGGAAGCGTATCCAACAACTCCCTTCCTTGTATTCAGAAAACGATGCACGCCAACTAAACACTTTTATAGGTAAAAGCTGAACATCATTATTTACATAAACTAGATAGACATCATTCGTCGGTACACCAAAATGCCGTGGTTATCTATACCCGGCTACTTTTCAAAAGATACCCGACCTTTCCTACAGTCATGTACATAAGTCCATCAAGTAGTGTCGGCGTAAAAAAATCTTGCCTCTGCTGACCCTAGCTCATGATCACACCCATCCGTTTGGTTCGTCTGCTGGCGGTGGTGGTAGCGGCCCCAGCGTGCATCCATCTCGATGGACAAAAATAGCAACGTACTCTTGAAGTACGGGGGTGGCGGGAGGACCAATGTCAAACACTATCAACACCTGCACTCGTATAAAAGACAACCCTCGCATCGCAGGATGGTGATGCTCGGGCCTTTCCACTTGCAGGTGGACCGGGACTCCATAAAATGTGACGGGAGGTACGGGTTGCATAGGCATCTTGTCTAGTCTGAAATGTTAGTCCCCAAAAGGGGTGAGTACAACCACCCAGCAGTGAAAGATCCACTAAACTATATCGTGCATAACCATCATAATCTAATTTCATGCAAGATAGACAAAACATGTGATCAAAGAAATGAGTATGCATCAAATCCATGGAACTTTTCAAAGTAATAACAAGCGTAGTTTCAAAACCATAATGCACTAATTTCAGTTACACGGGTCCCGATTATAGAACCAAACTGTTATGACATGTCCCATTCCATGCCATACAATTTAGTCCTATAACCAGACCACACACACTTAGTGGAACCATTAGTTTTAATATTCAAAAGGTTTCACCTCCCGGAGGACCAATGTTTGCGTCGTTCCGGGCATTCGCACCCAACTTGGCGTCGCGAAAGCCTCCAACATTCAGCCACTGGGCCACCCGGGATCCAGAGAGTGTTACGTTACACCTCTTAGGCATCTTGCACCTCACCCAGCATCACAAGGATTCTCCGGGGCTCGCCATGAAAATGGTTACCCCTACCCTCCAGAGTTACGTATCGACATACCACCGGGCATCCCGACACTCCCGAGGAAACCTCTGGGGCACTACGGACCCCAGGCATCCAAAGGGCATCGACTCATTCGAACCTCTGGGCCTCCGACTCCCGAGGCAAATTCGACTCGAAGGTCCGACGGCATCATCAACATCTCAGATTATTTCAATACCAAAAACATTGTCAATGCAATGACATCGGAAGTCCCATGAGTTTTCATCGAAATCTCAATGTTAAATCATATGCTGGATACCAAAACCATCATATCAGATAATAAACCAAGATGCATTCACATTTGATATAAATTGAGCAAATTCGGAATATAAACAACCCAAAAACCAGAATGCACAGTTTTAGTAAAACTTTTACAATAGCCCATAAACAAATTAAGAAGATTCTAAATTTTTGGTATGTTATGAATAAGATCTAAAGGAGAGAATTTCATGAAGGACACTAAGCCAAATCATTCATGTACACGACTCGGTTTCAGATTTCTTTTATCAACAGAGTTTACATTTCGGCAGAAAGCATTGCACATTAAAAGAAGTTTATACCACTATATTGATTCCGAAAAATCTGACCAAAAACATATGTTCTAGTTTAAACCATTCCCCACAACTTCCATGAAGGAAACGGGACCAAAATCGCACTAGAGTTGTCCCTAGAAAATCTACAAAATTGCTGAGTTATACATGACTTATTTGGAAAGTGCGGATTCAACAGGATCCTGTGCCTATACCGTGACTATCTCACATCCAAAAATCCACCATGAACTGGTCTTTCGACCATAATTCAACAGAATCGAGAATACCTAGAGAAAACCAAGGTATTTCCTCAATTTCATAGTTCCAACCTACTTCAAATACCCAATAACTCAGCATTCAACATCCAACTCAAACATTTCTCTAGTCCAATTGCACTATATCAGACAATAACAGCATTGCATTACATAGGTTAGTAGACTTTCACTTGCCTTAAATCCGACAATGATGACGGCGAGAACTTAGGAAACTCGCGGTCAAGAACACGGCTTGGCAACCGGAATTGTGAGCGGCGTTGGCGACGGCAGCACGCGCGCACGGCAGAGGGGCGTCCTCCTCCTTTCCTCTCGCCGTTCACCCTCTCACTCGTTCTCTCTATCACTCGCTCACTCGCTCGGTATCTCACTCTCTCGCTCACTTGTTCGGTCGATCTCTCTCTCGCTCAATCTCACGAGCAGTTTGCTCCATCTAATTACTAATTAAACTAATTACTTGCATGCAGGTTGCGGTGGCTGCACGAGAAGAAGGCAGATGGGGGAGGCGTGTCTGCTGGTGGTTTCTTGGTCTTCATTGGCAGCCCCACACCAAAACCACGTGGCCATCGTTGGCCTTGCTTCAGTCAATGTTTCCTCTTCATGGTTGACTAATGTGTCGACTAAATGGGGAAGAACTTGGGCGGCATTGGACGGGGATGATTTCTCCTCTCCAAGCGGGCATGCATGTTCCTTATGCATGGCCGAATTTCATTCCTTCGGCTCTCTAAGAAATCAATTGATCAAAGTCCAAATTCCCCTCTCATTTCATATACACTTAGGTGGTATAGCTGTGTAGTGCCATAAAAAATGTACATGAATCAGCGGGGTCGAATGTGGTGCCGATGATGAAATCCGATAACATTTTCGTCAATCCGCGACGTATCGCTCTTTTTCCAAGGTCAGCAAAAATATATGGATGCCACAGTGCGCGTGCCTGGTGTCTGGGGTGTGACATCCCCGCCCGATGGTGTGACATCTGGATTTCGCCGGAGCTCGAATATGTAACAGTTTGGGATTCGACGAATTTGTTATCGAACTACGCCTTCAATGCTACTGGTGGACGCCGTTTCAGCTTTGCCATCGCCGTACCTAGACGTTGCATATTAACACATCCCTGCGATGGCATCTCACTTAGGAATTTCTTTATGTCTCGCCACCCTGACAATTAACATCTTTCGCAATTGTACCCCGCGATGACAAACCATTCATGTACGCGAGGATCCAGACTTTGGGGATTGCGATCACGACAAGATGTTTCTTCTCCACATGATTGGAGAAAAAGTTCCCACGCACGGCCATGCACAGTCATGCATCCACGTAAAATTTCTTTCCCCCCTCCATGCAGCAGTCGGGAGCCACGTCCATTAACCTACAATGCACGGCCATGAAACCATGTTCCCCTCCCCGTCGAAGCCGGTCAACCAAAGGAACCCCATTTGACTGAAAGCCACGTTTTTCTTCTTTTGGTGGCGAGCAAAGGGACTCCTTGGAGTGATGTGTGACCACGTACATGCATGAACTCCAGCAAGTGTCACCAACGGAAAGAAGGTTTCCCCACATGAAGACACGGCTACGTGGGGTGTCGCCGTTCCCTGCTGCCACGCGAAGATGATTGACTACCGAAGTCAATCGAAAAATGATCGAGAGAGAGAGAGAGCTCCCCTTGTCCGGTGAAGCTATGATCCGCTTCTTGCTCGCCACACTCTCTCGCGACTTTGGCTGAAAATTCTCTCTGTTTTACACCCTCCCTCGCGATTCACCAACGACCACAGCCATCGATCAGCAGCTGTCAACCGGGAGACCCGCAACTCGCAACTTCGACCGTGCCGCACCATTGCTAACCACCAATGCCATTAGACCTAAGGCAAGTTGGAGTCTACTAACCTATGTTGTGTAATCTAGTCGCTATCTGATGAAACGCATTCGTATATGCGTGGTATTCAAAGTCTCGTACCAAATGGTGAATCGGGAATGATTGAGCAGATTTTTGGACTATGCGATTTGAAGGATTTTAAGATCGCCTATGGTTAGGGAAATTTCAGCATTTGAAATTGTGTCGATTCTTGATGTTGGCAGAACTTTAGAAATTCTATTTTGAGAAGTCTTGAGGATTGTGTGAGGATTTCTAATTGCCGAGGATTTTGCGTTTCCCTATAGTTAACTGCAATTTGGACATTGGTATATGCATTGATTTCCAAATGTTTATGGTTTGCTGGTAAAGTTGCTAGGGAACGTTTTACAAAAAGTCTTGAAAATATGTTGGTTTTCTAATATCGGCCGCGCCACTCGCAATATTTCAAGAAAGGTTTATTGCTTCCAAAAGTTGACATTTCACCTGGAAATTGTTTTGAAAACCTCAAGGTCAAACCGAGATTTGGATTCACCGATGTACTCGTTTCAAAACTTCGCTTACTGCTTTGATAAACTTGCTTCACTTCGAGTCTTGAGGTGTGGAGATGATACGATTTAAATCTCGATCTATTCTGGTATTTTAGAACTCGATGATTTGATTATCACATATTTCATATTCCTTAAGGTTCATGTTACTTTGTCCAAACTTCTGGACTCGAGATTTAGAATTTAAAGCAATTATTGGATTATTGATGTCAGCATGCATTGATTTTTAAATCTTGAGACTGCTACACCATGGTTGATGTGTTATTGCTACCGTCAGACCCTCGGGTTGACGATGCCCCGGGAGACGGGTTGCCTGGAGGATCGTAGTGGCGATGCCTCTAGATGCCTGGGGACCGGTGAGCCCCAGAGGTTCCTCGGGAGTATCAGGATGCCCGGATGTATGACGATACACTTTTGGGAGGGTAGGGGCAATCATTGACATGGTGAGCCCCGGCGATTCCTTGTGATGCTAGGTGAGGTGTGAGATGCCTGGAGGTGTAATGTAACAAGCTTTGGATGCCCGGTGATTGAAATATGGAACCGGAGGCCTTCGTGATGCCAGGTTGGGTGCGATATGCCTGGAGGGATGCAAACACTGGTCCTTCGGAAGATGGTGGTAGTGAATCAAAATTCTGCTGAGTTCTAAAGCTTGATTATTCTGCTGTGTTATGTTGTTTCGTTGGAAAACTCTATTGATTTAATGCATGCCTATTCCTCCCGATTATGTGTTTTGTGCATTTTGCATGAAATCGGATAGCGGTAGTTTTACATAATATAGTTTAGTAAATCTTTAACTGCTGAGTGGTTGTACTCACCCCTTGTGGGACTAACATATTTTAGAGTAAGAAAGATGCCTCTGCTGCCCGCACCTCCTGGTACATTCTATGGGATCCCTATCGATTCACAGTTGGAGCAATTGGAGCATGAGGACTGTTGCGATAGGGCGAGCGATCGAACAATAATATAGACAGAAAAGAAAAATAAATCGGACACCAGATTTACGTGGTTCATCGTAAAGACCTACGTCCACGGGGGAGAAAAGCAGCGAATTTCACTATAGATCAAGCGATACAAGGAGATTACACACTCAAGTCACTCAAACACTCTCTCGGTGTTTCAAACCCCAATTTATCCCAAACCCAAAGTGTTTATAAATAAACAACTCACTTGGTATAAATTCACGGCACAAAGTTATCACACAAGCTCAAAAACAAACGCTGAAAAAGAACTCCTTTTCTTGATCGCGCTTCAGCTTGAAGACATGCGGCTCCCTTTTCTCCGTAGGTTTGTACGTGCAGCGGCCAAGAAGCTCAAGAAAAACCCTCACTGTCGGCATCCCTTTTATGTGTGTGTGCCCAAGGTCAAAAGTTTGACCTTGGGCCCCACTATCCTTTTTGATTCTTCACGTGCAGGGCTTCAACGAATTCAAAAGAAGAAAACTTCTATAATATTTTATAGGTGTGCCCATCTGGGCCCCACGGTCTTCCTTTTATTTTCTCACGCATGCAGAGAACTTCTTCATGCCAAAACCCACGAATTGATTTCCTTCAATTCGGAATCCTCAGGCTTCTCGGCAAATAACTTTCCTCCTTTATTTTATTTTATATTTCTTCTTTTAGTCCAGCAAATCGCTTTTTGCAATTACTCAAACTCGAGTCATATTTAACAAGGACCTTGATATGCTGGGACTGACGTTCGTTCAAGTGAGGGTGATCGTGATGATCGACACCGGTCTACCCTCAGGGCCCGTGTGACAGGAGTACGTTGTCTTGTATGTCCGTAGGAATGGGCATACTCTGGGGCCGCTGCCACCGCCACCAGATGACGACGATGGGGGATCGAGTGGTGTGGAGTGACCAAGGATGGTGTGGCATCCGAAAATTCCAACGACCCTCAAATATGCAACGGCCACGTTTTTTTTTTATTTTTTGGACCGACCAATCGTGCAACAAGAAAAGTCTTTGGACTTTGATCGATTGATGGAATTCGGCCGTGTATGAGGAACACACATGCCGAATTTAAGAATAAAATTTGAGGAGTTGGACCGTGCATGAGGACCATGCACATCTTTTCTTTGTGCAATTCGGCAAGTGAGGAAATGAATTTTTTTTTTTTTTTTTATCACCGTATAACTCTGTCGAATTCTTTCTCCATGCGAGAATTTCGATCGCATACTTGTACATTGTTGTGACGCCGTGTGGCCATGTGAGTAGGCCGTAATTTAGCTCATGCATGTGCGGAGATTAAGAATAAAATTTGGAAAAGAAATTGGGCCATACATTTGGACCATACGGCCACAGAATTCTGGTCATACATCAATAGAGGAAATTAGTCATCATACGGTAATTGTGCCCCTCGAGTGAGGTGTTGAGCCACCGGTCAACAATTGAAAACAAAACACTTGACCAAGAGGCCCTCTTCAGTGGACACGTCGATGCATGCGGGGGGAGAGAGAGCTGGCCACCGAGGAACCCACTCCCTGCCACATTCACCAGCTTCTTCGTTCGTGTCTCCAAGTGGCCAAAGAAAATTGCCACGTTTCCTCCACCTGTCCTCACCTCCTTCTGCCGCTGGAACATCTTCATTTGTTCACTGGTTTTTAACAAAACCAATGACCAAAGTGGCGAGCGGTCGAGCAAATTGGGAGAGAGAGAGATCGAGAGTGAGCAGTGGGCTAGCGAGCGAGAGAGAGAGAGTTTGAGCGTGCTACGAGCAGGAGTAAGGGAGAAGGTCGCCCCTCCGTCCATGCTCGTCCGTCCATGCTCGTGTGAGCCGCCACCGTCGACACCGCCCATCTTCGCCACCGATTGAGCCAAGCCTGAAAGCCCCGAGCCCCTGTTTTGCTTGCACTCGTGTAAAAGAGCTAGAGGCAAGTGGAAGTTCATCAACCTATGTCTTTGCATGCTAACATTTTCTGGTGAAATGCTGGCAGATGCGAGAAATTAT
The DNA here is from genome assembly GCA_014182565.1 of Eucalyptus marginata. Lineage (NCBI taxonomy): Eukaryota > Viridiplantae > Streptophyta > Magnoliopsida > Myrtales > Myrtaceae > Eucalyptus > Eucalyptus marginata. The sequence continues at coordinate 31,335,669 of CM024594.1, forward strand.
AAAATGGGAAGCTGCATGTTGAGTTGTTGGATGATAGAGATGGAGATCGGATGCTGAAATGTGGGGGATTGAATGTGACATTGTTGTTTTGTGTGGGATGGAACTAAATGCGTAATTGATAGAAATCACCAGCCATTTCTTGTTATATTAGGGCCTGGTATGTTTGAAAATTTGAGTGTAAGGAGGTTGTGCAGATTGAACAAGGTGAGGAAAGGGTTGCCGAGGGAAAGGAGGTGGTATAGTTTAAGATGTGTGAACTTAGGGATGAATGTATGCCTTTAGCCGAGCTGTGGGAGGTTTTCTATTGATAAGAACTTAATGGAAATGTTATTAGATGCTGTGGAAGATACTAAAAGGGTTGAAGGATAGATTTCTTGAGAAACAAATGACTTGATTGAATTAGGAATGAAGAAAATTGTATATGCCGGTTCTGTTTTGGAGAGATTTAGAGGGAAAGTCCTTGTAATTGTATCGCTTTGATTTATAATGATGAAAACAAGGAAATAAACCATTTTATTTAAAGATTACATCCAATAGATGGAGTTTAACGTCTAGCTATAGCCATAAGAATGTAAAAACATGAAGATAAGAGTGAATCAATCGGAACCAGTGCTCTGTTTTGGTAGAGGACAGCTCAACCCTTGATGATTCCGTGAATTTTCTGTAATTTTGTAGATAGAATTTGACTTTGATTCCTTGATGAAAGTTTTAGGGAACATCCTCATGAACAACATATCAAAAATTCAGAATAAATGAACAAGGAATGACAGCCGAAATGATTTTTCTATGAAAACACCAAATCTGGAAATTTTACAGAATGTTAGCTAGGAATATCGAACTTTTTGTCCTCGGTACATAAGGAATCTGACTTGGTGTTCTTCATGAAACTTGTTCCTTTAGGTCTCATTGATAACGTGTCAAAATTGCATAATTTTCTGAGTCCGTTTAGTAATTAATTCGGAATTTTTACCAGAACCGTGCGAATGTGGAAATTAAACTGTTTGTTTCGAATTTCCACAAAATTGTCCCATAGGTGAATGTATTTCGAATTGTTATGTGATATGATGGTGCTGATGGTGGAATCTTGAGATTCGTAGAGGGTCCACGAGACATCTTGTGTGGTATTTGAAGGTACTTTTGTGAATTAAAATGCTAATGGTTACCGTTGAACCCTCGGGTCAACGATGCCCCGGGAGTCGGGATGCCCAGAGGTTCGAATGAGTCGATGCCCTTTGGATGCCTGGTTGTATTTTGAATACATGCCCAGAGGTTTACCCCAGGAGTGTCAGGATGCCCGGTTGCATTATGATACATGCCCGGAGGGTGAGGGTTGTATTATGATGCATGCCCGGAGGTTAGGGGTAACCATGTCTATGGTCCCCAGTGATTCCTCGTGATGCCAGGTGGGGTGCGAGATGCCCAAAGGTTCAAATGAGTCGATGCCCTTTGGATGCCTGGTTGTATTTTGAATATATGCCCAGAGGCTTCCGCGACGCCAGGTTGGGTGTGGAATCCCAGAAGGATGCAAACATTGGTCCTCTGGGGGATGAAACCTTTTGAATGATAAAACGGACGATTATATTAAGTGTGAGTGTGGTCTGGTTATGGGACTAAATTGTATGGTATGGAATGGGACGTGTCATTACAGTTTGGCCCCATGATCGGGACTTGTGTGGCTGGACACGATGCATCTCATTGGTTGGAAATGCACCGGTCGTTGCATTGAAGAGTTATATGGTTTGGATGCATACTCATTCATGGATTGCCTATTTTGTCTACCATACTTGAATCTAGATATTAATAGTAATGCTTAATATAGCTTGATGAATCTTTTACTGCTGAGTGGTTGTACTCATCCCATTTGGGGACTAACATTTCAGACTAGACAAGATACCTCTGCCGCCACCGCCACCAGCAGATGGACCGAGTGGTTGGATATGGCCGCGAGGAGGAGGACAGCAGAGGAAGGAACTTTTGGACGCCGACACTGATCAATGGACTTTAAGTATATGATTGTTGGAAGAGATGTCGGTCATCTTTTGAGATATAGCCAAGTATAGAAAGCCTTGGCATTTTGATGTACTGACTAATGATGTCCATCAAGTTATGTAAATAAAAGTGTACGGCTTAAACTTATATAAAATGTTTAGTTGGTGTGCACTGTTTTCTGAATATAGGGAAGGGAGTTGTTGGATACGCTTCCACCATATAAATTGCGCAGGGACCGACCTAAAAGTTATAAACCCCCAGGATTGATAGACCTTCAGGTCAAGTAAGAGAAAGGTAAGCGAACTGTGGCGACCCCAACGGATCGGGGGTCGTCGAGGGGTGCCACAGATGGTGAGGACATGAAGGAAAATTTTTGGTTGCCGGCACTGAATGATGAACTCTATGTATATAGCTGTTGGAATGTCAGTTAACTTTTGAAGTATAGCCGGGTATAGGAAACTGCGACCTTTTGGTGTATCGACTAACGATGTCCATTTAGTCTATGTAAATAAAAAGTGCTCGGTTATTATCTATATGTGTATTTGGTGTGCATCATTTTAGTGTGAAGGAAAGGGAGTTGATGGGTCCGCTTCCGCCTTATAAGTTGCGCAGGGACCATTGAAAAATGTAATAGACCCCCAAACTCACGGATTTGTCGAAATCCTTTGGTATCAGAGTGAAGGACATTCAGGATAAGGAAAAGATGTGGCGACCTTAACGGATCGGGCGCCGTCGGGGGGTGCCACAACGAGTGGTATTAGAGCTTTTGTCTATTTGGAGTGATAAGGTGTATTAGTAGTAAAGGAGGATATAATGATGCACACGATAAGACATTAGTTAGGGGTAGTTGACTAACTGCGAATTACGGGTGATTGATTTCACTCGTAAACTACTGGTAACGATTGTTAGTTACCTATGCGTGCGAGTAACATTTTTATGTTACTTATGTGATCTCGGTAACGTTCTTACGTTATTTTCTTTCTTAGTTGATTAGTGACCCTAAGTCACTAATTGTTCCTAAGGTAAATACTTGATAAACTGCAGGAAACCATGGTACGAATAGGAAGTTCTCACCCATCAAGGGCTGAAGCCTCTACTTCAAGGACAGAACCTCGGATGGAAGATATCTTGCAAGCATTGGCCAATATAGGAAATTTGATGGAAAGACAAGCTCAGCAACAACCCGAAGCAGAACGTCGCCCTCAAGGACTGGTGGAACAATTCTTGAAGTTAAAACCACCAAAGTTTACTGGAATGGGAAGTCCTGAGGAGGCGAAACAATGGATTGATGGAATAAAAAGAATATTCCAGTTGTTGAACTGTAATGATGCTGAAAAGATAACCTTGGCAAAGTACCAATTGGAGGGTAATGCCAAATTTTGGTGGAGAGCTTCTAAAGACACAATCTTTCCACCTGGTACTGCCGTAAACTGGGATGAATTTGTTAGGGCTTTTAATAGAAAGCATTTCTCTAATTGTACCCGAGATAAGAAAATTACTGAGTTTGTTCAATTAAAACAAAAGGAGCTGACAGTGGACCAGTATTAAGCAAAATTCTCTAAGCTATCTAGGTATGCTCCTAGGTTGATTGAGGATCGAGAGGAATAGGTCAAGAGATTCCTGAAGGGACTAAGAACTGATATCATGAAACAACTAGTGCCTCTGAATATGAGGGATTATAATGAAATTTATGAAAGGGCACAACAGGTGGAGATGGAATTAATGAGAAAGCAAACGGAATCTAGGAGGCAATTGACCTTTAGTGATATCCGACGAGGTAAGAGACCCTATCCAGATCGAGTCAGCCTTAGGAATCAAAGAAAAAGAGTAACTTTGGGAATTTTGGAAAGGGCAGGGGTGGCTAGACTTCAGGGAAAGTGCCCTACCAGAATAATACTTGCCAGAGGTGTGGTAGACAACATGGACTAGGACCCTTTAATGACCAACTAAGATGTTTTGGTTGTGGACAAAGAGGACACTTCAGGAGAAACTGTCCATAAGAAGGATCGCAATTGAATGTTAGCTTGGTGTGATAGGAGCAGCAACGTGTAGGTGGACTACCTCCACAAAGGAACTCGCAGAGGCTACTAGCACAAGGACGGGTGTACGTGATCACCCAGGAGGAAGTGGAAGCTTCCAAAAACGTTAACCTAGGTACGATTTCTATAGATGATAAGAAGGTATATGCGTTATTTGACTCGAGTGACACGTATTCATTTGTGTCTGAGAGATATAGACGTTTGTGAGAAATAGGAATCAAATCTTTAGATATGCCTCTTCGTATATCTACACCGCGGAAGAACATGGTGTTGTCCATGCTAGTATGTGAGAAGTGTAAGGTAACTGTAGGGGCACGAAATATGGGATTGTACTTGGTAGTGATGGTTAAGTATTGTTGGATAAATTCTCCTCAGAGATTTTGAAGTTGACAAAACATTTCTCTCAGTCTAGTCTGAAGACTTGCAGACTCTACTGGCAAAGTCTGAAGATCAAAGTCTGAAGCTAACAAGACTCAAGTTTCAAAGTCTATTCTCACGGACAGTTTCCAGACCGACAAGATAAAAACTTCTATTCTGATTCTATACAGTTTTTATCTCAACGGCTAAGGAATATCTTTCGACTGGATTCAGTACTACAAGATTTTATATTCGTATCCGAATTTATATAGATTCTCTAAAAGATTCATAACTTATTTGGAAAGTTCTACTTATGGAAACCAAGATCCCGATTGTATGGGCGGCGGGATTGATGGGCTATCTACACTTACCTTAAAGAGCTCGAGATCTCTCCAAATTGATTCTGTCCAACGGGTTGATTGGAAGAACTTCTTAGGAAGGTGCCAACGGTAATGAAGGCATGAAGAAGTGTATAAAGAGAGACGCTCAAGTTGTTGAAGGGTGCTGGATAGAAGAATTCCATAGTCTGAATCTCCATATTATGTTTGTGATCTTATTCTTCGAGCAATACATGTAATCAAAAGAGAGACCATAGAGTGGTGAGACCTTGAGGAAGTGTAGTAGAGTTTCTACACTATGGACTCAAGAGCGTGAGACTGTAAACACTCTTTTTGATTCTTAGTGAAATCTAGCCAGAAGGGCTGTCCGTGCGGAAGAGTGGACGTAGGCTTGGTCTAAGCCGAACCACTATAAATCTGGAGTCTTGATTCTCTTTCCCTAATCCTTTTATCTTTCATTACTTTCATTTGCAGCAATTGTTGTTTTTAATTCATTAATCTCTTATTCGGATTAAATTGCTAAAATCGCTTTAGTCACCTATTCACCCCCCCTCTAGGTGATAACTCTAGTCCTAACAAGTATGACTTTGACGTCATCGTAGGAATGGACTGGCTCCGTAAGCAACGGACTAGGATGGATGATCTCCTAGAATAATGACTACCCATGCGCAAAGGATAAAACCGTGAGGCTTAGTATGGGATAGGCCAAGTGGATAATATCTTTGTAAGTTAGTCCCTATCGAAACGAGACCCTCTAGTAGATGTGTAGTTCGGGTTCGAACCAGGCGAAAGCTGGTGAACCTGTAACAACCCGTTCTGATGAGGGCGGGGAGTGGACACCAAGGCCAGAGCGCCTGAGCAAGGAGCGGCTCCTGGTAGGCTTTTAGGATGGCAAAATGGGGCAGGAATGAACCGAACTATGCACTGAACTGGAAGGGCAGTGTTTCTGGGATAATTTTATCAGAGTGGCGCAGCGGCAGCATGGTTAAGCTCGTAAAACCCTTGTTTGTTAGAATGAAGTGGGTGAAAGAAAAGCTACGCGGATAAGCACAGAAGACCCTTAGAATTTGGCATAGGATATCATGTATTCCTAAAGGTATGCCTGATGAAGAGAATATCGCGATTCGAAATAAAGAGTAAGTTGAACCTTAGATTTGTTGGACCTTTCGAGATTCTCGAAAAGGTAGGGGATGTAGCCTGTTGGCTGACATTGGCTCCTAAATTGACAAATCTTCTTGACGTTTTCCATATGTCGATGCTAAGGGAGTATCAGCCCAACCCTGTTCACATACTCGATTATGAAGCTATCAAAGTGGATGAGCAAGTGAAGTACTTGGAAGAGCCGATCCAGGTATTGGATAAGAAGGCACAAGTTCTCCGAATGAAGAAAATTCCGCTAGTTAAGGTCTTAGGGCGACACCACAACGTGGAAGAGACTACATGAGAAAGAGAAAAGGAAATGAGGCAAAGGTACCCTCATTTTTCAAAGAGATGTAAGAGATGCATAATTTTGAGGACGAAATTCTCTAAGGAGGGGAGAATTGTGACATCCGGATTTCGCTGGATCTCGAATACGTAACGGTTTGAGAATCGACGAATTTGTCATCGGACTATGCCTTCAATGCTACTAGTGGATGCCGTTTCAGCTTTGCCATCGCCGTACCTAGACGTTGCATATTAACACGTCCCTGCGATGGCATCTCACTCAAGAATTTCTTTATGTCTCGCCACCTTGACAATTAACATCTTTCACAATTGTACCCCGCGAAGGCAAACTCTTCATGTATGCGAGGATCCAGACTTTCAAAATTGCGATCACGACAAGATGTTTCTCTCCATATGATCGGAGAAAAAGTTCCCATGCACGGCCATGCATCCACGTAAAATTTCTTTCCCCCCTCCATGCAGCAATCAAGAGCCACGTCCATCAACCTGGCATGCACGGCCATGAAACCATGTTCCCCTCCCTGTCGAAGCCGGTCAACCAAAGGAACCCCATTTGACTGAAAGCCACGTTTATCTTCTTTCGGTGGCAAGCAGAGGGACTCCTTGGAGTGATGTGTGGCCACGTACATGCATGAACTCCAGCAGGTGTCACCAACGGGAAGAAGGGCTCCCCACATGAAGACACGGCTGCATGATGTGAATCGTTGCAGAAAGATCGTTCTACGAAGGCCCGGATGATGCGAATTGCGAACCTCGACCTCCAATCAAACCTGTGATTGGCAACCTCGGTATGAACGTGACCTGTTGACGAACGCATGTTAACCAACCAACGTTATAGATGCCACGAGCGAAAGAATTCTCTATCTCGCTTGATAAGTCGAATCGACCGCCATAAGAGAATCTTGATAAGGTCAAGTCCTCAAAAGAACAGTAGAAGAGAACCTCTCAATTCTTTTCCTCCAAAATAAAAATATATCTGTCCCCCAAAGAAAGTCGGCCAATCCTTAATATAGGCCTTCTAGTTGCCACACAAACCCTGAACCCAGCCCTAGAAATCTAATGCGTCATATTCTAGAAAATATCTAAACAAGAAGATAATTTTTTTTTTTTTTTGAGTTGGTCAAATATTTGGTGACCAGATAATCAAATTGCGCCAAGATTTCCAAGATTCTTCAAGATTCGATCCAAGGTCATCTCCACGCCAAAGATTACGCCAAGATTTCCAAGATTCTTCAAGATTTGATCCAAGGTCATCTCCACGCCAAAGATCACGAACCATGACGCCAACAACTTGCCTAAATTGCTTGGGCCGCGCTTGAGTAATCGAACTAGCAGGAATAGACAATGGGTCCCTAGCACCTCCTCCTCGATATGGCTCGATGTCCACATCATTCCCTCCCCCGTGCAAAGAATTTGCCCTCAAATCATCACTTGCATCGAAAAAAGTCAAGTCAGAAACATTAAATGTAGCACTAACGTCATACTTACCTAGAAGATCAAGCTTATAGGCATTATTGTTAACTCTTTCCAACATCATGAATGGTCCATCCCCTCGCGGTAATAACTTAGAATGTCGCTGCTCAGGAAATCGCTCTTTGCGCATATGAACCCTAACCCAATCGCCGGGTTCAAACACCACTTCCTTGCGCCCTTTATTGGCTTGCCTTGCATATTGCTCAGTCTTGCGCTCAATATTTGCACGCGTCTTCTCATACAACGCCTTGACAAATTCAGCTTTCTTTGCTCCAACTAAATCCACATGCTCATCAACAGGTAAAGTGGTTAAATTTAACGGAGTTAATGGATTAAAACCATAGACAACCTCAAATGGTGTAAATTTTGTAGCAGAATGCATGCTCCTATTATATGCAAACTCAACATGTGGCAGACAATCTTCCCAAGATCTTATGTTCTTTTTAATAATAGCACACAACAATACCCCTAAAGTTCTTTTTAATAATAGAACGATCTTTCCGCAACGATTCACATCATGTGGGGTATCGCCGTTCCCCGCTGCCATGCGAAGACGATTGACTACCGAAGTCAATCGAAAAACGATAGAGAGAGAGAGAGAGAGAGAGAGAGAGAGAGAGAGAGAGAGAGAGAGAGCTCCCCTTGTCCGGTGAAGCTCCGATCTGCTTCTTGCTCGCCACACTCTCTTGCGACTTTGGCTGAAAATTCTCTCTATTTTACACCCTCCCCCGCGATTCACCAACAACCACAGCCATCCATCAGCAGCTGTTAACCGGGAGACCCACAACTCGCAGCTTCGACCGTGCCGCACTACCGCTAACCACTGACGCCGTTGGACCTAAGGCAAGTTGGAGTTTACTAACCTATGTCTTGTAATCTAGTCGCTGTCTGATGAAATGCATTCGTATATGCGTGGTATTTAAAGTCTCGTACCAAATGGTGAATCGGGAATGATTGAGCTGATTTTTGGACTATGCGATTTGAAGGATTTTAAGATCGCCTATGGTTAGGGAAATTTCCGCATTTGAAATTGTGTCGATTCTTGATGTTGGCAGAACTTTAGAAATTCTATTTTGAGAAGTCTTAGGATTGTGTGAGGATTTCTAAATGCCGAGGATTTTGCGTTTCCCTATAGTTAACTGCAATTTGGACATTGGAATATGCACTGATTTCCTAATGTTTATGGTTTGTTGGTAAAGTTGCTCGGGAACGTTTTACAAAAAGTCTTGAAAATATGTTGGTTTTCTAATATCAGCCGCGCCACTCGCAATATTTCAAGAAAGGTTTATTGCTTCCAAAAGTTGACATTTCACCTGGAAATTGTTTTGAAAACCTCAGGGTCAAACCGAGATTTGGATTCACCGATGTACTCGTTTCAAAACTTCGCTTACTGCTTTGATAAACTTGCTTCACGTCGAGTCTTGAGGTGTGGAGATGATACGATTTAAATCTCGATCTAAGTCTTCGCCAGCTGACTTTTTCCGGGGATTAAAACAAGGATAATTTTTTCCAAAATTTGCAAATTGGATAAAAAATGCATGGAGTCCCTAGATTAAATCGAACTTGGGGTTCTTCCATTTGCTTCATCCTCTGCTTGCTGCCAAAGCAAATTGCTCTTGCCCGCCACTCTCTCTCTCCCTCTCTCTCTCTCTCTCCAGCGAAGGTGCTCTCTTCCTTTCATTTTGGTTGATTTTAAACCTACCGAATGAGTGTTATGCAATCTTTTGAGGCCATTTTGCCTCGGTGTTTGAAGGTTGTGCTGAAAACTTCAGGGTAAATTTTTGAAATCATTTGATATAGGACTACACGGTCTGTTTTTGCTTGGTGACTGTTAGTTTTTGAATTTGTTTGTCAAAGAGATGAGTTACTCAAAACGCCGTCTTCTACTTTGTTGATACAGCCGCAGGGTTACATGCTTCAATCTTTTTGGACTTGCTGAAAGGTAGTTCTTCAAATTTTAGTATCGCTTTTCTTCTTGCATTGTAATTAGATTTGGTGCTTTGATTTTGTTCATATATCTTTCCATGGAGTACTAACCATGCCGTGGAGTTCCATTCAAAGAGTGAATAGTGATGCGGGTGATGCCCCTGTTTTTTGTTTTTTCTTCCTTGATTCTTCTGAAAGGGCTAGTAATTACACCTAGAGGGGGGTGAATAGGTGTAGAAAAATTTCGCAAGGTTCGGTAGAAGTAATTTGCTTTTAGAAAATAATAGACTATGAACAAGTTCTGACTTTAACAGTTAGATAAAACTTTAAACAAAATAAAGGAGTTCAAGGAAGAGAATAAGAACACAAGATTTATAGTGGTTCGGCTTAGATGAAGCCTACGTCCACTCTCCCACGCTAATAGCCCACTGGCTAGATTCCACTAAGAAACAAAAGAGATTTTACAGTTTGGTGATCTCAACTTCACAGTGAAGAGTCTGCTTCTCTTTCATGAAGTCACACTATAAGTTTTTCTTTCTTTTGAGTACAAATTTGAGTTTAGTGAATGAAATAGCAACGAACAAGGAAACTTCAGACTTTGAAATTTTTCTTTCACGCACTCTCTCGAACAACTAGAGAGTCCACCTCAAATACTCCTTCATGCCTTCTCGACCGTTAGCACTTTCTAAAGGAATTCTTCCAATCTACCAATTGGATAGAATCAATCAAGGAGATCTCGACTTATTTGATGATTGTGATGAAAGCCCGTCAATTTTGTTCGTCCATACAATCAGGATCTTGCTTTTCATAAATAGATACTTTCCAAGTTTCATTGCCTTCCAAAAGATTTGAATATCGAAATTGATTTCAATAAAGATAGTCAATCATGTAGGTGCTATATCCAACCAGAAAGCCATCCAAAAGCCATACAAATCGAATTCTTGAAGAAATAAAGATAATCTTGTGTCTGATAAGTCTTCATTCTTTAATAGCATTCAGTCTGGAAATTGTCAGTGCGGGCAGACTTTGAACCTAAAGTCTGGCGGTTTCAAACTTTGACACTAAAGTCCGGAAGTCTTTAGAATAGACTTAGGAAAAGTTTTGTCAACTTCAAAACATTAAGGAGTTTTCTCCAACATCTCCTTCCCGTGTGATTTAACTATTCTTTAGATGTTACGTCTGTCTCCCAACAATTTGATCCTCATGGTGGGTATCAACTATTCATACCTATAATTTTAGTAAATGTTAATTTTGTTGCATCGTGCGGCTAATATGCTAGGCTATTGAAACCCAGTATTTCATTCTCTTTCTTTGGTTCTCGTATGTGTGGGTGGCTGCGATTAATGGTGCTTTTTTCTTTGCACAAAAAATAGTGATCCACCCTTACTTTCCGATTAGCTTCCACCTGAAATATCCTTGGGTCAAAGAAGCTCTAAAAAAACTACCCAAGTGACTCTTGATGTTATTGACTGCCATTATCAAACAAAGTATCCAGCCATGGGGAGCTCCTCTGCAAGTTTCTGCTATTGTGATTAGGATTCTTTCACAGCACATATTGAAATGGGTAGGGCGGTTACTAGATCTGAGGATCCCGTTGTGTTGTATGTAAGTGGTGGAAATACACCGGTAATTGCCTCCAGTGAGGGATGACATCGGATTTTAGAGAGACTATTGTTGTTGCTATTGCAAACTGCTTGGACAGATTTCTTAGAGTCTTGACACTATCCAATGATCCAAGCCCTTGATACAACATGGAGCAGGTATGTCCCCATGAGTGCCCGTGAAGGTCTCTAGTTTGTACATGTGCCCTTGACTTTGTCTTAAAACTGTGGTTATTTAAGTTGCACTTTATTTTAACTAACTGATTTATTTTTTGATCCTATTGTAGGTAAAAAAGGAGGATGTCACGATCTCAACATGAAAGAGGTGGAAGATGAGCAATTTTCTTGAGAAATGTGAGAACAAGAAGACTAACAATATCAACAAGACCAGCAACACAAATTTTTCATTGATGTGCAAATGTTGCTTTCTATTTTGTTGTTGCTTCTTGTAGGAGTGATGTCAACTGATGATGTCAAATACTGATATTAATAATGTATGTCAATTTCAATATTGTGATGTTTCAATGATGTGCAAATGTAGTTATTTCTTGTATTCATTTTCTATGGAAAATAATTGAAAGTTCAGCTCGTGAGTTCTTAAGGAACGATAATTTGAGCACTCTTGCTGCTACTGTGGTATGAATATGCAGTACTCTACTTCAACCTATAGATAGTTACCAAGAGATATTATAGTTTCTTTTGGTTGCAGAACTTTGTGGATTTGGCAGGTAGTGAGTGTGCATCTCGGTCATTATTAGCTGGTGCAAGGTTGAAATAGGGTTGCCACATAAATCACAGTTTGCTGACTTTGGGAATAGTTATCTGCAATCTGAGGTTGGTTTTGTAGCTTGTTTTTCCATTGTGTCACGCCCCGAACCCCAAGCACGCACACATCCCTCGGCGATCGACTAAAATTGTGACGTTCCCAGGACGCGTCGCCGACCCATTCATTTTATGCACATGCGGAAGCAAACTAATAATTGCCCAACCAACAAACAAACACATGGGATAGTAAAAACATGTGCCAATGCTTTTTCACAAAACACACTTTATATACATGCCAAGTTAACCGAAGGGTTCACATTAACAAGTCTATGTCCAAAAGAAAACCCTAGGCCACCTACGCTCCGGACCCTCCAACCTTGGGCTTCGAGTTCTCCATGATATCATCCAGTATATCGATGTCCATGGGGTGAAGTACCTCTTCCTCTTTGGTTTCGACGGTAGGCCCGTCAAAACCCTCAAAAGGACCCTCCCGAGCCCTGTTAGGCTCGTTAAGGAACCACACTTTGAAGCGATGAGGTACCAAGTGAGATAGGCCCTCATTGACCCAAATAGTGGTCACCACGAGCTCACGGTTCCAAGTGGTCCCGATAATGGGGAAAAAGGTAGACTTTGTGGCACCCCCGAAACGGCCCCCGATCCGTTAGGGTCGCCACAGTTTGCTTACCTTTCACTTTCCTTAATAACATGTCACTCTGATACCATTTCAATTGCAGCGGATCCATACAACCTGGGGGTTTACATCTTTTAGATCGGTCCCTTGCGCAATTCATATAACGGAAGCATAATCAACAACTCCCTTCCTTATATTAAGAAAACGATGCACACCAACTAAACATGTTTTATAAGTTAAAGCCGAACACTTTTATTTACATAAAGCAGATGGACATCATTAGTCGGTACATCGAAATGCCGTAGTCTTCTATACTCGGCTATACTTCAAAAGATGACCGACATCTCCTCCAAAGCATCGTATACTTAAAGTCCATCAATCGGTGTCGGCGTCCAAAAGTTCCTTCCTTTACTATCCTCCTCCTCGCGGTCATACCCAACCACTTGATCCACCTACCGGTGGCAGGTGGTAGCGGTATCTTATCTAGTCTGAAATGTTATTCCCCAAAAGGGGTGAGTACAGCCACTCAGCAGGTAAAAGATCCAATAAACCACTCAATGCATCACACAATACAATCATAACAATCATAGCATAACACATGTCATTCATGCACCCATGCGTAGCTTACCTAGAAGCTATGCATATGTCATCATACCACATGTACATACATCCTCATGTAATCATCACCATCATGTCATACATTTACCATCATGCCATAGGTGCACATACATCCATGCACTCACCATCATCATATCATGCATGTGCCATCATGCCATAGGTGCACATACATCCATGCACTCACCATCGTTGTATCATGCATTCAAGCATACTTACCTCGAAGCCATGTATATACTATCATACATCATCATCACAATCATAACACATACATATCATCGAGGCCACAATTAACCATCATCATCATACCATATTATCCATGCTTGACATCATCATACCTTGCCATCATGTCATCATACAATCATATCATCATATCGTTATATCATAGGTGAGTATCATCATATCATGTCATATCACGTATACATGTCATCATGCCATAGGTGGTCATCATCATGTCATATCACATATGCATGTCATCATGTCATATATGCATGATTTAATTTCCACTTTAAATTCTCAATTGATCATCACATCACCCTTCCTCGGGATCATCCATCCCATACTTTACACTCGCACCCTATCTAGGCGTCGCGAGAAGAACCATCCGGAATTATGCCATTCATGGCCACCGGGCATCCGGCACCCCCACCGCTCCGGGCATCTCGCACCCCCAACCGGCATCACGAGGTATCCCCTCGGGCAAAGACCTCCGAGGCTTCCGGAATTACGTGCCGACATACCACCAGGGATCCCCCCTCTGGAATTACGTACCGTATACCACCGGGCATCTCGAAACTCCCGAGGACCATCCGGAATTATGCCACTAGGCCACCGGGCATCCCGACACTCCCGGGGCATCGTCGGCTCACACCTCCGACGGCCTTCTCATTTATCATAGTTCACATTCACCATTATAGTCCAATTTCAACATGGCATATGTTATGATGGCAAACAAGATCATCTTTGTACTTGTACATGCATCAACAAGCATTTACACATACATGCAATAGGTGCAATTACTCATAGAGATTAAATCCTTGTAGGATTTTATACTTACCACATGCATTTTAAATTATATAAATTCCAATTTATTCTAATTTGCAATTAATTAAATAATTACGTAAATCCCAAAATTCATGAAATTAAAGAATATAATATCCTAATATAATAAAATGGAAATTTCTGCAGAAAACACATGGCCAAACAATTTCCACACAATAAACAACATTTCCACAATTTCAGTGCACATTTTCGGACAAGGGCAGAACGCACAGTTTTCTTGATAAGTCAATTAAAATACCCATATGACCTCAGAAAATTATGAACTTTTACCAGGTTATAGTTAAGACATTAAACTAGACTTTTCATGAAGGAACCTAAGCCAAATTCATTTTAGATAAATTATTACAGATCCACGAAGCTTCTGGTCAAGTCACCGAAATACCCAGGGCACTATGTCCGAAATATGGAGATTTTACCTACCTAAACTTCTTCGTTTTCTCTGAAATTTGGATATGTTATACTCCTAAGGATCCTCTACAACTTTCAGGAAGAGACTTAGGCCAAACTACCAAAGGAAGACCTCCAAATGGTTCCATGAAGTCTCTGGTATCACACATCGCAACTCCAGTTTCATCGTCTTCAAGATCAGGTTGGTTACCTAGTCTAAACTTGTTATTTTTGCATGAAATTTGAGTATGTTCTTCCTTAAGATGTGATCTACAAGTTTCATGAAGAAGTCGAAGAGATATTCTTAGTAAAAACCAACATGCAAACCACAAATCCACCACAAGGTCAGAAAAACAACTCCAGATCTAGGGTCTCCGAAAAATGAGGCTTAGACCCCTCAAATCTCCATCATTTTTCACGAAATTTCAGTATGTTATAGTTCAAGATGTTAGCTACAACTTTCATGAAGAGATCCAAGTCAAAATCGAACTACAAACATGCATGCAAGCCCTCACAAGTTTCTGACTTCAGTGATCCGCGCGAAAACAGCATGCACCTCCAAGAACAAGCCATCCTCACTCCATTTCGTGCAATCCAAAGCAACAAAACACAACCAACAAGCAAGGCACACATGCAAAGAGAGATGATGGACCCTAAACTTGCCTCCAACCAAGAAGAAACGGCGACAAGGCGGCGGATGGACGGCTCTCCCTTCTCCCTCTCGCGCGACACCCTTCCTCCTTCTCCTTTCTCTCTTTCTCTCTTTCTCTCTTTCTCTCCCTCTCTCTCCTTCTCTCGCACGGCAAGCTCTCTCTCTCTCTCTCTCCCCATACGGCCACTTCTCCTTTTCTTTCCCCCAAAGGCAATGATTGCCTTGGGGACTCTAATGCATGGGTGCCAAATGGCCCATGCATTAGGACACTTGGGGAGGGGCATGCAAGGATCCCTCCCCCTCTCTTCGTGCGGCCGAAAGGCCCAATGGGCCTCATGGGCTCGGCCCATTTGGCCCACTTTAGGCCCTCCACCTATGGGCCTAAGGTCCAAGCTATTGGGCTTAAGGCCCAATTCCATTTCCCTTTTCTAAATTAGTTAAAACCAACAATTAATTTCACCTAATTAAAATTCTATAACAAATAACCTATAACAAATAATCTATAACAAACATGGCAACACATAATTTTATCTTTAATAATTATCTTATAGCTTAATTTAAATTAAAAACAAACAAGGCACAAGGCACAAGGCCTTAAGAGAGAACTAGAACTAAAACACAACCAAATAGGTAAATTCATTACCTATTTAAAAAAAACTAAAGGGCACCTTAGGGCTTGCCCTTGATTCCTAGGATGCCACAATTCTCCCCTCCTTAGAGAATTTCGTCCTCGAAATTTAAACGTTACTTACGACCTCAAATAGGTAGGGGTACTTCTCTTTCATCTGATCTTCACTTTCCCATGTGGCTTCTTCCATATCGTGATGTTGCCATAATACTTTAACCAAGGGAATCTTCTTATTCCTGAGAATTTGCTCTTTCCGATCCAGTATTTGCACAGGCTCTTCAATGTTCCTCACTTTCTCATCCATTTTGATGGCTTCATGATCGAGTATGTGACTAGGATCTGACTAATACTTCCTCAGCCATGCCTGTACTTTTCTGAAAGCTATTGTTATACACAAATTCTACCAGGTATAACTTTTCATCCCAACTTCCTTTAAAATCGATGATGCAATCTCTTAACATGTCCTTTAATGCTTGGATCACTTTTTTCGTTTGTCCATCTGTAACTGAAAAGCAGTACTAAATTGAAGCTTCGTCCCTAAAGCATCTTGGAGACTTCTCCGAAAATTTGAAGTAAACCTCGAAGCTCACTCAGACATGATAGTTACAGGAACACCACGTAAGCGTACCACTTGGCTTACATGTATATGGGCAATTTTTATCCATCGGATAATCTACGCAAACTACTAGGAAATGGGCAAACTTAGTCAAGTGATCTACTATCACCTAGATAGAGTCGTGACCACTTAATGTCCTTGGTAATCCTTGCACAAAATCTATCGTCACAAGATCCCATTTCCATTCTGGTACATCTAACGGTCTCGATCTAACACACCATTTAGTCGAATCATTCCTATACCTTTGTCACCATCAATTTAAGCCTAGAACCATCAAAATCGACACCATTAACAACTCATATGGTTCAGTCCAACAAAGACAGTCACTACGCTTTCACTACAACATGGATTCAAGCCTAAAATATAGCACCATTCATTTGGTTCAAATATCAATAGTCCACCAAGATTTATTCAATTCAAAGATCGACAATCCACCAAGATAAGAACTTGTCTAGTTTACATCGAGTATATCTCATGTCTCACCTAAAGGATCGTCACTCGGACTAATCACTCATCAAATCCATAATTTGAACTTTCACTATTTCACTTTGGAAGGACTATAACCACAATTGACCATATCCACTAATTCCACCAAACCTTTTCAAACTGAGATCATCACCTAAAATTAAGAGTTGACCACTATCGATTAAACCTATTATTCCAACATATAAATCACAAATAATTTCGTGTCTCATATGACCACTCAAACTCATGACTTCCAAGATCAATCTATACATACTAGATGCCTTCATGTAATGCATCAAGACTTCCAATAAGATCCTCTAATAAGAAGTCACTACTTAACTCAAATGATCATAACTTAATCCTCAAATTCATAACTCACTCTCCATAATTCACTTCTTAAGCCTTGCTTTCAGCACTACGCTTAGATGTTGGGTATGTTCTTTAGGTCCTTTAGAATATATCAGGATATCATCAATGAAGACAGTCACAATTTGATCCAAATAAGGCCTAAATATCCTATTCATTAAATCCATGAACGAGCTAAGGCATTCGTCAATCCAAATAGCATAACTAGAAACTCGTAGTATCCATAGCGAGTCCTAAATACGGTCGTAGGAATGTCTTCTTTCTTAATCCTGAATTGATGGTAATCTGACCTCAAATCAATTTTAGAAAAGACTGAACTTCCTTGCAACTGATCAAGTCAATTATCAATTCTAGGTAATGAGTACTTACTCTTAACAATTTCATGATTCAATTGCCTATTATCGATGTACAAACACATCAACCCGTCCTTCTTTTCCACAAACAAGAGTTCTACAGGCTTAACCATGTTTTCGCTGCGCCACTCGATAAAATTATCCCAAACACTTGCCTTCTCGGTTCAATTCATAGTTTGGTTTATTCATGCCCCCTTTTGCCATCCTAGAAGCTCGCCAGAGCCGCTCCTTGTTCGGGTTCTTTAACCTCGCGTCCACTCCCCGCCCTCATCAGATCGGCTCGTTACAGGTACACCAGCTTTCGCCTGGTTCAAACCCAAACTATACATCCATTGGAGGGTCTCGTTTCGAT
Source organism: Eucalyptus marginata (assembly GCA_014182565.1). Taxonomy (NCBI): domain Eukaryota; kingdom Viridiplantae; phylum Streptophyta; class Magnoliopsida; order Myrtales; family Myrtaceae; genus Eucalyptus; species Eucalyptus marginata. The sequence continues at coordinate 31,353,730 of CM024594.1, forward strand.
AGGGACTACTTACAAAGATATTACCCACTAAGCCTATCCCATACCAAGTCTCACGGTTTTATCCTTAGCGCACGGGTAAGTACTATCTTAGGAGATCATCCATCCTAGTCCATTTCCAGATCTCATTCCCTTAGGGTTATCTCACTCATCTCATAAGCTAACATGGAAAACATGTCTTTCAGTGATGTAGAAATACGAAGAGGCACATCTAAGGATTTGGTTCCTATTTCTCACAATCATCTATATTTCTCGAACACAATTGAATGCGTGCCACTCATGTCAAATAACGCATATAACTTCTTATCCCTTTATCGAAATCGTACCTGAGATAATACTCTTGGAAGCTTCCACTTCCTCTTGGGTGACCGCATACACCCTTCCTTGTGCTGGTGGCCTCTGTGGATTCCTTGGTGGATTCGGCCCAGCAGTACGTTGTGGCACTTGTCGCACCGAGTTGACATTCGGTTGCGACCCATCACGTGGACAATTTCTCTTAAAGTGTCCTATTTGCCCACATCCATTACATCTTAGTTGGCTATTACAAGGTCCCGGCCCATGTTGTCTACCACATCTCGGCAAAAATTACCCTGGTAGGGTATTCTCCCAAAAGTCGGGCCATTCCAAGTTCTTCTAGAATTTCCAAGGTTATTATTTTTCTTAGGTTCCCAAGGCTGACCTTGATCAGGATAAGGTCTCTTACCCTTTCGAACATCATTAAAGGTCATCTCGCTCTTTAGATTCCAATTGCTCTCTCACTAACTCTTGCTCCACCAATTGTGCCCTCTCATAAATCTCATTATAATCTCTTATATTCGAGGCACTAGTTGTTTTCTAATATCGGTCCTTAATCCTTTCGGAATCTCTTAGCCTTTTCCTCTCGATCCTCAACCAACCTAGGAGCATACCTAGACGGTTCAGAAAATCTTGCCTCATATTGATCCATTGTCGGTTCCTTTTGTTCTAACCGAACAAATTCAGGTGATCTTCTTGTCTTTAGCACGATCGAAAAAATGCTTCCTATTGAAGGATCTCACAAACTCATCCCAATTCACATCGGTACTGGTGGAAAGATCGTATCCCTCGAAGCTCTCCACCAAAACTTTGCATTTCCCTCCAGTGGTACTCGCCAAAACTATTTTCTCAGCATCACCGCAGTCCAACAACCGGAAAATCTGTTCTATCCCATCAATCCAATGTTCTCGCCTCCTCGGGACTTCCCATTCCACTAAACTTAGGTGGTTTCAACTTCAAATTGCTCCACCAGTCCTTGAGTACGGCGTTCCACTCTCCGGGTTGTTGCTGCGCTTGTCTTTCCATCGATTTCCAATATTGGCCAATGCCGCAGGATATCTTCCATTCGGGGTTCAGCCCTTGTAGTAGAGGCTTCAGCCCTCGATGGATGAGCACTTCCAGCTCGCACCATGACCTTCCTGCAGTTTCCAAGCATTTGCCTCAGGAATAATCTGAGACTCACCGTCTCCATTTAAAAGCAACTACTACTAAATAAGTAACATAAAACATGTTACTGGCACCTAAAGACAACTCATAATAATCTACTAAGGATCTACGAGTGAATACCCATCACCTGTTGTTCAGAGTTAGTCAATTATTCCAGTTAGTATCCTATGGTGTGCATCATTCTATCCTCATTTCCATTTGAGGCACCTTATCACTCCCAATAAACCATGGCTCTGATACCAACCGCTGTGGCACCCCCGAAACGGCCCCCGATCCGTTAGGGTCGCCACAGTTTGCTTACCTTTCACTTTCCTTAATAACATGTCACTCTGATACCATTTCAATTGCAGCGGATCCATACAACCTGGGGGTTTACATCTTTTAGATCGGTCCCTTGCGCAATTCATATAACGGAAGCATAATCAACAACTCCCTTCCTTATATTAAGAAAACGATGCACACCAACTAAACATGTTTTATAAGTTAAAGCCGAACACTTTTATTTACATAAAGCGAGATGGACATCATTAGTCGGTACATCGAAATGCCGTAGTCTTCTATACTCGGCTATACTTCAAAAGATGACCGACATCTCCTCCAGCAGTCGTATACTTAAAGTCCATCGATCAGTGTCGGCGTCCAAAAGTTCCTTCCTTTGCTATCCTCCTCCTCGCGGTCATACCCAACCACTTGATCCACCTACCGGTGCAGTGGTAGGCGAGGTATCTTATCTAGTCTGAAATGTTATTCCCCAAAGGGGTGAGTACAGCCACTCGCAGGTAAAAGATCCAATAAACCACTCAATGCATCACACAATACAATCATAACAATCATAGCATAACACATGTCATTCATGCACCCATGCGTAGCTTACCTAGAAGCTATGCATATGTCATCATACCACATGTACATACATCCTCATGTAATCATCACCATCATGTCATACATTTACCATCATGCCATAGGTGCACATACATCCATGCACTCACCATCATCATATCATACATGTGCCATCATGCCATAGGTGCACATACATCCATGCACTCACCATCGTCGTATCATGCATTCAAGCATACTTACCTCGAAGCCATGTATATACTATCATACATCATCATCACAATCATAACACATACATATCATCGGGCCACAATTAACCATCATCATCATACCATATTATCCATGCTTGACATCATCATACCTTGCCATCATGTCATCATACAATCATATCATCATATCGTTATATCATAGGTGAGTATCATCATATCATGTCATATCACGTATACATGTCATCATGCCATAGGTGGTCATCATCATGTCATATCACATATGCATGTCATCATGTCATATATGCATGATTTAATTTCCACTTTAAATTCTCAATTGATCATCACATCACCCTTCCTCGGGATCATCCATCCCATACTTTACACTCGCACCCTATCTAGGCGTCGCGAGAAGAACCATCCGGAATTATGCCATTCATGGCCACCGGGCATCCGACACCCCCACCGCTCCGGGCATCTCGCACCCCAACTGGCATCACGAGGTATCCCCTCGGGCAAAGACCTCCGAGGCTTCCGGAATTACGTGCCGACATACCACCGGGATCCCCCCCTGGAATTACGTACCGTATACCACCGGGCATCTCGAAACTCCCGAGGACCATCCGGAATTATGCCACTAGGCCACCGGGCATCCCGACACTCCCGGGGCATCGTCGGCTCACACCTCCGACGGCCTTCTCATTTATCATAGTTCACATTCACCATTATAGTCCAATTTCAACATGGCATATGTTATGATGGCAAACAAGATCATCTTTGTACTTGTACATGCATCAACAAGCATTTACACATACATGCAATAGGTGCAATTACTCATAGAGATTAAATCCTTGTAGGATTTTATACTTACCACATGCATTTTAAATTATATAAATTCCAATTTATTCTAATTTGCAATTAATTAAATAATTACGTAAATCCCAAAATTCATGAAATTAAAGAATATAATATCCTAATATAATAAAATGGAAATTTCTGCAGAAAACACATGGCCAAACAATTTCCACACAATAAACAACATTTCCACAATTTCAGTGCACATTTTCGGACAAGGGCAGAACGCACAGTTTTCTTGATAAGTCAATTAAAATACCCATATGACCTCAGAAAATTATGAAATTTTACCAGGTTATAGTTAAGACATTAAACTAGACTTTTCATGAAGGAACCTAAGCCAAATTCATTTTAGATAAATTATTACAGATCCACGAAGCTTCTGGTCAAGTCACCGAAATACCCAGGGCACTATGTCCGAAATATGGAGATTTTACCTACCTAAACTTCTTCGTTTTCTCTGAAATTTGGATATGTTATACTCCTAAGGATCCTCTACAACTTTCAGGCAGAGACTTAGGCCAAACTACCAAAGGAAGACCTCCAAATGGTTCCATGAAGTCTCTGGTATCACACATCGCAACTCCAGTTTCATCGTCTTCAAGATCAGGTTGGTTACCTAGTCTAAACTTGTTATTTTTGCATGAAATTTGAGTATGTTCTTCCTTAAGATGTGATCTACAAGTTTCATGAAGAAGTCGAAGAGATATTCTTAGTAAAAACCAACATGCAAACCACAAATCCACCACAAGGTCAGAAAAACAACTCCAGATCTAGGGTCTCCGAAAAATGAGGCTTAGACCCCTCAAATCTCCATCATTTTTCACGAAATTTCAGTATGTTATAGTTCAAGATGTTAGCTACAACTTTCATGCAGATATCCAAGTCAAAATCGAACTCCAAACATGCATGAAAGCCCTCACAAGTTTCTGACTTCAGTGATCCGCGCGAAAACAGCATGCACCTCCAAGAACAAGCCATCCTCACTCCATTTCGTGCAATCCAAAGCAACAAAACACAACCAACAAGCAAGGCACACATGCAAAGAGAGATGATGGACCCTACACTTGCCTCCAACCAAGAAGAAACGGCGACAAGGCGGCGGATGGACGGCTCTCCCTTCTCCCTCTCGCGCGACACCCTTCCTCCTTCTCCTTTCTCTCTTTCTCTCTTTCTCTCTTTCTCTCCCTCTCTCTCCTTCTCTCGCACGGCAAGCTCTCTCTCTGTCTCTCTCCATACGGCCACTTCTCCTTTTCTTTCCCCCAAAGGCAATGATTGCCTTGGGGACTCTAATGCATGGGTGCCAAATGGCCCATGCATTAGGACACTTGGGGAGGGGCATGCAAGGATCCCTCCCCTCTCTTTCGTGCGGCCGAAAGGCCCAATGGGCCTCATGGGCTCGGCCCATTTGGCCCACTTTAGGCCCTCCACCTATGGGCCTAAGGTCCAAGCTATTGGGCTTAAGGCCCAATTCCATTTCCCTTTTCTAAATTAGTTAAAACCAACAATTAATTTCACCTAATTAAAATTCTATAACAAATAACCTATAACAAATAATCTATAACAAACATAGCAACACATAATTTTATCTTTAATAATTATCTTATAGCTTAATTTAAATTAAAAACAAACAAGGCACAAGGCACAAGGCCTTAAGAGAGAACTAGAACTAAAAACACAACCAAATAGGTAAATTCATTACCTATTTAAAAAAAACTAAAGGGCACCTTAGGGCTTGCCCTTGATTCCTAGGATGCCACAGACTTGGACTCCACTTTCCATGGGCACCCAAAACGGACATGACGAATCACCATCTAAATACCTAAAAAAGGGTCAACCACGATAGGGTGAGATAAATCTCAGCGAGTCTACACCCTAAACCCCGATTATGATGAGAATTCACTCAGAGGCAGCCTAAATAGGCATCACACACAAACTTACCTCACCTTAGCACCTCCCTGTGTCACGCCCCGAATCCCGGGCACGCAACAACTCCTTCCTTGGTCGATAGAAAGTGACGTCCCAGGACTCGTCAACGACCATTCATTTTTATCTTTCATTATGCGCAAGCGGAAAACAAAACATCTCCCCATCAAATAGGCAATCAAGCAATCAAATAGGGATAGAGAGATGAACAGCAAAAACAACAACGTCTACTCGTATATACATTTTTATATTGGATTAACCAACGAAGGATCGTTTTCGATCTACAAGCCCAACAATGGGGCCGATCCATTTTCTAAGCTAGACCAAAAAGAAACTAGGCTAGTCTAATCCAACTATACACAAAAAGAACCCTTGTGTTTGGCACTGCTGTCACTCGGATCTAGCGGACTCAGACTCCATTGGGTCATAGTCAGAGGCGTACGGGTCGATCACTGGTGGAGCAAAACCAGGATTCTCCACTGCACCATCAGGAAGGTCCAGCTCCATGGGATCCTAGTTGGCGTCCCCAAGGCCCCTACCGGGTGGCCCGTCAAAACCTCGGAGAAGACCGATCAGCATATCGCCATCCCGGATGAACCACGCCAGGAACCGGTGGGGTATCCATTACCCCAGTCCCTCATCCACCCAAATGGTAGAGAGATACTTCTCGTAGAGATGCGCCTGACCCGGGAAGCAATGGCATGTCACAATAGTATCCTAGTCCTTAGGGATCCCGAACGCATCAGCAGGTGCGCAATTCTAAGGCCTGAAAGTGGTTATACAATAACCAGTGAGATAAAATCTCAGCGAGTCCTTCCCCTAAGCCCCCAGTTAGAACACTAACTCAACTCGGGGTATCTCTCCAGAACCACCCCACAAACAATGCAACGACTAACTGTTAGAGAAAACTCCTTGTTGTTTTGAATCTGACAAAACCTTTCTAAAAAGTCTTGTCTGAAGGGTTGCAGACTCAAGCGTTAAAGTCTGAAGATCTCAAGACTCTTCTGTTAAAGTCTGAAGACCGTTAGACTTTATGCTCAAAGTCTGACCTCACTGACAGTTTTCAGACTGACAAAAGAAGACTTATCCAGATGCGAGTTTATTTTCAAGGATTTAGTTCGTACGGTTTGTGGAAGTTATCACGGCTGGAGATAGCACCCTGTGATCAATTATTGGAATCAATTTTGGATAATTAGATCTTTTGAAAGGCGAAGTATACTTGGAATGTTCTACTTATGGAAACCAAAATCCTGATTGTATGGGCGAGCAGGATTGGTGGGCTATCATCACATTCCTTAAATGACTCGAGATCTCATTGATTGATTCTGTCCAATGGGTAGATTGGAGGAACTCCTTTGGGAAGTGCCAACGGTTATGAAGGCATGGAGGAGTATATAAGGAAGACTCTCAAGTTGTTCAAGTGTGTGCGTTAAAGAAAAATTCCAAAGTCTGAAGCTCTTAGTTCTTTGCTATTTTCAATCGTCGAATCTCATATTGTACTCAAAAGAGAGAACGAGCATTTGTGAGACTTTGAAAGAGTGTAGTAGAATTTCTACAATGTGAAGTCGAAGTCGTGAGACTATAAAAGCTCTTTTGATTCATAGTGAAATCCAACCGATGGGATGTCAATGCGAAAGAGTGGACGTAGGCTTGATCTAAGCCGAACCACTATAAACCTTGTGTTTCTATTATCTTTCCCTGAACTTCGTACTTCATTTCGTAGTTTTATTTAACTGTTTGTAGTTGTATTCATCTTCAGTCTATTATCCTCTAAAGACGATTTGATTCACTAAGTCTTGTAAGATTTTCTATTAACACCTATTCACCCCTTCTAGGTGTTCTCACTAGCCCTTTCAATTGGTATCAGAACTTGTATGCTTATTTATTGAAGTGTTTTTACTTCTTAAGCTAAAGATCTATGACTAGTATTTTGGCTCCAGGATTGGTTGAAGGCTAGAGCAACACCAGACCTCCTTAATTTGATGGAAAAGAATACAATGTGTGGAAAAACAAGATGAAGGCATTCCTGAGATCTAAAGATCCCATGGAGTGGGATGTAGTAGAAAAATGAATCATTCCCAAAGCTATATCAACCTCAGAAAGAGGAAAGGAAGTGATAGATGCTGTCGGAATGACACAAGAAGAAATAACCAAGAGACAAGCTCTTGATACTAAAGCCATCTACTCTTTATACTGTGCTTTATCTCCTACTGAGTATAACAGAATTTCATCTTGTGAAACAGCAAAAGAAGTCTGGGATAGGTTGCATGTCACCTATGAAGGAACTGATCGAGTCAAAGAAACAAAAATCAACATCTTACTTGGACAGTATGAAGCCTTCAAGATGAAACCAGGAGAATCCATTACTGATATGTTCACTCATTTTATAGAAATTGTAAACAGTCTAGCATATCAAGGACAACCAATCTCAAGACCAATGAAGGTCAATAAATTGCTGCGTGGACTATCTAAAGACTGGAATCACGTGAAGACCTCTATAAGAGAAACTCATAGGATCATGCCCTTTCTGTAGACGAATTGGTTGGCACACTTCAATCATATAAAGTAGAGCAAATCAATGAAGAAGAAGACCTCAAAGGTAAGAAGTCAATTGCTTTAAAATCTAACGATGATTTTGATGATACAGACTCGGAAGATGACTTGGACGACGAAGAACTGGCACTCATGATAAGGAAATTTAGAAAGCTAAACAAGAAAGGAAGAAGGTTTAACTGGAAGAAATAGAACTCTCAAAGATTTCAAAAGAATTCAACCGAAGACAATGAGAACAACAAAGATGTAATTTGCTTCGAATGCAAGAAAAATGGTCACATCGGACCCAACCGCCCTCTCGTTGAAGAAAAAGAAAGGAAAAACAGAGAGAATTCAAAAAGGCTCTCAAAGCGAGAGACATGGAGCGATACTGAATGTGAAGAAAGCGATGATGAATATGCCAACATATGTCTAATGGCAAATTCAAAATCAAACTCAAACTCTGAAACAGATCTAGACTCAGACTCAGATGAGGAAATTGAGGTTAGTAATTTAAAGATTCCTGCTAAAGTCTCAAAGTATATAGATGAACTTTGTCTTAGTCTTAAACATCTCTTAAAAGGATTTCCGAACCGAAAAGGGAGAATTCTAAACGAAGCAACAGGAAATTTCTTAGAAAGAAAAATTCGAAAATTTAAACAAAAATTTTGTTGATTTAAAGGAAAATGCAGATTTTCTTTCGAAGGAAAATATCTTTTTGAAAGAGGACATTTCAAATATCACAAAAATGTTTTCGAAAGAATCGAGAAGTTTGAAAAGATTCTCTCAGCTCAAAGACCTTATTTTAACAAATCAGGTTTGGGAATGACACCAGAAACCATTTCTTTAATCGTTTTTCCAAAAGTAAATGAAAGAATCAAACAAAGACCTACAAAAACAATTTACAGAGATAATTTTCAAAAAGTTTTTATAAAGCCTGTTGGCGGAAGTGTCAAATGTTCAAATTGTAACATTTAGAACATTTTGAAAATGATTGTCCCAAAATTTGGAAACCTTGTTAAGAAAGATTGGGCAAAGACTATTTTTTGTACTAACTCCCATGAACCCAAGAAAGTGTGGGTACCAAAGAAAACTTGAGCTCTTTTTGTGATTGCAGGTCACTATCAAGAGAAAGATCAAATGATATTTGGATAGTGGCTGCTCAAGAGACATGACAGGAGATTCAAGTTGTTTTATAAAGTTTGTTCAAGTAAATGGTGGAAAAGTCTCATTCGGTGGAAATAGCAAAGGAAGAATTGTTGGATGTGGAGCTGTAAAGATTGGAAGTCTCACAATCAATAACGTCTCCTTGGTGGAAGGTTTGAATTATAATTTACTCAGCATAATTCAACTGTGCAATACTGGTTTCAAAATTTATTTTCAGGAAGGCACTTGTTCGGGAATTAGTAAAGATCTCTCACAATCTTTCACTAGACGAAGACATGGGAATTTTTATCTTCTAGATATAAAACCAGAAAGCTCTCAGTGTCTAATATCGATTCAAGATGAAGCAAATCTTTGGCATAGAAAGCTGGACCATGTCAATATGAAGCAGATTGCCAAGATCTCATCCAAGAGGCTTGTTCGTGGACTGCCCAACCTATCTTATCAAAAATCTAAATTATGCACACCATGTGTATTGGGAAAACAAGTTAGAAGTTCTTTTAAACCTATAAATAAAGTCTCTACTAATCGAGTTTTGTAGCTTCTGCATTTGGATCTCTTTGGACCAACAAGAACTCAAAGTATAGGTGGAAAGAGATACTGCCTAGTAATCGTGGATGACTATTCTTGATTTACTTGGGTCTATTTCCTAGCAAGTAAGTCTGAAACCTTTTCTTACTTTTTAAAGTTTGCCAAGAAAGTTCAAAATAAGAAAGGTTATGTTATTTCAAGCATACGGACAGACCATGGAGATGAGTTTGAAAATCAAGACTTTGCTAAATTTTGTGATGAATCTGGTTTTCAGCATGTTTTCTCTTCTTCATATACTCCAGAACAAAATGGAGTTGTGGAAAGAAAGAACAGATCTTTGCAAGAGATGGCAAGAACTCTTTTAATTGAAAGCAATATTTCTTCTCGATTTTGGGCTGAAGCAGTTTCTACAGCTTCTTATATTATTAACAGGGTATTCTTGAGACCCATTTTAGAGAAAACTCCTTATGAAGTTTTTAAAGGGAAAAAGCCAAATGTTTATTATTTTCATGTGTTTGGTTGTAAGTGTTTTGTTTTGAAAAATGCAAATGATTGAACTGGTAAGTTTGAAGAAAAATCAGATGAGGGAATTTTCCTTGGCTACTCAACTTCAAGTAAAGCCTACAGAGTATTCAACAAAAAGACTCAGTCTGTGAAAGAGTCTATGAATGTCAAGTTTCAAGACTTTATGCAAACTCAAGTGGACCAGACTCAACTTGAAGAGTCTAAACTGGCTCTAGACATCATAAAGTCTACTTCCCTCGAAGTGGTTCAGACTTCTGAAATTCAACAACAAGAAGAACCAAAAGAGTCAACTGAAGCAGAAGATCGGCAAACTTTCAGACCTACCAGCAATTGGAAGTATAAATCAAGTCATCCCGAAGAACTCATCATTGGCAACATTGATGAAGGTATTCGCACCATATCCAAATGACGAGAAGAGTCTAGTGCTTTGGCACTTGTTTCTGAAATTGAACCTAAAAGTATAGAAGAAGCCTTAGCTGATGAAAGCTAGATTGAAGCCATTCAAGAAGAGCTCAGACAGTTCAGCATCAACGATGTTTAGGAATTAATTCCTAAATCGAAAGGTAAGTCCATTATTGGAACTAAATGGGTTTTTAGGAACAAGGCAGATGAGAAAGGAAAAGTGATGAGGAACAAAGCAAGACTCGTGGCCAAAGGATATACTTAAGAAGAAAGGATAGACTATGACAAGACCTATGCACTAGTAGCGAGGTTAGGAAGCAATTAGATTATTACTTGCTTTTGCTTACTATAAAAATTTCAGGTTATTCCAAATGGACGTCAAAAGTGCATTCCTAAATGGATTTATCCAAGAAGAAGTTTATGTGGGACAACCACCTTGATTTGAAGATCCAAAAAGACCCACTCGCTTCACACTAAAAAGGCCTTATATGGATTAAAGCAAGCACCTCGAGCCTGGTATGACAGGTTAAGTAAATTTCTAATTCAAAGTGGTTTTGTTAAAGGGAAGGTGGATACCACATTGTTTATCAAAAAGGAAGGTAAAGATTTTATACTTGTTCAAATTTATGTTGATGACATTATCTTTGGATCATCTAATGAAAATTTGTGCAAGAAATTTTCTAAGTCTATGCAGGATGAATTTGAGATGAGCATGATGGGTGAATTATCTTTCTTTCTCGGACTACAAGTGAAACAATCAAAGGAAGGAATTTTCTTTCACCAAGAAAAATATGCAAAAGACCTCATCAAGAAGTTTGGTTTGGAGAATTGCAAAAAGACTGATATACCAATGGCAAGTTCTTCGAAGCTAGACAAAGATGAAGGAGGAAAGAAAGTTGACCAGAAGCTCTACAGGAGTATTATTGGTTCACTTCTTTATCTTACTGCTTCTAGACTTGACATTTTGTTTAGTGTTTGCATTTGTGCAAGATTTCAATCAGATCCCAAAGAATCTCATCTAAGCGTTGCAAAACGCATCATCAAATACGTTGCAACTACTTCCAAGTTAGGTTTATGGTATCCAAAAGAGGGAGACTTTACTCTTCTTTGATAATCAGATGCTGACTTAGCAGGTTGCAGAGTCGATAGAAAGAGTACTTATGGTACTCGTCAATTGCTGGGCAATAAGACAATATCTTGGTTTTCAATGAAGCAGAGTATTGTAGCTCTTTCAACAGCAGAAGCGGAATATGTGGCTCTTGGAAGCTGTTGTTCTCAAATCTTATGGATAAAGCAACAACTGAAAGAATTTGAAATCAAAGACTCATGCACCGAGATCAAATGCGACAACACCAGTGCAATCAATATCACTAAGAATCCAATTCTTCATTCAAGAGCAAAGCACATAGAAATTTGACATCATTTCATTAGAGATCATGTTCAGAATGGAGAAGTTTCGATACAATTTATTGACTTGAAGAATCAATTAGCAGACATATTTACAAAGCCTCTGGAGAAAAGTCTATTTGAGTCTATTCGTACCAGACTGAATATCATATCCATCAGTTAAAGTCTATAGTTGATCAGACTCAGAGCAACCAAGAGTAAAGACTATAAGTTTTTCCTGTGTTAGCAATTTGATTTCTAGGTAAAATTTGAAAAGGTACGTTTACTTTTTGAATCGCTACTTACTTAATTTATTTTTAGCAATTATCTCTTTAATTTTGAATTAATGGTAGTTTTTTATTTTCAAAAAGGCAGTTATTTTCAAAAGGGATGTTATTTTCAAAAAGGTAGTTATTATCAAAAAGGTAGTTTTTTTTATTTAATGACGTTTTGTATACCCTGTTTCGTCTGCTTTATATACTGTAGATTTTCGTCTTCTTCATTTTCACACAAACCCTTGAATACAGAACTCCATCTTCTCTCATTTTCTCTCTAGCTTATTTAAAAAAGACCGCTTTTTTTCGATCGAGTTCATGAAATCCCTAAAAGAAAGTGACAATGTCTTGTCAAAGAAACTCTTCTAGAATAGCGAGCAGGGGACCACAGCGTATGCGTGAGGGTCCTACACACTTTGATCTAACCGAGGAAGAAGAATCTCCACTACAGTAGCAGCAAAATCAACAACAACATTCTCAACCGCGTCAGTCTCCTCAACATGGGACACAAGATCCTCCACAGCATCAACTTGAAGAAGATATCTTGGAAGATGTTGAACCAGTAAGAACTCAAAAACCCAAATTTTTGTTTAGACTCTACTCGAACTTAAAGAGGGCTGGTTCTGCAATGACCTTAATCGATGAGTTTCTTAAGTCCAATGGTTACAAGAACAAAACTTTCTTCTTAAAAACCATGGAGAGGTTAGGCATTGCGCCTGTTGGTTCGACAGCAAGGGCTTTTGCAAATTTTCCAAGTGATCCACGGTATGGAACTTTTAATCAACCCGAGAGTAAGGACGATGATGAGAAGTTGTATGAACATTTTCAGCCTAGGATGGGTGTAGCGGCAAATGTTCGTGGTGAAAGGACGAACCTTTTTCGTTCTAAGGACCACAAGAGAACTTATTCTAAATTGCTGAAGCGAGGGGTGATGAACCCTAGAAGTGTTGATTTCGATTTTCTTGATTCGTTGAAGTTGAAAATGAAATTGAGGGAGAAGTTTGCACTTCTTCAACTTGAAAGTTTTTGTTCGGAGACGACTATTGCTCATCCAGAACTTACAGCTTATTTCTATTCAAATTTATCCTTTCTAGATGCGAATAGATTCTCCTTTAGTGTTAGAGACAAGGATTTTGTGGTCAATGTGGACATTCTGGCTGATGTGATTGGGGTGGAAAGAGGGAGTTTCCAACCAATCAGTGTATCTACTGCTCATGCTACTTTGGAGCTTGTTCAAGATAGGATTGCTGAAGGAAGAATTTTTTACTCTAGTATGAATGCATCCAATATCTTGCTTCACAAGATTGTGATTAATTGTTTGAGACCCAAATCCACATCAAAGACTAATGTCTCAAACTCTGAAGCGAAGCTAATGTATGTGATCAACATCAGATTCAAGTTCTCTCTACCTCATACCATTCTTATGCACATGTATAGGACAGTGGTGAAGGACAAGGGACAACTCCCTTATTCTGTTCTTGTTACTAGATTATTCAGACATTTCAACATTCAGCCTGCCAAGATTCTATGTGTTCGAACCATTGCTCCAATGGTAGTGGGACTGAAAATGGTTTCCAAAATGCGTCTGAAGGAGCTAAACAAGGTATTGGAGAGCATTAAGGTGAAGTCCCCTTTCAAGGCTAGACAAGACTCTGTAGCAAGAAAAAGGAAAGGCAAAGCTCCCATAACTGAACCAATTAAGAAGAAGAGAACACTCATCATACAGGATGAAGAAGATGAGGATGACATCACTCTCTCCACTTTTGCCTTAAATAATTTACAGAGTTTTTTAGAGACGGAGGATCGAGAGAATAGGGAAGAGATAGAGCCTGAAGATACGGTGAGGACAGAGGAAGAAGAAAGAGGAAGAGAACAAGAAGAAAGGGAGGGTCATGATGATTCTCAAGCTGAAGAAGAAGGACAACATCACAATGATGGAAGAAGAATACTTTTCTCCACCTGAAGGCACAAAAACAGGGGGAGCTGCTGATAAAAGAGGTACTTCTTCACTTGCTTTTACTAGTGATGATGTTAGTCGTTCTCCTACTGATCTAGAGGATGTGTTTGCCTCACAATTTCCTGAAGATGGTAATGAAGCTTCATCTCCAAGCATGGATGTTCAAGCTGAAGTTCCATCATCTGCTAACACTCTTCAAACTACACGTGCTGAAGCGAGTACTCAAACCGGCAATACAGCAGACTTTAGTAGACTGCTCGAGCTTCTTTTGGAGATCAAAGCTCAGCTTCATGGATTGGAGTGTGAATTTTAGACCTTGTAGTCAGTTCATCAAGCCTCTTCAATTTCTTTGCATGACCAAGTTCAAGCCCTTAAGCTTCAAGTTCAAGCTACTGCAAAGGGTGAAGATGTTCAGCAACTGAAAGAGGATCTGAGGAAGCTGGAGGAGAGTGTCAACTCTATTGGGGACTTCCAGCTCGTTCGTGTTCCCAAATAGCCTTGATTTTATCCAAACTTCATTTTAAGTTTCTCCATCTTTTTGCTATTAACAACAAGGGGGAGAAAGTGCAGATTTGACTTTGATGTTTTTGTTTTGATGATTTGGACAGATTTGGACTATTTTGATGTTGTTTTGATTTGGACTGTTTTGATGATTTTGGACTACAGGACAGACAAACTGGTGATTTTAATTAATTTGGCTTGAATTTTGATTTGCAGCAACTATATTTGTGATTTTAATTATGGATGGATAGTACTAGTATGTTAACTAATGTGATTTATGTGGTTGTAGAATCAATACATTCCTGATCCAAATTAATTTATCTTTATAAGACATCACGTTGTGTTTAAGTGTTGCAGGTTAAAAATTTTGCAAATTTGCAGGAAAGTTTTGTCATTATCAAAAAGGGGGAGATTGTTAGAGAAAACTCCTTATTGTTTTGAAGCTGACAATACCTTTCTCAAAAGTATAGTCTGAAGGGTTGCAGACTCAAGCGTTAAAGTTTGAAGATCTCAAGACTCTTCTGTTAAAGTTTGAAGACCGTTAGACTTTATGCTCAAAGTCTGACCTCACTGATAGTTTCCAGACCGATGAAAGAAGACTTATCTGGATGCGAGTTTATTTTCAAGGATTTAGTTCTTACGGTTTGTGGAAGTTATCACGGCTGGAGATAGCACCCTGTGATCAATTATTGGAATCAATTTTGGATAATTAGATCTTTTGAAAGGCAAAGTATACTTGGAAGGTTCTACTTATGGAAACAAAAATCCTAATTATATGGGCGAGCAGGATTGGTGGGCTATCATCACATTCCTTAAATGACTCGAGATCTCATTGATTGATTATGTCCAATGGGTAGATTGGAGGATCTCCTTTGGGAAGTGCCAACGGTTATGAAGGCATGGAGGAGTATATAAAGAAGACTCTCAAGTCTGAAGCTCTTAGTTCTTTGCTATTTTCAATCGTCGAATCTCATATTGTACTCAAAAGAGAGAACGAGCATTTGTGAGACTTTGAAAGAGTGTGGTAAAGTTTCTACACTGTGAAGTCGAAGTCGTGAGACTGTAAAAACTCTTTTGATTCATAATGAAATCCAGCCGATGGGTTGTCAATGCGGGAGAGTGGACGTAGACTTGATCTAAGCCGAACCACTATAAAACCTTGTGTTTCTATTCTCTTTCCCTAAACTTCATACTTCAATTTGTAGTTTTATTTAACTACTTGTAGTCATATTCATCTTCAGTCTATTATCCTCTAAAGACAATTTGATTCACTAAGTATTGTGAGATTTTCTATTAACTCCTATTCACCCCCCTCTAGGTGTTCTCACTAGCCCTTTCACTAACAACCAACAACCAACAAAAAACAACGGCTAATGCCAACCAACAATCAATTAGTCGGTTTGCATGCAACCTTACTCAGTATGCCATACCTTGCACGTTAAATCTCAGTACAATACACACAATGTACATGGCCATTAGATGATGCAGTTCAACAATCGCATACGAGTCGCGTCACAAGCGATCTCACCTGGCCATTGCCACACCCAGCACGTTATCGATTTATGCGTGTGTGCCATGAACAATGTGATCAACCCATGCATAACTGGAACCAATGATGCCATGTTTCTCATACGCTCTTGCACCCACACGTGTTTCGGTTATTACTGCCCTCCCCAGGGCTACAACCAAACTCCCGCCGGTGTCTACTAGCATAACCAGGCATCACCCTCCCCCGTGAGGCACTTCAACATCTAGAACCCTCGCCTAGACGGCAATCTCAAAGGAGCATGGGCCCGGCCTCTACCGCGACTCCGCATCTGAACCCCCGACGAGCATCTGATAAAATCGGGCATCATCTCCCAAACCCCCGTTGGGAGATGGGTTCAACTTAGTGATCACGCAAGCATACCACCACAACCCATTGTTTACTTTTTAGCATTAGCCAATGCACACATGCTTGCATATACAAATCTCAGATCATTTTCTCATAAAAGTAGTCCCGTTCCAATATCCCTCGGACAAATCATTTTTCCCCTTTTTGTGGAACCATACAATTCATGCGGATGTCCATGCATTTACACATTCAATTCACCTCATAAGATCAAAACACATGAAATTAGACAATTTTTCACACTCAGATGAACAGTGCGTGTGAACAGTATCTTGTGAACAGTGCACGTGAACAGTGCAATGTGAACGGTAAAATTTCGAAATTCAACAATTAATAAATTAAATCCAAAAATCATTAAAAACATTAATTAAAGCAAACAATCAATTAATCAAAGCAAAACATACTTAATTAAGCACATAAGCATCATTAAGCAAAATAAAACAAGATTAAGCTAAACAAATCTTAACCATCCATCTAACCACCTATCTTAGGGCTAATACAACTTAATTAAATCTCCTAAACCAAAATTAACCCTAACTAAATCAACCCTAAGCAAGTTTAGGCACTAATCGACGGATTAGAAGCTAAACTCACTTGTTAAGCGGGTCGAAGGCACGGACGTGGCAGCGACGATGAAGGCGACGCACGGGGACCTCAACCACAACGATCCAAGGTGGTCCTAAGGCTGAAACAGCAGGAACACACTCAGACTCCCTCTGCAACACTGAAAAACTACACTGCCGGAGGAGGAGGAGGAGGGCTAAATGGGCTGGTTAGGACTCCGGCAAGGGGCTAGCCGGCAACCGGCGGCACCTTGGGGTTGAGGGGGACTAGCTGGTGGCTGGGCTGGGTGGAGGTTGGTTGAAACAGGATGAAACAGGAGGAAAACACTGAATTGGGCGAAACAGAGCAAAGTCAGGCGGTCAGGCGAGCAGCGGCTTCTGGCCAGCCGGCGGGTCAGCCGGCGGCTCCGTTTGGCGAACAACTGCCTTGGGGCGTACGGACTGGGTCTCCTGAGCACGGTGGGTGGCACGGGTGGTGATTTGCACGGGAAGACAACAATCAACTTAGGTTTTTGGAGGAAGGTCTATTGGAGAAGAGGAAGGAAGGGAAGGAAAACAGGGGAGAGAGGGGGTTGCGAATTTCTGCTCTAAAGAGGAGGAGAGAGAATGAAGTGAGAGCTGGTGTCAAGGCCTCATTAAGGCCATTAAAGGCTTGCTTCAACTCCCAATGCACATGACCTCATCTTCTCCCTCATCCTTTGACTTATCTACATAATATTTAAGGGCAAAATAGTCATTTCCACCTTGCACTTTTCCCAATCTGCCCTTAGGCTGAAATGAAGGGCCAGCCTAAGAAACAGGCTAGGAAATGAATAGGAACGGGCTCAGGAATTGGTTGGGCTCGAAATGGCTCAAGGCTAGATAATGGGCTTGGAAGATAAAATGGTTGGTTGGGCCCAAAGGGCTCACTTGCTTGCCTTGGGCCTACCATGTTAGCTGTCCCACCTTAGGCTTGAGGCCCACGTTGGCCTAGCCCGGCCTACGTCCGCATGGGCTCGTTTCCTTGATTTGTAAATCATTTTTCCCAAATACTCGGCTTAACTAGCGCTGTTGACTGTCGAAGTAGCATCGTCCAAAGTCCATCCTCATTAGCCTTTCCCCTTAAGGTCGATATCTCAAGAGTGATCAATTCCGAGTGAGATCAACCAACAATGCATTGACGAAATTCACATTCATTCATCCCTCAGAGGGCTCGAATTTCAGGATGTCACAACTTTTCCCCCTTACAAAAATTTTGTCCTCGAAATTTGCAACTACAAGTAAATTCTCACAAAGATGGGGGTGTTGTCACTTCATTGCTTCCTCACTTTCCCTTGTAACTTCCCCCCGTCCCTACGAACTTCTCTGCCTTCTTCAGTAATCTAGTCAGAGGCATAGCCATTGCTGAAAATCTTCCCACAAACCGTCTATAAAAACCTGTCAACCCCAAGAAACTTATGATCTCTGTCACTATCGTCACTTTTGGCCAAATGATCACGGCTTCCATCTTGGTCGGGTCCACGGAAATCCCGTCCATGTTCTTGCAAGGTCTAAAGCTCTGTCCTTAAATGCCTTTCATGCTCCTCTGGACTTCTAGAGTACACTACGATGTCGTCGATAAACACTATCACGAACTCGATCTTCCTTTCTAGGAGCAAACCAAATGATTCCTTAGGGAACGCGTCAAAAAAATTCCGTACTATGGCGATGCTCTCCATTTTCAACTCCTCAACTGTTGTATCCGCTACAGTTGCCAAATAACCTCGGCAACCCACATCTAGTAACCGAGTTGTCTTAAGCGACGAAGTTCAAGTAATCGAGGATCTCCCACGACTTCCAGTAAACTCGAAACTTCCACACGCTAACAGGTTAAACTAGATTATTACATAACAACGATCCATTACAACAAGGTGCTCCTTGAGTCAACCCTTTTTATATAAGACATCAAAATTATACTTAAACAAAATAGTCAAGTACAATCCTAACTAGTGATTCTTCCTTCCACAACCTCATTTACAAACCAAAGTTCTACCAACTTGACCATATTTCCTGCTGTGCCACTCTGATCAAATCATCCTAGAAACACTACCCTTCCCGTTCGGTGCATAGCTTAGTTCATTCCCGTCTCCTTCGTCATCCTAGTAGTGCTCTATCTACGATAGTGGCGCCTGTGCTCCTCTAGACCTATGCGGACAGTCTTTCACCTGGTGGCCATGCTAACCACATCCGTAACACGCTCCCGTTTTACCAGGACACGTGGTTAGTCCATGCTTCCTTTTACCAATTTGGCACCTGCCGTTTGGAATGGATGTCGACTTTCTGATCCTACCCATCCTGTTGGGAGGAATGGAATACTCTACTCCAGGCATCGGCCTTTTCCCGAATCGATTACCATTTCGGCTTGACTTGAATCGCAACCCAAATGCAGTGGCTCGTTCATTCAAGTTCCTCTTGATCAACTGTGCTCTCTCATACATATCATTGTAATTTTTCAGATTAAATGGCACCAACAGACTTTTTAGCTTCGGCCTCAGTCCATCTCAGAATCTCCTTGCTTTGTCTGTTGGATCCTCAATTAGTCTGGGGGCGTACTGTGACAGCTCGGCGAACTTCGCCTCATACTAATCTACCAACATCGGGCCTTGACGCAAACGCTCCATCTTATGCTCTCTAGCAAAGTCAGAAAAGTACTTTCCACGAAGGCATTCCACTCCGGAACCGTACCTTCTGGAAACACTCTTCCTCTGGTGGCTTCCCACCAAGTACTTGCATTTCCTTGCAACTGGTAGATAGCCAGGACTACCTTGTCTTCCTCCGAGCACCCCAGCAGTGTGAAGATCTTTTCTAACTCTCTGATCCAAAGGGTTGTAGTCTCGGGATCACCTGCTCCAGCAAACCTTGGTGGTTTCAGCCTAAAAAAACAGCTCCACTAACTTGTTCGGCGCGCCCCGATCACATTCCCAAGTTGGACTTCAGCAAGTGCGACTACGGTAGCAGCTTGATTCTGTGCTTGCTGTTCCATCAGGTTACCCAACGTCTCAAGCGCTTGGATGATCCCATCTATTCTAGGATCGCCGGGTGCTGCTACACCAGTACTAGCCTGTAGCGGTACTCTCTCTCTCGCGCTGGCCTGAGCCGGTGCTTTACCTCGGGTACCGACCCTAATCGGTGTCCTACCCTGAGAAACGGACGCGAGAGTCCTCTTCCAAGGAGTCCTCTGATCCGGATCACTCATTCTACAAGATCTCTACAGAACTTGCCCACTAATTCCACACAGAATTAGGAAAACTGAGTGACCCACTCAAAACAAATTACCAATCAGCTAATCAATCACAGGCGTCTGCACAAGGAAAAAGCATTTCCTACTAACTATCCCAAAACCCATCGCACCTTATCACTCCAAACATTAACCTCACTCTGATACCATTTCAGGTCGGGATGTCACACCTCGAACCTCGGGCGCGTAACAACCCCTTCCTTGGTCGATAGAAAGTGACATCCTAGGACTCGTCGACGACCATTCATTTTTAATCTTTCATTATGTGCAAGCAGAAAATGAACCATCTCCTTGTCAAATAGGCAATCAAGCAATTAAACAAGGATAGAGAGATGAACAGCGAAAACAACATCTACTCGTATATACATTTTTATATTGGATTAACCAACGGAGGGGCCGATCCATCCTCTAAGCTAGACCAAAAAGAAACTAGGCTATGTCAATCCAACTATACATAAAAAGAACCCTTGGGTTCGGCACTAGTGTCACTCGGATCCAGCAGACTCCGTCGGGTCATAGTCAAAAGCGTACGGGTCAATCACTGGTGGAGCGGGGCCAGGATTCTCCACTGCACCATCAGGAGGGTCCAACTCCATGGGATCCCAGTCGGCGTCCTCGAGGCCCCTACTGGGCGGCCCGTCAAAACCTCGCAGAGGACTGATCAACATATCACCATCCCGGATGAACCACGCTAGGAACCGGTGGGGTATCCATTGCCTCAGTCGCTCATCCACCCAGATGGTAGAGAGATACTTCTCGTACAGATGCGCCCGACCTGGGAAGCGGTGGTGCGTCACAACAGTATCCCAATCCTTAAGGATCCCGAATCGCACCGGCGGGTGCGCCATTCTAAGGCTTGAAAGTGGTTATACAATAACCAGTGAGATAAAATCTCAGCAAGTCATTCCCTTAAGCCCCTGGTTAGAACACTAACTCAACTCAGGTTATCTCTCCAAAACCACCCCACAAACAACGCAACGACTAACAACTAACAACCAACAAATAACAACAGCTAGGGCCAACCAACAATCAATTAGTCGGTTCGCATGCAACCTTACTCGGTATGCCATACCCTGCACGTTAAATCTTAGCACAATACACACAATGTACATGGCCATTAGATGATGCAGTTCAACAATCGCATACGAGTCGCGTCACAAACGATCTCATTTGGCCATTGCCACACCCTGCACGTTATCGATTCATGCGTGTGTGCCATGAACAATGTTATCAGCTCATGCATAACTGTAATCAATGATGCCATGTTTCTCATACGCTCTTGCACCCACACGTGTTCCGGTTGTTACTGCTCTCCCCAAGGCTACAACTGAACACCCGCCAGTGTCTACTAGCATAACCAGGCATCGCCCTCCCTCGTGAGGCACGGCAACGTCTAGAACCCCCGCCTAAATGGCAATCTTGAAGGAGCATGGGCCTGGCCTCTACCGCGACTTCGCATCCGAACCCTCGCCGGGCATCCGATAAAATCGGGCATCGTCTCCCAAACCCCCGCTGGAAGACGGGTTCAACTTAGTGATCACGCAAGCATACCACCACAACCCACTATTTAATTTTGAGCATTAGCCAATGCACACATGCTTGCATATACAAATCTCATATCATTTTCTCATAAAAGCGGTCTCATTCCAGTATCCCTCGGACAAATCATTTTTCCCCTTTTTGTGGAAACCATACAATTCATGTGAATGTCCATGCATTTACACATTCAATTCACCTCATAAGATCGAAACACATGAAATTAGACAATTTTTCACTCTCAGATGAACAGTGTGCGTGAACAGTACCTAGTGAACAGTATTTTGTGAACAGTACCGCATGAACAGTGCACGTGAACGATAACTTGTGAACAGTGCAACGTGAATGGTAAAATTTCAGAATTCAATAATTAATAAATTAAATCTAAAAATCATTAAAAACATTAATTAAAGCAAACAATCAATTAATCAAATTAAAACACACTTAATTAAGCACATAAGCATCATTAAGCAAAATAAAACAAGATTAAGCTAAAATAATCTTAACCATCCATCTAACCACTTATCTTAGGGCTAATACAACTTAATTAAATCTCCTAAACCAAAATTAACCCTAACTAAACCAACCCTAAGCAAGTTTAGGCACTAATCGACGGATTAGGAGCTAAACTCACTCGTTAAGCGGGCCGGAGACACGAACGAGGCGGCGACGATGGAGGCGATGCACGGGGACCTCGACCACAACGATCTAAGGTGGTCCTAACACTGAAACAGTAGCAACAAACTCAGACTCCCTCTGCAACACTAAAAAACTGCACTGCAGAGGAGGAGGAGGGCTGAATGGGCTAGTTAGAGCTCCAGCGAGGTGCTAGCCAGCGACCGGCGGCACCTGGGGGTCGAGGGGGACTGGTTGGTGGCTAGGTTGGGCGGAGGTTGGTCGAAATAGGATGAAACAGGAGGAAAACACTAAACTGGGCATAACAGAGCAGGGTCAGGCAATTAAGCGAGCGACTGCTTTTGGCCGGTCGGCTGGTTAGACGACGGCTCCGTCCGGCGAACGGCCACCTCAGGGCGTACGAACTAGGTCTCCTGAGCACGGTGGTGGGTGGCACAGGTGGTGATTCACATGGGAAGACAACAATCAACTTAGGTTTTTAGAGGAAGGTCTGTAGGAGAAGAGGAAGGAAGGGAAGGAAAACAGGGGACAAAGGGTGCTGCAAATTTCTAAGCTGAAGAGGAGGAGAGAGAGTGAAGTGAGAGCTAGTGTCAAGGCCTTATTAAAGCCATTAAAGGCTTGCTTCAACTCCCCATGCATATGACCTCATTTTCTCCCTCATCCTTTAACTTATGCACATAATATCTAGGGGCAAAATAGTCACTTCCACCTTACACTTTTCCTAATCTGTCCTTGGGCTGAAATGAAGGGCGGGCCTAAGAAATGGGCTAGGAAATGAATAGGAACGGGCTTGGGAATTCATTGGGCTCGAAATGGCTCAAGGCTAGATAATGGGCTTGGAAGGTAAAATGGTTAGTTGGGCCCAAATAGCTCACTTGCTTGCCTTGGGCCTATCATGGTGGCTGTCCCACCTTAGGCTTGAGGCCCATGCTGGCCTAGCCCGGCCTACGTCCTCATGGGCTCGTTTCCTCGGTTTGTAAATCAATTTTCCCAAATACTCTGCTTAACTGGCGTTGTCAACTATCGAAGTAGCATCGTCCAAAGCCCGTCCCAGACGTTCCTGAGAATTCGAAGTCCAATCTTGAATTCTCATGCCATGTCAATTTTGCCCGAATGCCATTTTGGTATAACTCAGATTGACAAGCGGCTTCGTGGGTTCACGCATAACCGACTCATGCCAAACCACGTTCAAGACATCTTGACACATGGACGTCCTTGATTACATGAAATTGCGAAGGATAGATTCTTATTTCAAATTACACGATTACTGAGGATCGACATAGGGTCGTTTGTGGGCTCGATAACAATAAACGGAATCACCTGTCATCCCAATATGTTCTGTCCGCGAATCAACTTCTAGTCGTCCCTGAAATCGGCCTACCTATCTACAGGATTGTCCTCACATAAGTCTCACGATCAAGTCGTTTTCCCAGGTCAAGTTCTTTAGTCGCACGAGTTCTGTCCTCATTAGCCTTTCCCCTCAGGGTCAGTGTCTCGGGAATGATCAATTTCGAATGAGATCAACCAACAATGCATTGACGAAATTCACATTCATTCATCCCTAAGAGGGCTCGAATTTCAGGATGTCACACCTTGCACATTAGTACATCACATATATCATATCAATACAGCAAGCGTATTCAATAACTAGAACACCTCATATCATCTTACAAACAATCACATGGGGTCCTAATTATAAGGTAAAACCGTTATGACACGTCTCATTCCATGCTACACAATTTTGCCCCATAATCAAGCGTGGCTATCTCAACCACTCAGGTGTGTCCCAATTATTACGACCCATCGGCCACGGCCAACTCAACAGTCGGCAGTCATCCGACATAACTGGGCGTCGTCCCGCTCTGTCGGGCACGACAACGTCTACATCTAGACGACTTTTTATAAAGGAGCATCGACACAACCTCCACTGCGACCGACATCCATTGACATGTGGCATCTGAACTTAATTAGGCATTGCCTCCCCAACTCTTGTTGGGTGACGGGTTTCGATAGCGATCACACGCACATCCATACTTGGCCAAGAACACTGTGCTTTACACTCAAATACTTCCATTTCAAATAATAGATTTGGCCAATTTTCTTCGTATTAAAAATTTCTAGTAAAATAATTGTGCGTGGTCACATATTTAAATTGAACCAATAAACATGATACTCTCCCATTTCAAAATTGTGGCACCCCCAAACCCGATAGGGTCGCCACAGATACTAAGCGTTTAAATCTAAAGCAAAACAACTTATTTGCCGTTAGTACAAAGGGGGTTGTAATTTAGGCCGAGGTTTAGGCGAAATTTTTTTTTTCTTTTAAATGACTTAGGGATTAGCGCAGCTCACAGCGGAAATTAGAGGCGAGTCTCGCCATCTCTCCACTTCCTTAGCGATAGCACAATGCACACCAACTACACAAAGAAAGAAAACACAAGGCCGAACCACTTTTATTTACATATATATATTTTTACGAAGGGTTTTTCACGGGTCGGTACATCAAAAGGTAGGCCAAGACTCTTCCATACGCTCGGCCTTCAAACCCAAAAAGGAACACTCGACCCACTATAAACAACGTGTATAGACCTCCCCTCGGACTGCTAGTGTCGGCCATATCTCAAAAAGTGTCGTCCTCCTACTCTTCCTTGCGCGGGCCATCACACCCACCCCGGTGCGTCAGGCGGTGGGGGTGGCAACATCCCCAACATCACTCCATCTCGACGAACGTGGACAGACACGAACTCCTGTACAACCGGGCCCCCAGACAAGCCCACATCATACATCACAAACGTACGGATCCATATAAACGTCAGACCAGGGACGGCGGGACAGTCAATCTCCGCCACCTCGACCTCCACGTCAGAAGGAAGGCCGTAAAAGACACCCCGCGCGACGGTAGGAAGCGGCATCGTACTAATCTGAAATGTTGGTCCCCGAAGGGATGAGTACAACCACTCAACAAGTAAAGGACCAATGACCACTCAAGCATCATACAATACAATCAAAACATCATACATGTCGTTCATACACTCAAGCATACTTACCTCGAAGCCATGTATATGCCATCATACATCATCATCACAATCGTAACACGTACATATCATAGGCCATGAATGATCATCATCACATCATATCATTCATGCATATCATCATCATATCTTATATACATGTCATCATGTCATCATGTCATTTTGTCATCATATCATCATGTCATCATGTCATTTTGTCATCATGTCATCATGTCATCATATCATAGATGATCATCATCATATCATGTCGCATATGCATATCATCATCATATCTTATATACATGTCATCATGTCATCTTGTCATCATGTCATCATGTCATCATGTCATTTTATCATCATGTCATCATGTCATCATGTCATCATATCATAGGTGATCATCATCATATCATGTCGCATATGCATATCATCATGCCATAGGTAATCATCATCATATCATGTCACATATGCATGATTCAATTTCCACTTTTAGCTTTCAATTCGATCACCACATCACTCCTTCTCGGGATCATCAATTTTATCCCATACTTTACACTCGCACCCCATCCAGGCATTGCGAGAAGACCTCCGGCATTCAGCCATTTATGGCCACCGGGCATCCGGCACCCCCACATCCCGGCATCTCGCATCCCAACCGGCATCACGACGCATTCCCTCGGGCAAAGACCTCCGAGGCTTCCGGCACCCAACCATTCCGGCATCCTGATACTCCCGTGGGCCATCCGGTCATGTATCTCTATACATTCCGGGCATCCGGCACCCCCATCCGGGCATTATCATCCTCCACGCAACGCTTTCCTCATTGATCATTGTTCGGGTTTGCCAATTTAGGTCTTAATTTACCATGGCACATGATGTAATGGTAAAACAAAATCACCTTCGTTCTTATACATGCATCATCAATCATTAACATACGTGAAGTAAAATGCAATCACTCATAGCAATTAGATTCTTATGGAATGTATGCCACTAAAAAACAATTTACTTACCAAATTCATTTAGAATTTATTTAAATTCCAATTTATCCTATTTTGCAATTATTTAAATTAAATAATCACACAAATCCCAAATTCATGAAATTAAAGCATATGGTAATTTAATACAATAAAATAGTGGTTTCCTAAAGAAAAACACATAGCAAATCAATTTCTACACAAAATGTAATGTTTACTAAAATACCGCATGGAATCTCGGACAAAGGCAGAATGTGTAGTTTTCTAAGTAATTCAATTAAAATGCCTAAACGACCTCCGAAAATTATGAAATTTTACCAGGTTATAGATAAGACACTAAATTAGATTTTTTATGAAGGATTCTAGGCCAAATTTGTTTTAGATAATTTTCTATAGTCGTACGAAGCCACGGGTCAGATCACCGAAATGTCCAGGGTCCTATGTCCGAAATATTGAGGTTTGACCTACCTATCCTTCTTCGTTTTCTCTGAAATTTGGATATGTTTTACTGCTAAAGATCCCCTACAACTTTCATGAAGGAACTTAAGCCAAATTTCCAAAGAATAACCTCCATATGGGTCCATGAAGTCTCGGGTGTCCTGTACCGCGTCTCCAGATTTATCATCTTCAAGAACAGGTCGATTTCCTAAGCTATACTTGTTCATTTTGCTTCAAATTTGAGTATGTTGATCTTTAAGATGTGCTCTACAAGTTTCATGAAGGAGTCGAAGAGAGATTCTTGGTAAAAACCAACATGCAGCCACAAATCTACCACAAGGTCAGCAAAGTAGACCCAGATCTAGAGCCTCCGTAGGATGGGGTTTTGACCCCTTAAATCTTCGTCATTTTGCACGAAATTTTAGTATGTTGTAGTTCAAGGTGTTGGCTACAACTTTCATGAAGAGATCCAAGTCAAAATCGAGCTCCAAACATGCATGCAAGCTCCCACAAGATTCTGACTCCAGTGATTCATGCGAAAACAGCAAGGTTCATCAAGAAACAACCCACCCTAGCTTCGGTTCCTAGCTTCTAAACATCCAAGAATTCAATCATCCATACAAAACACACATGCAAGAGTAGTAATGGACCCTAAACTTGCCTTAAACTCAAAAGAAATGGCGGACGAACGGCGGCGAGTGTGGCACCCCCAAACCCGATAGGGTCGCCACAGATAATACGCGAAAAGAAACTAAGGCAAAAACAACTTACGACGAAAGAATTGAAATTCAGACCGAGGCTTAGGCGTAAAATTTTTTTTTTTTTTCTTTTGAAAAGGCTTTAAGGATTTGCGCAGCTCATAGCGGAATTAAGAGGCGAGTCTCACCAACACTTCACTTCCCTCACGACGGCACAATGCACACCAACTATTGTAATTAAAAGAAAGCACAAGGCCGAACCACTTTTATTTACATATATATTTTTACGAAGGGTAACACGGGTCGGTACAAAAAGGTAGGCCAAGACTCATCTATATGCTCGGCCTTCAACCTCAAAAAGAGACACACGACCCTCAAAATAAAACGTGTAAAGATCTCCCCTCGGACTACTCGTGTCGCCATCCAAAAAGTTGCCAACCCCTACACTCGTACGCGGGCCATCACACCCATCCCGGTGCGTCAGGCGGTGGGGGTGGCAGCATCCCCATCATGACTCCGTCACGGCGGATGTGAACGGACACGTACTCCTGGATAACTGGGCCTCCAGATAGACCCACGTCATAGGACACGATCGCACGTACACGGATGAAAGTCAGTCCCGGCAGGGTGGGATAGTCGATCTCAGTCAGCTCGACCTCCACATCAGACGGAAGGCCGTAAAACACTCCCCGCGTGACAGCAGGGAGAGGCATCGTGCTAATCTGAAATGTTGGTCCCGGAAGGGGTGAGTACAACCACTCAACAAGTAAAGGAATCCAATCACCAATCAATGCATTTAAACAGTACAAACATTTACATCATACAAGTCATTCATGCATTCCAACGTACTTACCTTGAAGCCATGTACATGCCATCATACGTCATCATCACAATCATAATATAGACTTCGAATGATCATCATCATCATACCATATGATCCATACATGTCATCATGTCATCATATTGGGATATCATAGGTGAGTATCGTCATACCATGTCATATCACATGTACATGTCATCATCTTGTTATGCCATACATGCATGTCATCATCATCATGTCATATTACACATGCATGTCACCATCATGTCATATCACATATGCATGTCCTCATCATCATATCATATCACACATGCATGTCATCATCATGTCATATTACATATGCATGTCACCATCATCATGCCATAGGTGGTCATCATCATGTCATATCACACATGCATGTCATCATCATGTCATATTACATATGCATGCAAATTTCCACTTTGAATTCTCAATTGATCATCACATCTCCCTTCCTCGGGATCATCCATCCCATACTTTACACTCGCACCCTATTCGGGCCTTGCGAGAAGAACCTCCGGAATTATGCCAATCATGGCCACCGGGCATCCGGCACCCCCACCGCTCCGGGCATCTCGCACCCCAACTGGCATCACGAGGTATCCCCTCGGGCAAAGACCTCCGAGGCTTCCGGCACCCTACCATCCCGGGCATCCTGACACTCCCAGGGTCATCCGGCCATGTATCTCTATACATTCCGGCCATTATCATCCTCCCCAACAATATCCTCAATTACCATGGATCATGTTTGCCAATTATGTCTCAATTTATCATGCACATGATGTCATGGCAAAACAAGATCATCTTTGTACTTGTACATGCATCATCAAGCATTTACACATACATGCAATATATGCAATCACTCATATAGATTAAATTCTTATGGGGTTATATGCCACTAATAACAATATACTTACCACATGCATTTTAAATTATATAAATTCCAAATTATTCTATTTTGCAATTAATTAAATAATCACACAAATCCCAAAATTCATGAAATTAAAGCATAGAATATCCTAATACAATAAAATAGAAATTTCTGCAGAAAACACATAGTCAAACAATTTCTACACAATAAACAACATTTCCACTATTTCCGTACACAATTCCGGACAAGGGCAGAACGCACAGTTTTCTTGATAAGTCAATTAAAATACCCATATGACCTCAGAAAATTATTAAATTTTACCAGGTTATAGTTAAGACATTAAACTAGATTTTTCAAGAAGGAATCTAGGCCAAATTCATTTTAGATAAACTTTTATAGGTCCACGAAGCTTCTGGTCAAGTTACCGAAACACCCAGGGTACTATGTCCGAAATATGGAGATTTGACCTACCTATACTTCTTCGTTTTCTCTGAAATTTGGATATGTTTTACTCCTAAGTATTCCCTACAACTTTCATCAAGGAACTTAGGCCAAACTACCAAAGGAAGACCTCCAAATGGTTCCACGAAGTCTCGGGTATCCCACATCACAACTCCAGTTTCATCGTCTTCAAGATCAGGTTGGTTTCCTAGTCTAAACTTGTTCTTTTTGCTTCAAATTTGAGTATGTTCATCCTCAAGATGTGCTCTACAAGTTTCATGAAGAAGTCGAAGAGAGATTCTTAGTAAAAAATCAACATGCAACCACGAATCCACCACAAGGTCAGAAAAACAGTTCCAGATCTAGGGTCTCCGAAAAATGAGGCTTTGACCCCTCAAATCTCCATCATTTTTCACGAAATTTCAGTATGTCATAGTTCAAGGTGTTAGCTACAACTTTCATTGAAGAGATCCAAGCCAAAATCGAACTCTAAACATGCATGCAAGCCCTCACAAGTTTCTGACTTCAGTGATCCGTGCGAAAATAGCATGCACCTCCAAGAACAAGCCATCCTTACTCCATTTCGTGCACTCCAAAACAACAAAACACAACCAACAAGCAAAGCACACATGCAAAGAGAGATGATGGACCCTAAACTTGCCTCAAACACGAGGAGAAACGACGACGAACGGCGGATGGACGGGCGGCATGCGGCGGACGGACGGCTCCCTCTCCCTCGCGCGAGCCTCCTTCCTTCTGCCCTTTCTCTCTTCCTCCCTTTCTCTCTCTCTCTCTCTCCCTCTCTTCTCTCGCACGACACTCTCTCTCTCCTCTCCCCCCATCCGGCCAACCCTTTTCTTTTTGATTTCCCAAAGGCAATGATTGCCTTGAAGACTCTAATGCATGGGTACCAAATGGCCCATGCATTAGGACACTTGGGGAGGGGCATGCAATTTGAATCCCTCCCCCTCTTCGTGCGGCCGAAAAGGCCCAATGGGCCTCATGGGCTCGGCCCATATGGCCCACTTTAGGCCCTCTATCCATGGGCCTAAAGTCCAAGCTATTGGGCCTAAGGCCCAATCCAACTTCCTTTTTCCAATTTAATTTAAACTAACAATTAATTTTACCTCATTAAAATCCTATAACATTTAATCTTTAACAAACATGGCAACACATAAATTTATCCTTATTAATTATCTTATAATTAAGTTTAAATTAAAAAAAAAACACAAGGCACAAAGCACAAAGCCTTAAGAAAGAACTAAGGCTAAAACACAAACCAATAGGTAAATTCATTACCTATTTAAAAGCTCTAGGGCACCTTAGGGCTTGCCCTTGATTCCTAGGATGCCACAAGCGAGCGGCGGCGAACGGCGGCGAACGGACGGGCCTCCTTCTCTCGGCCTCCTCCTCTCTCTCGCAACTCTCTCTCTCTCCTCTCTTGGGCGACACTTTCTCTCTCTCCCTCTCCCCCTAACCAGTCACCCTTTCCCTTAAATTTCCCCTAAAGGCAATCATGAGATTGCCTCCCCCAAACCCAATGCATGGCAAGCCCTCTTGCCACTTGGCAAGGCTCATGCAATGGGCTTGGGCTTGGGCCTCTTGGGCCTCTTGGGAGAAGTGGGCCGGCCACTCCTCCCCCCCCCTTTTGGGTCGACGGCAGCCCCTCCTTGTGGGCCTTAATGGGCCGGCCACTTGGCCCATTAGGGTCCACCCTTGGGCCTAAGGCCCAAACCAATTTTTCTCCCCTTTTTTTTTTTTTTTTTTTTGAATTTTCTTTTTAGGGACTTAATTACTAAATTTCACCTAATTGAAATCCTATAATATTTTATCTATGAGAACCTAATCTATAAAATGCATGGCCAAGCATAGACTATTCTCATTAATTTGCCCTATAATCCAATTTCAAAAAATTTAAATTAGGAACACAAACACAAAACACATAGCCTTAAGAGAAAACTAAAGGCTAAAGCACAACCCATAGGTAAATTCATTACCTACTTAAGAGCTTTAGGACACCTTAGGGCTTGCCCCTAATTTCTGTGCAATAGTGATGTTTGAAGTTTTATGGTTGTGATGCATGGACCATAGCGATTCATACGAAGTCTTCTTGACATGGTGTTCTTCATAAAACCTTTTTCTCTAGATCTCGTTTATAACATGTTAAACTTTCAGAATTTATTAAGATTTTTTACTAATTTTTCCAGAATTTCAATTAAAGGAGTGCATTCTGTTTTATCCAAAAATTGTTTTATTTTCAAGAACAAATGAGTTACTCCACGAGATGTGGTATCTTAGGTTGTTATTTATACAGCATATGTGGTGACATTTAGCATATCCTATGACATCAAAGATTGATTGAAACCTTTGACATTATTGCATCAAATGCTATTTTGAGAGTGAGACATATATGTATACATTGTGATGTTGATGATACCGTCGAACGGCTAAGTCGACAATGCCTCGGGAGTTTCGAGATGCCCGAAGGTGTGTGCCGGATGTCCTCAGGAGTTTCGAGATGCACTGAGGTGTGTGCCGGAGGCCTTATGACGCCAGTTGGGGTACAAGATGCCCAGAGGTGTGTGCCGGAGGTCTCGCGATGCCAGGATTGGATGCGAAAGCCCGGAGGGATGCAAACACTGGTCCCCGGGAAAAAAATGAGATCTTTTTTAATATCAAAATGGGAACTGAATCATGTACGTATGTGTGCATATGGCATGGTACATGAGTTGTTTATGAATTTTGAGTTGGTATTATTTGGCATTAAAAATGTGGTTATTAAGGTATGGGATGAACCTTATGGATTTATATGCATGGTTGCATAGATGTTATGTGCATGAAATCTTGGTTGCCTTGCTTGTTGCATTGTGTAGTTTGGTAGATCTTTTACTGCTGAGTGGTTGTACTCAGCCCTTTTGGGGACAAACATTTCAGACTAGGAGTTATGTCTTTGTTGCCGGTCACCCCCGGTACTTTCTATGGCATACCGACCGACGTCGAGGTTGAGTGTACAGAGCATCATCATTCCGAGATACGGGGGCTAGTTTTTGTTCGCGTGCGGGTTTTGGTTTTGTACGACGTTGGATCACCCGCCGGCCCTGTCATTCAGGAGTTCTTGTCCGTGCATGTCCGCCGTGACGAGGTTATGCTGGGGATGCTGCCGCCACTGCCGGCTGACGGACCAGGTTGGGTGTGACTGAGTGCGATGGAGGGAGGATGAAGCTTCTTTTTGGACCATCGACACTAAATGATGGACCGATGTACATGACTAGTGTAGAGTTGGGTACTTTTGGTTATAACCGAGCTTAGAAAAGCCTTGGCCTTTTGATGTACCAACTCACGATGTTCATCAAAGTTATGTAAATAAAAGTGTTCGGCTCTAACTTATATAAGATGTGTAGTTGGTGTGCATTGCATTATTTTGTTGGAGTATGTGATAGGGAGATTTGAATATGCTTCCGCTATATGAACTGCGCTGGGACCGATCTAAATGATATAAACCCCCGGACTTATGGACCCATTACAATTCTATGGTATCATAGTGAAATATCATAAGGTCAAATGAAAGGTAAGCTAACTGTGGCGACCCTAACGGATCGGGGGCGTTACGGGGGTGCCACAGAAGTCTTCACATGATTCCATTCTTTCAAAAGCCCACGTAGCAACTTATTGACTTTCATTGGTCCTGAGATTGGTTGACCTTGATAAGCCAAGCCATTTACAATCTCTGTAAATCGACTAAAAATATCAATGATGGATTCTCCAAGCTTCATTTTGAAGGGTTCATACTGTCCGAGCAAAATGTTTATTTTTTTTTTCCTTCACACGATCAGTTCCTTCGTAGGTAACGTGTAATCTGTCCCAAACTTCTTTTGTTGTTTCACAAGAAGAAATTCGGTTATACTCAGTAGGAGATAAGGCACAGTATAAAGAGTATATTGCTTTCGCGTCAAGAGCTTGTCTCTTGGTAAATTCAGCTTGTGTTGCTTCATCAGCATCAATGACTTCTTTTCCTCAGTCTGAAGCTGATGCAGCTTTAGGGTTGATCCCTTTTTCTATAACATCCCACTCCAAAGGATCTCTGGATCTGAGAAATGCCTTTATCTTGTTCTTCCAGACATTGTATTCCTTTCCATTGAAGTAAGGAAGTCTAGTGTTGCTCTGACCTTCAACCAAACTTGGAGCCAAAATACTAGCCATAGAGGATCTTTAGCTTAGAAGTAAAAACACTTCAAAAATTAAGCACACAGGTTTTGATACCAATTGTAAGTGCTAGTATGAACACCTAGAGGGGGTGAATAGGTGTGAAAACAAATTTTCGCAAAGAACAGTAAAAATATTTTACTTTTGAAACTGAGTCTGAAGAACAATAGACTTTGAGCAAGTTTAGACTTTAGCCGTTAAATAGAATTACAAACAAAATAAAGAAGTTCAGGGAAGAGAATATGAACACAGAATTTATAGTGGTTTGGCTTAGATCAAGCCTACATCCACTCTCCCACGATGACAGCCTTCTGGCTAGATTCCACTATGAATCAAAAGAGAATTTCCAATCTTGCGATCTCAACTTCACAATAGAGAGTATCTATTGCTCTCTCACGAAGTCACAGTATAAATTTCTCTCTTTTGAGTACAATTTAGAGCACGGTATATGGAATAACAATATGCTGGAAAGCTTCAGACTTTGGAATTTCTCTTTCACACACTATGTCAAACAACTGGAGAGTCCTCCTTAAATACTCCTTCATGCCTTCACAACCGTTGGTAATTTCCAAAGGAATTCTTCCAATCAACCCATTGGACAGAATCAATCAAGGAGATCTCGAGCCGTTTGAAGATTGTGATGAAAGCCTATCAATCCAGTTTGCCCATACAATCAGGATCTTTGGTTTCCATAAGTAGATTCTTTCCAAAATTACTTGCCTTCCAAAATATTTGATGTATCTAAATTGATTCTAATAAAGATACTCAATCTCGTAGATGTGATTTCCAACCAGAAGTCCATATATAATCCATACGAACCAATCCTTTGAAGAACGAAAGATAATCCCTTATATGGAAAAGTCTTCATCCTTCATTTTTATTCAGTCTAGAATTAGTCAGAGTGAGCAAACTTTAACACAAAGTCTGGGAGTCTTCAGACTTTGACAAAATCTAGGAGTCTTCAAACTTTGACACAAAAGTATGGAATTCTTCATAATAGACTATGGATAAGTTTTGTCAACTTCAAAACAACAAATGAGTTTTCTCCAACAACACCAAAAGCCAAGGAGGCACTCGAGGAATTCAAACAAGCTGCATCATCACAGGAGCACAAAATGACAGACACATATGAGCCAGCACAGTCCTCTCAAGACCCCTATGCATAATGAGGAGGTCCTCTTTCCCAAGACCCCTATGATCAAGGACATTTGTCCTTATCTATAGGCATGGACACATCCTACTATACTCAGCCATCCAATTGGCCTCAGCTCAACATTCCTACCGACACTACAGGCTCCTCCCAGAATCAAGAGGAAGCATCCTCATCAGACCAAGTTCTCTCACCAGATTCACTTGCAGGACTTTAGCAAAAATATAAAGAACACCTTCTGGCAATGCATAGTTCAGACAACTCAGACTATGACTACAATGCTCACGACAGATGAGACTACTGACCATATAGGTCACTGTAGTAAGTCATTGTAGTGTTACTGTAGCAATAGGCTAGGGAAATCATTGTTCTTGTCATTGTTCATACCGTACAAATAATTCCCTACCGAAAGTTTCCGGCGCCTTTGTTTGTTTTAGGACCCGTGAGCTTGGTCCTTGTTTATGTGTGATCTCCCATTGTCTATAAAAGGCAAGGAGGATGTAATGTGTTAAGCAGAGTCCTTTGAAGTAAAGTGAGTGTTTTGTGTAAAACTCTCAATGTCTTTCTAAACTCCTCTTCTTCTCCAACCTGGTAGGATCTGTTGGATCTTAGCTATCCCACATTGTTTGGGAGAAGCCCTCTAACCTACTTTATAACCACTGCGGCCCACCTCTCCTCTCAAGACGTCTTTTAAGGATGAGACCCCCCAGATCTATAAGCTCTTCCAGAAGGCTGCTGTGAACTTCGGGTCTCGATCTGGCATAATCGTCACTGGTACTCCATGCAGTCGAACTATCTGGCGCACATACAACTCAGCATATTTGTCCAATGCAAAATCCTTTCGTATGGCGATGAAGTGAGCAAACTTCATCAATTTATCAACTACAGCCCATATGGAATCATTACCTCGCTGACTCCTTAGTAATCCCATCACAAAGTCCATTGTGATATGTTCCCACTTCCACTCGGGAATCTCAAGAGGTTGCAAAAGTCCTCCCGACTTGCAATGATGTGCTTTCACTTGCTGGCACGTCAGACACTTGGTGACATGTCTAGCGATATTCGCCTTCATACCGGTCCACCAAAAGTGTTAACGTAGATTCTGATACATCTTTGGACTGCCTGGATGAATACTGTAACTGCTACGATGAGTTTCTCACAAGATCTCCTCTTTAAGCTCTGCATCGTCAGGTACACACAATCGTCCACGAAACTTTAGTGTTCTGTCTTCAGAAATCTGAAAAAGTCAGGTTTCCTCTTTTCCACGTCTTCTTGCAGAATTTTCTGGATCTCTAGATCTATCAGCTGCAACGTCTTAATCCTTATCTGCACCTCTGGTTCAATTCTAAGGGTGGCCATAAGACTTGAAAGGCGGGCTACCTCAAATTTGAAAATCGAGTCTCGAGCTCCTTCGAGTAGAATCCACTCCTGAATCACCATCTACGCGATCGATGACTTCTGACTCAACGCATCTGCAACCTTGTTAGCTTTTCCGGCATGATACAGAATGTCGCAGTCATAGTCCTTAAGAAGTTCCATCCAACAACGCTGTCTCATGTTCAACTCCTTCTGAGAGAATAAGTACTTTAAACTCTGGTGGTTTGTAAAGATCTGGAACCTTTCTCCACACAAGTAGTGTCTCCAAACCAAATCTTCAGAGCAAAGATAATCGCTGTGAGTTCTAAGTCATGCGTCAAGTAATTCAACTCATGAGACCTCAACTGATGGGACACGTATGCAACAACTCTCCCATGTTGCATTAACACGCAACCCAGTCCTCTGAATGACGCATCACTATAGATTTCATATCCTCCAGGACCAGACGGAATTGTCAGTACAGGTGCGGTAATCAGCTTCTGCTTAAGCTCTTGGAAATTACTCTCGCACTTATCCGTCCATATGAACTTCTCTTCCTTTTTCAGCAATTGGGTCAAAGGCATGGCTATTGCTGAAAATCTTTCCACGAACCGTCTAAATAACCTGCCAATCCTAAGAAACTTCTGATCTCTGTCACTTTCGTCAATATCAGCCAGTTTATCACAGCTTCAATCTTGGTCAGGTCCACGGAAATCCCTTCACCTGAAATCACGTGACCTAAGAAAGCTACACGAGTTAACCAAAACTCGCACTTACTGAACTTGGCGTACAGTCCATGATTTCACAAAGTCTGAAGCACTGTCCTTAAATGTCTTTCATGCTTCTCTAGACTTCTTGAGTACACCAGGATGTCGTCGATAAACACGATCACGAACTAATCCAAATACTTCTTAAATACTCGATTCATCAAGTCCATGAAAGCAGCTGGAACGTTAGTCAAACCAAACGGCATTACGGTAAACTCATAATGGCCATAACGCGTACGAAAAGTGATCTTCGGTATGTCCTTCTTGATCCTCAACTGATGGTACCCTATCCTCAAGTCGATTTTGGAAAATATCGACGCTCCTTGCAACTGGTCAAACATATCATTAATCCTTGATAACAAATACTTGTTGTTGATCATCACCTGGTTGAGTTGCCGATAGTCGATGCAAAGACGCAATGAACCATCTTTCTTTCTCACGAACAGAACCGGTGCTCCCCAAGGTGATGCATTAAGACATATAAATCCTTTGTCCAACAACTCGTCCAACAACTCTTGCATCTACACCTTCAATTCCTTCAATTCTGACAACGTCATAACGGTAAGGAGCCTGAGAGATTGGCTCCATCCCAGGGGCCAACTCAATGACGAACTCGATCTCCCTTTCTGGGGGTAGACCGAGTAATTCTTCAAGAAACACATCAAAAAACTCCCGTACCACAGCGATGTTCTCCATCTTCGGCTCTCTGGCCTACTCAGAGAAATACTTCCTATTAAAGACTTCAACGAAGGCGTTCCACACTGGAACCACGCCTTTTGGAAACACTCTTCCTCTGGTGGCCTCCCACCAGGTACTTGCATTCCCCTGCAGCTAGTAGATTGCCATGAGTACCTTGTCTTCCTCAGAGCACCTCAGTAGTGCGAAGACCTTTTCGAACTAGCGGATCCAGAGGGTTGCAGCCTCGGGATCGCCTGCTCCAATGAGTCTCAGCGGGTTCAGCTTCAGAAACTGTTCTACCAGCTTATGCATCAGTCGCTCCCCGATCACATTACTAAGTGGAACCTCGGCAGTGCAGCAGCAGCAGCATTGGCAGCAGCAGTGGCGACGGCAGTAGCGACAGCTTGATTCTAGGCCTGCTGCCCCATCAAATTTCCTAATGTCTCGAGCGCCTGCACGATCCCGTCTATTCTAGGATCTTCTGGTGCTACTACACTAGTACTGACTTGCGGCGGTACTCTAACACTCGCGTTGGCCTGAGCCGCCGCTCTATCTCAAGTACCGACCCTAGTCGGCGTCCTACCCCAAGTGACAGACGTAACAGTCCTCTTCCGAGGAGTCCTCTACTTAGGATCACTCATAATGCAGACTCTTTATAGAAACCTGCTTTCCAATTCCAACACAGAATTATAAATTTGAGCGGTCCTCACAAACAATCAATTAATCAATCACAAGCGTCAGCATAAGGAAAAATCCTTTCTTACTATCCTTAGACCCATCGCACCTTATCACTCCAGACACCGACCAGCTCTGATACCACTTCGGGCCGGCCCGAACCCTGGGCATGTGCACATCCCTCAGTGGTCAACTAAAATTGCGACCTTCCCAAAACGCGTCGCCGACCCATTCGTTTTATGCACTTGCAGAAGCGAATTAAACAGACACCTTGACAACCATCAAACACTGGGATAGTAAAATCATATGCCAACATCTTTTCACAAAACACGCTTTATAAACATATCTGGTTTAACCTACATGTTTATATACAGGAATCTATATCCAAAAGAAGCTACCAAGCCAATTCTACCCCGAACCCTCCCTACTCGGGATCCAAGTCCACTACGACACCATCTGGGATGTCGATGTCCAAAGGATCTGCTACCTCTACTCTAGACCCTTTAGCCTCGGGCCCCGGGTTTGCCATGATATCCTCTAGTATCTCGATATCCATGGGGCCAAGTACCTCTTCATACTCGGTTTCGACGGTAGGCCGGTCAAAACCCTCCAATGGACCCTCCCGAACCCCGTTAGGCTTGTTAAGGAACCACGCTTTGAAGCGGTGAGGTACCAAGTGAGGTAGGCCCTCATCGACCCAAATAGTGGTTACTACAAGCTCATGGATCCAAGTGATCCCGAGGATGGGGAGAAGGGTAGTCTCAGTCTCCACCTCCCTTGGACACCCAAAACGGACGTGACGGACCTCCATCTAAGGACCTGAAAATGGGTTAACCACGACGAGATGAGATAAATCTCAGCGAGTCTACACCCTAAACCCCGATTATGACGAGAATTCACTCAGAGGCGTCCTAAACATGCACCATATAGGACTTACCTCACCTTGGCACGTTCCTACACATTAGCTCATCACATATCTCATATGCATACAGCAAACGCATTTCATAACTTGAACACATCAATTCATCTTTCGAGCAATCACATGGGTCCCGATTCTAAGGTAAAATCATTATGACACGTCCCATTCCGTGCCACACAATTTTGCCCCATAATCAGGTGCGGTTATCTCAATCACTCAAGCATGTCCAAGTTATTTACGACCCAATGGCCACGACCAACTTCTCAGTTGGCGATCATCCGACATAACCGAGCATCATCCCACTCCGTCGGGCACGGCAACATCTTCATCTAGACGGCATTTTATAAAGGAGCATCGGCCCAGCCTCCACTACGACCGGCATCCGTTGACACGGGACATCTAAACTTAATCAGGCATCGTCCCGCATAAACGCATACTTAGCCAAGAACATTGTGCTTTGCACTCAAATGCCTCAATTTCAAATAATGGACTTGGCCTATTTTCTTCGTATTAAAAATTCTCGGTAAAATAATTGTGCGTGGTCACACATTTAAATTAATCCATAAAGACAGTACTCCCCCATTTAAAATTCCACGATTTTATATAGTACATAAAATATTTTCGGCGTCAAAACCCGACACCCAGTATTTTTCTAATTAAATACCAAAAATCATATTCTTTTGCGATAATAATAAAAAATCATCACCAAGCACCCAATTGCATAATTTAGCAATCAATTTCACAAATCAATTCAACCACGACGATCATCATAAAATTCCACTAACCGGCTATCCTAGTATAATTTACGCTAATTAAAATTAATTAAATAAATTGCAAATTATTTAAACTAATTCACTTAATTAATTTAAATAGGCTAACTGAACTAACCAAATTGAGCTAACTAAACTAATTTAACTACGCTAACTACATTAATCTAATTAAGCTAACTAAATAACCTAACTAACCACCTAACTAACTAGTCTAGGTTACTAACTAATCCTACACTAATCCTAATTAACCTTAAACTAATCCCCCTAAATGCAATAAACTTCCTAATCCAAAATTAGGGCGTTAACTCACCGGATTAGGGAGGCGACAGGTTCACGGCGATGGCAGCACGACGGCAGTGAGATCCCATGACTACGACGTCTCCAACGGAGGGTCGAAAGAGGTTGAAATTAGCTTATGAGTCTCACGGCTTGCTGCTAGGATTCGGCTCTGAGTTGAGCTGGTCACGGCTGGGATGGCTAGCTAGAAGGCGAGACGGTGAGCTAGTCGGGTTGCTTGCAAGTTGCGGTGGACAGGGGCGACGGACGGCAAAGCTAGACGGCCAGAGCGATGGCCGCTCGGCTGGACGCGAGCTGGCTCGCTCGGGGACAATGAGAGGCGGTTGAGCTTAGGGCGAGCTGGAAGACG
Source organism: Eucalyptus marginata (assembly GCA_014182565.1). Lineage (NCBI taxonomy): Eukaryota > Viridiplantae > Streptophyta > Magnoliopsida > Myrtales > Myrtaceae > Eucalyptus > Eucalyptus marginata. Next base: position 31,394,599 of record CM024594.1, read on the forward strand.
AGGCTGGCTGGTCGAGCAGGCGGGCGGTAGCCAAGGCAAAACTAGATTAAGGCGAACGTGCGGTGGTGGTTGCTCGGCGGCAAGGTGGCCCTGCTCGGTAAGGGTGCGGCAACAACAAAGACGAGAAGAAATGAAGGAATGAAGAAGAAGAAGAAGAAGAGCTGAGGAAGAAGAAGAAGCAGCAAATGGGTTCAGCTAAGGAATGGGGACAAAGGGGAAAGAAGGTCAACCATGCAACCAATGAGAGCCAAGGGGGAAATATCCAAGTGATGATGAGTTTGGCCACAAAGTCTTCAGCCAAATTGTCAAGGCATCCTCCAATGAAGAATTTCCACCATTTCCTCACCCAAACAAAGCCTTTTGGCAACCCAAAAATGCACATAATTCAGCCTCTATGAATTTCTTCTTAATTTCCAATTTGCCGAAATTGATTTTTCCGCAATTTTCCGGGCTCGATGGAATTTCTTCAAAAGATGAGACGAGGGCCTAAAAATAAGTCGTGACATGCTCGAACATTCAATGCCCGAAATCGAATTCAATTTCGTGGTTAAAATTGACCGGACGCAATTTTAGCGCAACCTAACCTACCATGTAGCTTTTAGGGATTTTATCACGTTTGACCCGTAGTCAATAATTTTCGATCCATGTTTGTGCATCTTCGACTCGTTGGCGACTCCCGGTTGTCATAAAAATCTCAAGGTTTCAATTACAGGTACTGAGTACAAAATCGATAGAAAATCGGGTTAGTGCCGTTCGACGTGAATTTCACAATGTGGCACCCCTCGACACGGCCCCCCGGTCCGTTAAGGTCGCCACAGTTCACTTACCTTTCACTTGTCCTAATAACATGTCACTCTGATACCATTGAATTATAGAGGGTCCATAAATCCTGGGGGTTTGTATCATCTCAATCGGTCCCAGCGCAGTTCATATAACAGAAGCATATTCGACATCTCCCTACCCCATACTCCAACAAAAAAATGCAATGCAATGCACAGCAACTACACATTTTATAGATAAGTTAAAGCCGAACCACTTTTATTTACATAACTATGATGGACATCACGAGTCGGTACAACAAAAGGCCAAGGCTTTAACTAAGCTCGGCTATAACCCAAAAGTACTCGACCCTACATCAGACATGTACATCAATCCATCATCGAGTGTCAGCCATCCAAAAAGTGTCATCCTCTACCAGTCACATGCGCAATCACACCCAGCCCGGTGCATCGGCTGGTGGCAGCGGTAGCATCCCCATCATAACCCCGTCACGGCGGACATGCACGAACAGGAACTCCTGGACTACAGGGCCATCAAGTAGACCCACATCATACATAACTAAAACTCAAACACGGATGAACACCAGTCCACGAACACCAACACAGGGGTGCTCCGAGCACTCGACCTCAACATCGAACGGTAAGCCATAAAAAGTACCACGTGTGACAGGTGACAAAGGCATCTCTCAATCTGAAATGTTAGTCCCCAAAGGGGTGAGTACAACCACTCAGAAGTAAAGATCCATCAAACTACACAATGCAACAAACAAGACAACCAAGATTTCATGTACATAACATCCATGCAATCATGCTTATATCTCCATGAGATTCATTCATTAAGGCAATTTATGTTCCATGCCATATGCACATACATGCGCATGATTCATATCATCCACAAAATCATGTATATATCCCCATGAGATCCATTCAATGCCTTCATGATCGCATTCTCAATGCCAAATAGTACCAACTCAATTTCATAGGCAATTCATGCACCATGCCATATGCACACACATGCGCATGATTCAATTCCCAATTTTAATTCTCAAAAGGATCTCATTTTCTTCCAGGGACCAGTGTTTGCATCCCTCATATCGCTCACACCCAACCTAGCATCGCGAGGAACCTCTGGCACACACCTCTGAGCATCCGGCACACACACTCCAGGCATCCCGCACCCCAACTGGCATCACGAGGAACCTCCGGCACACACCTCCGGGCATCCGGCACACACCTCCGGGCATCTCGAGACTCCCGAGAACATCCGGCACACACCTCCGGGCATCCGGCACACACCTCCAGGCATCCCGACACTCCCGGGGCATCATCGACTCACGGGTCCGACGGTATCATCAACATCACAATGTATATTCACTTATATATCTCATTTTCAATTTAGCATTTGATGCAATAATGTCAAAGGTTTAAACCAGCTTTTTGATGTCATATGATATGCTAAATCTCACCACATATGCAGTACAAATAACAACCCAAGATATCACATCTCATAGAGCAATTCATTTGTTCTTGAAAATAAAACAATTTTCAGATAAAACAGAATGCACTCCTTTAATTAAAATTCTGGACAAAATAGTAAACGATCTTAATAAATTCTGAAAATTTAACATGTTATAAATGAGATCTAGAGAAAAAGGTTTTATGAAGAACACCATGTCAAAAGAGCTTCGTACGAGTCGCTACGGTTCATGCATCACAGCCTTCAAATTTCAGAACATCACCATTGCACAGTTTCATTCACAAATTCGGTATAAACCCGAAATCAACTCAGAAAATTCTGAAATTTCAATATGTTATAGAAAAAATCTATAGGTAAAAGTTTCATGGAGAACTCGAAGTCAGATTCATGATAGATCAAAAGCTATAGTCACCATAACTCTTCCTAACCCTCGGTGACGATTTCCAGATCTAACCATTTCAGAGAAAAATCGTTTTGCCGATCAATACTTGTCCGTTTGTTCTCAAATTTTATTATGTTACTCCTCAAGATGTCATCTACAACTTTTATCAAGGACACAAAGTCAAATTTCAACTAGATAATTTTATAAAATTCACGGAATCGGCAGAGGTCATGCTGTGTTTCCATAAAACAGTTTACCAATCCTAAAGAACTACTCCTACTAGTTCGAAACTTCAACATCCAGCATCAAATTTATGCATCCTCAGGTCTATTTACACTTCACACAACCACAACAAGCAAAATGTAGGCTGACGGACTTCACTTGCCTTAAGTTCACGCAAACACAGCAAGCAAACGGTGACTCGGGGACTTCGGGCACGGCTCGATCGACGGCGGAGCTAGGCGGCGTCAACGGTGGCTGCTGGTGCACGTACGGTGGGGCTGGTCTCCTTCCTCCCTCGCCGAAGCACCCTCACTCCCGCTCAAACTCTCCTCTCTTTCTCTCGGATTCTCTCTCGCTCGCCCGCTTGGTCTCCCTCTCTCTCACGAACACACACACACACTCTCTCTCTCTCTCTCTCTCTCTCTCTCTCTCTCTCTCTCTCTCTCTCTCTCTCTCTCTCGGTTGCTGCCTCATCCATTCTGCCCCTCTCTCTCTCTTTTTCTTCCTTTCACCCTCATGATTAGCTAGTAATCATGAGGTTTTGCATGGCATTGGACACTTGGTGAACCCTTCACGCCACTTGTCAATCTCCATGCAAAGAGGTGGCCTTAATGGGCCAGGCTTGGGCCAGGCCTTGGTTGACCGAATGGGGAAAATGGTGGGCTGGTTTTGGGCGGTTTTGGGCCTTAAGAAATCAGCCCACACCTTCTCCTAATAATCCACCTTAATCTCCACTCATAATTACTTAATTACAAATATTCACATGGCCATAAAATTTTGCAATATTAATCGATGGTAATCCAACTTATAGAGTACATGGCCATGAATAGAAAATTTCTCATCAATTCATCTTTTAGCACAACCTAGATCATTCATGAGCATAGGATACATTTCCAACAAAACAATTGTCCATTAAATGCTCGGCCTTGATTAATGGTAATCCATTGGTCTAATGGCTATAATATAGTCCGATGGCACTTCCATCACCCTTTCATAGGTCGTAATGCATCTAGAGATCGCTATGAAGTTTTAGGATGCCACATGCAATCAGGCGGAATCACCTGCAATTCAATTACATCTTTCCATCGAATCGACCTATATCCGATCACTAATCGATTATAACGGTGCCGTATTGACCCTTGCCGATTATCACGGTTGAGTAGTCAATTTCTGATCAAATTCTCAAGTCTGTCACGTTTATATCCCTTAATAGCTTCACCTGATAAATCAGTTAACTCGTGAGTGGCCAACTCAAAGAAAAAGGACCATAGGCGCGTCGACGAAATGCCCATTCATTTTATCGAGATAGGGTCGAAATTCAGGATGTCACACTGTTCATCTTCCGGAGGCCAAATCTGGTAGAGGCCGATCTTAGGGGAGGCTGCCGGAGGCCAGCCAACCGTTGGAGGCCAGATCTGGCTGCCGAACAGACTTGCCTAAGGTTGTGCGACAATCCACCTACACATCACTATAGATTTAGGATGGCTATCTAGTTATCAAGACATGATGAAATCAATTAACATTGATGATAGTACATAGCTTAAGGCCATTAAATGAGTAGATCGTGTTAGGTCAAAAATGATCCGACCCATACTGATCAATTTGATCAATTTTGACTAATTTACATACAATAAACATTTAGTGACCATACCCAACCCAACTTGCACCCAACTCATATCCGACCCGACTCATTTATAATTCAACCTAGGAATATATACCTAGTTAACCCACTTAAAGCTCTCCGTGTGTATTTGTTATATTGCTATTTTGACTAAAGATGCTAAAGAATTGGCTTTCTTGTGTTAAAACTTTGGCTCGTAAACACAAAAAGACTATACGCACTTTTTTAAAAAGATTAGGTATGGAATTTTTGGAAGAATTCCTTACGAAGGAAGAAGTTGTTCTTTCTTTGATCTTCCCAAGAACTTATTCTACTTCACGAAGGTTATATAGAGGGCGGAATTTTATAGTACTCAGTAGTAAATTTATAAAATTTCAGCAACAAATAACATGGAGCAATTGAAACTTTAATTAAATGAAATATAATATAATGAATAAGATAATTTATGATGACCAGAATTGCAATGACAAGAACTAAAATTAGAATATTATATAAAAATAACAATGTGAAATGCAACCAAGAAAAATATACTCCAATAAATAACTAACGAAACTTACAATATTAATAAAGATAAAAAAAAAAAAAAACAATGGGGGAAAAAGAAGCCGCCTTGATATTTTTAATAAAGGTGAAGTCAGGTTCATCTTGCGAACCCACTAAAACTTCTTTGAATTTAGAAAAGCCTGAGAATTTTCTTATAGAGGGTGAAGGGGGATTCACAGAGGTGGATTACGTTTGGATAAACTGAGAACCTATTTAACATCCATATTTTTTGGATTCTGCGATTTTAAATTCATTTATGATCTATTTACTAAACATAACTACTCATATAATGACTTGGCCATTAAATATAGGTTAAGAAATGAGTATATGATCCATTATAATGAGCCTATCGTAGCATATATAAAACTAGATAACAAAGAGCAAGACGATGCTCTCATATCATTTTATCGACCGATTAATCTTCGTGGGACTTTCTCATCATCTCAGTTAAAGAGCTATAATCCCAATTCAACATACCACGCAACACAAGACAACAAGCCCTACTTCAATAGACAAGTTGCAGATCTATAGAAAATCCGTCGTATCACTGTTTAATTTTCTCTCTAATGATAAAATCCTTTTATGAATGTGTAACTTCAACAAGAGGATATTTGAAAGTTTGTCAGTTAGTTTTGCAAGAGTCCCCATACTTTCCCAATGCAGCATTAACCAATACAAGTTCTTTTGGTTAGTTTTGCAAGAGTCCTCACACTTTCCCAATGCAGCATTAACCAATACAAGTTCTTTTGGATCTTATAATAGATCGATATCCTCTTCGATCTTCAACTTCATGAAGGAGACATGCTTGCACCGACACAAACACAGTTCTTCGATGAAAAGGAAATCATCCAAGTTTGAAAGCCCCACAAAGGGACCACACCAAAAACGGCCAGATCGAGATCTCATTGGATTGTATCAAACATTGTGAAACCGATCAATGGATGAAATGACAGAACTGAACTTCCAGTTATTGCCCTCCCTTTAGAAATTTTCCCTTGCTTTCCTCTCAATTCGCAAACACAAAAGGGTTGGTCCATTCTCTTTCTTGTGCACAACATATTGCAGTCTCCAGAATTTAACCGGATCTAAAGAAAATAAACACACAGGCTTCAACCCATCTGAAGCTCATCCAAACTTGAGAATGTAGCAACTTCAAATGAGGCAAACCAAGGAAAATGAACAAATATAAATATACTAATTGAAAGCGAATGAATAGGGTAAGTTACAACAAATCCAAGAGGCATTTGAGCTCATTGGTCTACCCAACAAGATAGACAATTAACTGGTAAAGAACCTATAGCCATCCCAAGAACATCGCAAACCCTTTAAATCTTAAAAATAAAAACTTTACTTACTTCGAGCTGATCTTTAAACAGATAACCAAAAAAGAGCACGGGAAAATAATTAGAAAAACGGAGCCACCAAAGATAAGAAGTACCAAATTCTCAAGGCTGTTGCTGAGCATCCATGTACCCAGCATCAACGAGAACCTTCTCTCTCTTGGCCAATTCAATGTCCTCATCGACCATCATCTTCACCAACTTCTCAAACCCAACCTTGGGCTTTGGCCTTACTCGCATCTCCCTTCAAGTTGTCGACCTCCGCCGGTCTGAAGTACCTCTTATCGATCACCACATGGTCCCTCCAATTCAGCCCAACATACCCAAAAGCTACTTCCAAGAACTCCTCCACCGTGTGTGACTCCTCCATTGCGACCACGTAGTCATCCGGCTTTTCTTGCTGCAACATCATCCACATAGCCTCCACGTAGTCCCCGGCGACGCCCCAAGTCCCGGGAGGCCTGCAAATTTCCCAGGAACAGCTTGCTCTGCAGCCCGATCTTGATCCGCCCCACGGCCCAAGTGATCTTCCAGTTCTCGCCCCGCCACGGGAACTCGTGGTTGAACAGTATCCCATTGCACGCGAGCAGCCCGTAGGCCTCGTGGTAGCTCACGGTGTACCAGTGTGCGGCGCACTTGGACGCCGCGTAGGGGGCCCGCGGGTGTGGTCTCTGACGACGGCGGTGGGGTCGATCCGAACATCCCCGAGTAGCCGGCCTGGTAGTAACGGATGTGGCTGCGGCCGGTGGCAGAGACGTGAGAGCGCACGGCCTCAAGGAGGCGGAGGGCGCCGGTGGCGACGAAGTCCGCGGCGTAATTAGGGATCTTGAAAACCGCCAGGTGGAACTGGGCGGCGAGATTGTAGACCTAGTCAGGGGAGATCGTGTTGATCCAGTGGCAGAGATAGGAGGGTCGGTGAGATCGGCCTAGTGTAACTTCATCCGGGCCTTGTGGTCCTGTGGGCGCCGTGGGGGTCGATGTAGATGAGATCGACGTTGACGCCCACACCCAACGCCGTTGACCGAAGTTGACGCCACCAGGCACCTCCTCGATGCCACAAAGGAAGAACCGCGGTCGTTTTCCCGGCCCCGAGCCTAGCTCCGCACCAGAGCTCTCACGTGGGATTGGCGGCGTGGCATTAAGGGAGAAGTGAACAACCCTTTGTTTTTCCAATATTTTTTATTCGGAGATTAAGAGAGAAGTAGGACCTAAGTAAGTCCCTGAACTGCTATGTTTACGTACCCGTCATCACCTAGATGTAAAACAACTAGGGGGTCATCCCGCTTGTCGAGGAAGACAATGACAGAGTGAGGATTGAGAGTTGTAAGGCATGTGCTGACTGATACTAACACGTTATTTTTTAAAAATAGAAAATTTCAATACGCTCGGTATTATATATATAAATATATATTTTTATATATGCTTATCAAATTAATTTGATTCAATTTCAAAAATAAATAAATAATAATAAAAGTCTATAATGAATTTAAACTAAAAATAATAATCCACAATTTGTTAATATCATTTATTATTTTAATTTAACAAATTCAACTTCATTCCAATAATTCATAAGATTTGGAGGACGAAAAAAAACAAACAATCCGCGTTCGAACTTGCGTGTCAAAGCGCGTCCGAAGAGAAGAGGAAAAAAACTTGGGAGTGAATTGTATGTCACGGGAAGTGAGAGTCGAAGGAAAGAGAAGATTAGGTTTTTCTTCTTTTTTCCCTTTATTTTTTATTATTTATTATTTTTTACATATTTATATTTTGACCATTCATTTATTGAAAATTTTTAAAATTGACTATGTGCATATCGGAATTCCAAACTCGTGTATCGAAATTTCGAGTCGAAGAGTGTCGAGAGAATTGACATCTCTAGAACCTATTGACCGAGTGTCGAAAAGTGTCGAACATGTGTCGGAGTGTCCAACATGACACAAAATTTCTCGGAGAGTATCGATGTTTCTAAGGGTGTGCAAGCATCAGTACATTAAAATAATGAGTGCAATTTGATTGCCCACTTCATTTGGAGAGATGTGAACAATCAACGTTGATAGATGCCAAGCAAACATGTAACACGCACACTAATATGCGAAAATTAATATTTAAGATTAAGCTAAAATATTTATTATTAAATATTAAATTATTAAGAGCGAAATGAAATTTTTGATAAGAAATACATATATAAAAAGGGAAATGCATATTAATATGTGAAAAGATACAAATAATTCGGGATCTTTTGGATTCTTTTTAGAAAGAAACTGCCGTCAAATGTAAAAGGTTCGAATTTCAAATATTACAACATGAGAGATTATGTGAAATTACTATTTTGCGCATCTTTTCATAAATCCAATATTTGTAAAATAAGTAATTGAGGTTATCTTGGAAAGGAGAGAAAGAGAGACTAAAATCCCCAAAAATAGGAGCCTTTTTCTAATTTTTAATATAATAATATAGACAATACGACATAAGTTATCATTGCTAAGTATCATTGTCACAATTATGGCACGTGATCAAGAATAATAATAAAGGAAAATTTTAAATAATAATCTAAAGTGAAGTCAATTTCTCAAAAAATTATTCGAAGTGGATGCTGTCTCGAATAAGGATATGAAATAGGATATGAAATAGTTAAGTTAGTTGCAATTAAGGACATGAACTTACCGGCCAGCCAAGTCTCCGCCAGCTGACTTTCCGGGGATTAAAACAAGGATAATTTTGTCCCAAATTTGCAAATTGGGTCAAAATGCATGGAGTCCCTAGATTAAATCGAAATTGGGTTCTTCCATTTGCTTCATTCTCTGCTTGCTGCCAAAGCAAATTGCTCTCGCCCGCCACTCTCTCACGCCACCCCGCGCGCCACACCACCCACCCACCACCCCCCCCCCCCCGCCGGGGTCTCTCTCCAGCGATTGTGTTCTCTTCCTCTCATTTTGGTTGATTCTAAACCTACCAAATGAGCGTTATGCAATCTTTTGAGGCCATTTTGCCTCGGTGTTTGAAAGTTGTGCCGAAAACTTCAGGGTAAATTTTTGAAATCATTTGATATAGGACTACACGGTCTGTTTCTGCTTGGTGACTGTTAGTTTTTGAATTTGTTTGTCAGGGAGATGAGTTACTCAAAATGCCGTCTTCTACTTTGTTGATACAGCCGTGGGGTTACAGGCTTCAATCCTTTTGGACTTGCTGAAAGGTAGTTCTTCAAATTTTAGTGTCGCTTTTCTTCTTGCATTGTAATTAGATTTGGTGCTTTGATTTTGTTCATATATATTTCCATGGAGTACTAACCATGCCTTAAGAGTTCCATTCGTAGAGTGAATAGTGATGCGGTTGATGCCCCTGTTTTTGGGTTTTTCTTCCTTGATTCTTCTTCCTGTGTGATTCAACCATTTTCTAGATGTTGTGTCTGTCTCCCACCAATTTGGTCCTCATGGTAGGTATCTACTATTCATACCTATAATTTTAGTAAATGTTAATTTTGTTGCATCGTGCGACTATATGCTAGGCTATTGAAACCCAGTATTTCATTCTCTCTTTCTTTGGTTCTCGTATGTGTGGGTGGCTGTGATTAATGGTGCCTTTTTCTTTGCACAAAAAAAGTGATACACCCTTGGTTATCCGATTGGCTTCCACCTGAAATCTCCTCAGGTCAAAGAAGCTCTAAAAAAACAGCCCAAGTGACTCTTGATGATATTGACTGCCATTGTCAAACAAAGTATCCAGCCATGGGGAGCTCATCTGCAAGTTTCTGCTATTGTGATTAGGATTCTTTCACAGCCGTGGAAGAAACCAATTCTTCGCTGTTAATTATTGTGGAGCACATATTGAAATGGGTAGGGCCGTTACTAGATCTGATGATCCCGTTGTGTTGTATGTAAGTGGTGGAAATACACCAGTAATTGCCTCCAGTGAGGGAAGGTATCGGATTTTAGAGAGACTATTGTTGTTGCTGTTGCAAACTGCTTGGACAGATTTGCTAGAGTCTTGATACTATCCAACGATCCGAGCCCTTGATACAACATGGAGTAGGAATATCCCCATGAGTGCCCGGGAAGGTCTCTAGTTTGTACATGTGCCCTTGACTTTGTCTTAAAACTGTGGTTATTTACACTGCACTTTATTTTAACTAACTGATTTATTTTTTGATTCTATTGTAGGTAAAACGGAGGATGTCACAATCTCAACATGAAAGAGGTGGAAGATGAGCAATTTTTTTTAGAAATGTGAGAGCAAGAAGACTAACAATATCAACAAGACCAGCAACACAAATTTTTCATTAATGTGCAAATGTTGCTTTCTATTTTGTTGTTGCTTCTTGTAGGAGTGATGTCAACTGATGATGTCAAATACTGATATTAATAATGTATGTCAATTTCAATATTGTGATGTTTCATTGATGTGCAAGTGTAGTTATTTCTTGTATTCATTTCCCTTGGAGAATAATAAAAAGTTCAGCTCGTGAGTTCTTAAGGAACGCTAATTTGAGCACTCTTGCTGCTACTGTGGTAAGAATCTACAGTACTCTGCTTCAACCTATAGACATTTACCGGGAGATATTATAGTTGCTTTTGGTTGTAGAACTTTATGGATCTAGCAGGTAGTGAGTGTACATCTCAGTCATTATCAGCTGGTGCAAGGTTGAAAGAGGGTTGCCACATAAATCGCAGTTTGCCGACTTTGGGAATAGTTATCTGCAAGGTAAGGTTGGTTTTGCAGCTTCTTTTTTCGTTGTCTTCATCTTAGAGATCTTATAATTTAGTTGGGCCATGCATTCACATGAACAAAACTAGTGCAACGCTTTTTCTGTGCCAAAGATTTATTTTTTACACAATACTTGCTTACCTGCATTGACACATGTTATATGTATACGACAGCATGAACAACCAAGCCTTCTCCCACACAATAGAATGGGTTATGTGGACACTGTTATGCCGTTACGCTCTATTTCCTATCCTGCTTTCAGTAAAATGCAGATACCAAACTCTGTTTACACTTTCCATCCTCCACCGAGGTTTGTGATTGCTGCCTGTGGCAGGTTTAGTGCATAAGCAACCACGTGTCTCGTTCCATTTATGCTTGTCTGCCTACCTGTAGCGACAACCCAGTGCTCCCAGAGCTAACAACGGGTTAATTTTTGCTACCATTTCCTCCTCTGGTAATGTCAAGTACCTCTTGTACCAAATGCTTGGGTTGCGCTATTGACTAAGTTTTTAGCCTTCAGCTCCATATTGGTTATCATGCAGATTGTAGCATTAGGAAGATGAACTGTTTCAAAGCATATGAAGTCGAGAGACTCCATAGTTGTTTAGGCTTGTTTGGAGCGAGTTTGACTTTTTTGCATTTTCCTTTTCTGGTAGTGTCACGCCCCGAACGTCGAGCGCGCACACATCCCTCGGTGATCGATCAAATTGCGACGTTCCAGGACGCGTCGCCGACCCAAATCGATTCATGCACATGCGGAAGCGAAATAAACAATCTCCAGACTCAAATCAAACATGGGATAGAAAAGCAGGATAACCAATAACACAAAACACACTTATATAAACAAACAGGTCAGCCCTACAAGGTGATGTACAAAAGTCAAGGCCCCAAAAAGGACTACCTAGCTAACCCTACCCCGGACCCTCCTACTTGGGATCCGGGTCCACTACGACACCGTCAGGAATGTCGATGTCTAGCGGGTCAGCTGCTTCCTCAACTTCGGGCTCCTGCTCATCCTCAGGCAATTGGTTTGCCTCAATATTTGCGATAATATCGGCGTCCACGACAGGGTCGAGCACAACATCACCCTCACCCTTGACGGCGGGTCCATCAAAACCATCCACGGGACCTTCCCGTTCCCCATTAGGCCCATGACGAAACCGCGCCTTGAATCGATAAGGTACCAACTGAGGTAGGCTCTCATCGACCAAAATCGTGGTCACGACGAGCTCACGAGTCCAAGGATTCCCGGGGACAGGGAAGACGGTACTCTGCTCGTTATACCCTCACGGCTACCCAAAACAAACCGAACGAACTTCCATCTAAGGACCTGTAAATAGTTAAATCACGACGGCGTGAGATAATGTCTCAGTGAGTTCACGCCCTAAACCCCGATTAGGAAAGTAATACACCTAGAGGCAGTCTAATCACACATCACATAAGACTTACCTCGCATCAACACCTCTCTGCACGTCAGTACAAATCACATAACAGATGCATACAATAAATGCACTCGATAATTTAAATGCATCACTTTCATATCTCAATCAATTACATGGGTCCCTATTATAAAGCCAAATCATTATGACACGTCCCATTCCATGCCACACAATTTCGTCCCATAATCAGGCGCGTCTATATCTCACTCAAACAAGCGTTCCAATTAATTACGACCCCACGGGCACGGCCAACTCAACAATCGGCGGTCTTTCGGCATAGCCGGGCATTGTCTCGCCCCATCGAGCACGGAAACATCTACCTCTAGACGGCATTCCCGAAGGAGCATCAGCACAGCCTCCACTGCGACCGACATCCGTTAACGTGGGGCATTCCCGAAGGAGCAATGTCTGGCATAAAAGCTCGTGACGGGTTCTCATAACGATCATACACACATCCAATCCCGGCCAAGAATATCGTGCTTTGCACTCAAATGCCTTAATTAAAATAATGTGCTTGGCCTATTTTCTTCATATTAAAAACACCCGGTAAAATAATCGTGTGTAAATACACGGTCAACTTGAGCCATAAGATGCGATATCCTCGCTTTTAAAAATCCCACTATTTGATATAGTACTTAAAAATATTTTTGGCTTCAAAAACAGACACTCGGTATTTTTCTAATTAAATACCAAAATTCTATATTTTTTTAAATAATAACTCAAATCACCAATCGACATCTAATTGCACAATTTAACACTCAATTGTGCAAACCAACCGCACCACGACAATCGGTACACGAAATTCGACGACCGGCTATCCCGATATAATTTTCGAAAAATAATAAATAATTAAATAAATTACAAAATAATTAAATAAATGCAAAATAATTAATTAAATCACTAATTAATCTACCTAAGCTAAACTAACCACCTAATTATATTAATTAACCAATCTAACCTACCAAACTAATTACCTAAAGTCACTAACCACCTAATTATTCTAAATAATTAACTAAATAACTAATTATACTAACTAATTTAACCATTAACCCTTTCTAGGCCTAACCTAATCCACCACTTAAGCACTAATCCACCTATAAGTGTCATTAGCATCCTAAGTAGGCATTAGGAGGTAAACTCACAGGTTTAACGAGCCAATGAGTTCATGGCGACGGCGACGTGAAGGCAAGCGAGACTCAGGCCTACGGCGACACCAAAGGAGATCCGAAAGGGCTCAGAAAAGGCCCATGAAGCTTCAGCTCTAAGCGGAACTTTCGGTTCTAGCGGGGCCGAAGAAGCTGGACTGAAAGGAGCCGAAGGGCTTGGTTGGCACGGGAACGGCAAGGCAGGACCAAGCGGAGGCGACGGCGGCTCGGGGACCAGCGACGGTGGCCTAGGCGCGGACGGCTAACTTGATTGACAGGACAGCAAGGATGGCACACGGACTAGGCTCGAGTGGCTAAAGTCGCGGAGCAGGCGAGCTAACACGCGAGCTTGGGACGGCTCGCGGGCGTGCGGACGGCGACACCGGCGAGCTGCAGGCTGCTCGGGCGAGCTGGCTTGGCTTGCAAGGAAGTGCTGGTTGGTTTCTCTGGTTCTTTGGTCTTGATTCAGCAACAATGGAGACTAAGGAAGCAAGGAAGAGGAAGAAGAAGCTGCTGTAGGGGAAGGAGGGAACAAAGGCCTCCAAAGTCCACCCAAAAGATCTTAAACACTTGAGTAGAGGCCCCCACTAGCTTCAGCCTCATCCACAGCCCATATTCCCTCTCCAATCTTCTCCAACAAGCCACTCTTGGGATCCAAATGTTGCAACCCCCCATGGCCTACGAATTTCATATGTTCTTCTCCCAATTTCACACCAAATTCACTCCAATTAACCTCAAATAAATGGCCAAAGTGCCATGGTAGCAGCCCACACCAAATTCCACAATTTTCCTTGCCAATTGATCCAACTTGGAGGCCAAAAATCACACAAAACGGCCCTCCAAATTTCCCGATCCAAAATCGCCCAATTTTGAATTTTCGCCAAAAATCCGGGCTTGCCGAAAATTCTTCAAAGGATGAGTCGACGATCCTAAAATAAATCATGACATGCCAGAACTTTTGATTCCTGAAACTGGGTTCAATTTGTTGGTTAATTTCAACTGGAAGTGATTTTAGCATGACCCAACCTATTGAGTAGCCTTTAGGAATTTTAAGCACATTTGACCAGTGGTCAATTATTTTCAATCCACATTGTGCATCTTCAACTCATAGGCGACTCTCGGTTGTCGTGAAAATCTGGAGGTTTCAAATATGGGCACAGGGTACAAAAACGACAGAAAAATCGGTTTAGTGCCGTTCGACGCGAATTTTGCAATTAGGTGGAATCACCTACACTCTAATTACATGCTTCTCTCGAATTGACCTATCTCCGGTCTCTAATCAAAGCATGGTCGGGTAGTCGATTTCTGATCGAATTCTCAAGTCAGTCGCGTTTGTATTCCTTAACGGCTTCACCTGATAGATTAGTTATTTCGTGAGTGATCAACTCAGAGAAAAAGACTCTAGGCGCGTCGATGAAAAGCCTATTTCATTTAGTCGAAAGCAGGGTTGAAAATCAGGATGTCACAACTCTTCCCCTCTTATAAAAATTCCGTCCTTGAAATTTAAACTATTACAAGTCTTAATCAAAAAGGTGGGGGGTATTGTCGTCTCATCGAGTCTTCACTTTCCCATGTCGCTCCTTCTATCCCGTAGTGTTGCCAGACCACTTTGACTAACGAGATCGTCTTGGTATGCAGAACCTACTCCCTCCGATCTACAATCTGAACTGGTCTTTCCATGTACAACACTCTGTTGTCCACGTCTAACTCTTCAAAATTCAACACGTGGGTTGGGTTAGGCTCGTACTTTCTCAACATCGACACGTGGAATACGTCATGCACTTGCGCTAGCCTAGGCAGTAACGCGAGACAATATGCTAAAGTCCCTACTCTCTCCAGAATCTCAAATGGACCAATGTACCTTGGACTCAGCTTCCCTTTCTTGCTGAAGCACGAAGTACTCCTCATCGGTGACACCTTCAGAAAGACGTGTTCACCAACTTGGAATTCCAATGGTTTTTGCCACTTATCTACATAGCTTTTTTGGCGACTCTGAGCGGTCTTTAATCTGTCTCTGATAACTGCAACTACATCTACTGACTGTTGAACTAACTCTCGGTCTGTAATCTTCCGTTCTCCAACTTCATCCCAACAAACTGGAGTTCTACACGCTCTGCCATACAACGCTTCAAACGGTGCCATTTGAGTACTCTGCTAATAGTTGTTGTTGTAGGCGAATTCAACGAGATGAAGTTGTTCCTCCCAGCTTCCCTTGAAGTCTAGCACACAAGCTCTCAGCATGTCCTCGAGAGTTTGAATCGTCCTCTCAGACAGGCCATCCGTCTACGGATGATAGGCCATACTGTACTGCAGCTTTGTTCCCAAGGCGGTCTGTAAACTCTTCCAGAAGGCTACAGTAAACTTCGGGTCTCGATCAAAAGTAATCGTCACTGGCATTCCATGCAATTGTACGTACAACTTAGCATATTTGTCCAATGCAAAGTCCTTTTGTACGGCGATAAAGTGAGCAGATTTCATCAATCTATCAACCACAACCCATATGGAATTATTACCCCTCTGACTCTTTGGTAAACCCATCACAAAGTCCATTGTGATGTGTTCCTATTTCCACTCGGGAAGCTCGAGAGGTTGTAGATGTCCTCCTGGCTTATAGTGCTATGCTTTCACTTGCTGACATGTCAGACACTTGGCGACATTCTTGGCGATATCTGCCTTCTTACCAGACCATCAATAGTGTTGATGCAAATTCTGATACATCTTTGTACTGCCTGAATGAATGCTGTAACTGCTATGATGAGCTTCTGATAAAATTTCTTCATTAAGCTTTGCTCGTCAAGTACACACAATCGTCCATGAAACTTCAGTGTTCCGTCCTCAGAAACCTAAAAGTTAGCCTTTCTCTTTTCAGTATCTTCTTGTAGGATCTTTTGGGTCTTTGGGTCTGTCAACTGTAACGTCTTGATTCTGATTTGCATTTCCGGTTCAATTCTGAGGGTGGCCATAAGATTTGAAAGGTGGCCTACCTCAAATTTGAAAACCGAATCCGAGTAAGATCCACTCCTTAATCACCATTTACGCAATTGAAGACTTCCGACTCAATGCATCTGCGACCTTATTAGCTTTTCCAAGATGATACAGGATGTCGCAATCATAGTCCTTGAGAAGTTCCATCCAACGACGTTGTCTCATATTCAACTCCTTCTGAGAGAATAAGTACTTGAAACTATGATGATCTGTAAAGATCTGGAACCTTTCTCCACACAAGTAATGTCTCCAAATCTTCAGAGCAATGATGATCGCTGCAAGTTCTAGGTCATGCATCGGGTAGTTCAGCTCATGAGGTCTCAACTGACGGGACGCATATGCAACGACTCTGCCATGCTGCATTAACACGCAGTCCAGTCCTTTAAATGACGCATCACTATAGATTTCGTATCCTCCAAGGCCAAATGGAATTGTCAACACAGGTGCAGTAGTCAGCTTCTGCTTAAGCTCTTAGAAACTACGCTCGCACTTATCTGTCCACACAAACTTCTCTTCCTTCTTTAGCAGTCGAGTCAGCGGCATAGCTTTTGCTGAGAATCCTTCCACGAACCTTCTGTAATACCCTACCAAACCCAAGAAACTTCTGATCTCTATTACTATCATCGGTCTTGGCCAGTTGATAACTGCTTCAATCTTGGTCGGGTCCACGGAGATTCCTTCACCTGAAATCACGTGACCTAGGAACGCCACATGAGTCAACCAAAACTCACACTTACTGAACTTGGCATACAATCCATGATTTCGCAAAGTCTGAAGCACTGTCCTCAACTGTCTTTTGTGCTCTTCAGGACTTCTCAAGCACACCAGGATATCGTCAATAAAAATGATCACAAACTTATCCAAATACTCCTTAAATACACGATTCATCAAATCCATGAAAGCGGCCGAGGCGTTCGTCAAACCAAACGACATTACAGTAAACTCATAATGATCGTAACGCGTACGAAACGCCGTCTTCGGTATATCTTCCTTTCTGATCCTCAGCTGATGATACCATGTCCTCAGGTCGATCTTAGAAAATATCGACGCTCCCTGCAACTGGTCAAACAAGTCGTCGATCCTTGGCAACAGGTACTTATTCTTGATCGTCACTTGATTGAGTTGATGATAGTTGATACAAAGGCGCAACGAATCATGTTTCTTCTTCATGAACAGAACTGGTGCTCCCCAAGGTGATGCACTGGGACGTATGAATCCCTTATCCAACAATTCCCGCATTTGCACCTTTACCTTCTTTCAACTTTCAACGCCATGCGGTAAGGAGCCTTAGAGTGTCTCCGTCCCGGGGGCCAACTCAATCACAAACTCGATCTCCCTTTCCGGGGGCAAACCAGGTAATTCCTTCGGAAACATATCTGGAAACTCTTGAACCACTGCGATGTCGTCCATCTTCGACCCCTCAACTGTTGTATCCACGACAGTCGCCAAGTAATCTTGGCAACCCCCGTTTAACAAACGAGTTGCCTCAAACGACGAGATTAAGGTAATCGAGGGTCCTCCTTGACTCCCAATAAACTCGAAACTCTCACCCACGAACGGGTTAAACGGAATCGCTTGACGATAACAGTCGACAGTAGCTCGTTGCTTGGTGAGCCAGTCCATGCCAATTATCACATCAAAATCATACATGGCTAAGACAATCAAATCTATCATTCCCTCTTGCTCACCAATAACCAACTTGCAATTAGGACAGCCTACTGCAGATAATACCTTATCCTTTAATGAGGTAGATATGCTCACGATTGACCCCAACAATTCAGGACTCAACCCTACCAACTTAACATACTGCTCAACTATAAACGAATGAGTAGCTCCGGGGTCAAAAAAAGCATAAGCAGCATGGTCGTTCAACGAAATCGTACCTGTGACCACATCAGCCGAGTCATCTGTTTGTCATCTAGTGACAACGTACACCCTTCCTTGACCTAGAGGCCTGTTCAAACCACCCTGCAATGCATTCTGCGGTGCATACCATCTATTCTGACATATTAGTGGCGGCGGCGGCAGCTGAGATCCCATCGGCCTTCGGGGACAGTCTATGACCTGGTGACCCTGCTGGCCACAACCATAACAAGCACCTATCCTTGAATGGCACGAGGCTGATCTATATCATCTCCCACAGAAATGGCATACTCCATTAAAGCTCGGCATTGACTTTCCTACCCCACCCTTCCTATTGGGCGGAATAAGGTACCTTCCTCCGGTCATAGGTTTCTTCCCAAACCTATTACCATCCCTATTTGAACCAAACCGCAACCTAGATGCTACGGCTCGTTCATTAAGGTGTTCATTAAGGTTCATCTCTATCAGTTGGGCCCGTTCATACAGGTCATTGTAATCCTTCAGGTTGAACGGCACTAGTGGATCCTTCAGCTCGGATTTGAGGCCATTCCTGAACCTCCTAGCTCTATCCTCTGGATCTTCTAGCAATCTGGGGGCATACTGCGACAGTTCAACGAACTTCACCTCAGACTGATCTACCGTCATCAAACCTTGACGGAGGCAATGGAATTCTTCCATCTTCTATTCTCTAGCACTATCAGAGAAGTACTTGACATTGAAAGTCTCAACAAAGGCGTTCCACACCGGAATTACGCCTTCTAGGAACACTCTACCTCTAGTTGCCCTCCACCAAGTACTTGCATTTCCCTGCAGCTGATATACTGCAAGGACAACCTTCTCTTCCTCAGTGTACCTCAGCAGTGCAAATGCTTTTTCCATCTCTTGGATCCAGAGGGTTGCAACCTCAGGATCCCCTACACCAGTGAACCTCGGTGGGGTCAACTTCAAGCACTGCTCAACGAGCTTGTGCATCGGCCTCTCCCCGATCACAACTCCAGGTTGACTTTCACAGGTGCGATTACAACAACAGCAGCAGCATTGGCGGCAGTAGTAGTAGCAGCTGTAGCGACGGCGGTAGTTGCGGCGGCAGTTGCAACGGCTTGGTTCTGCACCTGCTGCCCCATCAGAGCTCCGAGGGTCTCGAGTGCCTAAACAATCCCATCAATTCTCGGATCGTCAGGTGCTGCTACACTAGTACCGACCTGCGGCGGCACTACTCTACTCACGCTGATCTGCGCCTGCACTCTCCCTCGGGTACCGACCCTTGTCAGCGTCCTACCCTGAGTGACAGATCCTATTGTTGTCTTTCTAGGCGTTCTCTGCTCCTGATCGCTCATCTTGCAGACTATCTACAGACCAACTTTCCAATTTCATACAGAATTAGAAACTGAGTGATCCCCACAAAACAATCTACAAATCAACTATCAATCACATGTATCAACATAATAAAAAGACATTTCCTACTAACTATCCCATAACTCGTCGCACCTTATCACTCCATACAATGACCAACTCTGATACCACTTTGGGCGGGGATGTCATGTCCCGAATCTCGAACGCACGCACATCCCTCGGTGGTTGATCAAATTGCGACGTTCCCAGGATGCGTCACTGACCCAAATTGATTCATGCACATGCGGAAGCGAAATAAACAATCTCTAGACTCAATCAAACATGGTATATAACAACCAATAACACAAAACACACTTATATAAACAAATACGTCAGCCTACAAGGTGATGTACAAAAGTCAAGCCCCCAAAAAGGACTACCTAGCCAACCCTATCCCAGACCCTCCTACTTGGGATCCGGGTCCACTACGACACCATCAGGAATGTCGATGTCTAGCGGGTCAGCTACTTCCTCAACTTCGAGCTCCTGCTCATCCTCAGGCAATTGGTTCGCCTCAATATTTGCGATAATATCAGCGTCCACGACAGGGTCGAGCACAACAACACCCTCACCCTTGACGGCGGATCCGTCGAAACCATCCACGGGACCTTCTCGTTCCCCGTTAGGCCCGTGACGAAACCACGCATTGAATCGATGAGGTACCAACTGAGGTAGTCCCTCATTGACCAAGATCGTGGTCACAATGAGCTCACGGGTCCAAAGATTCCCGGGGATAGGGAAGACAATACTCTGCTCACTATACCCTCACGGCTACCCAAAACGAACTGGACAAACTTCCATCTAGGGACCTGTAAATAGTCAAACCACGATGGGGTGAGACAATGTCTCAGCGAGTTCACGCCCTAAACCCCGATTAGGAAGGTAATACACCTAGAGGCAATCTAATCACACATCACAGAAGATTTACCTCACCTCAGCACCTCCCTACACGTCAGTACAAATCACATAACAGATGCATACTATAAATGCACTCAATAATTGAAACGCATCACTTTCATATCTCAATCAATTGTAGAGGTCCCGATTATAAGGCCAAATCGTTATGACACGTCACATTCCATGCCACACAAATTCGTCCCATAATCAGGCATGTCTATATCTCACTCAGACAAGCGTTCAATTAATTACGGCCCCACGAGCACTGCCCCACGGGCATAGCCAACTCAACAGTCGGCGGTCTTCTAGCATAGCCAGGCATCGTCTCGCCCCATCGAGCACGGCAACGTCTACCTCTAGACGGCATTCTCGAAGGAGCATCGGCCCAGCCTCCACTGCAACTAGTATCCGTTGACGCGGGGCATTCCTAAAGGAGCATCGTCCGACATAAAAGCTCATGACGGGTTCTCATAACGATCATGCACATATCCAATCCCAGCCAAGGACATTGTGCTTTGCACTCAAATGCCTCAATTAAAATAATGTGCTTGGCCTATTTTCTTCATATTAAAAACACCTGGTAAAATAATCGTGTGTGGGTACACGGTCAACTTAAGCCATAAGATGCGATATCCTCGCTTTTCAAAATCCCACTATTTGATATAGTACTTAAAAACATTTTTGGCGTCAAAAACCGACACCCAATATTTTTCTAATTAAATACCAAAATTCTATATTTTTGAAATAATAACTCAAATCACCAATCGACATCCAATTGCACAATTTAACACTCAATTGTGCAAACCAACCGCACCACAACAATCAGCACGAAATTCTGACGACCAGGCTATCCCAAAATAATTTTCGAAAAAATAATAAATAATTAAATAAATTACAAAATAATTAACTAAATCACTAATTAATCTACCTAAGCTAAACTAACCACCTAATTATACTTAATTAACCAATATAACCTACCAAACTAATTACCTAAAGTCACTAACCACCTAATTATTCTAAATAATTAACTAAATAACTAATTATACTAACTAATTTAACCCTTAACCCTTTCTAGGCCTAAGCTAATCCACCACTTAAGCATTAATCCACCTATAAGTGTCATTAGCATCCTAAGTAGGGATTATGAGATAAAATCATCAGTTTAACGAGCTGATGAGTTCATGGTGATGGCGACGACTACACGGAGGCGAGCGAGACTCAGGCCTATGATAACGCCAAGGGAGGACCAAAAGGGTCCAGAAAAGGCCCACGAAGCTTCAACTCTAAGTTGGAACTTTGGTTCTGAGCTAGGCCGAAGAAGCTGGACTAAAGGGAGCCGAAGGGCTTGGTTAGCGTGGGAACGGCAAGGCGGGACCGGGTGAAGGTGACGGTGGCTCGGGGACCAGCGACGGTGGCCAAGGCACGGACGGCTGGCTTGATCGACGAGATGCCAGGGACAGCACACGGACTAGGCTCAAGCGGCTAGAGTCGCGAAGTAGGCGAGCTGACACGCGAGCTCCGGACGGCTCATGGGTGTGCGGACAACGACACTAGCAAACTGCGAGCTACTCAAGCGGGCTGGCTTGGCTTGCAGGGAAGTGCTGGCTGGTTTCTCTAGTTCTTTGGTCTTGATTTAGCAACAATGTAGACTAAGGAAGCAAGGAAGAGGAAAAAGAAGCTGCTGTAGGGGAAGGAGGGAACAAATGCCTCCAAAGTCCACCCAAAAGATCTAAAACACTTGAGTGCTGCCCCCACCAGCTTCAGCCTCATCCACAGCTCATTTTCCCTCTCCAATCTTCTCCAACAAGCCACTCTTCGGGTCCAAATGTTGTAGCCCCCCATGGCCTACGAATTTCACATGTTCCTCTCCCAATTTCACACCAAATTCACTCCAATTAACCTCAAATAAATGGCCAAAGTGCCATGGTAGCAGCCCACACCAAATTCCACAATTTCTCTCGCCAATTGATCCAACTTGGAGGCCAAAAATTCACACAAAATGGCCCTCGGATTTCCCAATCCAAAATCGCCCAATTTTGAATTTTCACCAAAAATCCGGACTTGCAGAAAATTCTTCGAAGGATGAGTCGACATTTCTAAAATAAATCGTGACATGACAGAACTTTCGATTCCTGAAACCGGGTTCAATTTCGTGGTTAATTTCAACCGAACGCTAAACCCAACCTACCGGGTAGCTTTTAGGAATTTTTAACGCATTTGACCCGTGGTCGATTATTTTCGATCTACATTGTGCATCTTCGACTCATAGGCGACTCTCAATTGTCGTGAAAATCTCGATGTTTCAAATACAGGCACAGGGTACGAAATGTTAGAAAAATCGGTTTAGTACCGTTCGACGCGAATTTTGCAATTAGGTAGAATCACCCACACTCTAATTATATGCCTCTGTCGAATCAACCTATCTCCGATCTCTAATCGATTTTAATGGTGCCGTATTGACCCTTGCAGATTAGCACGGTCGAGCAGTCGATTTCTGATCGAATTCTCAAGTCAGTCGCGTTTATATTTCTTAACGGCTTCACCTGATAGATTAGTTATCTCATAAGTGATCAACTTAGAGAAAAAGATTATAAGCACGTCGATGAAAAGCCCATTTCATTTAGTCGAAAGCAGGGTTGAAAATCAGGATGTCACATGTAGTGTTTGAAATTTGACTTTTATTCCACATTTAACATCTTAAAATTTTAAAACATATTAATATTGACCTGCATGGTTATTTAGACTTTTTTTAATATATATATATATATATATATATATATATATAATTTAAAGCATCTTTTATTTTCTTTTTCAATGTTTTGTAGGAAAAGTTAAAAAACCTTTCTGAAATCCAAAACAGACTGTCTGTTAGAACAGTTGCTTATAACAATTTGGCAGTTTGTGGAAGTATTGCGGTCTTAAGCTCTCGTTTCTTTCAATTTATCGTTGATCTATTTTGGAACTTATGATTATTGATCTTAGAACTATTCGAACGGCTCCACAAGGGCAGAAATGGACATCTTTTTCTTTCCGAGATTCCAAACTGACTCGTATTGTGGAATCCTCATTGGGAGAAAATGCTAGGACTTCCATCATCTGCACAATGAGTCCTGCCCAAAGTCATGTTGAACAGTCGAGAAGTACGCTATTGCCCGCAAGTTGTGCTAAAGAGGTCGCCACAAATACACAGGTTAATGTTGTTATGTTTGATAAAGCGTTGGTAAAGCATTTACAGAGAGAACTGGCTAGACTGGGGAGTGAGCTGAGAAATCCAGGACTAGCCTCTGTTTCATCTGATTCTGCTGTGCTGCTTCGAGAAAAGGATCTCCAAACTGAGAAGGTGATGATTCTGCATTGAGGCTTTTAATATTGCAATTTATTTTTTAGTCTCTAAGGTGTTTCTCACTATCTATGGAAAATGGAGGTTCTTGTGTGTAATTATCATACATAAACTACGTGTATCTTCTAAATTCTTCCTTAGTATGATGCTGTGTCAGAAAGTCAATCATTTCTTCCGTACCTGTTGTACTTTAGCTGGTACGTCCATGATAGGGTGCAATTGGACGCACCGTTTCAAGTTGAAACGATACGATGGAAAGGCACTAATGGAGGGGTACGAAGGGAGACGTATATAAGCCTCCTGAACACAACCATTGGAAGGGTTGTCAGATCATTTGTACCAAAATCTCTCTCCATTTCCATAATCAAAGGAAGAAGGCGTTCCATCTCAATTTGGCAAGAATAGTTTGCATTTACGCCGTGGAAATCGGGTGTTTTCCTTGTGATTGCATCCAGACCAACGTGAGGCAGTGTTATTCGTGATTGATTCGTAATTCAACGTTTGTTCTGGGGCTATTTGCTGTTTGCGCATTGGAATCAGGTAAGTTGTCTTCCGCCGACAAGAACTCCTACATTGGTATCAGAGCCCGGTCATGATTTCTGCCTTGTTTTTCATTGAGTTTTCTCATTTACCATTTGATATTGAGATCAAGAGATTGTATTCTACACTGTTATGGATGTCTAATGGTCGGAATTGCCATTTGAGAAACTCACAATTGAACGGAAGCGAAGAACGGATTAGGGGTCGCGTACACCCGTACGGTTTTGGCCATTTTTTGGTCAAAATTAATTTTTGAATATACAAGGTGAAAGATCTCGTCGAGACGAGTCCAACGGTGGGTCGAGCACCACCGTACGACACCGCACGTGCCCACACGCGCGGCCAGAAGCCGTTGTGCGTGGGCGCCACGCACCTGAAGCGCTGGCTTTGCCAGAGCGTGCGCCACACGTGCTGGTCAGTGAACCGGCAGGTGCGCGTCACGCGCCGGTCCGCGAACCGGCGCGTGGTGACGTCACTGTGACGTCATCCAACGGTCGGTAACCGTTGGGATGACGTCATCGATGACGTCACCGCCAGCGGTAGTTGGCCGGCCAGTCACCGGCCGGTGACCCGACCCGACCCGACCCGACCACCGACCCAATTGGCGACCCGACCCGTTGACCGTTGACCGGTCAATAGTCAGACTGGTCAACGGTCGAACCGGTCAACGGTCGGACCGGCCAGGAGCCTTTTGGCTCGCTGGCGCGTGCGCCACACGTGCCGCGCACTCAGGCGGCGCGTGGGGGCACGTGCGAGCTCCGATTGGAGCATGGTCGGTGGCATTGGGTTCGTATGGATGTCCTCTACATTGTGATATAATTATTTTTCATTTTTGGATTTTATAAATGTATGAAAATGTATAGGGAACCCTATGTACGCGTATTTTTTGGGGTTAAATGCATAGTTTATTCATTTGTAGCTTGTATTTTCTTGTGGTTTAGAAAATACAGTAGCTAGCTTGTGTGCAAATGATGTCATAAATGCTATGTAGAGCTTGGTTCGATAATACCATGTATATAGTTTAATATACTTGCAATTTTCAAGTTGCTAGAAAATTCGAACAATGGTAGGAAATCCATTACATGTTGAATTGTGATTTTGACTGGAGTTGCTGCA
The DNA here is from genome assembly GCA_014182565.1 of Eucalyptus marginata. NCBI lineage: Eukaryota > Viridiplantae > Streptophyta > Magnoliopsida > Myrtales > Myrtaceae > Eucalyptus > Eucalyptus marginata. The sequence goes on from CM024594.1 coordinate 31,420,381, forward strand.
TGATTGTTATTTGTACATTGTTTTACATCATGCTATGCTTTTGTGTTAATGGAAAAATGTAGACATTACATGAGGTCATGTAATTATTTTTTCATAGTGGGAGTTCGTAGGTTGGTAGAATTCGAAGGAATTTTCACCTAGAACTCAAAATTTGTGCAAATTAAACTAATTAATGATAATAGAACAATTGTACATAGAAGTTGATTGGGAACATAGTGAACTTTTGTTTCTGTGTCTTTTGTTGAATTATCATTATTTTAGTTTGTTTTTGCTGCAAATAAAATATGTGTGTTACTCTGAAAAATGTGCTAGTATTGATTATGCGTCTATTATGTCAATGTGTTATAGCAATTGATTATGGCATCGGCATCCAAGACCATTGTGGCTGACCTCAATAAGGGTGAGAAGCTGAACGGTGACAATTATGATATTTGGCACCGAAAGGTTCGGTACATCCTTGAGGAGCAAGAGGTTTTGGAAACCCTCAACCACACCATGGATGAACCCGAGCATGGAACTTCAGCTCAACACGGAGAGATCTAGAAGCTTATCAAGCTTGGAAAAGAAGAATAGCATTGCTCGCATCACGTTCTTGTCATGCGGCGGATGATCTCATGTGTGAGTTTGAAAGTTATGATAAAGCTCATATAATGTGGGTTGCCTTGAAAGATAAGTTTGGGGGGTACATCTGCCACTAAGCTAAGGAGACTCACCATCAAGTTTGACACATACCGAAAGCGCCCAAATATAACGATGAGGCAGCATCTTCGGGAGATGTCAAATATGATTCGTGAGCTGAAGTCGACGGTCACTCCCTTGCCGATGAACAGCGAGTTCAGGCTGTTATAAGGTCTCTTCCTGACAATTGGGAGCATATGAAGATCAATATGACGCATAATGAGAATATTGTCACTTTTGATGATATAGCGCGTCATTTGCAATTAGAGGATGAGCGCCTAGAGGCTGCGAGATCCTTTACTCATGCTTATGTTGCTGAATTGAGTTCGCGCAAAGCTTCGGGCTTCAAGCGCAAAAGGAATTCTCAATTCAACAACAAAGGGAAAAAGACTGATCAGGCACCTAAAAGGGCTAAGACCTTCCAACGCAAGAAGCGTGGTGGGAAGAAGGACAAGGCCAAGATGAAGTGCTACAATTGTGGCAAGATGGGTCACTTTGCTCGTGAATGCACTAAGCCGAAAGAGGTACCCTATTACTCCATTACTTTAAGTAATGCTTTTGTTTCTAATACTTGTAATGCTTGCTGAATCTCATCCAATGTGGACTATAGACTCAGGAGCAACAGACCACGTAGCTAGAGACCGGGAAGCATTTGTGGAGTATCGTCGGATACAGCCTAGAAGAAGATGGATATATGTTGGGAATAACTCAAGAGTTGAAGTGAAAGGTATCGGCACATGTAAATTACTTTTATGTGGTGGTCGAAGCCTATTCCTACATGATGTCCTCTATGCTCCGGATATTCGACGAAACTTGGTCTCTGTAGTTGTTCTTCTTAGCCTAGGTTATGTTTTAAATTTTCATGGTGATTGTGTTGACATTCTATATGGAACAATTTATTATGGTTCAGTCATGTATTGAATGGTTTTATGGTGTTAGACATTGACTATGATCGTACAATGTTAATGTTAATGGTTGTTTTTCTTTAATTGTATCTTCTAGTAATGTTGAGATTGATGCAAATACTTGGCATGCTAGATTAGGTCACATTGGGTTGCAAAGAATGCAAAGATTAGCTAGAGAAGGCCTTTTAGGGTCACTCACTAATGTTGATCTACCCGTATGTGAACATTGTCTAGCAGGAAAAGCAACTAGAAAACCATTCGATAAAGGGACTAGAGCTGAATTTCCATTGCAACTCATACATTCTGACATTTGTGGTCCTTTGAATGTGAGGGCGAGGCATGGAGCCTCATATTTCATTACTTTCATAGATGACTTCACCCGTTTCGGTTATGTCTTTCGATCTCCCCATAAGTCCGAAGCATTAGAATGCTTTAGACGATATATAACGATGGTAGAGAATCAGTTAAACAAAACAATATAGGCATTGAGAACCGATCGCGGACGTGAGTATCTATCGGAGCAATTCAAGGCTCTTTGTGATGAAAAGGGAATTGTACGATAATTGACTATTCCTAATACTCCACAACAAAATGGGGTAGTGAGAGAAGGAATAGAACCCTATTGGAAATGGTTAGGTCTATGATGGCGCAAGCAAATTTACCTATCTCCTTTTGGGGAGATGCATTATTTACTGCTGCCTATGTACTTAACCGAGTGCCCTCAAAATCGATCACTTCCACCCCTTATGAATTATGGACTGGTAGAAAACCAGACTTAAGTAGTCTACGTCTATGGGGATGTGCAGCTTATGTTCATGAATCTTCCCATAAGTATGGCAAATTAGGCCCTAGAGGGAAGAAATGTATCTTTATAAGATATTCTCACACTCCAAAGGGTATGTGTTCATAGGTGAACAAGCTGATGGGAGTGTGACCGAAAAGGAGTCACGAGATGTCACGTTCTTGGAGAACGATTTTCCTAGTAGAGGTGAGGTTGATAAGGATTTCCAATTATATGAGATGGAAGATCTTAATAATACACCCACTAATGTTATGGAGGGAAATGAAGATTTACCTCAACATGAAAGACCTAGTGGGAGTGTAGCATCGTCGGCGAATTGAATTTAAGAGAAATTCAGTTGCGTAAAAGTAATCGTAAAAGTATTCCTCGTCGTCGTTTTGAGATTGAAGGGGAAGCATTTATGATTGCTCATAAAGATGATGCCGAGCCTAAGACTGTTCAAGAGGCTCTCTCATCCTCTGATAAGGAAGAATGAAGAAAAGCTTTGGAAGACGAGATGGAGTCAATGAGGACAAATCATGTCTAGGACTTGGTTGATCTACCACCTAATCGTAAGGCCATTGGAAACAAATGGGTCTTTAAGATTAAGCAAAGGGCGGATGGATCCATTGAAAATTATAAGGCTCGTCTTGTGGCGAAAGGTTATACTCAACAAGAGGGTATAGACTACGAGGAAACCTTTTCACCCGTTGTAGGTTTGCCTCAATACGCCTTATTCTAGCCATCGTTGCACATTTGAACCTTGAATTACATCAAATGGATGTAAAGACGGCATTTCTCAATGGAGAACTAGATGAGGAAATTTATATGAAACAACCAATAGGTTTCATAGCTAAAGGTCAAGAGCATAAAGTTTGCAAACTTCATCGCTCAATATATGGCCTTAAGCAATCATCTAGACAGTGGTATCTTCGTTTTCATCGAGCCATAACAACTTTTGGTGTCACGATGATCGAAGAAGATCACTGTGTATATGTCAAGCGGTCCGAAGATAAATTTGTGATTTTATCACTTTATGTGGACGATATTCTATTGGCTAGAAATGACAAGGTTATGGTAATCACCATAAAAGAATGGTTGTCCTCCAATTTTGAAATGAAGGACATGGGAGAAGCTGTTTATATATTAGGAGTTAAGATCGAAAGAGATCGATCAAGGAAAGTCCTTACTTTATCACAAGAGTCTTATATTATGAAGATTCTTGATCATTTCAATATGCAGCACTGTAATCCCATTGATACCCCTGTCATGCAAGGTAAAGGCCTAAGTACTGAGATGTGTCCTAAGACTCCAGAAGAAATTAAAATGATGGAAACTGTTCCTTACGCTAGTGTGATCGGAAGTTTGATGTATGCTATGATGTGTACTCGACCCGACATATGTTATGCCGTGGGATTAGTGAGCCGATATCAATCAAATCCCGGTCAAGCACACTGGAAAGTAGTGAAGAGGATCCTGAGATACTTGAAGGGCACCATGGACTATCGACTTTGTTACCAAGGGAATGATTTACGCATATTAGGTTATTCAAATGCTGATTGGGGTGGAGACCTGGATGAGCGTAAATCGACTTCTGGATATGTGTTCTTGCTCAATGGAGGTGCAATTTCTTGGAATAGCAAGAAACAGACATGCACAGCCTTGTCAACTATGGAGGCTGAATTTATTGCGTGTTCTCGCTGCGGTGCAAGAAGCGGTATGGCTAAAACGTTTCTTTGAAAATTTAGCCACTTGTCACCGAGATTCCAAGACCGGTGACGTTTATTGCGATAATCAAGTAGCCATTGCCTATGTGAAAGATCCCAAGTATCATGGAAGGACGAAGCACATTGACATAAAGAATAACTTCATCGAGAGATATTGTAGCGCGAAAGAAGTGATTCTACAATACATTTCAACCAATAGAATGGTTGCTTGATCCATTTACGAAGGCTATTCCTAGAGACATATTCTTGACCCACAGGATGTCACTAGGTTTGCGTAGAATATAATATGTGTTATTGTAGAGGATCATTATTTTATGTATTTGTGGACATATGTATTGTACTTGTTTGTTTATTAATGACTTGATGTTTTATCAATAAGTTCAAATACATTATGAGACTAGCACATACACACATATTTTATTGAAAAGTATGTCGCGGTAATGATTGGCTCACTCACACGAGCAATCGCCTCAAGTGCTTTAGATAGCACGTTGAGATGAGACATTATGTACAAATAAATGTTGAAGAGCAAGTTTGGTACATAAAATATGTCGCCTTGATTGGAGTCAAGATGAGGTCTATGATTTGTTAATTGTAAGACCAAACATGATAGTCCCACAATCATGTATGCCTGTAAGATGCCGGATGCGAGTACTTAATTGGGCGCTATAGAAAGCGAGCTAATATAGCACTCGAGCTAAACATGAGTACGTGAGAAGCACGTGACTATGTTTAGGCTAAGATCCGTATAGTGGATATATTTAAGAAATGACATACGCTCTCGTAGAAAGAGATATCCACTATAGCATGTAATTCATACTACATGTGCATTGTTCGACCGACAAGGGAAGGTGAGTAAAATTATCCCTATTTACTCATCGTGTGAACCCTTGAGGTAATTTATAATTTACCTCAATTTGTGCCCTATGTTACTTCTGACTATGTTCTCGAAATGAAATATCAATGTTGCTACTTTAGCATGTTACGGGCGGTCATGAATAGATATGGCCTATGGGATGTGTCTAGGAAAGCAGTTGTTCTAAAATTGAGAGAGACATGAGTGCGAAGAAAGACTATTGTTGTTTTACATCTGTCACATGTATTTACTGGTCGACCAATTATATCGCCTTATGTGGTTGCGGATATAATTGTAAATACATGGTGTTTTGAGGATAATCAAGTATAGCCTTTAAGGGATAGGTATACTTGAATTGATGTAACAAAATATGTCAGGGCATTGTGAGACATCAATTGTTTATTTCTTTTTTCGGGTTGTAGCCATTATGTCATCCCTAACGGTGCATAATTTGAGCTCCCAAGTGCGGTGTACTCACTTGGTCGCACGGCTTACTTGCCGCATGAATTGTTCTGTAAAGTTGATGAATGTTGAACGCCTTGCCTTAAATTCTTGATAGAGCGCTATCAAGCCCATCATGTCCGAGTGGGAGATGTTGTACTTTAGCTGGTACGTCCATGATGGGGTGCAATTGGACGCACCGTTTCAAGTTGAAACGATACGATGGAAAGGCACTAATGGAGGGGTATGAAAGGAGACGTATATAAGCCTCCCGAACACAACCATTGGAAGGGTTGTTAGATCATTTGTACCAAAATCTCTCTCCATTTCCATCATCAAAGGAAGAAGGCGTTCCATCTCAATTTGGCAAGAACAGTTTGCATTTATGCCGTGGAAATCGGGTGTTTTCCTTGTGATTGCATCCAGACCAACGTGAGGCAGTGTTGTTCGTGATTGATTCGTAATTCAACGTTTGTTCCGGGGCTATTTGCTGTTTGCGCATTGGAATCAGGTAAGTCGTCTTCCGCCGACAAGAACTCCTACAGTACCGATGGTGCACTCCACCAGTTCCATTAGGTTGAATATCCTTCAGTGCACAATAAATCCAATTTTATCTCGATTGACATCTCTTACCTGATCTCATCCACTCGAAAGTTCATGTAAAAGTTGGTAATTAAACTTGGGAACTTAAAAGTTAACAGAGAATTTTTTTTAAGAGCAATATCTTCGCCTGGCCTTTTTGACCTTCCCTTGCAGAATGCATATTTGCTAGGATTGCAAATTTTTTCATCTTTCTCACCCTAGCATGTCCATTTGGACCATTTCTCACATTCCACACTTTTGAGCAATTACCCACAGCTTCACCATTATGCTGTTAGCATTTATAGCTGTAAATTTCTAATCAGCTTCTCTTTTGTGTTATTTAATTTATTTTTCGGCTAAGAAGACGAGTGTAGTTTATTTGAGTGAACGTTTCTGATTTTCCTGGATGTTCCAACTGATGTCTTCCGCAATTCTTCTCTCTGCCAAATCGTGAGGTTATCTTATGATATTACTTTGTTCCTTTTTTCATATTCACAACTTTTATGTTTTGCCACAATGTTGTCAACTGGCATCTACTTCAGAGATAAAAGCATACGAATCTTCACCATTTGTTCCAAATTTGGCATAGAAAATTGACTGGCCATTAGGTTTATGGGCATTTTCCTTTGCTGGAATGAGTTATAACTTCTGCTGGTTCTAAATTCAGTTATAGTTCGTGAAGAGCTAACTATTCAGCATCGTTACTTAACACCTTATTTTCTGTGGTTGTGTCCTCTCACAGCTCAAGAAAGAGATTGCAGAATTGTCTCTACGATGAGACCTTGCTCAGTCTGACGTGAGGATTTGCACCGATTGGCTGTGGATCACAAACCTTCTACTGTATGGGTAATTCTGCATTTTTATATTCCTCGATGGCTTTGCCGTCCTCAACATATAACACCAATTATTCTTTAATACAATCTTCGAATGATTTAATACTTCAGGTGGATGCATGCAGCGATTACCCTAAACTTCGTGTGTGAGTTTCATGGGAACTCAAGAGCCTGATTTCAGATACTCGAAACCGAGCAGATAATGATTATGTGGATGTTGGCATCAGAACATTTGATTCGTGTCAGTATTCAGAACGACACAGTAGGAGTGATTCAGATGGACATATAATCCACATTCCTGACTTTGAAGAGAACCCTCATTATCTGACTCCTCTTCACAGCTCTCAATTCGTGTATCTCACTCCAGGCGAAATAGCATATGTCCGGAAAAAGTGAAGATTACACTGATGAAAATTCTGAGGACTTTTGCAGAGAAGTACGCTGCATTGAGATGGAAAAACCAAACTCAAACTGCTGTGGCAACGGTGATGTGTCATCAGTGGAGGAGAAGGAAGGCATCTCAGACTATATTGTGCTTGAGGAAGGTGACGAGGAAAAAGAAAAATTGGGATCACCAACTTTGGAGGAAACTAGACTATTAGACAGTGTTCCTCAAGATTATGTAGATCCTTCTCTTGAAAAAGCATATATAATGGTGCAGGAGAAAGAGTTACCTACATCCAGAAGTTTCAAGCTAGGTAGGAGTAAAAGTTGTGAGTCTGGCCTCGTCAATATTTCATTTTAAATTGAGGAGATGGAGATAAACCATCGCACACCTCCCCTTCGAGACGAAAAAGAGCGTCCTGGAAGACCCGAGGTGTCACACCCCGAATCCTAGTAGAAAAGGGAATGACATGGCTGTCCTTTTACTCGATGGATGCAACCTCAAGCCATCAAAATTCAACTCCCAAAAGTTACCGCGATAACGCTATCGCTTTAAAGGTCACTAACTAAGGGACCTGAAAAGATTAGGAAAGAAAGGCGGTGAGCCAACTCTGATATATATCTTATAAGCATATCAAGCCTTCACTCATTTATGTCAATCCAATATATAACAACTTGCAAGAATAAATTGAGTTATATAATACTTCAACCTAGCTAGATCGATAGCATAATTTTCTGTTTGTCCATAATATCAAAACAAGTATTAGTGGTTTGGTTCAATAATCGAACTTGTCATATTTAATGTCAATGGTTCATTCCATTAATCAAACTCATATCACAGATCAATGGTCTATTCTCCCGATTAATCTCATAGCACATTATATCTCAAGATTCTAGAGGTGACTTCCACGAGACCACGTCATCATGTAATACTTAGCCCTTGAATAATACAAAACCCTAGAGATGGCTCTCATGAAGTTACGTTGTCGTGTAACACTTAGTCCTTGACCAACGTATGTCAGTTAAGGCCCTTATAGGTAACTCCCACGAAATTACATTATCACGTAGCACTTAGCCCTTGACTACAAGGCTCTAGGATAGCTCTCATGAAATTACGTTATCATATAACACTTAGTCCTTGATCAAAACATATTAATGATACAAGACCTTAGAGGTAGCTTCCACGAAATTACATTATCGTGTAACGCTTAGTCATTTACCAGTCCATATCACAATTGGTTTCACAAACCAAAACATAGCCTTGCACAAGTCAATTCTCTTCGCAAAACCAATTTAGAATCTATATCATAAATCAGTTTCACATATCAAATCAAATCACTTTTCATAAACCATACTCAAGTCAACGCAATTCTTTCATAAAAAAGTTTCACAAATCCAAAAGATAGTCTCTCTCCCAACTCCATTCATCAAATAGAATATATATATATATATATATATATATATATATATATATATATATTTCACAATACATTTTTCACATCATTTCGAATATATTTTATAACCTAATAACATTTTGAAATGTCTTTTTCATTGAACATTTCCCAAATCATCAAAAAACCCATTCCATAAATCAGTTAAAATCGTAATATACACATTTAAACTTTCACGACACTTTTCATAACATGTTTCTCAAATCATTCTCAAATGAATAAAAAGTAGTAATGCCCGATCCAAAATTATACATCAAATATGCTATGAACATTACTTTTGTCTTTTAGCCAATTCACAATGTGCACATCATATATCATATTTTTCAATTTCGAAATATGAGTTCACAAGTTCAAAGATGAGATAGCACCACTCATCTGGATATACCCAAACCAAACGACAAAGCTCACTCGAATCAACGAATTTGCAATCTTATCATATAAGCAAGAAATACCATCAAAACCAAGTAAAACACTATATCAATTATGGCTCATCTAAACTAAATTTAGACATAAACAAAATAACTCCCACGTACTAACAAATCGCATATCCAAAGTGATTATTCAAGTCATTTACAACATAAAGCTTAAGCGCAGAGTTTAGTCACGCCATAACTCTCTCCACCGAATCCCGTTTCAAATATGCTTACAGTCAATCGAAAGCTATTTCAATGTACTACAAGAATCCAACTTGACCATCCCAAAATCAAGCCGAAAACCGATAAAATATGGCCTCGAAGTTGCTGGAAGCATGCTGTTCATCATGCGCAGAAACTTCGAAATTTTATTTTCAGGCAAACCGTAAGCTTAAATCAAGACCCGTAAAATCATACAGCTGTACAATACCCTAAACTATCATTTATATATATATACACAGCTCAACAACTCAAAAATTGAACTACGTGGCTCAAATTGTCCAAAATTCCGAATTTAAGTCCTAAATCCAAAAACTACTCCGATTGGACGAATGGGGGTACGAACTTACCAAGCGTCACGATACGTAATTAATTTGGCTTGGCGAGGCTTCCGTGACAAGTACACGCAAAACCCCTCTTTTCCCTCCTCCTCCTCCTCCTCCTCCTCTTTTTCTTCTTCTTTCCTCCCTTCTCCGCGTGCGTGCTCTCGGCCTCTTAAAAGGACCAAGGCTTGCACTGTTCCCTTTTTCCTCTCTTTTATTCACTGAGTCTTCTTCCTTTTTCTTTTTTCTTTTTTCCTTTTCAACTCTTTGACCTTCGACTAGTCAAACTGCAATATTACAGAGAAAGTTTCCTTCATTGAAGTATAGGTCCCAAGAAAATTTGCCCAGTGGTGGTTCTCATAATTCGCCGGAGGATTCTTTGGATGATGAGCTTCAAGATAATTTAGACAGTTGAGAAATGTGACAGCAGAATGCCTTCCGCTTCCAAAATAGAGGAGCCCATTGCTCAGAGGAGGATCAACCTGCTCGAAATGGGGGTGAGCTTTGTTCCCTTGCCTTTCCCTGTTCCTCTTATCAGGCATATTTGAGATACATAATGAACAGTGGATTTATTATTCTAGAGGACCTTACAAAATTTAAATTTTTTCTATTAGAATTTAAATATAATGTAGGACTTATTATACTTTGTCCATATCAAAGAATGTTTTATCTCTAATATTGAGAAAAGTACCAAAAAAAGTCATAAACCTATTACATTGATATCAATTTAGTCATAAACTTTTCAATTGAACTAATTCAATCCTAAACTTTTTACATTGGTACCAATTCAGTCCATCCAGTCAATTTTGGCCGGCCGGCACTAACATGGACACTTGTCCGATGGGCGACGCCGATGTGGCAATTTTTAATTATTTTTTTTATTTTTTTTCAAAATTTTTAATTAATTTTTTTCTTTTCTTTTTCCTTTTCTTTTCTCCCTTCTTCCTCCTTAAATTGTCCTTGCCATGGCCAGCGAGGCTCACCGGCCACTGAGCGAGCGCCACCAAGCCCTCGCCAGCCACCAGTGAGGGTCACGGCCCTCACTCGACCTCACCCAAGGCCGCGGGTGAAGATAGCCTCGCCAGTGGCTGGAGAGGCCATGGCGGCCATCGTCGGGCCGGAGACTCGCCAGCCACTAGGCGAAGGCCATGATGGCCTCGCTAGCCACGGGCGAGCCACCTTTGCCCTCGGCAAGGCTAGGTCGAGGCTGGCCTCGCCCAGATCCAGGTGAAGTCACCTCGCCCACGGCCATGGGCGAGGTCAAGCAAAGCCGCCTCACCCGCGGCCATGGGCAAGGCCTTCGAGGCCCTTGCCCAATGGCCGGCGAGCCTCCGGCCTAGTGATGGCCACCATGGCCTCGCCCGCCTCACCACGGCCTTGCCGCCGGCGAAGGCGGCCTCACCCGCGGCCCTGGGTGAGGCCAAGGGCTGCAACCCTCGCCAGCCACCGCGGGGACAGTCCAAGGAGGAAGAAGGGAGAAAAGAAAAGGAAAAAAGAAAAAGAAAAGAAAAAATTCAAACAAAATAAAAAAAAAATATTAAAAAAATTGCCACGTCAACATCAACCGGCCAAAATTGACCGAATGGACTGAATTGGCACAAATGCGAAAAGGTTTGGGACTGAATTGGTTCAATTGAAAAGTTTTGAACTAAATTAGTACCAATGCAATAGATTTAGGACTGAATTGGTACTTTTCCCCTCTAATATCTTATTCAAACATTTGGGTGACACCCCATGACTCAAGTGGATGCAAGTTATTAGGGCTTGGCCTATGTGGGTCTTCTTTTATATTGTGTTTGAAAACATAATACGGTCAGTGTACATAAAGTATGATTTTCAGGTGTTTAAAGTTTGATAAATAATTTGAATTAGAAACTTTCGCCCAGTCATCGTTTTTGCTATATGAGCCTTTGTCATATGTAAATGTGGAGACGCAAATAAGTTTGAAGCACCATTCCCTTAAATATAAAGTGCTTTGAAATCTGAAGAACTTAGTGTTCGGTTACTACTGTTAGATATGTTAGATATGTGAGTTCTGTCAACATGCATACATTTTGCTCAGTGGGGACCTTTTGATTGATAGGTACATTACATAAAACCAAATGTGACGGCACCTGCGAAAGTTGTTGAGGATGTTGGCTTGCATCCAATTGAAGATGATGCAGTAGGTTCTTCGGAATGGTTTTCACATTTCAAAAACTTTTAAAAGGAGATTGTCAAATTGTGGAAGGAATGCAATGTCTCGTTAGTTTGCAGGAGCTACTTTTTCCTTCTGTTCAAAGGTGATCTGACAGATTCTGTCTACATGGAGATAGAGCTCAGGAGGTTGTTGTTTCTTAGCGATAAATCTGCTAGTTGTAATCAACCTCTGGAAGATGTTTCGACCTTGACTGCTGCTTCGAGGTATTATATTTAAATTATACGGAACACTAGCTGCTTTTGTTAAATTCACAGTAGGAACATTGTAAGTCTGAGATTTTATTGTGTGGAACAGCATACAAATTCTTCGTCGGGAGAGGCAGATGTTCACTTAGCAGTTGCAGAAGAAGTTCACCAGGAAAGATAGAGAGATGCTCTTCCAAACTTGGGGGATCGGTTTGAATACAAAGTATAGAAGTTTGCAGTTAGTCCACCGGTTTTGGTCCCGCACAGAAGATAAGATATGGACCATATGGCTGAGAGTGCCAAAATTGTCGCGAAGCTTGTTGGTTTTGTTCAGCCAGAGGAAGCTTCCGAGGAGATGTTTGGCCTTAACTTTACTCTTCAGCGATCAAGCGCAAAATTTTAAAAGTGGAAAGGCACTATGATGTCTTTCATGTGAAGCTTTGTTTTGGATAGCTTTACTTTTGTAGAATGGCGACAAATTTTTTCCTTCAACCGCTTGAGATTGTATGACTTCTTTTTAACTAATAATGTATGTGTGATTTAGATGCAGGTTATTGTACAAAAGCTTTGTAATTTACTCATGAATAGATGAAGGCTTGCAGGTCCTCTGACTGGACTCTTCAAAATAAATATTGGCGCCTGATTGATGTTAATTAGACTAATATATAACGTTACTATTTCTTCCATCCTCCTATATATTTTCTTATTTAAAAGCTCGTGGTTGACTAAATTAGTTAATTAGCTCATGACTCATGCGGCATGCGCACATTAATTGTGACTCCTAAACTTCATTGTAGCCATTTTATTTTATTTTTTTCTCTTGTGCTTTTTTGACCTCATTGGATTGAGTATATGCCGACATAGATCCCTAAGATTGAAGAAAGAATATCTTGCATTGGGTGAATGACATCATGTCAGTTCATCATATAAGATAACAGTTACATGAAATTATTTATTTGCACACTTAGAGAGAGGGGGGGTGGTTGGCGGGGTTGTAGGATGAGACATATACATATGTCCAACTCCAAATATCCGTATTCAAGGAGAAGCATCCTTGTCCTCATCACTGTAGGAAACGATAAAACCACAAAATACGTAAGCTTCACACACAAGTACAAGCAGAGATTTCCTAATAGTACTCCTACCACCGACAAGAAAGCAACTTTGTAGATTTGTTCTTAGATGCTTCTTTTCTTTAAATAGGATATAGTACATAAATGATATGTCTCAATTGATATCTGTTCTTCAACATTTTGTACGTGAGCTATGTGAAAGGCTCACTCTATGGCTGCTGAAGTTGGTCCCAAAGCTTACTTTTGGATCCAACATTGGATTCCACAAAGATCTAATGACACTGCCCACATGATTTAGTATTGTGATGGTGACTGGAGAAAGTATAAATGTAGACTTGTTTCTAAGAGCTATGTGAGTGATTACGGTGTAGAAATAGTATGAAAATTTGTGATCTTCTATAGAAATCACTATGGACTTATAGAGATGCTTGTTATGCATCAAGTAGATATGGTAGAACGAGTCAAGAAAATATTACTTTGACAAAAACCAGATTGTTAACTACTAGTAAATAATTGTTGAGATTATCAAGCCTAAAATTTTTTTCGACATCCTATGTAAATAACATGTTTGAGATTTATTATTATACCATACCTATCGTCATCCTCCATCGGTTTATACGCCTTGGTCTCCTCTATCTTGTACAGATCCGTCTTCTCTCTGGTTTTCTCGTCGAGACGGCCCACAAAACTAGGAGCGGCCTTTTTGAATACCACACAGATATTCTCCAAGTCCTCATAGATCCCGCTGACAGTTTCCAACCTCTCGAGGTGCCTAAACTCGAGTTCTTTGAGACGTGGCATTACTCCTTCAATAACCACATCCTTAAGCTGAGGCAGCTTCCAAATCTTCAAGATTATGAGGCTTGGAAACCCATCTTTGATGAACCTCATGCTTTGGCATAGGAAAGAATTGGCCAAGAGCCTGAATGTCCTCAGATTCCTCAGGTGACCACCCAACTCAGCCATCATATCTGCTTCCACCACCCTCGAACCCGACAGAGTCAAAACCCTGAGATGGCCAGGGAAGAGCTGGGTCCAGATGGGTTTGTTGAGTTGGCCCAGCAAGTAGAGCTCAAACAGGTGATGTTTTCCAGCCAACGACTATTCCAGTAACGGGCCTGGGCCTATCTTCGATGTCACGGGCTTGTCTTTTTTCTTCGTGGGCTTGTCTTCTTTTGCAGGCTGGGCTACTTTCGGGGGTCTGGCTTCTCCCGCAGGCTTGTCTTCTTTCTTCGGCTTGTCTTCTTTGGTGGGCTTGTCTTCTTGAATCACCCCAAAGGTCAGTGACTAGAGATTGGTGAGCCTGAAGCTAATCCAATCGGCTACTGCTTTTCCTGCAGCACCTGAGGTGTCCCCACTCAAGCGTTGCAAGAAAAGCTTGAGCATGGTGAGCGTGGTCAGGCTATGCATGTGGTCCCTCAAAAAGTTCTCCTTAACCTCACCAATAACCAGCCCGCTTAAGGTTTGGAGTTGAATCAAGGCATTGACATTGTGATGTGGACATCGAGCCATATCGAGAAGGAGGTGCTAAGGACCCATTGTCTATTCCTACTGGTTCGATCACTCAAGCGCGGGCCAAGCAATTTAGGCAAGCTGTTGGTGTCATGGTTCGTGATCTTCAACGTGGAGATGACCTTGGATCAAATCTTGAAGAATCTTGGAAATCTTGGCGCAATTTGATTATATGGACACCAAATATTTGACCAAGTCAAATACATATAGATATATATTTATAGAGAGAGAGATATATATATATATATATATATATATTCTTGTTTAGGAATATTTTAGAATATGACGCATTATATTTCTAGGGTTGGTTTTAGGGTTTGTGTGGCGCTAGAAAGGCCTATATATAAGACGACAAATTTCTTTGGGGACAGATATATTTTACTTTGAGAAATAATTGAGAGATTCTCTTTTACTGTTCTTTTGAGGATTTGACCTAATCAAGTTCCCCTTTGTGACGGTCGATTTGACTTATCGAGCAAGATAGCGAATTCTTTCGCTCGTGGCGTCTATAACGTTGGTTGGTTGACACGTGTTCGTCAACAGGTCACGTTCATACCAAGGTTGTCAATCATAGGTTTGATTGGAGGTCGAGGTTTGCAATTCGCACCATCTAGGCCTTCGTAGAACGATCCTTCCGCAGCGATTCACATCAGTTTGGTATCAGAGCTTGCTTCTACAAGGTCTATTTATCTTTAATTTTTTGTTTATATTCAGCAATTTGAGATTTATTGAGCTAGGGTTTCGGTTCTAGCCAATTTAGGGATCTGATTGGTTTTGTGCTTCCATACGTAGTTGTTTGCTATTAGTTTTAATTTTTTTTTTCCTAGCATCTTAAATTGTATCTGAGTTCGTCAAAAAAAAAAAAAAGAAGAGAAAGTTCTTCAAAAAAAAAAAAAAAGAAAAGAAAGAAAACGCACAAAAAAAAAAAAAAGTGCGCAAGAGAAAAAAAAAAAAAAATAGATTCGGCAAAAAAAAAAAATATAGCCGAACAAAAAAAAAAAAAATCAAGAAGGCGACTCGTTTGTTAGTGGACCGAATTGAAACAAAATCAGTAGTGATTTGCGTTTCAATTGAAACAAAATCAGCGGTGATCTAATCTTGTCTGATTAGTTTGATTGATTTTCGTGAGAGGGTTGAGAGATAGGTTTTGAGTTCAATAAAGAGCTTGTGAAAAGAGAATACGAGAGGAAAAAGGCAACAAAGTGTGTGAGTTTAATTGAGGGTAAAAAAAAAAAAAAAAAGCCTAGACTTGAGTTAAACACGAGGGGAGTGACAAACACCTTGAGAGAAACACGTAAGGGAGTGATTGGTGAGGATTTTTGTGACTAACGTTTATTTGCAGGTCTAAAATATGTCGCGCGAAGAAAGCGTGAATCAAAGGGAGGTTGACTCCATACGAAGGGATGAAGCGCTCGTGGAAAGCATCCAACAATTGAGGGTCGTAGTGGAGGAGCTTAGTGGCCGAATGATGGGGAATGGCATGAGGGTTGATGGTGACTGAGAAATACCCCGAGGAAGGCCGCAGCATCAACGAGATGCCTCTAGAACCCAACCTAGAAGGCAGCGGCATTATGATGATGATGAGGCTGACATGGAGGATGATCGAGATGCTCGATTTGGAAGGTGGAATGGAGCCCGAGGGTTTAGACATCGAGAAGATAATGAACTTGGCAATATCAAGATGAAGATTCCTTCTTTCCAAGGAAAGAATGATCCCGATGCGTATCTAGAGTGGGAGAAATGCATGGAGATGGTATTTGATTGCCAACGATATTCTGAGCTCAAAAAGGTAAAAATTGCAGCTGTGACTAGTAGGAGGCGCAATGGTGAAAGACCGATAGAGACGTGGGATGAGATGAAAGCAGTGATGAGGAGGCGTTTTGTACCAAGTCATTACCATCGAGATTTGTTTCAAAAGTTACAAAATCTCACACAAAGCAATAAAAGCGTGGAAGAGTATCACAAGGAGATGGAGATTGCCATGATCCGTGCTAATGTGGTGGAGGATCGTGAGGCCACAATGTCAAGATTTTTGAGTGGTTTGAGTCGAGACATAGCAAGGGTGGTGGAGCTGCAACACTATGTTGAATTGGAGGAATTGGTGGACAAAGCCATCAAAGTTGAGCGGCAATTGAAGATGGACCGAAATCACAAAAGTGGAGGAGGTTCCAATCAAAATTGGAGATCCAATTGGAAGAGAGATGAAAAGCCAAATTGGAGAGGAAACAACACCAAAACCGAAACCTCAAAGGAGAAGGAGAGGGATGGTAAAGTTGGAACGAATCCAGCTTCAAAACTGAAAACCCTAACACTAGAACTCGTGAGATTAAATGTTTTAAGTGTTTGGGCAGGGGTCATATGGCGAATCAATGCCCTAATAGGAGGGTGATGATCATGACTGGACATGGTGATGTTGAGTCCGAAAGTGAGAGGGAAGAAGAAGATGATGAGATGCCACCGTTGGAGGATTGTAGTGATGGAGAAATGGCTATAAAAGGAGACTTATTGGTGGTTAGGCGTTCTCTGAGTGTGCAAGTAAAAGAGGAGGAGCATCATCAACAAAGAGATAACTTGTTTCATACAAGATGTGTGGTGAATGGTAAGATCTGTAGTATGATAATTGATGGAGGTAGTTGTGCGAATGTGGCAAGTTGTACTATGGTGGATAAGTTGGGTTTGAAAACGACAAAGCACCCTAGGCCTTATAGACTTCAATGGTTAAATGATAGTGGTGAGGTGAAGGTGTCGAAACAAGTTCGAATTCCATTTGAGATAGGGAAATACAAGGATGAGGTAGAGTGTGATGTTGTACCTATGCAAGCGGGTCATGTCTTACTTGGAAGACCATGGCAATATGATCGAAAGGTACATCATGATGGATATACTAATCGTTATTCATTGGTGATGAATCAAAAGACTTATACTTTGGTATCAATGACACCTAGTGAGGTGTATCAAGATCAATTAAAGTTACAACGAGAAGCCGAGAGAGAGAGAAAAGGTGAGAAATCCGAGGGCTTGCGTGGTGTGTCTGAGACGCAAGGAAAAGGAGAGGCCGAGAGAAAGATTGTGGTAAAAACCGAGGGAAAAGAAGAGAGGAAAGAAAAGAGGCAAAATAATTTTTATGCAAAATCAAGTGAAGTGAGGAGAGCCTTAGTTCTAGATCGACCAATGCTTGTGCTTGTGTACAAGGAGGTTTTGTTTTCTACTAACGATCTTGACCCAAGTTTGCCTAGTCCTATTGTGTCTTTATTGCAGGAATTTGAAGACGTCTTTCCCGATGAACTTCCCGGAGGGATACCACCGATTCGAGGCATAGAACATCAAATTGACTTGATTCCTGGTGCGCCATTACCTAACCGACCCGCATATCGAAGCAATCTCGAGGAGACAAAGGAACTTCAGTGGCAAGTTAGCGAACTATTGGAGCGAGGGCATGTGAGAGAGAGTCTTAGCCCGTGCGCCGTCCCTGTTTTGTTGGTGCCAAAGAAGGATGGAACTTGGCGAATGTGTTTCAATTGCCGAGCAATCAATAACATTACTGTAAAGTATCGACATCCTATTCCTAGGTTAGATGACATGTTGGATGAGTTGCATGGTTCTTGCATTTTCACTAAGATCGATTTGAAAAGTGGCTATCATCAAATTAGGATGAAAGAAGGTGATGAATGGAAAACTGCATTTAAGACCAAGTATGGATTATATGAGTGGTTAGTCATGCCATTTGGATTAACTAATGCACCGAGCACGTTTATGCGACTTATGAATCATGTTTTGCGTGCTTTTATTGGTCGATTTGTGGTTGTCTATTTTGATGATATCTTGATATATAGTCAAAGCCCGATGACCATATTGAGCATGTGCGAGCTGTCTTGCAGGTTTTAAGGGCCGAACAATTATACGCTAATCTAAAGAAGTGCTCTTTTGTTACCAACAAATTAGTATTTCTAGGATTTGTTGTTAGTGCTGATGGTATACAGGTTGATGAAGAAAAGGTCAAAGCAATTCGTGAATGGCCAACGCCTAAGACCGTAGGAGAGGTGCGTAGTTTTCATGGATTGGCGAGTCGGCGATTTGTGAGAAATTTTAGCACCATTGCCGCACCTTTAACTGAGGTTATCAAGAAGCACGTGGGTTTCACGTGGGGAGAAGACAAGAGAAAGCATTTAATCTTTTAAAAGATAAGTTGACTAATGCTCCTTTGTTATCTTTGCCGAATTTCAGTGCTACTTTTGAGATAGAGTGCGATGCTTCTGGTACAGGAATTGGAGCCGTGTTGATGCAAGGAGGGCGTCCCATAGCTTATTTCAGCGAGAAATTGAGTGGAGCAACATTGAATTATCCTACCTACGATAAGGAGATGTATGCTTTAGTGCGAGCCTTGGAAACATGGCAACATTATCTATGGCCGAAGGAGTTTGTAATCCACACCGATCACGAGACCTTGAAGTACTTGAAAGGGCAGCAAAAGTTGAATAAAAAACATGCCAAATGGATGGAGTTCATCGAGACTTTTCCATATGTGATCAAGTACAAGAAAGGTAAGGAGAATGTGGTAGCCGATGCACTTTCTCGAAGGTACGCGATTCTAACTATTTTAGAAGCAAAGTGTCTAGGTTTTGAGCATATCAAGGGCTTATATACTGATGATGATGACTTTGGGAGAGTATATGAAGCATGTGAACACGCTGCATTTGATAAATTCTATAGGCATGAAGGTTATCTTTTCAGTGAAAACAAACTATGTTTGCCTAAGTGTTCTTTGCGTGAATTGTTGGTGCGAGAAGCGCATAGTGGTGGTTTAATGGGACATTTTGGCATTAGTAAGACTTATGAAGTACTACATGAACATTTTTATTGGCCACATATGAAGAGAGATGTTACACATGTCTGTGAGAGATGCATTACTTGTAAGCAAGCAAAGTCTACAACTAAACCGCATGGCTTGTATACACCATTACCTATTCCAACGCATCCTTGGACTGATATTTCTATGGATTTTGTGTTAGGATTGCCTAGGTCTAAGTATGGTAGAGATTCTATTTATGTGGTTGTTGATCGATTTTCAAAGATGGCTCATTTTATACCTTGTCATAAAACTGATGATGCATCTCATGTTGCTGATTTGTTCTTTAGGGAGGTTGTACGTTTGCATGGCATGCCTAAATCGATTGTTTCAGATCGAGATTCTAAATTTCTTAGCTACTTTTGGAAAACATTGTGGAAAAAACTAGGAACACGGTTATTATTTTCTACTACTTGTCATCCACAGATCGATGGTCAAATCGAAGTAGTTAATAGAACTTTAGGAGTATTGTTGCGTGCTATTATTAAAAAGAATATAAAATCTTGGGAAGATTGTATGCCACATGTTGAATTTGCATATAATAGGAGCATGCATTCTGCTACTAAATTTACACCATTTGAGGTTGTCTATGGTTTTAATCCGTTAACTCCGTTAGATTTAACCCATTTACCTAATGATGAGCGTGTGGATTTAGATGGAGCAAAGAAAGCTGAATTTGTCAAGATGTTGCATGAGAAGACGCGCGCAAATATTGAGCGCAAGACTGAGCAATATGCAAGGCAAGCCAACAAAGGGCGCGGGGAAGTGGTGTTTGAACCCGGCGATTGGGTTTGGGTTCATATGCGCAAAGAGAGATTTCCTGAGCAGCGACATTCTAAGTTATTACCGCGAGGGGATGGACCTTTCATGGTTTTGGAAAGAGTTAACAATAATGCCTACAAGCTTGATCTTCCAGGTAAGTATGATGTTAGTGCCACATTTAATGTTTCTGACTTGACTCTTTTCAATGCCAGTGATGATTTGAGGGCAAATCCTTTGCACGGGGAGGGAATGATGTGGACATCGAGCCATATCGAGGAGGAGGTGCTAAGGACCCATTGTCTATTCCTACTTGGTTCGATCACTCGAGCGCGGGCCAAGCAATTTAGGCAAGCTGTTGGTGTCATGGTTCGTGATCTTCAACGTGGAGATGACCTTGGATCAAATCTTGAAGAATCTTGGAAATCTTGGCGCAATTTGATTATATGGACACCAAATATTTGACCAAGTCAAATATATATAGATATATATTTATAGAGAGAGATATATATATATATTCTTGTTTAGGAATATTTTAGAATATGATGCATTATATTTCTAGGGTTGGTTTTAGGGTTTGTGTGGCGCTAGAAAGGCCTATATATAAGACCGACAAATTTCTTTGGGGACGGATATATTTTACTTTGAGAAATAATTGAGAGATTCTCTTTTACTGTTCTTTTGAGGACTTGACCTAATCAAGATTCCCTTGTGACGGTCGATTTGACTTATCGAGCGAGATAGCGAATTCTTTCGCTCGTGGCGTCTATAACGTTGGTTGGTTGACACGTGTTCGTCAACGGGTCACGTTCATACCAAGGTTGCCAATCACGGGTTTGATTGGAGGTCGAGGTTTGCAATTCGCACCATCTAGGCCTTCGTGAACGATCCTTCCGCAGCGATTCACATCACATTGTTGCTGCAAGCCTTGAGAATCGTCTTCCAGTCTTCCACAAGGAACTAGGCAGCAAATGAAGGATACAAATTGTGCAATCCCAAGATCTCCATCACTAGAACAAGAACATGCATAATTGAGTAGAAAGATTAACGCACCTGTTTTGGGATCCATTGTACTTAAAGCGGAAGCAGAAAAGGGATTATCCACGCATCAAGGGGATTACCCACGCATCAAGTCCTTCTCTCCTATTGCTCTCCGTATCACTGGCTCAATGAGGCAGCCCCCTCATGTTTAGCGTTAGGTAAACACTCCTTATGTGAGGATACATGTGAGAATTAGGGTTAAAGGAGAGACTTGAGCATTATTTATAGAGTTTCCAGCCAGGCCCCCTCATTACGGGCCAGGCTCAACTCAGCCCACACTAGCCAGCCCCATATTAGACTAATTAAGAAACCTTATATCTCACCTTAGACCAACCATGTTTTACGGTAACCGTAAAAACAGTAAATTACAATATCAATTAATGTAGTCCACATTAGGAAAACTCTTACATTCTCCCAGCTGAACTATATTAATTGAAATCGTACTATATGTGCGCACTTTGGTCTAGAGATAATTCTTAATAGTCAATCCTATCCCATAAAGCCTCAAACACCGAATCATGGCGGTAACTGCATGTATACACACAGAGCCTTCCATAGTCACGAGTGCTCTCAACTTTATTGATATGGATTCAATATGGTAGTGTGGCAAATGAATAACATCTCTCGTAGAGAGATCCCATTCATCAGTCACCATTCTCTTACCTTAGGCGACACAAAAAAACTTGTGCCACTAGAAAATGTCTTTATGGTTCCAATGAACCCACATATGCCTTGTCCTTACAGTTAACCTTTCTTTATGTATAACAAGGCATATACACAAGGCTAATAACCGAATGCCCCTAGCCTTCACTCAAGGTTTATACAGTACCTTGAGACTTTATCAATATATATTCAACATAATAACAACACATTCAAAAATATTTTATTGAATGCAAAAGTTGATACATATCAAATCGTTACTATATGTAACGAACACAGATGTGACCATCGAATGGACCTAGACTTAGAACCAGGAAGGACAAGGTCAGTTTCCTACAGGTATGCCTTCCCACATTGGGCGAACAACTCTAGTTTAAGCCCTTCAGGGACAGCCTTTTAGCAGAAAACCACTCTGCCCTTTAGTTCAAAGCCTAGAGACACTCAAATAGAACCAAGATGGAAATATTTCTAACTATCTGAGTTGCATTTCTCAAAGGATCCTACCAGGCTAGAGAAGAAAGAGGAGTTTAGAAAGCCATAGAGAGAATTTCACAAAAACACTCACTTTACTTCAAGGACTCTGCCCAACACATTACATCCTCCTTGCCTTTTATAGGCAATAAGAGGTCACACACAAATAAGGACCAAGCTCACGGGTCCCGGAACAAACAGAGGCTCCTGAAAATCTCGGTAGAGAATTATTCGCACGGTATGAACAGTGACAGTGAACAGTGATTTCCCTAGCCTACTGCTACAGTAAAAGTGAACAGTAACTTGCTACAGTAAACTTGTACGGACAATCAGTTTTTGTTCAGCGGTCTTGTCCGTCACGAGCATTGTAGCTATAGTCTGAGTCATCTAAGCTGTGCTCTATTGCGAGAAGGTGTGCATCATATTTTTGTTCAAGTGCTTCAAGATCTTCTGGTGAGAGAATCTGGTTCAGCTGGTATGATGAGGATGCCTCTTCTTGAGGGTATGTTGCAAATGCCAATTCTTGTTCCCAATCTGTAGTATCGTCTACAGTGTCAGCAGGGATGCTTGGCTGAGGCCAATTGGATGCCTATGCATAGAAGGATGTGTCTATGCCTTGAGATAAGGACAAAGGTCCTTGATCATAGGGATCTTGGAAAAGAGGACCTCCCCATGTAGCATAGGGGTCTTGAGAAGACTGTGCCATATCATTGGTGTCTGTCATCTGGCGATCCTGTGACGATGCTGCTTGTCTGAATTCTTTGAGTGCCTCTTTGGCTTCTGGTGCGAGGTCATAATGATCCCATGCTGTGGGTACATTATAATTCCATGCATCTAGAGGAATGGTCTTGTTTTCTTGGCATAAGATTCTCTAGAGTTCTCAATACTGGTGTTCACAGCAACCAACAGGACCTGGATAAGATTTATGAACTCAAGTATCTTTGTTGTCTACCCGCGGTTTATAGGATGCGGTACCTATGTTCTATGGGGCATCGATAATGTGACCATTATTTGTGAAAAAATACCATGGACGTCAAAAGAACATAATAGTGTGAACTTCAAGGTTTGGTTGCATAGTTCTCAGTTCTTTTTGCAAAAGCCATTTCCAGTGTGTTGGAGGATAGAACCAATTGAG